>CM077093.1:21750824-22350824 GCA_039513925.1 Platanthera zijinensis | reverse complement strand
GAGGCCATCAAGCAAGCGGATGTGGTGGTAGGTATGAGTTAATTTATAGCAAGTTAGCTTTAATACCGTTATCTATTGCTTGTTAGCCTAATATTGTTTATGTAGGCATTGTTGTGATTAGTGGTAGTCCGGCACGGGAGCTTCACATTCCTTCTTGTCCGAAAGTTTCATATCGTGCATCGGAGTCCCTTCTTCGATGGCGAAGGACAAGTTGGATGTGCTGCTACCGAATGGGTACTCGATGCGTGCGGACAGGGTGTGCGTCGTAAAGGTTCACATTGGGAGCCAAGAGTTCGACTTGCTAGCGTCATTGCTGCCGCTAGTAGAGTTCTACGTGATCTTTGGGATGGATTGGCTTTCGGAGCAGAAAGCTTGGATTGACTGTGACCGGAAGGAGGTCAAGCTGGGTGTTGGGCGGGGGACAACATTCGAGGGACTCAAGGGGTTGAGCAAGACGCTGATGTCTGCTCTTCAGGTGGTAAAGGCAGTTCGTGCTGGAGCGGAGCTGTTCTTCACAATAGTGGGGGCGGTGGAGCCAAAGTCCACGTTGGATAGCATTCCCGTAGTTTGTGAATACCCCGATGTGTTCCCGGATAGTCTTCCCGGAGCCCCACCGCAGCGGGAGATTGATTTCACCATCGAGCTCATGCCGGGGGCCAAACCGGTGTCACGTGCTCCGTATAGGTTGGCGCCTAAGGAGATGGCAGAGTTGAAAGTTCAGCTAGAGGAGCTAATGGAGCAAGGGTATGTGCATCCAAGCTCGTCGCCTTGGAGCGCACCGGTCCTCTTCGTTAAGAAGAAGGACGGAAGTATGCGGCTGTGTATCGACTACAGAGAGTTGAACAAGCTGACGGAGAAGAATAAGTACCCGATCCCGAGAATTGATGATCTCTTTGATCAGTTAGTCGGATCGTCAGTATACTCCAAGTTGGACTTGAAGTCGGGGTACTATCAGCTGAGGATCAGGGAGTGTGATATCCCGAAGACGGCGTTCAGTACGAGGTATGGACATTTCGAGTTCACGGTCATGCCGTTTGGACTGATGAATGCGCCATCGGTATTTATGGACTTGATGAACAGGACGTTCCGAGACTTCCTGGATCGCTTTGTGATCGTCTTTATTGACGATATATTGGTGTACTCGCAGTGCGAAGAAGATCACTTCAAGCACTTGCATTTGGTGTTGGAGACTTTGAGGAGGAATGAGCTTTATGCGAAGTTCTCCAAGTGCGAGTTCTGGCTACCCTCGGTAGCGTTCCTTGGTCACATTGTTAGTGGGGAAGGTATAGCGGTGGATCCGGCGAAGATCATTGCGATACGGGAGTGGCCTGCGTTGTCTTCTGTCGCGGAAGTCCGTAGTTTTCTCGGGCTTGCCGGATATTACAGGCGCTTCGTAGAGAACTTCTCGCGGATAGCGCTACCTCTCACGAAGTTGACAAGGAAGGATCAGAAATTCTTGTGGACGCAAGAGTGCGTGCAAGCTTTTGAAGAGATGAAGAGACGGTTGACCACGGCGCCAGTGCTTAGTTCGTCGAGTGGGACCGAGGGCTTTGAGGTGTATAGCGACGCTTCGGGTAGTGGTTTGGGCTGCGTGTTATTGCAGCATGGAAGTGTGATTGCGTATGGATCGCGTCAGCTGAAAGTGCATGAAAGGAACTATCCGGTCCACGACTTGGAGTTGGCGGCCGTGATATTTGCACTCAAGTTGTGGAGGCACTACCTTTACGGCGTAAGGGTCGATATATACACCGATCACAAGAGCCTAAAATACTTGTTGGATCAAAAGGACCTTAATATGAGGCAGAGCAGGTGGATGGAGTTCCTAGGGGACTACACCTTCAAAATACATTATGTACCCGGGAAGGGCAACGCAGTTGCGGATGCGCTGAGCCGCAGGGCTCCCGCCCGAGCCAACTGGTTGTCGGTGCATGATGAGTGGCTAGTACGGGAGTTGGAGGAGCTTGAGATCTGTTGCGTTGACAAGCAGGCGAGCGCCAAAGCAATGTTAAACTGGACAGAGGTGCAGTATGACCTGGCTGACCGGGTTCGGCAGGCATTGGAGTTAGATGACTCCATGAAGGAGCTTATGGAGGCCGCTCTGGATGGGTCAAATTCTCAGTTCTCGGTGGAAGATGGTTTATTAAGGAAGGATCATCAGTTGTGCGTCCCGAGTGGGGGTAACCTCTGGGCAGAGTTGATGTACGAGGCTCATCATACCAAGTACTCAATCCACCCAGGGAGCACGAAGATGTATCGTAATCTCAAGAAGCTGTTTTGGTGGCCGGGGCTCAAGAAAGATATGGCGTTGTACGTGGCTAAATGCCAAACGTGCGCCTTGGTGAAGGCGGAATGCCAAAAGCCGGGAGGATTTCTGAAGTCCTTGCCTATACCGGAGTGGAAGTTTGACGACATATCTATAGACTTTGTGCATGGGTTGCCAAGGTCGCAGAAAGGGAACGACGCCATCTGGGTGATCGTAGATCGGTTAACTAAAGTGTCGCATTTCATTCCGCATAGGAAGGATGACTCGGTGGAGAAGCTGGCGAAGCTATACGTGGACAATATTGTTAGGCTGCATGGTGTGCCCCGTAGCATTGTGAGTGATCGCGATGGGCAGTTCACGTCAAATGATTGGAGGTTGGTGCAGCAGATGCTGGGAACAAAGTTAAAGTTCAGCACAGCTTTCCATCCGCAGACGGATGGGCAGACCGAGAGGGTCAATAGAACGATGGAGGACATGCTACGCATGTGTGTTCTGGATTTCGGTAAGCATTGGGAAGACCACCTGTATTTGGTGGAGTTCGCGTACAACAATAGCTACCAAGCAAGTATACAAATGGCGCCCTTCGAGGCCCTGTATGGTAGGAAGTGTCGCACGCCGTTATCGTGTCTCGAAACGGGTGAGGCAAGGTTGTACAAGAAGCAGGAGGTGGAGAGTGCTACCTCGTTAGTGCGGATCATTCGGGAGCGCTTGTTGATCGCTCAGGACCGGCAGGCGAAGTATTACAATGTCAAGCACCGGAACGTGGAGTTCGCGGTAGGCGATTGGGTATATCTGAAAGTGAAGCCGTTCAAGGGGGTTTCGCGGGTGGGACGCTTGAAGAAGCTGAGCCCAAGATACCTTGTACCTTTTGAGGTTCTGGAGCGAGTCGGCGAAGCGGCATACCGTTTGAGGCTATCGGAGGAATTAAGTGGATTACATGATGTGTTCCACATTTCTGTGTTGCGGAAGGCGGTACAAGAGCCTTCGCAGGTGATCGCGGTTGACCAAGTGCCGGTGGACGAGGGGTTGACGACAATGGTCAAGCCCATTCGTATTGAAGATGTTGAGGTCAAGAGGCTTCGTAACAAGGAGATCCGGATGGTTAAGGTCCGGTGGGATAATTGCGGGCGAGAGGAGCTCTCTTGGGAACGGGAGCAGACTATGCTGGAGGAGTACCCGGAATTGTTCCGCTTAGGTACTGATTTACGTTAAGTCTTGTTTTTCCTTTATTAATTTCGTGGGCGAAATTCTTTAAGGAGGGTAGAATTGTAACACCCCAAAATGTTGTAGGAGCGACGGGGATCACTTTTGGCCAAGACAAAGTTTTGGTGCAGGTGACACGGGCCCCGACACGGGCGTGTCGGAGGCCGTGTCGGGCGTGTCGAGCTCGGGCCGTCGAGCTGGCCGTGTAGTCGACCAGTTCAGGTCGACGATGGTCGTATGGTGGAACACGGCCTAGGACACGGGCGTGTCCCAGGCCGTATCACACCTGGGCTGTACGGTTGGGTACGCGGGCAATGACACGGGCACGAACATGGGCGTGTCTAGTTTGACACGGGCGTGTCTGATGCCGTGTCACCAAGCCGTGTACCTCTCTGACTGCGAATTGTTGGCCGATTGCACACGGGGGGCGTGACACGGGTCCCGACACGGGCGTGTCGCAGGTGACACGGGCGTGTCGGAGGCCGTGTCACATTCCGTGTTGCTGGTTTTCAATTTTGGTCGAGACGGCGAATGAGCTACACGGCCAGGCACACGGCCGTGTGTGAACCCGTGTTCGGCCCAGTTATTGTGATTTCAGATCTAATCCTGGCCGTTCGTTTCCTTGGATTTGGATCCGACGGTGGGGGGCTGCTCCTGGGTGGTTTTAGTCGGGAATAGGGTTTTGAAACCCTTATTTCACTTGGGTATTCTCTCTCTAAAACCTAGAGAGAAGGGAGAGCTTGGAGGAGGAAGAAGGAGGTCAACTCCGGCGGCCGGTGGAGATTCGGAGCTCCAAATCGCGAGCCGTCTTCGGATCCGCGGAGGCAAGGAGATTGCGGTGCTTTTCATCCGCATAGATTTTCATGGCGCCGCGGAAGAACGCAAGGGTAACGATTTCTCATCCTTGGTCATGCGAAGCCCTTTTTCCCTTTGCATAGGAAGCCCTCTCTCGCGAGTGAGCGAAGAGTTGGAGCGTTCCTTGGGGTAGATATGTAAAGTCCCCCTTGTGTAGAGTCCGTATGCGTAAACGGACATAGGCATTGTGTGTGAAGCCTATCCGGACAAGTAGAGCCGGATCAGTGATGTTGCATTGCATTTGTACCGGGCAAGACTCCGGATGTTTGGGTGTTTTCGGGTTTTCTACGTGGTAGATTGCATCAGGGAGCCTTGGAGATTAACTCCAAGGTGCACCCGGAAAACTGGGCAAAAGCGGGTTTTGCCAACACGATGGCCGGGGAGCCAACGTGAACATAACTGGGTTATGTGATTATTGTGGTGGATACGGGACTCGGTGAGTCTTGGCCTGCGCATATGGCTTAAATTATCGTTGCGGTGTGAGCACGGGTCAGGCGGAACTGTACCCGGTCTATGTCGTTCGGTAGGACCGTTGGCATGGATGAGGGTCTTCGGCGGTCTATGGCTTAAACTGCCGTGACCAAGGCCAGGAAGGCAAAATGCTCATATGGATGACCGTCCAAGAGGCGGTGGTGGATTGGGGACGTCTATGGCTTGAATTGACGTGATGGTAGCCGGTTCGCCGAGAATGTGCCCTGAGTGCACGGGGTGTGTGGCCGTGCGAGCCTACGCCTGTGGTGAAGTGCAAATACTTTATATAAGTGCCTATGCTAATAAAGTGCAGAGAAAGAGCATCGCCGCCCCGAATGTGGGGGCGGGATCGTTATAATTTGGTCAGCATTTGCTGACCGTTGTTATTGTTTGCCACCGGGCGGTGGTTTGTGGCTTGCAGGTGCTGCGGAGCAGAGCGGGAAAT
The DNA here is from genome assembly GCA_039513925.1 of Platanthera zijinensis. Classification (NCBI taxonomy): domain Eukaryota; kingdom Viridiplantae; phylum Streptophyta; class Magnoliopsida; order Asparagales; family Orchidaceae; genus Platanthera; species Platanthera zijinensis. The sequence goes on along the minus strand of CM077093.1, from coordinate 22,345,587 downwards.
AGCGGGCTAAAGCCCTTGTTGCTGTGCCGGCCCTCGAAGGCCTAATTGCTTATGTTTCTTTCCCGTTTTTCATGTATGGCCGGTCTGCGTGCCGAAGTTTGGAAAACACTTCTTTTGTTAAGTGAACAGTGTAAGGCCTTAAGGCCATTTCTCTTTTGGTGTATGTATACATTCCTGAGTTTGTAGTGGACATTCATGCTGTTGTGGCTGGGTTCTTATTTCTTTTGCAACCTAATAAATTGCTTCCGCTAGGTGTTGTGTAGAACGACATGATTGGTTGAATGGTTTCAACGCGTAACCAACCGGTCTGTCCGTAGTATATGGCGTCGGGCCCCGGCCGGACCTACTGCTATATGCTATGCGACGGATAGGGGTGTTACAGGCTGACTGGTAGCATCATCAAGCGAGCTTCCTAGACTTGTGGCATCATTAGAGGGGCTTCCTGAAGCATCCTACTTAAGATCCAGGAAGGTAAGATCACTAAATGTTAGACTCTGATCCATGGTGGTTTTCCATTCTCATGTGTCTTCTTCATCAAAAATGGTATCTTTGCTGATGACTAATTTTTTTGTATCTGGGTTGAAGAGCCTATAGCCTTTCGATTCTTGGCTATCTCCGACCATTACAAGTTTTTCTCTTGTTTTTCTAGTTTATCTCTATGATTTTTCATGATTAAGGCATAAATAATAGAGCCAAATACTTTGAAATGGTGAATGAAAGGCTTCTGATTGTACCATGCTTCATAGGGTGTTGAATTCTATAGGGCTTTTGTCGGTGCATAATTAAGAATATGAATTTTGTATGCATAGCTTCTCCCCAAAATTTCTTTGGTAAGTCCTTTTGTTGCATTAAGCTTCTCCCCATCTCAACCAAAGCCCAGTTTTTACGTTCCACCACCCCATTCTGTTGAGGGCAGTAAGGAGTTGTGAGATGTCTTTTTATACCATGAGATTCACAAAATGAAGTGAACTCGGAGCTGAGGAATTCTCCCCCTATCTATCCTGAGAAACTTGACTTTGTGATCGAATTCCAATTCCACACATTCTTTAAACTGAGTGAAGTGATGAAATGCCTCTGATTTGTGACAAAGGAAATAAATTTTCATCATGCGGCTCAAGTCATCGATGAATAGAAGATAGTAACGGTTGCCCGACAAGGTAGAAGCAGAGGTTAACCCCCAGATATCTGCATGGATAAGCTCAAGTGGCGATGTGGCCCGCCAATGAGCTTGTTTGGGGGCATTGGTGCAATGAATCTTATTGAGGGCACATATCTCACATATGTTGGAACTGCTGATAGCACACATGCGATCATTCACCATGGTCGAAAGCTTGGCCAAATCCCTAAAATTAAGGTGACCACAACAACGGTGCCAGAGCATAGATGTATTGAAGGTTTGTGCAGCATTGGCAACTGAAAGTATCTAGCGTCTACCTAAATCACCTAGCGGGGGTGAATATGTGATGTTTGTGTCTTTTCGTGGAATAAAAATCACTTAAAATCAATAAAACAAACACAGAGATTTACAATGGTTCCCCGAGTTGGTTACGTTCACTTTCCCGCCTCGCCTATCTACCACGAAGGGCTAGATTCGGATACTTCACCAATCTCAGATTTCCACAATCTTACACCTCAGAGCCACAACTCATATAACTCGGAGACGACGCTCCTACCACTCGAAGAACAACCTCTCCTACAACTCGATCCACAACCGGATCTACAACCTCGATCCACAAACGGATCTACTAACTCGATCCATAAATGGATCTACAAACTCGGAGATAAATCTCCTACAAATAGTAAAAGAGTATTACAACACGATTACACACAAGATCTGAAAACTTCAGTCCATCATTCTTCGAAAATAAAGGATCTTGAATATGCTTTAGAGAACACAGTGAAATCTGAAATCTTCCGAAGATCTTGAATCTTGAGTATTCAAGCGACTAGATCTGGAGAAGTATAGATCTTTGAAGAGAGAATCGATCCAGTCGCGTATGTTGAAGATGATGAAACGTGCACAGTAGGTTATCGGCGGACGTTCGGAAAATCGCGAAGCGTAAGAGCCGAGCCGATGATTTTCTTCGTTTGGAAAGTTTCTGTCGATTCAAAATGAGAGTAATAGCACGATTAAATGGAAGGAAATATCTCCCATGTATATATAGAGATTTCCTTGCCAACGTTTAGAAGAAAACTTCCAAAAATGAAACCTAGAAATTACTGTGCATGGCCGACCGAACTCGAACCAGGAAAATAAAATTGTCGGAAAATGATCTAAGTCAAATTCGTCAAGTATCATCGAGTATCATAACGATACTCATCAAATACATCTTGATATACGACGAAATGGACTTAGCCAAAACATCCCAGGTCAGCTTGTCACTCAACGTCATGGCGAAGAGTCATACTCGACGAATTCGTCGAGTATCACCTGGCATACTCGATGAATTCGTCGAGTATAGGTTTACTGACTCAACGCACTCAACGTTGTTCCACTCAACGCCATAGGCAACATTTGATGAATATCGTTGAGTTAACTCAATGCTCTCGACGCTTTGATATTCGACGAATAGTACTTGGAAAAATCTAGAGAGGTAGCATCGACTGGACTCGACGAATTCGGTGTTTATCACTTAGCATGTTCGACGAATTCGATGAGTATCGTTAGATACACTCGAAGAATTCTATGAGTATGTACGATGATACTCGGCGAATTTTACTTAAGAGATTTTCCAAATTTTTCAATGAAATTACCCTAGGTATATACGACGAATTCGACGAGTATTGGTAAGTATACTAGAAAAATTCGGCGTGTATCAATGACGATACTCGACGAATCCGATGTGTATGCTTAACCATACTCGCCGAATTTTACTTAGGTAAAATTCCTATTTTTCCTGGGTCTAACCCTTGACCATTCTTGAGCCTTCTCTTGTACTTGGGATAGAAGTATACTCCAATAGAGAGATTACACGTGAGTCAACACATTGTCCTACATAATGAGGAATTATATTATTTAGTCTCGTGTTTACTGATCCACTATAACCTGACATTGGTGTGTACTTAGCAATGAAAACCTGTAAGTACATAACTCAAAAGCAACATCAAATACAGTCACAATTCATCTTAGCTTAACTGGGCCCTTCTTCAAATCCGGGTTATTGTGGATACAATACCCAATAATATCCCACTATTTGAAGAAGTCAGAATCCTATAAACTAAGGAGAATTGTACATAAAAATAATGAAATAATAAAACATTAAGACTTGAAAGGATAACAAAAATTAAACATAACATGCATTCCAAGACAATCATAGAAATCATATATATATATATATCAAATTGTTCATAGTTTTGGGGGGGGCAACGCATAACTCAACACAAAATATAACTATTGGTCCAACCTGCTCTGACTCTTCTGCCTCTGCCTATCAAAATAAGTATTTGGCTTTGGAAAGTACTTTGGAGGGGGTGCAGACATCGGATTAGCATCTCTATGATTTCTGAAGTGAATTCTCCTTTTTATGCAGGACAGCTTGTACTTGTTTCATTCTTCCTGATCATAGTGGTGTTGATGATTTTCACCGCCAATATCTACCAAGGAGAATGTATCCAATATAATACCTCTAGATATGAGACTCCACACTTCTTCCATTTCTCTGTTAGGCTCTGACCTAACAGCAGACGGGCCTTCCCCATATCTTCTTCGCTTGTGAGCCGGAGGGTGGAAGTCTTCAATAATTTATACCTCTGGAGCCTCAGCAGCAGTATCGGCCTGAGAAAAATCCTTTGTGTCTGACCAGACCTGAGAGTAATCTTGGGCAGGATGAGTCTCATCATGTGCTGGTACAGGCACAACAGGTACTTGAGATCCTATCAACTAACTATGCAACCACACACAGTTGTTGTAACTATAGTCATTTACACTCTTGAAATTTGTTAACATTGCTACTTCAAGTGCATTGACCTTAGCTGCCACCTTAGCTTCCAAGGAATCCTCCCCCTTTCTGACTTCTGCAGCCAGAGCATTTGCATACGCTTGCAAGCTGTCGTCATAATGAGCCATAGAATTATTGTGCGCTTCAATCATAGTTTTGGCATTGGTATCGACATTGCACATCACCTTCTGATTGGTTTTTAATCCTTTCATAACAAATTCAACTCATTTTCTCCTTTGGGTAAACCAGGAGTCTAACTTGGAATCTAGCTTGTCAAATCTTACGTTAACCTCAGTTAGGCCTTTGTTCAGGTCTCTTTCAGTCTCTTTTATCTTTTTCAGAACACTTTTCATGGAAGAATCAAAATATGTCTTCTGCTTGGCTAGCATTGTCGCTATACTCTACAGAAGTGTACTATCAGTAGTCAACACTGGAGTCTCTAGGATGGGAGTGCTGGGTAGATCCTCACTGGAAGACTCATCTATCAGAGATAAATGAGCTCTGGAAGTAGTTGATTGATCTGCAGCAGCAGTGAGAGCTGGAGTCTGCTCCTCTGCATCTCCTCCTTCATCCGAGAGATCCACAACCTCCACCTAAGTGGAAGGAGGTGCATCAAGCATCTTGCCTATCCTTTTCTCCAGGTTGCGCAAAAGCTTAGAAACCTCAGTATGAACTGATATAGAAGTCTTAGTCACCACCCCCTCAGAAGATAAAGCAGGAACAATTTCAGGGAGAGGGACTATCAGGTTCTCCACTATAATGAGTGCATTAGCAGCACTAACCTCAGCATCAGTAGACTTATCAGAAGCATTATCAGCATCTTTGGGCTCATTAGCAACAATCATTTCCTCATCAGCATCTATCTCATAGTCATATAAAGTCAAATCATCATCAGCAGTAGTATCATCCTCAACCACATCAGACACTAACTCCTCAACAGCAGTCTTAGCAATCTGGGCAACCTCTGTCAGAAGATTCTCTGGCTCTGGAAATGGAAGTGGACTTTCTGCAACTGAGGTAACAGCTGGCTCCCCCTCAGCTCCTGCACACAATCTATCAGGGGATTCACTGGGGTGTGGAGTAGGAATCCTATCCTCAAGAGCTTGATCTTCCTCCTCCACAGCCAAATCTATGGCTCCCTCTTGCCTCGGGATCCTCCTATCCCACCTTGAGAAGATAGATGAGTCAATCCTCTTCAGGTGATGGATATGCACTCCTTTGGTCATATCGAACTTGTTACCGTCCACTTGATTCAGGTACAAGCTGATAATCCTTCCAAAGTTGGGAGTGTGAATATTATCCTTGATTTTCTTGAACAGCAAAGCACCCATGTCTAACCTCTTCCTGCAGATGATCTCCACAAGAGTCTTGAACATCTCAGTTGAGAGGTAGTCATGTGATCCAGTTTTGCGTAGCAATACTTTTCTGATGATGTATGACAACAGCTTTTCTTCTTCGTTCATTCCTTTTCCTTTGATCGCTTTTGTACCTCTAGGCAAGCCACAGAATAACATAGCCCTTATAAAGTCCTCCTCGTCGAGGTGATCTGCTTCTCCACAAGTTGGGAGCCTCAAGAGCCAGGTGAGATGAGAGGCCTTCACCTTAATGGCAGTTCCACAAACTTTGCTCTTGATTACTGTATCTTCGTGTCGGAGCTTCACATTGTGAAAAAATTCAAGAACTTTCTTGTCCAGAACTTTGCATGGGTGTTCTAGGACGAAGGAGAGTCCAGTAGTCTCCAACATTAGAATGACATTCCGGAACTCATTGGAGGCAGAAGCAAACCCTGTGCGAACCAACTCTCCTCCCACTAGCAAACCACTGGTGCTTCTGGGAGCCATGGAGAATCGAGAACCTGGACAACTGTTGCTGGAATTCTTGACTTGTCGGTATCGGCGAAATAGAGTTGTCGGGATTGGTGAGAGCAAGTCTTTGGGGAAAATAGGATTAGGGCTTGCCGGCGATGAAGATCGAAACCTTGTACCCGACGAAATCTTCCATTGAAGGCGGCAGAGAAGAACGAATTCAGAGTCATGGGAGGAAGACGACGAAAGTGTCGCGGGAGCCAAATCGTCGGGTTTCTGTTTTCGACGAATCAACTGGGGTTTCGACGAAATCTAACAGTACGGCTGCCCCCCTTGTCCTATTTTTATTTATATATATATATATATATATATATATATATATATATATATTTTTCAAATTGACCTAGAAGGCGCGTACCTTATTTGTCGTCGGTTCTTTAGATCCAATATGGTAAGAAAGAAATTTCTTTGCAAGTTAAATTCGGCGAGATTCACCGGATGCAGAATTTAATTCTGCGAGATTCCATTCATATCCGCCGAATCGGCGAGATTCCCGCCTTATATTCGCCGAATTTTCCTTTGGAGAATTTTCTGCTTTTCTGAAGTAGTTCCCGAGAGATCTTCTGCTTGCTTGGACTTCTTCAGGAGTCAATTTTCAGCATACCTAGTTCCGTTTTGAAAAATGAGAATTTGACCTTGTCCAACGACTTCGTGAAAATATCTATGACATGCTTGTTCGTCGGGACATAGCTGAGGGCTATGTCCTGGTTCTCCACATGATCTCGGATGAAGTGATAGTGCACCTCAATGTGCTTTGTCTGGCTGTGGGAGATTGGATTGTTTGCGATCGCTATTACGCTGGATGAGTCGCAATACATTGGAATCTCCTTGAACTTTAGGTTGTAGTCTTCTAGTTGATTCTGGATCCATAGAAGTTATGCTCAACAACTACCCGCATAGATATACTCTGAGTCGGTGGTAGAAGTTGCCACACAATTCTGCTTCTTGTTGCTCCAAGAGATAAGGCGTCTTCCAAGGAATTGGCATGTCTTGGAAGTGCTTTTCCTATCATCCCTGCTTCCTGCAAAATCGGCATCTAAAAAACCAATTAGCTCAACATCATTATTTCTCGGGTACCATAAGCTAAGATTGGGTGTACCATTAAGGTATCTTAAAATTCGCTTTGCAGCGACATAATGAGATTCCTTAGGGTTCACCTGGAATCTAGCACAGACGCATGTTGAAAACATTATATCTGGTCTACTGGCAGTGATGTAGAGCAAGGATCTAATTATGCTTCTGTACTTGGTTTCATCAAAAGTTTTCCCTTTCTCATCCTTATCTAGAGACACAGTTGAAACATTAGAGTCCTCATAGAGGTTGCATTCTCCATTCCGAATTTCTTAAGAAGCTCCTTGGTGAACTTTGTCTAAGAGATGAAAATTCCATCTTCAGATTGTTTCACCTGAAGTCCTAAAAAATACTTCAGCTCTCCCGTGGTGCTCATTTCAAACTTCCCTTGCAAGCAGTCCACAAAAAGTACTCCAAAGAACAACAAAAAACAATATCAGAATCAGAAATCAGCTCCTCCATACAAGCAGCCAATTCAACAATCAGGACAAGGAGAGTTTAAAGGAAAAGATACTGATAATACATCTGCTTTTGCTAAAAAAAATTTGTATTATCTGTAAAAAAAAACCAATCATTTGTCAAAAGATTGCTTCTTTAGATGAAAAAGCTGTATAGTATCAAACCACTCATACTCAAACTGTTTTAAAAATCAGAAAGCAGAGGCTAAACTATCTGAAGTAAATGATCAACAGTTGGAATATATGTTCTACTCTACATCTACTAAAGGAGATACAACCACTAACACATGGTATCTTGATAGTGGGTGCTCATGTCATGTGACAAATGAAGCATCTAAATTTCTCCAACTTGATAAATCCTTCAAAGCACAAGTGATATTAGGATATGGTCTTACAACACAAATAGAAGGAAGAGTCTCAATCCTAATACAAGATAATATTGGCCAATCTAAACTATTATCAGATGTTAGTTTAGTTCCTACTTTAACTCAAAACCTCTTGAGTGTGTCCAATTAATTTTAAAAGGATATAAAGTTCACTTTGAAAAGGATGGAGCACATATAATAAATGTTGCCTCTGGTGTCATACTAGCCTCAGCTAAACCCAAAAATAACCGATTGTTCATCCTTAAATTGCCAAGTATAAGGTAGAAGGACTTCAACTGCCAGGAGCAGAGTTGCCTTACCTCTCTTCCTCTTTGGCATCATAGGCTAGGACACCTTCATTGGCAAGCCTTGCAACTTATGCAGAGAAGAGATCTTGTCAAAGGACTAACAGCTTTCATTAAGCAACATAAGGACTTATGTGACCACTGTGCTCATGGTAAAGCACATGTCCTTCCATTTCCTAAGCAAGCTCAAATCATATCTACAACACCTTTACAATTAATTCATGGTGAAATTTGGGGACCAGCCCCAATAACCTCCTTAGGAGGGAAAAGATATTATCTATTATTTATGGATGACTATAGTAGGTATATGTGGATGTATCACCTAACATTAAAATCAGAAGCCTTTGAGATGTTCCTAATATTTAAAAAGAAAGTTGAGCTTGAAACAGGACAGAAACTTAAAGGGTTAAGAACTGATAGAGGTGGTGAATTCACCTCTACCCAATTTGTAAAATTATGTCAAGACACGGGAATAAAGCGTCAGCTCACGGCTCCCTACTCCCCTCAACAAAATGGTGATGTGGAGAGGAGAAACCGAACTATATTGGAAATGTCAAGAGACATGTTACAAGCTAGAAGTTTACCATAATATTTTTGGGTAGAAGCCATCCAAATTGTCGCCTACCTCTTGAATAGAATACCTACAAAGACAAGAAATAATCATACTCCTTACTTCTTTCTCACCCAAAGAATACCTTCAATAGAACATTTAAAGGTATTTGGTTGCATTGCTTTTACCTTAATCACTTCAAAAAAGAGAAATAAACTAGATAACAAAGGAGAAAAATGCATCTTCATAGGATATAGTGAAGAGTCAAAGGCATATAGACTCTTCAATCCTCATACCAAAAAACTCATTTTCTCTAGAAATGTTCTATTCAATAAGGCAAAAAAATTGGAATTGGAAATTAGAAGATGACGTCTTAAAACCACCTAGCAGCACTATTCAATATATGGAAATTACCTCTGATGGTTACCCTCAGCCATTTGAGATAAATGGAAATGCAAGTCCTCTTATCCCTGATACAACTTCAAGTCAACAACAACCAGCTGTCTCTGAAGAATCAACTCCATTTCTGCCAGTTATAGCAATGCTTTCTTCTGATTCATCTATTATACCTATTAAAACTCGTAGATTGGAAGAAATCTACCAATAAACTGAAGTTGCTTTATTATCAGTCACTCCATCAACTTATGAAGAGGCATCTAAAGATCCCATTTGGATAAAAGCTATGAAAGATGAGCTACACACTATAGAAAAAAAAATAAGACATGGTCTTTAGTTCATCTTCCAACTAATAAACAATCTATTGGAGTAAAATGGTTGTTTAAAACAAAGTTAACAGAAACAGGAAATCTGGCCAAACACAAGGCTCGTTTAGTAGCAAAGGGATTTTCCCAAAAGCCTGGTGAATATTTTGAAGATACGTTTGCCTCAGTTGCTTGGATGGACACAATCTTACTTGTGTTAGCATATGTTATTCAAAACAAATTCCCTATCTACCATTTAGATGTAAAAGCAGCATTACTAAATGGTGAAATTAAAGAAGAACTTTATGTACAACAACCGTTAGGCTTTGAAAAGGAAGGTACTGATAAATAGAAAGTCTACAGGTTACATAAAGCCCTATATGGACTTTAAAAAGCTCCAAGAGCTTGGAATTCAACAATAGATAAACATTTCATAACTCATGGGTATACTCGATGTACTAGTGATCCATCTTTATACCTAAAATGGGAAAACAATGATCAACTGATTGTGGGCATCTATGTTGATGACATGTTTGTCACAGGAAGCTCCAGCAAAATGATCACTGATTTTAAAAATCAGATGAATGTTACCTTTGAAATGACATATTTGGGACAAATGAATTATTTTCTGGGATTTCAACTACAACATACTAGCAATGGTATTTTCTTATCACAACAGAAATTTTCTTCAGATCTCTTAAAAGGGGCTCAATATGATTTATGCAATGCTACATTAACCCCTATGCAAACAAAAGAACTAGAAGAAGGAAAATGGAGAAGAAGAAGAAACAGTAAATGCTACTCATTATCGATCCCTGGCTGGGTCACTTTTATATCTAACTCATACTCGGCCGGACATTGCCAATGTTGTTCATCAAATCACCAGATTATGCAGAATCCCTTCAAATCCCACTTATTAGCTTTAAATCGTATCTTACGATATATCAAAGGAACTATTGATTATGGACTTATGTATGAAAGTGAAGAAAAATCTAATCTATTCAGGTATGCAGATGCAGATTGGGGATCAAATCCAGATGATAGAAAAAGTATATCTGGATACATCTTCTTTCTTGGATCTAAGCCTATTACTTGGGGCGTTCGCAAACAACCCACAGTGGCACTATCAACTACTGAAGCCGAATACATGGCTCTCAGCACAGCAAGCTGTGAATGCTTATGGATCCATCAAATGTTGAAAGAACTAAGAGAAAAAGATGAAGAATCGGCTACGAAAATTCACTGCGACAACACATCGACCATTTTCTTAGCGCAAAATCCGATTACGCACAAAAGAAGTAAACATATCGACTTACGATTCCATTTCATTCGAAATCAAGTCGAAAATGGTGTAATCGAAATCGAATACTGCCCTACCCACTTGCAATTAGCAGATCTACTAACAAAACCTCTGGATCGACATCGATTCAGCACTTTGCGCAAGAAGATCGGCATAGGATCAATCTTAGCTTATGGGAGGGATGATGATCTAAGCCAAGCCAAACCCAAAGTTGTCTGCATCAACACGCCTAAGTAATCAAGATAGGAGAATGACCTAACAGCGCCATCGATGCAACACCTACAGAAGTTAAATGGATGAAAGGAGCCAGCCGTTAGTAAAAGATATATGTATATGTCATATAAGTCTCATATACTTATCATGAGATACAAATAAGTCTACTGTACTTATCCAGTAAAATGTTGACTTTGTCAACTTTAGCTTTGCTTGTATATAGCTTGTACTTCAACCATACAAATTATGACTTCTGAAATAAAAACAACAACAGTAAAATCTATTTGCTTGTGTGTGTGATTTTTTTGTTACTCCTCGGATCTATAAAACAACACCACCTCCCTCCTTGTCTCTCCCCATTCCCGATCCCCAAACTCCCTTCTCGGTTTAACTCTCGCTCCTAGGTTCTTCTCCTCATTCCCGATCCAGGCCTTGCCCGATCTTCCGCTCCGCTCCACGCGGGAACCAAAAATGAAGAAAAACACGGAAATACCTTCGGACAGCACGGGAAGCATCTCACCTCCTCAAAGACATAGGGTCTGTTTGGGATACCGGTGCCGTTTTAAAAGGGAGCAGTTCAAAAGGGAGATTCTAAACTGTATTTTCAAAACTGTATTTTCAAAACTGAGTTTATGTTTGGGTAACCTCCATTTGCAGTCAGGTTCAAAACTGTATAATAATTTTTTTGTTTGGGAAAACACCGTTCCGGTGGCGGTTAATAATAAAACACATACAACTTAAATAAAATGACACAAAATATTTTTACAAAAGTGGAGAGCAAAATAAAAATGCAACAAGTTTAGCTTCAATTTTCGACGGCTTCATAGAGTTGCTCGGCAATAGAGTCACGCAATGTCGCCATTTGACTTGATCCACTCCTTCCACCCCTACCAATTTCATTGTTCTCCCTCCTTATGTTGCTTGTCATTTGGACCCCTTGCCTAATCAAACGCGCATGAGGGTATACAAAATTCTCATCATTATCACATCTGTAGAAATGGCTGTCTGCATTAGAATGATGTCTGCGTATAAAATTATGCAGTGTCATTGTGGAGATCACAATATTTCGCTGTTTTTTGAAGCCATACTGTGGCATATCACGAAGAATACGCCATTTCTTCTTCCACACTCCAAAAGTTCGTTCTATCACACTACGCAATGACGAGTGTGCCTGATTGAAAATTTCTTTTCGTCCCTGTATCGGACGTCGGCCGCGAGAAAAGTCTGGCAAATGATATCTTGTTTCTGGGTACGGTTTAATATATCCTAACTGTAATGGGTAACCAGCATCCACCAAGTAGTATTTTCCTGTGCGTTCAAAATTGGATTAATAAATTTTAATGAATGATTGTTGTATTAAATAAAAAAATTATTACACGTTACCTGGTGGTGGATGAGGAAAATTCCAACGTCGATCGGTAATTGCACTGTGAAAAATACGACTATCATGTGCTGAACCCTCCCAGCCAGCCATGACAAAGGTAAATGTCATATTGAAATCACACACAGCCATAATGTTTTGAGACGTATAACCATGACGTCCAATGTAGGGAACCTGTTCGTCCACTGGGATGCGGGCATCAACATGTGTCCCGTCGATTGCGCCAATGCAATCTTTGAAGTAGGGCATGTATCGGTCGTCGTTTAAAATCTTTGCAGGAATATCTGTAAATTGCCCATCAACCGGCGCAATAAGGTCCTGTGATAACTTTATTAAAGCAGCCAAACATCTTGAAAAATATCGACTAATTGTTTCGGTCGAATGCTGAAAACGCTCACTGCAGTCCCTCATTGTCATATTATGCGCCATAATATTTATTGTGATCGCAAGTACTTCTCTTGCAGTAGTACTCCGCGACCCTTGTAAACCATGAGATAATACCAATTGGTGAAGTAAATCTAAAAAAATATCTTTCGACATTCTAAAATTATCGTGAAATCGGACAGGATGACCAGCCAGTAGTTCGCCAACCCACTTATCTCCAGTGTTAGATGACGTCATCCGAGGGGTTTTATCATGATAATGAGAATTGCGATTAAGAATCATACAAACACTCGTGTTCACCATCATGATATAATAAGCGGTTCTCCGCCTTTTTTCGTCTAGAGTGTTCAAATCAATGTCGCACAGCTCAGCATCATTTTCGGAAGACATCTGGAACAATAGCCAATGATTATAGTGAAATTTTGTTACAGTACAATTGCCAATATTTGTACAGTACATAGTGAAATAAATGAAATTCAAGCTTATGGTATCTGATTCTCTTCCTGATCCAGTTCAGCAATGCTTCAGCTATTTTGGCCAAATCTTCATATACAAAATCTAAACAAGTGGTTGTATTCCACAATAGCCCTTTGCAATTTAGCCGAAACATCAATACATATTGATGTTTCTGTGCTACATGTTATTACAAAACAGAAACATTAACCAGACATAAAACATGCATTAACCAGACATAGAACATAATTAGAAGTCCCTGATCGCATGTTCAAAATACAAATCTAGCACATAAGACATAATTAGAAACTAAAAGAACCAGAACAGGGAATTACATGTCCAAAAACATACATCCAAATATTACAAAATAAGCACACAACCCATAATATTAAGGAGCATCCGAGTGCATGGTCGTGTATTGACGGTTTCTTAGCCACCATCCTTTTTTGGAGCTAGGTAGGCTTAGAAATAATTCCCTGTTCTTGTTGTCCAGCAGAAAAATTGTGGCAAAGTCATACAGTGCTGGGTCATTGCAAATATCTGGATGTTTCTCCAACTCTTCCACTGCTTCGTGAATAGTATATGAAGGAATGTTCTTTTGGGGTGGTTGTGATATACTATCTCCTACTCTAATGGTCGACTCAACCAATTGTTCGATGGTATATCTCCCATGACGGTTTTTCTGAATTCCCCTTCGGCCTCTTTCAAACCTCTTTTTTCTTCCCTGTGAAGATCCCCCTCTTTCAAATATCCTCACATTATCCCTTTGATCATCACTCATGCTAATGGGCGTCCCCAATTCTTCTACCACATCATCCTCGTGCTCAGACATTATATTTTCAGGGCTAGATGGGTCAATCCTTGAGTTAGGAGCCCATGCATTCTCGCCAGTAGCAACAACTTCATTAAACATTATGTACAATTTTTCTTCTAACTCTGGTGGAATGCCAGCATAACGAAACTTCTTCGCGGCTGGAACAACCTAGAATAGATGATTAAAATTAAGCTTTGGATTATAAATAGAAAAACAAAACAAAAGGTAATATATTCACCTCGAGTCTCTCTTTCCACCATTCATCCGATGCATCAATTGTTCTCCTTGTTGAATCCCACCCTAAGCCTGTTGCCCCATGCTTGAGTTCTTTCCACAACTTCCAATCTTTTTTCAATTGGTCCCATTTATTTTTAAACTGCGCGCACACATACATTTTTTTGGTCTGTTCCTGAAACTTAACAGTGACATTTTTCCAACCCTCCTTAGACAGGTGTGTCGTCGGTCTATTACCTAACACAATCTCTGCCATACATAAATCACAGAACAACATCACTTCACTAGACTCCCAAATTGCTGCAATACCTCCTTCTTTAGTTTTAACCATCGTGTTAAAATCTGCTAACACATGTAATATACACGTGATAAAATATGTGAAATACTGAAAAATATGCTTAATCAAATTAATGTTAACAATTAATGTGAACACAATGTGAACTTTGAAGGTGTTTTCCGACACGCAAGAAAATATTCACATTTGCTCACACAAGTGGTGTTTTTCACCACAACTTGCACAAATAAGTTTTCCCACCACAACTTGCACAAATAAGTTTTATAGAATACATGAAATAGAACAAAACACTAGCAATTAGAATACTCAAACAAAACACTAACAATTAGAAATGGGTTGCGATTTGCTGGAGGGAACACGGTATAGCAGATTTTTCTAACTACATGTACATTTGAAGGTGATAATACACTTGAAGGTTAAAATCAGTGTACATAGGTAATATACACTTGAAGGTAATATACACCTGAAGGTTAAAACAAAATCGTACACAGGTAATACAAGTACAAAAACTGAAAAAAGCAACGCAGTATTAAAGTATTCATCCTCCTTGACTGAAAAATGCAAAAACAAAATCGGAACAGGTGCAATCGAATAGCTATTCGTGAAGCAATCGAAGCCCTAAATCATCAAATCAAAATATGATTCAGAAAATGACAATGGATATGCTGATCGGAATCATATATTCAACGGTATTAACTCCAGGAAAGAACAACAGGAAAATCGAAGGAAGAAGGTACCTCCTGGGCTGTTGGCGATGGATCCTCTGAGTGTTGACGATGCTCAAGTGCTCGACAAAATCAAGCCCTATAATACTTGCTCTGTAACGAGAAAGAGGTTGGGGCTTGGGGGACGATGAAGAAGAGGAAAAAACCTGGAGTAGATCTGAAATAGAAAGAGAAGAACGGGAAAATAAAACAGAAATGAAGTAGATATGAAACAGAAACAGCGTGAAGTAGATCAGGAAAATGAAAAATCAATTTGAAAGTGAGGTAGATCTGAACTGGAAATGACTAACCTGTAGTAGAGCCGAACTGGATGCCAAAAAACTGGCGGAGGGAAGATCGGAACAGGTTCTATGGACTCTGGAGGTTGCCAGAACTCACCGACAGGAAGAAGAGCAAAAGCTTCCAGCCCAGGGTTCCCGCGATGCGATGGAGGAGAGGAAAGGCAAAACGGGGGGTTGCGGACGGGGCGCGCTGGTCCTCTGAGCTTCAGCGTCAAAACGAGGGGATTTCCCCCTTTTCAGCCGGTCGGTTTAAAACGAGTTGAACCAAACAACTCTTGAACTTACTGTACAGGTGCGTTCAAAACGAAATGAAGTTGGACTGGTTTGTCAAACAGACCCATAGAATGTGTGGGAAGTCTCGTTCCCTCAAATTAAAATAAACAAGTAGAATAATTCATGTCTAAAATGGTGAAGTGGGCTTGCAAGATGGCAGCTTTAATTAATTAATTAGCTTTAGAAGCGACTCTCGATCTGTAAATATATATATATATATATATATATATATATATATATATATATATATATATATATATATATATATATATATATGATGTGGCTTCACATTTAATAATTCTTTCCTGGATGGTTCGTCTGGAATATTGGAAAGAGGGGGGCCGGCCGACAGTTATATTCCATGCAGCATGCCTCACGTTAGGCCACGTGCATATATATGAGCTCGATCAAAATTATCAGTCAGCCAGATCTTCGTTTCTGCGCTGCAGATTTGTTGACAGCGGATCTAAAGCTCGACGCGCCCCAATATCATGTAGGTTATATATATATATATATATAGTAGATTATGACATTGCAGGGAGATCTCATATTTTTATTTATTAATGCCGGAATATTCCTCCTATTTCATTAATTCTATACACACCTAAAATATACCTAAATACCACAAAAAGTGGGCCCCACATCCCGAAATTCATACAAAATCACCCGGCTACTATTCCAAAATCTGCAAGTCGGGTGTTTTTTTTTATGAATTTAGGGGTGTGGGGCCCACTTTTTGTGATATTTAGGTGAATTTTAGGTGTATATAGAATTATCCATATGAAAATATTGATGCAGGGCAAGAGAGAGAGAGAGATCATTCCAGCTCCTATTTAATTAAAGTGATGTTATTATTATAGAGGTGCAAATTTAGTCGGACCAGGATGCCTGGCCTAGTTCGTAGCCCGAATAGGCCCGGCCTGATTAGGCATGGGTCAGACTCAGGTCAGATCAGAGGGGGCTCACCAGGCCTCCTTATTTGGGCAGAGCACGGTCTTGTGCCCGGCTAGGATCAGGCCTAGCCGCCTAGGCCCCGCCATACACAAGTACCCGGCCCTACGACGGGCTCATTTAAATTTTTTTGGTTTATTCTATTGTATTAGTATTTTGAAATTTGTGTAATTATTTTGTCCCTTAATCCGACGAGCTTTTTAAAATGTTTTGATTTATTTAATTGTTTTCGTATTCTAAAATTTTGTATACTTATTTTTATTTTTATAATAAACAGAAGTGTTATTTTAAATTATTGAAATTAAATAAATAATAAAATTAAAAAATAATAAATAATAAAAGTCTAAAAATATAAAGATTGTAGGATAGAAATCAAGCAGTTCATGAAGAGAAAAAAAGAATTCATCTTGTGTTAGCAACATTGATTTTTGCGATTTATTTTATTCTTATTCTACCTAAATTAGAGATAACTAGGGGAATTAGAGTAAACGGATTTCTGAGATCAAGATATGTTGACAGCGGATTGCAAATCATTACAGGATAGAAATCAAGCATTTCATGACGGTTCACTCTAAAAATTCTTCACAATAGATAAAAGAAATCAATGTACGAGATTATTTCTCCAACTTGATAAAAGTATTCTTAAATTAGCGTTATATAGTTTTGCTATTATTTTCTTTTAATTGTCATTAATCTAAATTCACTTTTAATCAACCCGCTTGAATCTAAAGAAAAGGTAGAGCTAGTACTTGTGAGCGCTAAATTAATCACTTCTCCGTCGGAACAATCTTAACTCACTCTATATTACTTGATCAGGCACGTGCACTTGCGTTAATACGTTAATCTATTTCAGGCATATAAGCATCGTCAAAGTCTATCACCATATGTATAACATCACAAAATATAACAGCCAAATAGTTTATCCCATCTCCTACTAGTCAATCCAACCATAACACTAATAGCTAAAACAAAATAAAACTGAGAGGAAGATAAACAAGTCATCACCATCCCCCATCTCATCCTTGTCTTCATCCTCGTCCTCGACTTCACCCTCATCCTCGTCGTCATCCACGCCCTCGTCATCATCCTTCATCTCGTCCTTGTGTTGGAAACGCTTAGCACGCCCACTCTCTCGACAACACCCAGCGAGCCGCGACAATCACAATTTTACTTCTCCACAAGCTCCACACTTCACGGCGAGACGCCACTACTCCGGCGATATCTCCTTCGGCGCGAGCAGCTAACTCCTACACGCGAGAATAATTAAGGCGAGAACAACAATGGCGAGAACAGCTGTGGCGAGAACAGCGATGGCGAGAACTCCAAGGCTTCCACCTCCTCTTCAAAACTCCGGCGCGATGCAAGGCTGCTCCGGCGAGAGCTTTCAGCGGCGGCGGAACTAGTTCCTGCGGGAACTGACACCTCTCGCTTCTCTCTCTCTCTTTCCAGCTATGTTTCTCTCTCTCTCCCGTGATGTTCTCTCACTCTCTATTTCTCTCGCAAGTACTCTCTCTCTAACTCTCTCTCGCTTCTCTCTCTCTCTCGCCTATTCTGCCTCTCTCCCGCGGAAGCTCACTCTCTCTCTTATATCTCTCGCCTCTCTTTCTTTCTCTCTCTCGCTTTACACTCTCTCTCTCCCGCTCTCTTTTCTCTCCCAGAGAAAAAAAACAAATGAGGAAATAACTCCTATTTCAACCGCCACTTTACAACACTAGGCCAGCAAATATATATAGGAAATACTTCCTGCTGGGGCCCGCCACCTGCCAACCTCATAAATACAAGTTTCTCACTCTCTCTCCTCCGCCATTACAAAATAATAAAAAAAACATATAAAAAGACAAGTTGACCTGGTCAACAACAGCTCAAACCAACAAACTCCCCCTCAAGCTTGGCTGCACATGCCGAGCTTGCCTTTGAGCCTCTCGAACGTCTCCACCTTCAACGCCTTGGTGAATATGTCCGTGACCTGCTCTCCGGTGAGGCAATACACAACTTCAACTGTCTTCAGCTCCACCTGCTCGCGAAGGAAGTGGTACCTCGTCTCGATATGCTTGCTGCGCCCATGCAGCACAGGATTCTTCGCGAGCTGGATGGCGGACATGTTATCTACTAACAATGTCGTTGGGCCATCCTGCACATGATGTAACTCTTCCAGAAGATTTCTCAGCCAAATAGCTTGGCAAGCACATGCCGCAGCTGCAATGTACTCTGCCTCACATGATGATAAGGCTATAGTAGCCTGCTTCTTAGAACTCCATGAGAACGTCGCGGTTCCCATTTTGAACACATACCCGGAAGTGCTCTTCCGGTCGTTCACATCTCCTCCATAGTCGCTATCCGAGTAGCCGACTAGCTTCAACTCTCCTCCAGATGAGTACATCAAGCCATGGTCCCGAGTCCCGTTCACATACCTCAGGATCCTCTTCGCTGCAGTGAAGTGGTCCTGCTTGGGCTCTTCCATGTACCTGCTCACGACCCCCACCGCATACATGATGTCCGGTCTGGTGAAAGTCAGATACCTTAGACTCCCAACCAGACTCTTGAACATAGTTGGGTCCACTCCTTCCTCTTCAGAATCCTTCCTCAGCTTCGTTCCGGGATCAGCAGGAGTGGAGATAGGCTTGCTATTCTCCATCCTAAACTTCTTCAAGATCTCCTCCGCGTACTTCTTCTGCGCGATAAAGATCCCATCTTCTCTCTGCTGTACTTCCACCCCTAGGAAGTAACTCAACTCTCCTAGGTCTGTCATCTCAAACTCCTTCTTCATCAGCCTCTTGAACTCTTCGAACATCGCAGGGTTGCTCCCGGTGAATATCATGTCATCCACGTATAGACATAAGATCATGATATCCCCGTTCTTCTCCACCTTCATGTATAGAGCATACTCATATGGGCACTTCACATAGCCATGCTTTTGGAGGAATGTATCTATCCTCCCGTTCCAAGCTCTTGCCCCTTGCTTCAGCCCGTACAGTGCTTTTCTCAACTTGCACACCTTCTTCTCCTGGCCCTTTACAACATACCCCGGAGGCTGCTCAATATACACATCCTCCTCCAGGTAGCCATTCAAGTACGCCGCCACCGCATCCATCTGCATGATAGTCCACCCATAGTGAGCTGCCAGTGCGATGATCAACCTGATGGTGTCAATCCTCGCCACTGGGGCATAGACCTCGTCGTAGTCCACTCCTTGAACTTGCCTGTAGCCCTTCACCACGAGCCTAGCCTTGTGCTTCTCCACAGCTCCATCCTTGTTCTTCTTTACTTTGTAGACCCACTTCACCCCGAGAGGTTTGTGGCCTGTGGGTGGATCAACCAGCCTCCAAGTATCATTCTTCTTTATGGAAGCTATCTCAGCATCCATCGCCGTCCTCCAAGATTTCTCCTGGGCAGCTTCGTCGTAGGGGTGCGGCTCGCAATCTGCCAACAAACAATATAAAGAGAAATTGTTAAGAGTCGGTGCCGTCTCCTCGTAAAGCTCATCCAACCTCCTCATCCTAGGTTGAGGACGGTCAGAACTGCCTCGGCTAGTGCTCGCTCCACTAGGACTTCCTCCGTTTGTACTTGTTCCACTTGAGCAGGGGGTAGAAGCTCCCCCTGAACTCCCACTCGGTGGTGATGGTGGCTCAGCTCCACCAACCTCAGCTTCCGCTTCATGTCCACCTTCTTCCTCATCTTCAAAGAACATCCCCTTCATGTTCCTTGTCTCCTCATCCCAGCTCCAGCAGCAGTCTTCTTCAAACACCACGTCCCTTGAGACTATGGCCTTCCCAGTCACCGGGTTGTAAAACTTGTACGCCTTGCTCTCCGGGGCATAGCCCACGAAGATGCACTTCTCGCTTCTATCATCGAGCTTCTTCCTCCTCTGGTCCGGGATGTGAGCATGAGCTACACACCCGAAGACCCTTAGGTGCTTCACACTCGGCTTCCAGCCACTCCATGCTTCAAACGGCGTCATGAACTTCACACTCTTTGTGGGGCATCTGTTCAGTAGATACACCGCACACTGCACTCCTTCCGCCCAGAACATCTTCGGTAGCCCCTTCTCCTTCACCATGCTTCTCGCCATGTTCATGATGGTGAGATTCTTCCTCTCTGCCACTCCGTTCTACTGCGGTGAGTACGCCGCCGTCAGCTGGTGTGATATCCCATTCTCCTTGCAGAAACTATCGAACAGCCTCGAGGTGTACTCCCCACCTCGATCTGTCCTAAGCACCTTCAATGGTTGCCCACTCTCCTTCTCGGCCATCGCCTTGAACTCCCTGAACTTGTCAAGGGCCTCAGACTTCTCTTTCAGAAAATACACCCAACACTTCCGACTATAGTCATCCGTGAAGGTGATGTAGTACTTGCTTCCGCCTATTGAGGTGGTCTCAAACGGACCTGCAATGTCCGAGTGAACCAGTTCAAGTTGCCGTCTTGCTCTCCAGGACTTCCCTCCTTCGAATGTCTGCCGCTTGAGCTTCCCCTTCGTGCACGCCTCACACACTTTCTGCGGAGGGGAGATCAAAGGCAGATCCGCCACCATCTTGGAGTGGGATAGCAGCTTCAACCCTGTGAAGCCCAAATGACCCATCCTATGATGCCATAGCCATGCTTCTTCCTCTTCTTTTGTTCTCGCGAGACAAACCGTCTCTTGAGCGTCCATATTCAGCGTGAAGAGACGGTTCGCCGTCATCTTCACCTTCACGACCTCCTTCCCTTGATCATTCTTCATTGCCAGAGACCCATCCTTCATCTGCACACAGTAGCCTCTCTCCACTAACTGCCCAATGTTTAAGATGTTGGTCTTCAACCCTGGCACGTAGTACACATCATTCAAGTGTACTTTCTCCCCGTTCAGTTTCACTACAACCAGGCCCTTTCCTTCCAAAGAAATCTTCGAAGCATCCCCGAAGCTAACTTCACCCCCACTGGGTTCAAGGTTAGAGAACATCTCCTTATCTCCACACATGTGGTTGCTCGCTCCTGTGTCCAGGTACCACACTTCATTCCTTCCTTCTTCCACACCTCGGTAGGTTAAGAACATCATTGGGTCTCCACCCCCAGCATTGTTCCCATTGTTCCTAGCCTCCGCATAATGGTTGGCTTCTTCTCTCTTCCTGGGAGCCCAGCAGTCATAGCTCATATGCCCAAATTTGTTACAGTTGTAACACTGTACTTGGGACATATCTCCTCGGCCTCTTCCTCGGCCTCTTCCTCTTCCTCTTCCTTCTTGCCAACCACCTTGAGGTCGCTCCGCCTCTCTTTGGAAACCTTGGTTCCTTCCTTGATCTCTTCCTCCTCTTCTACCTCGGCCTCTGCCTTGGTGACCTCGGCCACGCTGGCCGCTTCCTCTTCCTGAGCTTTCCCCAAAGTTCAACTGGGTCTGGAGTGCTTTTCCCAAGCCACTCGCTTCGTCATCATCCTGCTGCATTCTGTACTCATGAGCTTGCAATGAGCCTACAAGTTCATCTACGGTCATCTGGGTGAGGTCCTTCGACTCCTCGATTGCCACCACCACGTGTCGGAACTTCCTTGACATGGCCCTCAGGAGCTTCTCCATAAGACTCACATCATCTATCGCTTCTCCGTTTCTCTTCATCTCGTTTGTGAGCGTCCGCAGACGGGTCACAAAGTCTCCGACCTTCTCCGTGGCCTGCATCCTCAACATTTCATATTCACCCCGAAGAGACTGCAGCTTCACTTTCTTCGCCTTGTCCACTCCTTGCATGGAGCGTTGCAACACCTCCCATGCTTCCTTTGAGCTCACAGCTTCCGAGATCTTCTCAAAGGTGGCTTCATCCACTCCTTGGTATAACGTGAACAACGCCTTCTTATCTTTCTTTCTCGCTTCCCTCAACGCCGTCCTCTGCGCGTTGGTCAATGCCGCCTCTGCTTCAGCATCAGGCTCTTCATAGCCGTCCTCGACTACTTCCCATAGCTCCTTCGAGGCGAGCAACACCTTCATCTGGATACTCCAATTGCCGTAGTTGGTCTTCGTCAACTTGGGGACTTGCCCCGGCATCGCTCCTCCTGTCTCCATCTCTTCTATACTTCACACCTTCCGAGTTACTCCAAGGGTCGTAACCTCCCTCTGATACCAGTTGTTGGAAACGCTTAGCACGCCCACTCTCTCGACAACACCCAGCGAGCCGCGACAATCACAATTTTACTTCTCCACAAGCTCCACACTTCACGGCGAGACGCCACTACTCCGGCGATATCTCCTTCGGCGCGAGCAGCTAACTCCTACACGCGAGAATAATTAAGGCGAGAACAACAATGGCGAGAACAGCTGTGGCGAGAACAGCGATGGCGAGAACTCCAAGGCTTCCACCTCCTCTTCAAAACTCCGGCGCGATGCAAGGCTGCTCCGGCGAGAGCTTTCAGCGGCGGCGGAACTAGTTCCTGCGGGAACTGACACCTCTCGCTTCTCTCTCTCTCTTTCCAGCTATGTTTCTCTCTCTCTCCCGTGATGTTCTCTCACTCTCTATTTCTCTCGCAAGTACTCTCTCTCTAACTCTCTCTCGCTGCTCTCTCTCTCTCGCCTATTCTGCCTCTCTCCTGCGGGAGCTCACTCTCTCTCTTATATCTCTCGCCTCTCTTTCTTTCTCTCTCTCGTTTTACACTCTCTCTCTCCCGCTCTCTTTTCTCTCCCAGAGAAAAAAAAACAAATGAGGAAATAACTCCTATTTCAACCGCCACTTTACAACACTAGGCCAGCAAATATATATAGGAAATACTTCCTGCTGGGGCCCGCCACCTGCCAACCTCATAAATACAAGTTTCTCACTCTCTCTCCTCCGCCATTACAAAATAATAAAAAAAACATATAAAAAGACAAGTTGACCTGGTCAACAACAGCTCAAACCAACACCTTGTACTCCTTATCTCTTTTCACTTCCACAGTCGGGTCTAGCATAAAACGGTCAACAGTCAGAAGAAATTCAGCGAGATCAAAGTGGGCATCCATGTTGAAGCTCGGCTCTGGCATAGAAATAGCGATGTGACTCTGGCATAAAGATCATGCAGTTGTGCATCGAAATAGCGATGCTGGCATCTCTGGAAGGTCTTCATATACTTCATATTTTGCATCATGATCTTGGTGGCGTTATTAATGTCCGGCCATGGAAGCCCAATACAAACGGGGTCGGCCACCAGTGGTCCTATAGACTGCTCAACGCTTTTTAACTTCAAACCTTCCTTCTTCAATGAGGGTGCAACATAAACTTTGATGTTTACTTCCACAACCGTCTCTGTAATGTGATGTCCCGCCGGAGTCACCAAGTCCTCAATTGTTTGTACTACTCCTGTGATATAGCACAACTCCGTAATAATGGTGGGGAATCAAAGATGTTTCTTTTTTTCTCATTGACCTTCTGCTGGGTGAGTTGGGAAATGATTCTCCACACATTTACTTTCACGCCTTTCATAATGCAGTAGATGAGCGCAATTCTATATAGATGTACATTGTTTAAATGATGTGTGGGAAAAATACTAGCATTGACAATAAGAGCCAAACTTGTGCTTCTCTTGATAGACAAGTTGATCTCATAGACTTTGCCTTCTTGCTTGCCCAATCCGACCCGTATGCACCACATACAACAGCGGTTAATTCCTCCTTAGGCATGGTTGATAGAATCGTGGCGTGATCGTTGACAATGTTATCATCCAAATCAAAAAACACATTGATGGCGACTGTAGAAAATGTTAAATTTTCTCAAGTTGATCAGCAAGGTAGCCCAAACACCAAATCAATATCTTCGGCACTACCCAGATCACAACTTGAACCGCGGAAAGCAGGAAGCAACTCAGATAACCAAAAACATAGACAGAAGCAAGCAGATCAAATTTTCATTAATTTTCTCTATAGGGCGAGGCATACATAGCGAGACATGATTTCGCCAGTAGAGAAAAAGCAGAAACACAAAACAAGCCGGGCGGATAGAACTGTGAGACCGCCGAGTCCGCCAAGATTGCTGAGCTCGCCGAGACCGCACAGATCGCCAAGCTGCTGAAGCCGAACACAACACAGAGTCCGCGAAGACCGCGAGGTCGCGCAGACAACCCGTTATTCGTTGAACTGCTGCTGAACAGAAGAGCAAACCGCCTAACCGCCGAACCACCAAGGTCGCGCGGACAGGTTATTGAACTTGGAAAGTTGATGCAGAGAGAACTAGTAAACCGCTGATACTGCAGTCCGCAAACTCACTGAGCCTGGCTGAAGGTTAAAACCAAACCCCTGATTTCAAAGCACTAATCGCGCCACCTACACACAGCAAACCGATTAACTCTTATCAAACCGCGCGGATACAAAAGTCGAGTCCGCAGCACTTGATCCAAGCCAACTTACTGTTCACTCTTGTTATGAATGGCATGTCGGGGGTCCTATTTATAGGCCAGGTGAGGAGTGTGGTCACCACCTTATGAGATAGAGACACCGCCCCTTGGTCGCGGCTAACAATGCCTAACCGCACAGTCAGCCCACACGAGGCAAACCAAAACGCCAAGTCCAGGCGAGATGGCGAGCTGCTCAGGGCAAACCGCCCTGAGCAGAACTAGTCGAGACGCACGACAACACAGCTGTCCGCAAGCACCAGTCTGCGACCACAGGCGACCCGCCTTGTCACAGCGGACTCTGCGGAAACTAACTCAGCTCGCAATATCCACGACCACAGGCACACCTCCCGGTCACAGCGGACACTGCGAAAAACAACTCTACCTCGTGCAGTCCGCGACCACAAGCACAAAGGCCCGGTCACAACGGACACTGCGGAAACCCTGAACTCCACAGAAGAGCAAGTCCAGAAAGTATAGCACGAGCTCGGCGGATACCAAACCAGTCCGCCAGCTCCAAGGCCAGACCGTGGCTTACCGCAATTTCAAAGAAGAAGTGTGGACTTCAAGCCCAGTCCGCACAGGCCGCGCGCACCACATTGCAGAGCACAACTCACTGCCGGACAAAACCAGTCCGCGCAGTCCGCAAAGACAGACCGCAGCACACTACGCAGGTCGCCAACCACCAACTCGTCGGACTAGAGACCAGTCCGCTCGGTCAGTCCCCCTAAGCCGCCCGGACCGCCCGACTGTTGATGCGCGAAAAGCGACTCCAACCAGTTAACGGGTGTTCGATCTCACAGGCTAAGGATGAAGGAAGAAGGGTTGCGGGGATAGAGAGGAAGCTTGCTTGAGCAGAGGAGAAAGCTTGCCCAAGCAGAGAGGAAGCTTGCTTGAGCAGAGGAGAAGCTTGATCAAGCAGAGAGGAAGCTTGCTTGAGCAGAGAAGAAGCTTGCCCAAGCAGAGAGGAAGCTTGCTTGAGCAGAGGAGAAGCTTGCTCAGGTACTGTCGAGCAGACAGCTACTTGAATGGTTAGCTTTGCAGGTTGATGCCGAGAGAGGAGAGAAGAAGGGAGGAGGCCGCTAGCAGCGGCAACAGCAGACTTCGCCCGCCGCGGCTTGAATGCCACTCTTGCGACGGGCTTTTCCTTTATTCAAGAAGAGTTACAATTTGCTATTGCACCATTAAATATAAGAGCAGTAGAGGGTACAATGGGGGAAGCTGGCGACTGAGGAAGGAGATGCCAGAAACTAAGTAAAAGAAGCTGCAGAGGACTGGAGAACTGAAGCTGCAGATGCTGCCCAAGCTACCTGCCGAGGGCAGAAAAAACTAAGTCCACAACTATTGACGACCTGGGAGAACTGGAAATCGGAGGCTGCGCAAGCTGCTGCTGCTGACAGAAAAACTAAGTCCACAGCTCTTGACGACCTGGGCAGACTGGAGATTTGAGGCCGCAGACCTTGCTTGATCAACCCTGACGACCTGGAAAACTGAGTCCGCAGGCTTTGATCAAGGTGGCAGTTCTCCTCCCACGCGTCCAGAATGAGAGGTCTTGGGGGGTATTTATAGGCCTGGGGAGAATCTGGTCTAGTGACGTCATCCTTGACGACCTCGGCGACCTCGGCGACCTGAGCAACCTGAGGAGCAGGCAGACGGAGCCCGAGCAGGCAACTCTGGGCTGATTGGGGGGACTCCAGGAGGAGTCCTCCCTTGCAGGAGCGGAGGCCGCCCCCTAGCGGCGGCCTGAGCGGACTCGGGGGAGTCTGCCCGGCAGGCGAGGCCGCCCCTAGCGGCGGCCTGGGCGGACTCGGGTGAGTCCGCCCGGCAGGCGAGGCCGCCCCTAGCGGCGGCCTGGACGGACTCGGGTGAGTCCGCCCGGCAGGCGGGGCCGCCCCTAGCGGCGGCCTGGGCGGACTCGGGTGAGTCCGCCCGGCAGGCGAGGCTACCCCTAGCGGCGGCCTGGGCGGACTCGGGTGAGTCTCCCCGGCAGGCGAGGCTGCCCCTAGCGGCGGCCTGGGCGGACTCGGGTGAGTCCGCCCGGCAGGCGAGGCCGCCCCTAGCGGCGGCCTGGGCGGACTCGGGTGAGTCCGCCCGGCAGGCGAGGCCGCCCCTAGCGGCGGCCTGGGCGGACTCGGGTGAGTCCGCCCGGCAGGCGGGGCCACCCCTAGCGGCGGCCTGGGCGGACTCGGGTGAGTCCGCCCGGCAGGCGAGGCCGCCCCTAGCGGCGGCCTGGGCGGACTCGGGTGAGTCCGCCCGGCAGGCGAGGCCGCCCCTAGCGGCGGCCTGGGCGGACTCGGGTGAGTCCGCCCGACAGGCGAGGCCGCCCCCGGCGGGCGGCTCGCGAAGGCCAGCGGAGGCCGCCCCCTAGCGGGTCGGCCTGGGCGGACTCCAGGGTGAGTCCTCCCGACAAACGGAGGCCGCCCCTGGCGGGCGGCTGGCAGAACACCCATCCTTGAGCGATTTTGGACCCGATAGTCCGCCTTGCGCGGACTTGGTGATCATCATGGGTAGCCTACTCCTTGCGGGTGGGAACCTGTAGGAGAAAAGCAAAAAAAATGGGCACCTTGGAGAGGATCGTTGATTTTTGGGTTAACATAATCCCCGCACTTTTTCAAGTTCCGCTGGGAACTTCGAAAAAGTAGGAGACCCACGAAAATCGTGATCCACCCCGCAGAAATCAGGAGAGAGAAAAAATTTGAGAGTAGGAGAGATAAAACCTGATGTCTCTCCTCGGGAAAAATCTGTCAGTGTCTATCCTTTACCTGTGAAGAAAAAGTTAATGCTGGCAAAAGGGAGGTACATCTTGCGTGTACCTGAGCTGCTTTTGTGAATGAGGAAGAGGATAACCGTCTTCCATTGAACTCTGCCAAAGTACAGATGAGAGAAAATATAGTAGGATAGTAATCTTACAAGTACCTGAAAGGGGCTTGCTGGTATCTGCTGGTCTCTGCCAAAGTAGGGTGAGTGAGCAAATAGAAAAAGAAAATAAGCTGCAAGTACCTGAGAGGAACTTGCTACTATCTGCTAGCTTCTGCAAAAGGAGAGTAAGCAGGCACATATGACAGGAGAGTAAGGTGCAAGTACCTGGGAGGAATTTGCTACTATCTGCTGGTCTCTGTAAAAGACAGGTCAGCAACAGATATGATAAGAGAGCAAGGTGCAAGTACCTGACATACTCTGCTATCAATTGAATAATGATTAAACTGTGATGATGATTGTCTCGCGTGATCAAGGTATACTGTCAACATAAAAACTCAGATCCGCAAGATAAGAAAATCCGAAATTAGATTCACGATGGCACGGCTTGTCAATCAAGAAGATCCATATGCCTCAAATGATGTATGATTAACATTTGATAGGAGAACTTGTTGATCATCATCTGATAAGGGCTTATGCAGGCAGCGCATATAAGATGAGCATAAGCCAAGAGAGATGTTGCAGATCTTTAGAGTGGGTTGAATTCAACCTGCTGACCTGTAAGAAGGTAAAAAGAGAAAAGAGGAGCTATATCCCGATGATGAACTAAAAAGGTTGAATGCTGCCACAGGTGTTCCCTGTGGGCCTTATGCATCACTTGCCAAAGTCATCCTGGGTATAGTCCTAACCAAAGCGGGCTGGCCGCGCATCCTTTAGAAGGGCACAAATAAACAAGAAATAACCCTAAGAAGGATCGACAGATGCACTGCTCTCTTGCCTCGGGTTACAAGCATCGCTGATCAATTAGACTAGTTGCGCCAAGTGGCCTATTGCTTGTCTGCGGATTGATCAGCGGAGTTGTGGGTCCCGCGGAGGCACGGATAGAGAGTACCATAGAGTGTTCGGCCGTCACAGTTGTGAAATGATCGAGGAGACAAGGCTACACTTGATCGCCATTGCTTGTCAAGCAAAGATCATCGTAACTGTAACGTATCCCTAACGGAGCACGATAGAACTATCACAGGAGGCCTCCCCTAAGCACTCACACTGCGCTAGACACCGGCCGGGATCCGAAGCCCCGTCATCCTCCGCACGAGAGTTGAACGGCCCCCACTACACATATGAGAAAACTCCTCATCATATGTGGTCATTGTGGTTTTACGCCTGAGGACAATCTCGAGGGGGCACTGAGCAAGACTTGGTGATATCTTGGTGGTTCAGTGATCTCTTTGGCAAAGAGAAAAATATGGAGAAGAAGCATCACAAAAAGGGAACTGTGTCAGTATGAGATCTCTGACGTAAGCTTTATTGAATGAAAAATGAAACACTTAGAAGTGCTGAAAAGTAAAATGTTTGAAGAGTAAAGTAAAAGCAACCAGTCACGATCGTGAGGGGCTTTGAGGAACTGCGATTGGTCATAGCTGATGACGCAAGATCTGTGTCCTCTTTACTTCAAAACAGCCTTCCAAGGGGACCTTCGCCAACGACATCAATGCACTCACTTGCAAAATCAATGGACCCCAGACGGCCCTTGTCATGTATCTCTATGCACTCCAGCTGACCCTCAGCCACCTCCTTGCCCTTGGAGGTGGAAGGTTGTGAAGAATCAATTTTCTTGACCAGGTCGTTGATCTTGCCCTCGATGAGCAATCTTTCAACCAATCGCCGAAGGGCCTTGCAATCTTCAGTTAAATGACCTTTCTCTTTGTGGAATTCACAGAACGGGTCTGAATTTCTTGATCTCTGATTCGCCGGTTGGTAGGGCCTTTTGGGATATGCCTTATCCTTCATGATTTGGCTCACTTCTTGCACGACCTCATCTAGCTCAAATTCTGGCAGGTCACCTTCCTGCTGCTGATGAACTGCAGCTGTTAGCGGAGATGATGTTGATAATGGTAGCAGCCGCTCTTGGGTACGATCATGGCCTTGGAAGGGGTGTTGATGATGCTGAAATCTTCTTGCTTTCCTAGAGAGAGGTGGAAAGTCTTTCCGAGGAGACCTCGGAGGTTGCTTGTAAGAAGAAGAATTTTTCTCTGACACCAGCCTGGAGACGAAGCTGGGGTTGCTCTTTTCACCGCGAATATACGAGTTGGCTAAACCAATCAACTCTTGATAAGTCCTCGGTGCTCGGACATTAGCTTCAAACTTTAGTGGACCTTCACGCAGGCCGTGGATAAGAGCCACTCGGTACATTTCTTGATCAACGATCTCAATGTCCAAGATTTCTTTCTGAAAACGATCCACATAATGAGACCAAGTCTCATTCTCTCGCTGCCTGATCTCAAAGAGGGCTTCTGGACCACCCTTCCTCTTTGAAGAGGTAGAAAACCTGAGCAGGAACTCCCTTCGCAAATCAATAAAGGAAGAGATTGACTGAGGTCGCAGTCCATAGAACCAGTCTCTCACTTGACCATCAAAGGTCGTTTCGAGGAGCTTGCTCTTGGTAGCATCTGAGAGGGTCTTGAGAGCGACGGCTGATTCAAAGGCTTGAAGATGCTTGACAGGATCAGTCTCCCCAGTGTAAATGGGCAACCGTGGCTCACGGAAGTTGACTGGAGTTGGTTCATATCTAACGCTCTCTGTAAACGGTGATGGCTCTTCTGGTTCTACTGCATAAGGAAAGTAAGGAGCATGAGCAGTAGTTGCAAAAGGAGCAGGAGGATAGGAGTAAAAGGTTGCTGCGGGAGGAGCAAAGGCAGGAGCTGAAGAGGAGGGGTGACTTCCCTGAAAGTTCAAAAATCTGGCTGGACTTCCCCGGGCAGCCTCCCGGAAGAAGTTTTGACGAGCTGCAAACTCATCATCTTGAGATCGCAAGGGAGCTGCTGGCCCCTGCGGAAAGGTTGGAGTATAAAGAGGAGGATAGACCGGCGGATAAGCCGGTGGATAAACTTGAGGAGTCTCTGATGTTGGTGCTAGATTGACTGGAGGAACTGGCGCTGCTGAAGATTGAGCGACCAATTGCTGAGTGAGAGCTGCTAGAGTATGGTTGATGGCTTGAAACTGTTGGGCAGTTTCTCTGCGAGATTGCTCTAAGGCCTCCCAAAGAGAATCATCACTGGGACTTGGAGAAAGACTCTCGGCTGGTTGATGGTCTGTCATGAGTAACCACTGCTTTCACTGTCTAATCGAGATCTGAAGGTCGCGTGTTAACTGTTGATGCGCGAAAAGCGACTCCAACCAGTTAACGGGTGTTCGATCTCACAGGCTAAGGATGAAGGAAGAAGGGTTGCGGGGATAGAGAGGAAGCTTGCTTAAGCAGAGGAGAAAGCCTGCCCAAGCAGAGAGGAAGCTTGCTTGAGCAGAGGAGAAGCTTGATCAAGCAGAGAGCAAGCTTGCTTGAGCAGAGGAGAAGCTTGCCCAAGCAGAGAGGAAGCTTGCTTGAGCAGAGGAGAAGCTTGCTCAGGTACTGTCGAGCAGACAGCTACTTGAATGGTTAGCTTTGCAGGTTGATGCCGAGAGAGGAGAGAAGAAGAGAGGAGGCCGCTAGCAGCGGCAACAGCAGACTTCGCCCGCCGCGGCTTGAATGCCACTCTTGCGACGGGCTTTTCCTTTATTCAAGAAGAGTTACAATTTGCTATTGCACCATTACATATAAGAGCAGTAGAGGGTACAATGGGGGAAGTTGGCGGCTGAGGAAGGAGATGCCAGAAACTAAGTAAAAGAAGCTGCAGAGGACTGGAGAACTGAAGCTGCAGATGCTGCCCAAGCTGCCTGCCGAGGGCAGAAAAAACTAAGTCCACAACTCTTGATGACCTGGGAGAACTGGAAATCGGAGGCTGCGGAGGCTGCGCAAGCTGCTGCTGCTGACAGAAAAACTAAGTCCACAGCTCTTGACGACCTGGGCGGACTGGAGATTTGAGGCCGCAGACCTTGCTTGATCAACCCTGACGACCAGGAAAACTGAGTCTGCAGGCTTTGATCAAGGTGGCAGTTCTCCTCCCACGCGTCCAGAATGAGAGGTCTTGGGGGGTATTTATAGGCCTGGGGAGAATCTGGTCCAGTGACGTCATCCTTGACGACCTCGGCAACCTCGGCGACCTGAGCAACCTGAGGAGCAGGCAGACGGAGACCGAGCAGGCAACTCTGGGCTGATTGGGGGGACTCTAGGAGGAGTCCTCCCTTGCAGGAGCGGAGGCCGCCCCCTAGCGGCGGCCTGAGCGGACTCGGGGGAGTCCGCCCGGCAGGCGAGGCCGCCCCTAGCGACGGACTAGGGTGAGTCCGCCCGGCAGGCGAGGCCGCCCCTAGCGGCGGCCTGTGCGGACTCGGGTGAGTCCGCCCGGCAGGCGGGGCCGCCCCTAGCGGCGGCCTGGGCGGACTCGGGTGAGTCCGCCCGGCAGGCGAGGCCGCCCCTAGCGGCTGCCTGGGCGGACTCGGGTGAGTCCGCCCGGCAGGCGAGGCCACCCCTAGCGGCGGCCTGGGCGGACTCGGGTGAGTCCGCCCGGCAGGCGGGGCCGCCCCTAGCGGCGGCCTGGGCGGACTCGGGTGAGTCCGCCCGGCAGGCGGGGCCACCCCTAGCGGCGGCCTGGGCGGACTCGGGTGAGTCCGCCCGGCAGGCGAGGCCGCCCCTAGCGGCGGCCTGGGCGGACTCGGGTGAGTCCGCCCGGCAGGCGAGGCCGCCCCTAGCGGCGGCCTGGGCGGACTCGGGTGAGTCCGCCCGACAGGCGAGGCCGCCCCCAGCGGGCGGCCCGCGAAGGCTAGCGGAGGCCGCCCCCTAGCGGGTCGGCCTGGGCGGACTCCAGGGGGAGTCCGCCCGACAAACGGAGGCCGCCCCTGGCGGGCGGCTGGCGGAACACCCATCCTTGAGCGATTTTGGACCCGATAGTCCGCCTTGCGCGGACTTGGTGATCATCATGGGTAGCCTACTCCTTGCGGGTGGGAACCTGTAGGAGAAAAGCAGAAAAAATGGGCACCTTGGAGAGGATCGCTGATTTTTGGGTTAACACCGACCACCCACTTTCACTTCACCAATTTCAACACTCCCCCTTGAAGTGATAAATGGTGATCAGGCCGAGTAGACCTCGTAGCCGCTGAAAAGGCCCCTTCGACAGCGACTTGGTGAAGATGTCAGCAATGTTATCTTCACTCCGAACATGACCGACCACAAGAGATCCTTCCAGCACCTTCTCCCTTATGAAGTGGTGATCGATCTCAATATGCTTGGTCCTGACATGACAAGCTGGATTGGTTACCAGCTTGAGAGCACTTTCATTATCCCCTCGGAGCAAGGTAGGACCTTGCACTTCCTCTTGGACGTCCTCTACTAGCCTCCTTATCCAAATGGCTTCCCGAGCAGCCAAGGCTGAAGCCTTGTACTCTGCTTCTGTAGTAGAGACGGATACCGAGTCCTGCTTCTTGTTGCACCACGAAATGCCCGCTGATCCACAAGTGAACACATAACCAGAAGTTGACCTTCAGTCATCCGAGTCACCACCATAATCAACATCCGTGTACCCTAGCAAAGAGAACCTCGCATCCCTTCTGTAAAGAAGCTCCATGTCAGAAGTTGCATTGACATACTTCAGAATGTTCTTTGCCGCTACAAGATGAGACTTCCTTGGCTCTGCCATAAACCGACTTACTCGACCAACAGCATAAGCTATATCAGGTCTAGTAATCGTCAGGTAGATCAAGCTCCCAACAAGAGCTCTAAACACCAAGGGATCAAGAAGAATCCTTCCTTCATCTCGACGAAGCTTTAGGCCATGATCCAGAGGAGTAGAGCAAGTCTTCCCTTCAGTCAAACCAAACCGGTTCACTATGCGTTCAGCATATCCCTTCTGGAAGATGAGTAACCCACTCTCCTTCCTCTCCACTTCGAGACAAAGAAAGTGATGAAGCTCTCCCAGGTCTTTCATCTCGAAGCGAATTGCTAGCTCAACTCTAAGCCTTGCTACCTCCTCCTCAGAATTCCCCGTGATGATCATATCATGAACATACAGCAGGACCAAGACTCGAAGCTCCCCCTTCTTCTTGATAAACAAGCTAGAGTCCAAGTTTGAAGCCAGGTATCCGCAGAATTGCAGATATTCTGCTATCTTCCCATACCAAGCTCTAGGAGTTTGCTTCAACCCATAGAGAGCCTTCCTGAGCTTGCAGACGTAATCCGGATGAACTTCAGAAACGAAACCAAGAGGCTGATCCATGAAGATGTCCTTGTCAATCTCTCCGTAAAGAAAGGCATTCTTTACATCAAGCTGCCACATCCTCCATCCTTGGCAAGCAGCCAATGCAATCACCATCCGAACTGAAGTCATCTTTGCAACTGGACTGAACATCTCCTCATAGTCTTCTCCATACTATTGAGAAAATTCCCGAGCCACCAGGCGAGCCTTGTATCTCTCAATACTCCCATCAGCCTTCTTCTTCAACTTAAACACCCATTTGTAAGTCACCAGAGTAATGTCATCAACTTTGGGCACAAGATCCCAAGTTTCATTCTTCTTGAGAGCATCCATCTCCTCTCTCATGGCATCTTCCCACTCCTTGACTCCAGTGGCCTCATTGAAGCTAGCAGGCTCCTGCTCATCAAGAGGACATGCAAAGAAACATGAGATATAACTCACGGTGTTTCCTTCGCAGTAGCGAGCTGGAGGCTTGATAACCCTCTTTGATCTCCGAAGAGGCTGCTCCTTGCTGACCACCTCCGCTACTTATTCTGGTTCACCTCTGTTATCCGGCAAGCTTGGAGCAATGCTCCCTCTTCTTCCTGACCCAGAAGCTTCTCCCCCAGAACCTGAAGCAATAGGAGCTGCTGGTGACACAGCCAGCTCCTCTTGATCAACAACAACAGTCATCTCCTGACCTTCATCAACCTTGCTTTCCGGTAGCTCAACCGAGCTTACTCCATATGACATCAGTTCGTCAAATACAACATCTCTTGACACCACGAACTTATTCGTCACCGGATCCATGCATCTTCATCCTTTCTTCCGCTCATCATAGCCAACAAAGACAAGCTTCCTTGCCTTAGCATCAAGCTTTGTCCTCAGAGCATCAGGAATATGCACATAACAAGTTGATCCAAACACCCGAAGGTGTTCAACACTTGGCTTCTCCTTCAGCAACATCTCGAAGGGAGACTTCATGTTGATCGGACTAAGAGGCATCCGATTGATGACATAAGCTACACAAGACATTCCCTCCGCCCAGAAGGACCTTGGGATACTCTTGGCATGAAGCCAACATTTGCAAGTCTCCATCAGATGACGGATCTTCCTTTCAGCAACTCCATTTTGTTGTGGAGTATGAGCACAAGTAAGCTCTCTCTAGATCTCATGCTTCCTGCAAAAACTAGAAAACTCGGAGGAGATAAACTCTCCGCCGTTATCAGTTCTAAATTTTTTGATCCGCAGATTAAGTTGGCCCTCCACCAGCTCTTTGAACTCCACAAACAAACAGAAGGCTTCAGACTTCTCCTTCAAGAAATACACTCAAGTGTATCTCGAGTAGTCATCAATCAAGACTAGCATGTACCTGCTCCCACCAAGGCTAGCAGTAGCGGTTGGTCCCATCAGATCACCATAGATGACCTCCAGTGGTACTTTGCTTCTTGTTTGCGACTTATCAAAAGGAAGACGATGAGACTTCCCATACTGACATCCAGCACAAACATGACCATCACCGAAGGATGATAGCTTAGGCAAGCCTCTCACCAGGCTCCTATTTGCCATAGCCTTCAGCTTATCCATCACAACATGTCCCAACCTCTCATGCCACATAGCAGCGCTATCATTGGCCCTCATGCGATCAACATAGGAGCTTGTTGATAAAACAAACAAGTCCTTCACTCTCCTTCCAATGTGAGCAACATCAGCCTTAACCGCTGATACGTTGCGAAGGAACTTCACTTCTGTTGGCCCAAACAGAACGTGATAGCCGGCGTCGACAGCATTGGTCACAGAGAAGAGGTTCTTCTTCATGCCTGGTACGTGATAAACACTCCTTAACGTTAGCGGCCCCTTATCACTACCCAAAGTTACTATACCCTCCTTCTCTACTGCATGAACAGTATTATCAGCAGTTATAATAGCTTCGTTACCTGAGTATGCCTGCAGCTTGGAGAACTTTGACATATCTCCAGTGAGATGATGACCACACCCGGAGTCAACGATCTAATCGTCCTCCATGTCGACGGTGGACAAAGCTCGGACACAAGTGCCCGTCATGAAGGCTCCACCCCAACCGACCTCCTCCTTGCTAGAGGAAGCTTCCTCCTTGCCTGCAGCATACCCAGGCTGCAGCTTGACCTTGCAGTCTTGCTTGAAGTGACCTGCTTGATGACATCTGTAGCACTTCAGATTCTTCTTCCAGTCCTTCTTAGGAGTAAAGCCTCCCTCCTGTTGTTTAGAAGATGAAGGTTCATCTCCAGCCGCAGTCTGCTTCTTCTTCCCTTCCCATCTCTTCTTCTTCTTCTTCTCAGTGAAAAGAGCTTCACTAGCTCCTTCAGAGACGGTCACCCCAACCATCTGCCTTGCCAAGCTCTCCTGCGAGGCAAGCAGATTTTTCAGCTCCAGAAGAGAGGGCTGAGTTGAACATAAGTAATAAAGGCCACATACTCCTTTCGCAGACCGCGGATTATGTGCCTCTTCAGCTTGGCCTCGGAGATCGGCTCATCAGGATCAAGAGCAGAAAGCTCAGCACACAAGCTCTTCATCTTCAAGAAGACTTTGGAGATAGAAAGATCTCCCTGAGTTGCCTTAGCCAACTCATTCTCCAAGAACTTTAGCCTTGCTACATTCTTTCTATTGAATAACCCATCAAGGGAAGTCCATATCTCAGCAGCAGACTCACATCCTAAGATGTGATCAAAGTGTTCAGGTGACACCGCCCGCTTGAGAGCAAACTCAGCCTTGGCATTTGTCTTCCTCCACACTCTCACCTGCTCGGCTGTCCAAACTCAGCAGTGATTTCTACTTGATCATCGCCACCGACGACCTCTCATAGCTCCTCGCCCAGAAGATAACTCTTCATGCACGACTTCCACTTCTTGAAGTTAGTCGGCGTCAGAAGCTCAATTCCAAGACCTCTTGCAAACCCTCCGTCCATTGTACTAACTTGGTTATCCTTCAGAAGCACACAGAGCAACAACAAACTTGTTGAACACAGCTCAAGCAACTGAACCTTCCTCTGATACCATGTTAAATTTTCTCAAGTTGATCAGCAAGGTAGCCCAAACACCAAATCAATATCTTCGGCACTACCCAGATCACAACTTGAACCGCGAAAAGCAGGAAGCAACTCAGATAACCAAAAACATAGACAGAAGCAAGCAGATCAAAATTTCATTAATTTTCTCTACAGGGCGAGGCATACATGGCGAGACATGATTTCGCCAGTACAGAAAAAGCAGAAACACAAAACAAGCCGGGCAGATAGAACTGTGAGACCGCCGAGTCTGCCAAGATTGCCGAGCTCGCCGAGACCGCACAGATCGCCAAGCTGCTGAAGCCGAACACAACACGGAGTCCGCGAAGACCGCGAGGTCGTGCGGACAACCCGTTATTCGCTGAACTGCTGCTAAACAGAGGAGCAAATCGCCTAACCGTCGAACCACCAAGGTCGCGCGGACAGGTTATTGAACTTGGAAAGTTGATGCAGAGAGAACTGGTAAACCGCTGATACTGCAGTCCGCAAACTCACTGAGCCTGGCTGAAGGTTAAAACCAAACACTTGGTTTCACAGCGCTAGTCGCGCCACCTGCACACAGCAAACCGATTAACTCTTATCAAACCGCGCGGATACAAAAGTCGAGTCTGCAGCACTTGATCCAAGCCAACTTACTGTTCACTCTTGTTATGAATGGCATGCCGGGGGGTCCTATTTATAGGCCAGGTGAGGAGTGTGGTCACCACCCTATGAGATAGAGACACCGCCCCTTGGTCGCGGCTAACAATGCCTAACCGCACAGTCCGCCCGCACGAGGCAAACCAAAACGCCAAGTCCAGGCGAGATGACGAGCTGCTCAGGGCAGACCGTCCTGAGCAGAACTAGCCGAGACGCACGACAACACAGCTGTCCGCAAGCACCAGTCCGCGACCACAGGCGACCCGCCTGGTCACAGCAGACTCTGCGGAAACCAACTCAGCTCGCAATGTCCACGACCACAGGCACACCGCCCGGTCACAGCGGACACTGCGGAAAACAACTCCACCTCGCGCAGTCCGCGACCACAGGCACAAAGGCCCGGTCACAGCGGACACTGCGGAAACCCTGAACTCCACAAAAGAGCAAGTCCAGAAAGGATAGGGCGAGCTCGGCGGATACCAAACCAGTCCTCCAGCTCCAAGCCCAGACCGCGGCTTACCGCAATTTCAAAGAAGAAGTGCGGACTCCAAGCCCAGTCTGCACAGGCCGCGCGCACCACCTTGCAGAGCACAACTCACTGCCGGACAAAACCAGTCCGCGCAGTTCGCAAAGCCAGACCGTAGCACACTACGCAGGTCGCCAACCACCAACCCGCCGGACTAGAGACCAGTCTGCTTGGTTAGTCCGCCTAAGTCGCCCGGACCGCCCGACCACCCACTTTCACTTCACCAATTTCAACAGAAAAATCTATTCTCTTTCCTCTCACAAAAACTTTTTCTTCCTCTGCGTTCGGTGCATTGGCATAAAATTCATAGACTCGGCAAGATCGCTTCAGTTCACGGATGAAAAAAAGTCTCCCACTGCAGGGCCTTGATTTGGTCAGCATATACGACACTCCAGGCCCTCCTCTCCATCTTAAAACCTTGTTCATAGATGGGGGGTATAGACTGCAACGATTGGAAATGATGAGCGGCTTCTTCACTAAGAAATTTCACTTTCTTATAGGCGATTTCCTTATCCTTCCCCTTCTTTTTTGTAGACATAGCCTATTCTAACAACAATCGAAACCAATCTAAAACAACAATGCATGTCGATCGGGTCATACTAGCTAGATTTAGGGTTACGGGATTACCTTCAGAAGCTTTCGCATCCTAAGTTGCAGGTGGTGCCTCCTTTTACTGTCGACGCAGATCGCTGGCAAGCCTCACGCTCCCCCCCCCCCAGATGTGAAATCACTCACCGCTCTCGTTCTCTCTCGTGCTTTAGAATGCGGGCGGAAAAAGAGGAAGAAATTGACTTATCGTGATCTTAGGGATATTAAATATTGGGGGTTTAATTGGGATTAATCGGATTAGGCTTAATTTGGTTTGAATTAGATTAGGCAAGGGATAATGGCGTTTTAACACTTTAAAACCACCAAACCGCCTGACGGCAGGCTAATTGGCGCCCGATTCAGTTGAATCGCACGATGCAGCGCCACTTCAGCAGCGCTCTTTAGTTCAAGCTGATAGAAAAATAAAAGTCACAACACAAATTTTTATGTTGTAACATCTTGCCTGTTTTTACAAACGTCCATAATCATGAAGTTTCCTCCTGTTTAAAGCTAGTACAAATAACATAATTAACAAAATACTTAAGTTTATAAAATTTTATATTATTTTATTTATATATAATTATTTTAGGTGATGGGTTGCCTCCCACAAACGCCTAATTTATTATCCCGGCGGGACGGTACTTAACTAAGGAAACGTTACATATGACATCACTCGGTCGTCTTCGTCTCTCAAATACGAGTTCAGTCTCTCACCATTAACCTTAAACTCAGTTCCGTCATTTTTTTCAGGATGGTCACCGGTCGTAAGGATGCACACCTTTAACCTTGAACGGACCCGACCAACATGATATGAACTTCCCGGGAAAAAAATTTAAGTGAGATTTAAACAACAGAACTAATTGTCCTGGATCGAACTGTTTTTCCTTCAGACATCAGTCTTGCCACTTCTTGGTCCGCTCTTTATAAATTTTTGAATTCTCATAGGCTCGTATCCTAATGTCATCTAATTCATTTAATTGCAAAAATCTCTTTTTACCTGCGTCTTGAAAGTCATAATTATTTTTCTTTATCGCTTAATATGCACGATGTTCTAGCTCTAGAGATAGATGACATGATTTTTTGTAGACTAGCCTATACGGGGTTAGACTAAGTGGTGTTTTAAAAGCAGTGTGATAGGCCCAAAGTGCATCGTTAAGTTTTTAAGACTAATCTCTACGATTAATGCTAACTGCCTTTTCTAGGATTTGTAAATTTATCTATTTGATAACTCTGCTAGCCCATTTGTTTGGGGATGAAAAGCTTATGTGATCTTGTGTCACCCCTTATTTTTTTAATAGTGAAGCGAATTGGGCATTGCAGAAATGACTTCCTCCATCGCTAATAATTGCTCTTGGTATCCCAAATCGATTGAATATGTAATTTGTTAGAAAATTCAGGACTACCTTAGCATCATTTTTAGTGGTTGTGATCGCTTCTACCCACTAAGATACGTAGTCGACGGCCAATAAAATATATAGAATCACATTTGAATTTACGAATGGGCTCATAAAATATATGCCCCAAACATCAAATAATTCAACTTCTAGCATTATGTTCATGGGCATTACATCACTTTTCCTTATGTTCCCATCTCATTGGCACCTATCGCACTGTTTCACAAATACATTGGAATCTCGAAACAGATTAGGCTAAAAGAACCCAGTCTATAACACTTTCATTGCTGTCCTAGTGCCCATGAAATGACCTCCATAAGGAAAACTATGATACTTCTCTAATATCGATTTCATTTCCCTTCAGGCGCGCATCGTCTCACCACTCCATCAGATCCAATATTAAACAAATATGGCTCATCTCACATATATGAGCGCACCTAGTGTAAAAATTTCTTCATTTGTTGATATGATATATCAGAGGGCATAATATTGCTGACTATGTAATTTACGTAGTTTGCGTACCAAGGTGTTGTACTTTCAAAAATAGCTAAAACCCTCTCATCTGGAAATCTCTCGTCGATTTCATAATTACATGATGGTTGCGAATACTCGATCCTAGATAGATGATCTGCCACTGGATTTTTCGCACATTTCCTATCCTTAATCTCTACTTTGAATTATTGCAAGAGAAGCGCCCATCGAATCAATCGTGGCTTTGCATCCTTCTTCTCCATGAGGTAACG
Organism: Platanthera zijinensis; assembly: GCA_039513925.1. Lineage (NCBI taxonomy): Eukaryota > Viridiplantae > Streptophyta > Magnoliopsida > Asparagales > Orchidaceae > Platanthera > Platanthera zijinensis. Next base: position 22,304,761 of record CM077093.1, on the reverse strand, counting down.
AAACGCGGCGTGATTGTGTAAATCATGTTTTTGTTCATAAGAGATAAGATCTAAACTTCTCAAAGGCGAACACTACCGCTAGTAATTCATTTTCTATGATAGTGTAGTTGACTTGGGTATCAATTAGAGTTTTACTAGCATAAGCTATCGTGCGGAATACTTTCTCCCATACTTACCCCAAGATAACTCCCACAGCATAATCACTTGCACCATACATTAAGACAAATGGTTCTTCCTAATCAGGAGTCACTACGATAGGTGTCGTGGTCAAACAATTTTTAAGTTCATTAAACGCTTTTAAACAATCATCGCTAAAATGAAACTTTACATCTTTTTCTAACAGCCGACTCATCGATTTTGTAATTTTCGCAAAGTCTTTAATAAATCTTCGATAGAAGCAAGCATGTTCAAAGAAGCTTTGCAACATCTTCACATTTTTGGGTGGTGGTAGTTTTTCAATCACATCTAATTTCTCTTTATCCACTCTTAACCCATTTCTAGACACATGGTGACCAAGTACTATTCTCTCACGTTCCATGAAGTGACATTTCTCTCAATTCAAGACAAGATTAATCTCAACACAGCACGTAAGCACCTTCTCTAAACAAACTAAACATGCTTCAAAGGATTTACCAAAGATAGAGAAATCATCCATGAAAATCTCAATGTCATAATCCATAATGTCAGAAAAGATAGCAATCATGCAACGTTGAAAAGTAGTAGGCCATTACATAAGCTAAAGGGCATTCTCCTAAATGCAAAAGACCCATAAGGACAAGTGAATGTAGTCTTTTCCTTGTCTTCGGGATCTACAGTAATTTTATTATGGCCTGAATATTCATCTAGAAAATAGAAAAAATCATTCCCTGCCAATTTATCTAAACCTTGATCAAGGAAGGGCAGAGGAAAATGATTTTTTCTAGTGGCTTTATTTAACTTCTTATATTCCATACAAATACGCTACCCAATAATTGTCCTAGTGGATACCAACTCATCCTTCTCATTTCTTATTATCGTCATCCCTACTTTCTTTGGGACACATTGCACCGGTGAAACCCACGAACTATCCGAGATAGGTAAATGATCCATGCGTCTAACCATTTTATAATCTCCTTCTTGACCACTTCCTTCATAGGTGGAGTTTGACGGTGTTGGGGCTTTATGGATCCCTTGAAAGATTCCTTCAAGAGAATCTTATGCATGCATAATGAAGGGCTTTTCCCTCGGATATCCACTATGGTCCAACATAATGCCAACTTATATTATTTTAATAATTCAATTAGCTTTTGTTGTTGTTCCTGTTGTAATTTTGAGTTGACAATTACCAGTAATGTGTCATTTTCTCCTTGGTAAATATATATGAGATGACCAGGAAGTGGTTTTAACTCTAACAATGGTGGATCAATAATGGAAGGTTTTACTGTCAAGGATTTTTCGGGCGTCACTAGTGGTTCTAGTTTACAAAATCAAGCAGTTGACTTCTCAAATGCCTGTAAGCAATCCTGAATTTCATTCTCCTCATCAAATAAGTCATCATGAGTCAATATACGAGTTAATAAAACATCTTGTTCTTCAGATATAACACGTGTCTTATAATCACATATAGATATATAATTGACCACTTCCATATTGTCCTCTTTTCTATGGGTAAATTTCAGCGCCTTTAGTACATTAAATATAACTTGCTCATCGTTTACTCTCATAGTTAGCTCTCCCTTCTGAACTTCTATCAACGTCCTACCCATGGCTAGGAATGGTCTCCCTAAAATAATGGGAACCTCTCTATCCTCCTTCATATCCAGGAAAACAAAATTCGCAAGAAAAATAAACTTATCCACCTTAACAAAGACATCTTCAACTATCCCTTTTGGAAATACTAGGGTCTTATCGTCCAATTGCAAGGTTATGGAAGTCTTATAAATCTCTCTCAAACCCAACCTTCTATATATCGATAACAACATTAAGTTAATACTCGCTCCTAGATCACATAACGCCTTACCCTCGAATTGATATCCTATGGAACAAGATATAGTAAAGCTCCCTAGATCTTTTAATTTGGGTGGGAGTCTTTTCTAAAGTATAGCGCTACACTCCTGAGTGAGTGCTATCTTCTTATTTATTCCAAATTTTCTATTTTTAGAAAAGATATCTTTCATGAATTTCACATAGTTCAGCATTTGTTCTAAATCTTCAGCGAAATGGATATCATGTTGATTTATAACTTCTTAAATATTTCTACAAATTAGCTTACTTTTTTTAATCTTTGAGGAAAAGGTGGTGGTGGATAGACGATCATATTGTATTTCTTTTTTTTATTTTCAACAATTTGTAACTTCTACTCTTTCTTTGTTACAGTTATCATTTCGTTGTAACTCCTCATTAAGGGCACAAGGATTAACATCCTCACTTTCTTTTTCTTCAATATTCTTCCCACCTTGTGCATTTGTGGGCCTACTCACTAACTCCTTTCCACTCTGCAATGTGTCTGCTTTGTAATATTGGTTGTCTCCCTTGGGATTTGGGGTGGTATCTGTTGAGAGTGACCCTTGTGGTCTAAGGCTCAGGGCATTAGCAATTTGTCCCAATTGAGATTAAATTACCCGTAATGAACCCTCCAAGCTTGTAATGTGAGCATTACTTTTTGCATTGATTCAATAAGTACCTCATCAGATGATTTTCTAGAAGATCCTTATTGATTGTAGTTATTATTGTGAGGTGGATGTTGATTTGAGTAGAATCCGAGTGAGTGTGTCATTCGGGTATTATTCTTCCAAGAGAAGTTAGGATGATTACATAATTTTGAATTATAATAATTTGAGAACGCATTATTATGCCTAGGTTGCCCACCTATATAGTTAATCTCCTCATTATGGCTATTAAGTTGTTCAACTGTAAGTGAAGGGTTCATAGTAATCGGAGAGGTAACTATACTGTTAGCATGTGGATTCATTTGAGCTTGATTTAAAGTCATGGCGTCTAATCTCTTATTCATGGAATTGAATTGTGTAGTCATTTGCGCGACAAAAGAAGTTAACTGATCTGCTTGATAAATGCCACATGTGGAAGAAGAAGGAACTTGTCAATCAAACGATTGATAATTGTTTGAAGATAAATCTTCGAGGATAGCATATGTGTAACGGCCTCCCCAGCACCACGCTTGCAAGGACGGACGTCGGCACCCCCAGCCCCTAAATAATTAATTCAAGATAAATACAATAAATAGAATTAAAGAGAGAAGTACCTCAAAATATTATCCAAAAATTACACATAAATTACCAGGGCTATAATATGATCATAAATCATCACTGACTAAGTTTCATAACATTCTAAGTTAGTTTAACCATGATTTTATCAAAATCATCCTTATGGGCAACATAAAGATTATAACTACAAGTATGAGCTAATGTCTTCCAAACATCCTACAATAATTTCTAGAGACTCATAATATTATAAAAACCTTCCTGCCAAAATTTCCTAAGGATCCAAGGTCATATGACTCATCAATATTTTCCTAAAAGTTAAAGGCCTAAACTAACCCTAATTGGTTTAAGTTATTTTCCTAAGTCTAAATGTCACCAAATTACTCCCTAGGGCATTTCACCACCCCAAAATTACTTGGACTAAACTCCAAGTCCATACAAGGACATATCACCCCATGTCCTTCACAAACCCCCAAAGTTTAACCTTAGGGTTTGAACTAGGTTCCTAGGGCAAACCCACCCCAATCAATCTCAAATTCCATGAGAGGATGTTTTTACTGACCATGGGGCTCTGGACAAATTCACACCCCCTTTGGGTGAGAATTGGCCCCTCCATGCCCCAAACACTCTTTGCCCTAAATTAACCCTTTAAGGGCCATACTTTGGTCTCACCAAAACCTGTCCAAATCAAACCCAATTTGACTGAAATTTTAACCACAGTCATGCCATGACCCTAAGAGACAGACACCAAAAGTTTGGTGGGTGTAAAAGTTATTAGACCCCTTAATTAATTCATGCAAGGTTTATTAAATTTCTACAAAAACTTTAGGAAATTGTTTTCCAAAAATTCACATTTTTGGATATATTATAGGCATAAGTAAGGTTGACCTCCAGCCAAAATTTCAAGTCATTTGTATGGATGGATTGATGGGGGAACTCAATTTACTCTCTGGTCAAGCCTATGTAAAGGTTGCACCATTTTGGATGTTGTGGTCAAACCACTTACTCAAATGGGTTGAAATTAATTTTAAATTAAAGTAGACTTCAAGGGCTACAATTTTCATGTTGGCTATTTTTTAAGGTTTAGCACCTAAGGGTTTCATTTATCTAATTAAAAGGGGGCATAATAAAGGGTTAAAAATATAAAACTAATATTTATATTAACTATTCATCTTCTTCATGAACCCGAACAACAACCCTAAAAAGCAAAACGCTTATAGCTTTTCCCAAGCCAAATGTCGGCCACCCGGACACTTCCCTGGCCAGCTACCACCACCACCACCTCCGTCGAGGTGGTGGCTATCGCCCGGCGGTGGTTTGACCGCCGGAGGTGGTGGTTTCTGGCGAACCCGCCACCATGATTTTTTCAAAAAACTCCATTTTTCTCACTTGGATCGGCTCGTTTGAGCCCTATTTCTCATCCTAATTTGATCTAGGATACTAGCACAAGGGGAGAGGAGGAGAAGCGGACCTTGTTTGGGGTTCGACGACGACGACGGTGGCGGTCGGCCATGGCGTTTTACCTCTCCGGCGAGCTTGCCCAATTCCTCGATCCTCCAGAAAAACCTTTGATCCAATACATTATTTTGACTGCCAAGGACGTTTTGAAGGTGATGGGATGGTCAGAAATTGGAATGGGGGGCTGCATAGGGGGATTTATATTTTTCATGGGAGAGGAGGTGAAGGGTTGGTTGGCCATGGTGGTTGGGCTCCCCTCTTAATGTCTATGGGCTGGAGTTGATGGGGAGATAAATCCTAAGCATCATTAAATCCCAAAGGCTGCTTAGGGGAGGTGGAAGGAGTGTCTCATGATCTTCCTCCATTAATTCTCTCTCTCTTTCTTCTTTCTCTCCCCTCCATTAAAGGGCAACTTGACTTTCTCTCTCTTAGTGACCATTTCCAGAAATGGATGGCATCCCATGTAAATATCAGCCCCCTAAAGTTAATGGGCCACTCAAGTTGGGTTAGCCAAAGTGGCTTGGGCTTGGTTAGGTCATTTAGGCTAGTTTGACCTATTTTAGGGGTTAGTTGACTTTGGTCAATTTGACCATTTCGGTTGACCCTAATGAGTCCCTGGGTGACCCATTGGCCTCCCCTAAGGTCTAGGGAGACTTGGATGGGGTTGGTTTCACACTTTGGTGGTCACTTGACCCTTATTTAGTGCACTTTGACCACTTTAGGGTTTAAGTTGACTTTGGTCAACTTGACCACTTAAGTTGACCCAAATGGGTCCTTAGTGACCCAATGTTTCTCTTAAAGGGTTAGGGAGATTTATGTGGGGTCATTTTGGCAAGTTGGAGATACATTGGCCCTAGATAGGCTATTTTGATCATTTTAGGGTTAGGGTTGACTTTGGTCAACTTGACCTTTTAAGTTGACCTCAATGGGTCCTTGGTGACCCAATGAACCTTCTAAAGGCTAGGTATGTTATGGTGGGGTCAAAGAGTCAAGGTGAGGCCCTAAAGTCAAACCTTAGGTTAGATAGTTGAAATGTATTATTTGTAAACCATGGTGTTCTCACCTTCATTCCTAGATTCACTTTGTCTTCTTGGGCTTCCTAAGATTTTGTCATAACCTAGTCATAACAAAACCACTCCTATGGGTCTAGTTGTTTGAGGGATGTTACAATATTCATCCTCGAGGTACTTGTTCATAAGGGATCCTCCTGTAGCTCCATCTACTTGAATCATAGTAAATATTTGTGGACTATTATAGAAGGTCTACACTTATTGATGAATCACTAAACCGTGATGAGAACACTTCTGCAAGAGTTCCTTAAACTACTCTCAAGCGTCATAAAGCATTTCCTCATTCCCTTGCATAAATATAGTAATGTCTCGCATTAGTTTTTCCATTTTAACAGATGGGAAATACTTGACTAAGAATTTATTTACCACTTGTAACCAAGTGGTGAGGCCATGTTGGGAATCAAGTCACTCATTCACTCTTTCTTCTAGAGAGAATGGGAACAAGCAGAGTAATCACTTCATCCGATGCGCCGTTAATTTTGAATGTATCACATACATATATGACGGTCCGTAAGTGGGAATTTGGGTTTTCATGACTAAGTCTACATAATTGTTTTGTTGAACTAAGTTCATACCCATGGAATCAATTTTGAAATTATTCGGTTCGATGGCAGGCTTAATGATGTTATAGTGTAGTCCTTTCCTAAAAGGCATATTATATTCTCAACAAGTTCTCCAAATTTCAACGGGTTGATCATTCTTATCAACCTGACCCTCTTATCCTAAACCTTTCTGATAATTTTCATTGTTAAAGTTTCGTTGGTGAATTCATGGTTGAAGAGTTGTTCTGTTCTAACCAAAATGCTTTTTTATTTTTTCTACACGTTCGTTCGATCTCTAGATTTAAAGGCAACAACTCAGATGATCGATATCTGGACATGCATTAACAAAGCAATAAATAACAAGAACAAACAAAGCAAAAGAAAATACACAATAGAAATAAAAACTTGAGCTCTAAATAAATAAGTTTTTCTAATATTACAAGAAAGAAACAGTAAATTATATGCACCTCCACGACAACGGCGTCAAAAACTTGATACACTCGAAATAGATATACGTATTAACGTAAGTGCATGTATCGGGTCAAGTAATAATAAGTGAGTTAAGATTGTTCTCACAGAGAGGTGTTGAATTCAGTACTTGCAAATACAAGTTGTCCATTTTCTTTAAATTCAAGTAGATTAAAATTAATGATGATTTTTATTAAAAGCTATAAACAAAAACTCTTAATTAAAATAAACTATAGATCCTTGAGGAAAATACTTTTGTTATCAGTTATAAAAAATAATATTGTATCGTTATTTCCTAAGTTTAGTGTGATAAATCTATGAATATGACTTTCTGAAAAATGCATGACAAAATGTCTTGCAATGATTTTAGAATAAAATATGTATCTCTCGATATCGGAACTCACTAATCCTGTATTTCTCTTATCATCTTTAACTCAGACAAAATAAATAACCGCATAAAGAATAAAAATCTATGTTGTTAACATTAAGAGGAAATCTCTTTCTCCCTTTAAATGCAATGTCGAATTCATGACGCACTTAAGCAACTCATCTCTCGAATTATGGAGTGCAGCAAAATGATAAAACCTTGGTCACAAGTTCCACAATAAAGATCATAAATCCAATAAAAATATTCACCAAACAATCACAAAGAAAAAACTAGAAAATATTCATCACACAAGACCAAGAACTCTCACAATACAAGATTAAAAAAGATTTAGTTCATGACGATGGAGGAAACTCACAAAATATTTGGAGAAATCTTACAATACATGATGGTTTAACACTTAATCATTGCAGTATTCTCTTCTCCACGTTGCTTGCTCAATCAACCCGGAGATCTGCCTTCTTTCTTGCTCTAGCTGCCTTCTTTAATGGAGGTTTTTTAAAAACCCTACATGATGCTCTTTCCAAATCCGAAATTTTCTCCCCAAAGAATGACGATTTCTTTAGAGATTTTCCCCCTTAAAACGTCCACACCCCTATGGAAAGAAGCATCCATCCATATTTGAAATCGACGCCAAATTTGAATTTTAAAATCTGAAATTCGTTCAGACCGCGTTGCAACCTTTTTTTTGATGTTGCAACCTATTTTCCTAGTCATGATATTTGGGCAGATTTTTTTCTCCAGACAGATTCCTTTGATATTTTTAGCAAAAATATATTGGAAAAGAACCGAATTAGTCACCAATAAAATAAATACTAATTTAAACGTATTTCTACTACATTTAAACTCATTATATTTAGTTATGATGAAAATTAAATCCGAAAAATGAGCTAGATAACTTAGTTTTGAGAAATTATCAACTTCTCTTTTACAAAGTACACCAAAGTATACTTGATGAAGTCATCAACAAAAACCATCATATACTTGTTACCTGAGCAAGGAGTGATGTACGGTCCCATCAAGTCACAATGAATGCACTATAGAGGTGTCTTGCATCTGAATAGTGATTTGTAAAATGGAAGGCGATGAGTTTTTTCATATTGACATCCTGCACATATATGACTGTCACCTAGGGAGGAAAGAATAGACAAGCCTTTTGCCAGACCCATTGTTGTCATAGCCTTCAGTTTGTCTATCCCTACATGTCTCATCCTCTCATGCTAGATAGCAGCACTATCATTTGTCATTATCTTCTCAACATAAGAACTTATTGACAGAACAAACAAGTCCTTTACCCATCTCCCGACATGAGTAACGTCAGCATTCACCTCTGACACATTTATGAGAAACTTCACTTCTGTTGGGCCAAACAGAACGTGATAGCAAGCATCCACTACACTGGTCGGACACTGAGAATAAGTTTTTCTTCATTCCTGGCACGTGATATGCACTCTTTAAAGTGAGTGGCCCCTATCATTGCCCAAAGAGATTGTTCCCTCTTTCTTGACTGCATGAATAGTATCTTCAGCAATAATGATAGCATCATACCTGTATACGGCTACAAAGAGGTTAACTTTGACTCGTCTCCGGTGAAGTGATGATCACACCCTGAGTCCACAATCTAGTCCTCCTAGAAGTTGATGGAGACCAAGGCATAAACAGACGTTATCATCATATCTATCATGAAGCAGTTCCCCCAACCTTCTTCATCCTTGCATCCAACTTCTCTTTCAGCAGCCTGGCATGGCTGAAGATTCATCTTGTAGTCTTTCCTGAAGTGACCAGACTTGTTGCATTTGTAACACCTGAGTCCACTCTTCTTTTAACACTTGAGTCCACTCTTCTTATCTCCATCATGCTTAGGAGCTTTGCTCCTCTCCTGTTGTAATGAAGTTGAAGGACCATCTTCAATAGATGAATTCTTCTTCCTGTCATATCTCTTCTTTTTCCCTGAATAAAGAACCCATTATGTATCTCTGAGATAGTACACCCAGCCATCTGTCTTGATAGACTTTCCTGAGAAGATAGCAAGTTTTTTAGCTCCAGCATTGACGGCTGATTGGCCCAGCCCTGCACTGAGGTAAAAAAGTCTATGTACTCCTTCCACAACCTGCGAATGATGAGCCTCTGAAATGGGCTCATCTGGGTCAAGTACTAAAATCTCAGCACACAAGTTCTTCATCTTTCAGAAGAAGTATAAAATCGAAAGGTCACAATAAGTTGCTCTTACCAACTCATTCTCGAGAAACTATAATCTTGATTCATTCTACTTATTAAACAAGTCATCCAAAGTTGTTCAAATCTTAACTATTGACCTACATCCAATGATGTGGTCGAACAACTCTAGTGAGATAGCACACTAAAGTGTGAACTCTGCCTTTGCATTTATTCTCCTCCAAGATCTCACCTCCTAAGCATTTCCTCCAGCAGCAATCACCTCTTGTCTATCGTCTCCACCAACTACCTCCTAGAGATCCTCGCCAAGAAGATAACTCTCCATGCAAGACTTACTTTTATAGTTAGTCTGCGTTAGGAGCTCAATACCAAAACCTCTTGTATAACCACCTACTATTGCTAGATTCCTGATTTACTTAAACTTCCAAAGGTACTTAGCAAATCTCGATTAACTGATGACTATTAAAACCTTTTTTCTCTCGGATATCATGTAAAATTTTATGAAATAGGAGGTCACAGGAATACTCAACCGTCCAAGTCAAATAAATCAGTACCAAACAGAAGAACAAGAACCATAATGGATCTACGTAATCACGCAAGTGCACGTGTCGAATCAAGTAATAAAATGATGAGTTGAGTTATCGTTCCTAGAGGAAGTGCAATGTTAGTGCTCGTAATTACTAGCCTTACTCGTTCCTTGAATCCAAGTGGAATACTTTTTTAGTGGCTTTAATTGATAATAATAATAATAACTTAAACAAATAATGATAAAACTAAACACGATTCTTGGAAAATACTTTTATCAAGGTTGGAGAAATGATCTTGCATGTTGTTTTCCCTTGCCTATTGTGATAAGATTTTTAGTGATCTTTAATGGTTCTCTTCATTGCTATCTTGCATCGATTTTAAAGTGGATTTCATCATCTCTCGATCTCAGAATTCCGTTTACCCAATTTCCCCTAGTTATCTCTAACTTAGGTGGAAAGTCAATAACATGACGAGCAAAAATCAATGATGCTAACTCAAGAGGAAATCTCTTTCTCTATTGACGCTATATTGGAGTTTATGCCACACTTACGCCACTCCTCTCTCGAATCTTGCAGCGCAGTATAAAGATGGAATTTTGATTTAGAAAACTACGTAACTCCTCTCTCGAATCTCATCGCGTAGAATAACGGATTCAACCCTAGATTAGCATAACCCCTCTCTCGAATCTTGCCATGCTAATTAGAAGATAAACGCTTGCTCAAAAATTTCCATAAACAAAGAATATAAACCCAATGAAGATAGCGATTCAAACAACCATAAAATAAATTTAAAGTAAAATCATCAAAATAAAACAAGATACTCACATCATACAAGATCCATACGATTAGTTCATAATAGAGGGATGAAACCACACAACAAAGAAGGTCTTACTAGACATGCTTAATGAGTTTTAATGCTGCGGGAATATGCGTGTAGATCTCGCTTAGACCCTTCTTCCTTTTCGCCGGTGCGTCCAAACCCTAGCCGTTCTTCTCCTTCTTCTTCTCCAAGATGATGGTTCTAAGATCTCTCTCCTCTCTAATTTCGTGCCCTTTAGGTATGAAAAACCCCTCTTAAAAATGAGCAGCCCTTTCCCAATAGATGCCTCCTTCCATATTTGGTTTTGACGTAAAATTCGAAATTCGAATTTTAAATCCGTCCAGACTTGTTATAACAACTGAAAACAGGTTTCTGTAACAACTGCACAGCCAAAATATAACTCCAGCACTTGTTTCTCCGGTTCGATTTCCACGTCATTTCTAATGAGAAAAACATAGACAAAGAAGATAAATCAAGCATGAATAAAATAAATATTAATTTATGAACATTTATACTAATTTAAATCATTTCTTCTCATTTATCACAACTATTATTGTAGAAAATAGGGGACTAGATAACTTCATTTGAAAAGTTATCACACCTCCATACTTGAACTTTTGCTAGTCCCTAGCAAAGATAGATCATATCAATGGATTGGATGAAGAAATACTATCAAGATGTAAATTCAAATGATCCTTCTTGTAAAATAACTTAATCAAAGCTTACTCAAGAAATTCACTTTACTTAACTGATAGGCTTAGAAATCAATAAGAGCTCAAAATTCACAAATTCATTAGTTAGATAGAAGATGAAGCTCAAATAAGTATCTTAGTGCAGTGCGTGCTTTTCTTTAAAAGTATTTTACTCTCATGCAATTTTTTTACATTAAACCTCGACATTTATTGGAAGGGATAAGAATAGGCTAAGCTTCGATTTGGCTTACACATGAGTTAGTAGTTTAATTGAAAATAGGATAGACCTGGCTTGGTTAAGAATGTATGGATAACTTTGATAATGAAATGACATCCCTAGTTAGTAGTCTTAGTAATTCACCATATTATGGGGTTTAACAACATATATTCTTTAACATATTTTATTCACAGTAGGGATCATTCCAAGTATAAGCGCAAATACTCGGGCCACATATCACTATGATGTTCAACCATTTTTTTTCTTCTCTTTTTTTACTCATAGTTGGGATCATTCCAAGTATGTTTTCACATACCTAGGCTGCATATCACTATGACATAAATTTCTCTATATTTTTTTATATCATCATAGTTGGGATCATTCCATGTATGTGAGTATATACTTAGGTCGCATATCACTATGAAGTTCAATCATTTGTTTATAAAAAATTAAACACCCATAACTGGCTAACTTACTAAGGTACTACTAGTAGAACATGAAGAATTTTACGCATAGAATAAAGTATATGAAAATTTTCAAGCTCAACTATTCTAGTGAAGATCAAAATGGAATACTACCTAAGCTCATGTCTTGGCTTACATCGTTGACTTAGCTCTTGCTTGCCCCTCCCGTTATTTGTAGAGGTCAATATCAAAGATTGTCTTGGAAGTAAACAAAATTTGTGCATAAAAACAAAAATGCTTAAGTGAGCTCTATCACAAAAAATCTTACTAATTTCAAATTCACTAATTGAACTCTTTGGATTGTTCAGCCATACCAATTAATTATCATTAAATATATCTAGAATAGTTTATTGATTAAATGAAACAAGAAATAAGATCATTCAAATCATGGTTTAATGAGTTATTCTTCATCCAACTGATAGGCTTAGAAATCAATAAGAGCTCAAAATCACAAATTCATTAGTTAGATAGAAGATGAAGCTCAAATAAGTATCATAATGCGGTGCGTGCTTTTCTTTAAAAGTAATTTACTCCCATGCAATTTTTTTACATTGAACCTCGACATTTATTGGAAGGGATAAGAATTGGCTAAGCTTCGATTTGGCGTACACATGAGTTAGTAGTTTAATTGAAAATAGGATAGACCTGGCTTGGTTAAGAATGTATGGATAACTTTGATAATGAAATGACATCCCTAGTTAGTAGTCTTAGTAATTCACCATATTATGGGATTTAACAACATATATTCTTTAACATATTTTATTTATAGTAGGGATCATTCCAAGTATAAGCGCACATACTCGGGCTAAATATCACTATGATGTTCAACCATTTTTTTTCTTCTCTTTTTTTACTCATAGTTGGGATCATTCCAAGTACGTTTTCACATACCTAGACCGCATATCACTATGACATAAATTTCTCTATATTTTTTTATATCATCATAGTTGGGATCATTCCATGTATGTGGGTATATACTTAGGCTGCATATCACTATGAAGTTCAATTATTTGTTTATAAAAAATTAAACACCCATAACTGGCTAACTTACTAAGGTACTAGTAGAACATGAAGAATTTTACGCATAGAATAAAGTATATGAAAATTTTCAAGCTCAACTATTCTAGTGAAGATCAAAATGGAATACTACCTAAGCTCATGTCTTGGCTTACATCGTTGACTTAGCTCTTGCTCGCCCCTCCCGTTATTTGTAGAGGTCAATATCAAAGATTGTCTTGGAAGTAAACAAAATTTGTGCATAAAAACAAAAATGCTTAAGTGAGCTCTATCACAAAAAATCTTACTAATTTCAAATTCACTAATTGAACTCTTTGGATTGTTCAACCATACCAATTAATTATCATTGAATATATCTAGAATAGCCTATTGATTAAATGAAACAAGAAATAAGATCATTCAAATCATGGTTTAATGAGTTATTCTTCATCCAAATGGTAGGGGTTGTAATACCCCCACCTCCACACTTAAGTTATTTGTTAGTCCCTAGCAAAACTATATTTCTAACATGAAAATATTCAAAACAGGATTTACTAATGAGCATAGAAGCATACAAAAGAAAATAATTGAAATTTAACAACTTCCCTGAAATAGGAGTGCCCGCAAAGATACTTTGACCAAATGTTTGTAGTAGGACCTTCATGCATAGAGTTGCACTTCTCGTGTCCCAATGATCTGCACGATTAACATGTATACAAAACCTGGAGACAACCCATTCTACACAATTTGCCAATTAACTGTCCAATTGATAAACTAAGATGCAAGTGAAATCAGTAGGTTTGTGCATGTACAAGAACTATAACATTGCAGTAACTAACGAGTTTAAAAAAACGGACGATGAGGCACATTTTGCATATCATAATACCTTCATATTTGGACAGGCGTATAAGCATAAATCATGACATGAAATATGATCAAGGCAACAATTATCAGCACAATCATTTGCCAAAAACTTTGGGCATGACTTTCAAAATGTGAAGTTTGCTTAGTAAGAATTTGCAACCATGAAAGAGTAAGGTTCAAAGAAGCACATATAATATCCATGCATTGTTCATCCAAAATGCACAACACCAAATAGATTACACAATACATCCCAAGTGCAGCACAGTTAGTATCCTAAAAATATAATCGACATACAAGTTGTAATGTAGTGAAATGGAGCCTCTAGTGCGTCACCCCACAAAATATGAGTCACCCAAAATAGAGTCCATACCAATATATATAACAAAGTACAGCGCATAGCAAAATATAGCAAAATGTAGCACCGCGCTATGCAATCAGAACCATACAAAAGTAAAGATAGCATGATGTACTCCTACTCCTCCTCCTCGTCTTCCACGTCCTCATCATCTTCCGCATCCTCATCTTCTTCTTCATCCTCACCATCGTCTGCATCCTCATCATCCTTATCATCTTCTGCAACCTTTGTTGGATCAATTCTCGTCCGGTCTGATGTTAGTAGGTAGCCTTGATTGTCGAACTGCCCCATCATCCTAAAATTCGGCTCAGACACCAGAATCTTCCTTTTCTCCATGATTTTACGGATGTTGGTACGAATATCTTCAAACTGCTCCTTTGCAAACAAATGTTGACACCGCTGATAGGCTTTGATATACTCAATATGCTCCATCAAAAGGTCGGGATCAGCGCCATGGTCGACCGTTGGAATATCAATTCGCATTGGTTTCACTATTGGTGCATGTGAAGTCTGAGCTTCACCCCCTATCCTCCAATTACGCCCCATTTCCTGTGTTCCCGCAGCAACCTTGACATTGACTTCGACAACCGTTTCAGTAATATGTCGCTTTACAGGTGTAACCATGTCCTCTTCATCCTTTTCCACACTAGCTTGAAGACATAACTTGGTTATGAGGGTTGGAAACCAAAGCTGCCTAGGCTTCTCCTCTCTAATTTTTTGTCGAAGTTGCAATGTAATAATCTTTCCTAAATCAAAATACATTCCCTTTATAATACCGTAGATCAAAGCTACCTTATCCAATGTAATCGTGTTCGGGTGCCGAGTGGGCATGATACTAGCATTAATAAACAGCAACCAAACCTTAGCTTCCCTAGTTAGACAAGACGTCTTCAGTACTTTATGTGTCTTACTTGCCCACTCTGGTGTCGGTGTGCAACACACTGTATCTGTCATGTCCTTAAGAGATACCTTATTAAGAATTTCAACATAGTCGTCATACCCATGATCCTCCAAATTGAACATATCACTAATCATCTCTGCAGAAAACTCAACCGCCTTCCCTCTAACAGTCACTACTTCTCCCTCTATGCTTTTAGCATTTGCATAAAATTCATAGACCATGGGGAGAATAGCCTCAGTCCTCGGATGGCAGAATGCCTCCCACTGGAGTGCTTTGATCCTCTCAGCATAAGTTACACTCCACGCCCTCTTTTCCATTTTAAATCCTCTTTCAAAGATGAAAGGGAGCGTTTTCAATGAGCGAAACCAATACTCTGCTGCCTCACTCGAAAATTTTAAAGCTTGTTCTCTAACAACCTCCTTCCCCTTCTTCTTACTAGACCTCCGTTTAGATGACATAATTCTATTACAACACACAAAATAAAAGAACAAAATAGATTAAAAAAAATTTTATGAGTGCAAGATTAGAAATTAAAACTAAATGATAAGGGTAATAAAATTTTACCCCAGAAATCTGCAGGAATGAGTTTGATTCAGATGGTGCACTTGTGCCCGCTGCCCACAACACCTTCAAGAAATCCGATCATGCGAGGGGTGAAACCAGCGTTGGCGTTGACTTCTCAAGTCGCTCGCAGATTGCCTTCTCCCGTTATTTGTTTTGACCTAGCCAGCAAACCGGAAAGACTAATTTTTGGGCATGATTCTACAATGTGCTAAGGTTCAAGTGTTTTACCTTCAACAAACTCTGAGACCTTCTCCCAGAACTCACCCCCGTGGCGGTTCTCTCTTGATCGCAACGTCGCCTAGCTCGAATCCACCGAGGCAGGGTTGGTCGTCGCCGCCTGGTTCGAAATCGCCGAGAAGAGAAGCAAGTGCCGCCTGCTCCTCTCCCTCTCTCCCGATCTCAAGGTCGCCGGACGTCCTTCTCTCTAGATCGCAAATCTCTGCGAGATGCTTGTGATTTCGTCGTTCCCACTCTTGCCCTAAATCGCCAGCTGGGGTTTGGGAATGAGCCCCCTTTTTTATTATTTGTGTGCACGTAATTAATTAGAAGGATTAAGGAATTTTAGTAAAGTTAATCAGGTTTTGTGAATAAACAATTATGGATTAACTGTCGAATCTTTAATTCTCTTAATTAAAATTAACCCGAACTGCCGGTGTAACGATTTACGCATGCCGGTTTAGTTGAACCCGCGACTGAGGACTTACGCGCCATCCATGAAGAAGCAGTCAGAAAAAAAATCCATTACGTATGTTTTCGGAGCATTGTAACAACTGCCTTCTGTTTTGCCAGACTCAATTTTTCTTTCAAATATCAACCCGCCAGGGTGAACCGGTTAAGCCGAACAAGCGCTAGACCGCACCCGTGCCTTTTCCATGTGCACAGACAGAAAAATACAACCTGCTACGTATGTTTTAAGGCTATTATAACAACTGGCTGTGGTTTAACAAGTCCATTTCCTTCACAATTTTGGTTAAATTTTTCACTCTTCCAGATTTTTCACTTCTCCTGATAATTGATCATGGTCAACTAGGTTCAATTGGTTTCACTTCCTCTAACATTATTACTCTACTAATGAACACCAATGAAATTTAATTATTCAAATATATAAAACGCATATGTATATATATAAATTATAAGATACGGTGGGTAGCCTCCCACCAAGCGCCTCATTTAAAACGTCTCGGCAAGACGTTTCTCTTCGTCACCCGTCATTGCAAATTCATGACCGTCGACTCCCGACGATCAATATCCATATGATATTCCTTCAGCCTTTGGTAATTCACCTTGAATTCAGAGCCATCCTTCTCGTTGCAAATCGTGATTACCCCATACGGGTGCACCTTCTTCACTATAAATGGTCCCGACCATCTCGATTTTAGTTTTCCCGGGAATAATTTAAGTCTTGAGTTAAATAACAATACCAATTGCCCGGTCTTGAACTCTTTCACCGTTAATCTTGCGTCGTTCCATTTTTTTGTTTGCTCTTTATAAAGTTTGGCGCTCTCGTATGTGTTGGACCGAATTTCTTCCAATTCATTAATTTGCAGTAGTCTTTTATTGCCCGCCTCTTAGAAGTCAAAGTTTAATTTCTTAATTGCCCAATAGTCCTTATGTTCCAACTCCACCGGTAGGTGACACGCTTTCTCATAGATCATTTTATATGGTGTTAATCCTATCGGGGTTTTAAACGTCGTTCTATAGGCCCATAATGCATCACTTAGCTTTTGTGACCAATCCTTGCGTGTTGCATTCACCGTTTTCTCTAAGATGGTCTTGATCTCCCGATTTGACACCTCAGCTAAGCCATTGGTTTGTGGATGGTAGGCAAGGGCTACTTTATGTGTTACACCATATTTCTTTAGTAGAATTTTAAATTGTAAATTACAAAAGTGCACCCCTCCATCACTAATTATTGCCCTCGGTATACCAAATCTAGTGAAGATGTTAGACCTTAGAAATTTTAGCACCACCTTGGCATCATTCCTTTTGGTGGCTATCGCATCTACCCACTTCGACACATAGTCTACGGCTAGCAAAATATATAAATTCTCATCGGAGTTGACAAAGGGGCCCATGAAATAAATCCCCCATACATCGAAGACTTCTACTTCAAGGATTCCATTCATGGGCATGCTTGCTCCCCGCTGAAGATTTCCAACACGTTGACAATGGTCACACTGTCCTACAAAGTGATGAGAATCCTTGAATAAGGTTGGCCAATAGAATCCTGACTCTTACACCTTCCTCGCTGTCCGATCTCCCTTATAGTGTCCTCCATAAGGTGATGCATGACACTTTTCTAGAATACTATGAACTTCCATCTCGGGCACACACCGACGAATAATTTGATCAGCGCAAATTTTAAATAGATACAGTTCATCCCATAGGTAAAACTTCACCTGATGAATGAATCGCTTCCTTTGTTGGTAGCTAAAATCCGATGGAAAAACCTTGCTGACTATATAATTAACAAAATCAGCATACCATGGGATGCTCCCTTCTGTGACTGCAAGTAAACTCTCATCTGGGAAACTTTCCTTAATCTCAACGTGTACATCTTTCTCACACCCATTCTCTAATCTCGATAAGTGGTCGGCAATCGGGTTTTCTGCTCCCTTACGATCCTTTATCTCAAAATCAAACTCTTGGGAGTAGAACCCATCTAATAAGCCTAGGTTTAGCCTCCTTTTTCTCCACTAGCTATCGGATTGCAGCATGGTCCGTGTAAACTATGACTGTAGAACTAATCAGATAAGCGTGAAATTTGTCGAAAGCAAAAATCACCGCTAGGAGTTCCTTTTCTGTAGTTGTGTAGTTCACTTGAGCGTTAATAAGAGTCTTACTAGCATACAGAATGGTGTGGAAAACTTTGTCGTGCATTTGCCCCAATACGGCTCCCACCGCATAGTTGCTCGCATCGCACATGAGAACGAAGGGTAATGAGAAATCAGGTGCCTTGACAATGGGTGACGAGATTAATTTTTCCTTTAACATTTGAAACGTTTCTAAGCACTCGTCGTTGAAAATAAAAGGTGCATCTTTCTCGAGTAAATTGCATAAGGGTTTTGTGATTTTTGAAAAATCTCTAATGAACCGCCTATAGAATCCAGCATGGCCTAGGAAACTACGAATGGCCTTGACATTCGTTGGCGGAGAAAGTTTTTCAATCACTTCAATCTTTGCTCGATCCACTTCTAGGCCATGACTCGATACCTTATGTCCTAATACAATGCCCTCACGTACCATAAAATGGCACTTTTCTCATAGTACTAAGTTAGTCTCAACACAACGGGCCAATACCCTCCCCAGACATGCCAAACAAGCATCGAACGATTTACCGAAGATGGAAAAATCATCCATGAATACCCCGATTCCATACTCTGCCGGATCAATGCCTCGAGCGATGAGATCGGCTAGTATTGCCAAAATACAACGCTGAAATGTGGCGGGGCCGTTGCATAATCCAAATGGCAGTCTCCTAAACGCAAATGTACCAAAGGGGCATGTAAATGTTGTCTTCTCTTGATCTTCTGGTGCAACCATAAGCTGTTTGTATCCCGAATATCCGTCCAAGAAACAAAAATACTGGCCACCTGCCAATCTATCTAAGACTTGGTCAAGGAATGGTAACGGAAAATGATCTTTTCCAGTCACCTTGTTCAATTTTCGATAATCAATACATATCCTTCATCCCGTGACAGTCCTTGTAGGTATAAGTTCATTATCTTCATTCTTAACCAGCGTTATCCCTCCCTTCTTTGGTACGCAATGCACCGAGCTTACCCACTTGCTATCTGAAATAGGATAAATAATGCCCGCGTCCAGCCACTTAATGATTTCCTTCATCACCACCTCCTTCATTGGAGTACTAAGCCTTCGTTGATGTTCGATGGATCCTTTCTCCCCATCTTCTAATAGAATTTTGTGCATACAGATGGATGGGCAAATCCCCTTGATGTCGGCAAGAGTCCAACCAATCGCTTCCTTAAACTCCCTTAGTAACTCAATTAATTTTAACTCTTCTTCCATTCTTAATGATGCATTGATTATGACCGGAAGAGTGTTATCTTCCTCTAGAAATACAAACTTAAGGTGTTCAGGTAATGGTTTTAGTTCCAATTTAGGTGGTTCAATGATATAAGGTTTCATCATTCTTAGTTCGCTTGGCCTAGTTATCACTTCAAAACTCTTATATAGTGGCAACCTTTCACAAGAATTGAGTATGTGAACAACTTCTTCCATTACTTTATCTTCTTCACCCTTGTCGTTAACTAAGATGTCTAACAATCTATGATCAAAATCTTCTTCCTCGTGTGTCAACCTAGAGGGCACCTCAACTTCTTTAATTAAATAGCATTCTTCTTTATCTTCAGGGAATTTCATGACCTTAAGGATATTGAAGGTTACCTCCTCTTCGTTGACTCTCATTGTTAGCTCTCCCTTTTGCGCATCTATAAGGGTGTGTCCTGTGGCTAAAAATGGTCTTCCTAGAATAATAGAAACTTCCTTATCCTCATCCATATCTAGCACCACAAAATCGGCTGGAAAGATGAATTTATCCACCTTAACCAATACGTCCTCAACAATTCCCTTAGGAAAAGCTAAAGACCTATCGGCCAACTGTAGAGTAAGAGATGTTTGTGTAATCTCTCCCAGGCCTAATTTTGTGTAAATAGATAAGGGCATCAGATTGATGCTAGCTCCCAAGTCACACAATGCTCTCCCTGAAAATGTCATTCCTATCAAACATGGTATTGTAAAACTACCTGGATCTTTTAATTTTTGAGGTAGTTTCTTTTGTAATATTGCACTACATTCTTCAGTTAGGGAGACTATCTCCCTCTCAACGAATTTCCTCTTCTTGGATAAGATGTCTTTCATAAACTTGACATAACTAGGCATCTGTTCAAGAGCCTCAGCAAACGGAATATTTATAGTTAATTTCTTAAAGATTTCCATAAACTTTTGAAATTGCTTATTGAGCTTTGTCTTCACTAGTCTAGATGGGAAAGGAGGTGGAGGATAGATGATTTCTTTCTTTTTATTATTTAGTGGTTGGACTTCAACTACCTCCGGTTCCTTAACTTCTACGGGCTCTTCTTCTTGCAACCCCCTTGGTCCATTTTCTTGTTCCTTTCTATCGTCATCTCTAGCTTTTTCTAACAGCCCATCTCCACTTTGAATCTCTACCCCACTCCTTAAAGTGATTGCATTATAATAATTATGAGGTTCCTCTCTTGTTGGATTAGGCATGGTATCTGATGGTAATGATCCAATCGGCCTTTTGCTTTAACGTGGTTGCTAATTGCCCCAATGTGGTCTCTAAAGATCTTAGAGATGACTCAATCCCTCCAATCCTAGATTCATTCTTTTGGAACATCCCCATAATTACTTCGTCAGTTAACTTCCTAGGATTGTTTTGATTGTTTGGAGGATTCCCTTGGGTTGGATTCAGATTTTGATGAAATCTCGGCGATTGGTTCACTCCTTGATTATTTCTCCAAGAGAAATTAGGGTGATGTCGTCACTCGGGGTGATAATGATTAGCAAATCCCGATGGAATTTGCCTCTATTGTCCTCATGTATAGTTGGCTTCCTCCGTTAATTGATTTAATTGTTCCACCGTTAGTGGTGCACTAGGCTCAGGATTAGATAATGAATCTAGCCTCTTGTTAATCAAGTTGAATTGTGATGCCATTTCGGCGGCTAAAGATGTGATTTGATCTACATGGTGCACCCCTGCTGGATTACTTGTTGCTTGTCTTTCATACGCTTGGTAATTATTAGACGTTAAGTTTTCTAAAATGGCGTACGCATCTTCCGGATATTTTTTCATTAGGGAACATCCCGCGGCTCCATCTACTTGGATCATGGTTGCAGTTTGCAACCCGTTGTAAAACGTGGATACTTGTTGGTGTTGTGCTAACCCATGGTGTGGACATTTTCTTAACAGCTCCTTAAAACGCTCTCATGCGTCATAAAAGTCTCCTCATGATGTTGCATAAATATAGTGATATCCCTAATCAACTTAGCCGTCTTAGAAGGTGGAAAATACTTATTTAAAAATTTATCTTCTAATTGGGCCCATGTGGTGATAGCATCATCGGGTAAAGAGTCCAACCAATCCTTTGCTCGACCTTCTAAGGAAAAAGGAAATGCTCTTAGTTGAATTGCGTCTGCGGACACACCATTTGCCTTAAACATGTCGCATATTGTTATGAAGGTTTTTAAATGAAAGTTTGCATCTTGATGGCTAAGACCCCCAAATTTATTTAGTTGAACTTGTTGCACAATGAAAGGGTCCATTTTGAAATTATTGGCTTCTATAGCCGGTCGGGCTATACTCGTGTGCAAACCTCCCCTAAAAGGTGTGTTGTAATCCCTACATGTCATTCGGGGCGGCACGTGTTGATTATTAGGATTAGCTTGCCCGTTATGGTTCACGTGACCCTCAACGTCGTCGATAACTTATTGTTCGTTATTATCCATCTAAGGATGAATAATGTTTTTCGTTCTAAGGTTTCTTCGATTTTGTCTACAAGTGCGCTCTATTTCTAAGTTTAGTGGCAATAATTCTTGATTTCTAAACCTTGACATACACCACAAAGCTTCGAAATAAGTGCTAAGACAAGAAAATAATTAAAAACAAAATACTTGATCTCCAACTACTAAAGTTTAACTAATATTACGAGAAATAAAACACTAAACCAGTTGCGCGTCCCCGGCAACGGCGCCAAAAACTTGATACGGCCAAAATGGATCTACGTAATCACGCAAATGCACGTGTCGAATCAAGTAATAAAATGATGAGTTGAGTTATCGTTCCTAGAGGAAGTGCAATATTAGTGCTCGTAGTTAGTAGCCTTACCCGTTCCTTGAATCCAAGTGGAATACTTTTTAGTGGCTTTAATTGATAATAATAATAATAACTTAAACAAATAATGATAAAACTAAACAAGATTCTTGGAAAATACTTTTATCAAGGTTGGAGAAATGATCTTGCATGTTGTTTTCCCTTGCCTATTGTGACGAGATTTATAGTGATCTTTAATGGTTCTCTTCATTGCTATCTTGCATCGATTTTAAAGTGGATTTCATCATCTCTCGATCTCATAATTCCGTTTACCCAATTTCCCCTAGTTATCTCTAACTTAGGTGGAAAGTCAATAACATGATGAGCAAAAATCAATGATGCTAACTCAAGAGGAAATCTCTTTCTCTCTTGACGCTATATTGGAGTTTATGTCACACTTACGCCACTCCTCTCTTGAATCTTATAGCGCAGTAAAAAGATGTAATTTTGATTTAGAAAACTACGCAACTCCTCTCTCGAATCTCACCGCGTAGAATAACGGATTCAACCCTAGATTAGCATAACTCCTCTCTCAAATCTTGTCATGTTAATTAGAAGATGAACGCTTGCTCAAAAATTTCCACAAACAAAGAACATAAACCTAATAAAGATAGCGATTCAATCAACCATAAAATAAATTTAAAGTAAAATCATCACAATAGAACAAGGTACTCACATCATACAAGATCCATACGATTAGTTCATGATAGAGGGATTAAACCACACAATGAAGAAGGTCTTACTAGACATGCTTAATGAGTTTTAATGCTGCGGGAATATGCGTGTAGATCTCGCTTAGACCCTTCTTCCTTCTCGTCGGTGCATCCAAACCCTAGCCGTTCTTCTCCTTCTTCTTCTCCAAGATGATGGTTCTAAGATCTCTCTCCTCTCTAATTTCGTGCCCTTTAGGTATGAAAAACCCCTCTTAAAAACGAGCAGCCCTTTCCCAATAGATGCCTCCTTCCATATTTGGTTTTGGCGCAAAATTCAAAATTCGAATTTTAAATCTGTCCAGACTTGTTATAACAACTGAAAACAGGTTTCTGTAACAATTGCACAGCCAAAATATAACTCCAGCACTTGTTTCTCCGGTTCGATTTTCACGTCATTTCTAATGAGAAAAACATAGACAAAGTAGATAAATCAAGCATGAATAAAATAAATATTAATTTACGAACATTTATACAAATTTCAATCATTTCTTCTTATTTATCACAATTATTATTGTAGAAAATAGGGGACTAGATAACTTCATTTGAGAAGTTATCAGTTAACACCATCAAACCGCACAGCCTTGCGAACAGTCATGTCAATTCATGTGGACTTTAAGTGTTGGTTTTCACTTATTGGTTCAGATCCGGATCTAACCCGGATCCGGATCCGTTAGCACCTTAGGTTTTTATCATTATAAAACCTAGGTCTAATGATTACTCCCCAACCAGCCCGTGAGAAAGATACAGCCTCCTGAACACTCTAGATAGGAGGAGCCGCCTGTGAGAAGTTTCAGCCGCCTTGGAGAAAGAAGATTCGGCCCTTTCTCTCTCTCTTCTCTCTCTCTCTCTCTCTCTCTCTCTCTCTCTCTCTCTCTCGTGCACTCGGAGGGGTCGCTGGCCTTGAATTTCGTCGTCGGTCTTGGAGGAGATATCTGCCGGCGTCGAGAGAGGGAGTTTCCGTCGGGCTTATTAGCATTTGTCGTCGGCATTGCAGTGGACATTATTTGGAGTGGAGAGGTGTGTGTCGACGACATGCGTTGGTGTAGTTAGCCTCAACGGTGATTTCTCTCTGATAGCGGCATTGTTCTACGGTGGTGGTGCGGTTGAACGTCGGACTTCGATGTTGAAGGTTCGGTGAACCTTGTGTGTCCGCGAAGCGGATTGCAGTCCAGATCTATTATTCTCACCACGAATCGTGTGTGTCTGGAACATCCATGGTGTACTCGCCGGACGGTCATTTTTCTCCTATTTTCCTTGTATTTGAATTTTTATTTTCATTATATAAATTGTGTGGTTATATTCTGTGTTCTTGTTTACCTGCAATATTTTATAGTTGTGTCTGTGTGTGTACCGGATTTTACAACAAGTGGTATTAGAGCCAAGTTACGAGTAGGTGACTGATTCGACATTCCGGTTTT
The DNA here is from genome assembly GCA_039513925.1 of Platanthera zijinensis. Classification (NCBI taxonomy): domain Eukaryota; kingdom Viridiplantae; phylum Streptophyta; class Magnoliopsida; order Asparagales; family Orchidaceae; genus Platanthera; species Platanthera zijinensis. Next base: position 22,280,079 of record CM077093.1, on the reverse strand, counting down.
AGGTTTGGTTCAACGGTAGGTGATGACATCGTTCCGCTCCCTATCTTCCCAGATCTAATCTGTGAATTAATCAGATTACCTATAGGTACAACAGGCAATTATGGCAGGGAAGAACATCGTGTTGGCCAGATATTCGGTGGAGAAGTTTGATGGTAGCGAGAACTTTTGCTTGTGGAAGATTCGGGTCATGGATATGCTGGTTGAGCAGGGGTTGATCCAAGTGTTGCGTGGGCGTGATTCTTTACCCACTCCGATGAAGGATTCTGAGTGGACGGAGATAGATGAGCGTGTTACTAGCACTATCAGGATGTGCGTCGATGATAAGGTGTTGTTTAATATCGGTATTGAAGAGTCCGTTGTCATGTTGTGGGAGAAGTTGGAGGGACTCTACATAAGCAAGTCGTTGACCACGAAGTTGTTACTGAAGCAGAGATTGTACGACCTGAAGATGCAGGAAGGTGGTAACTTGCAGGAACACTTCAACGTGTTCTATGGACTTCTGAGCCAACTGCATGTTGTTGGTGTGATGGTAGAAGAAGAAGACAATGCCTTATTGCTTCTTACCTCGCTCTCGGTGTTGAATAAGTACATGCAGACCACTCTGTTGTATGGGAAATATACAGTAGACGTGGAGCAGATCACGCCTACGTTACTGTCCAGTCAGATGTTGTCGGACCCCGCTCCTGAGGGTGAGCATAATTTGGCAATAGGAGGACGACGAGGGAGGTAGTTCGAGAAGGGATCTGGAAGTGCGCGGGCCAGATCCACATTAAGAAAGGAAGTGACGTGCTACCATTACAGGCAGAGTGGTCATATCAGGAGACATTATTCGCAGCGTGCGCAGATTTTTGGGAACATTAAGGGTGCGAGCAAGGCGACGGTAGCTATGACAGATGATAGTGATGTGTCTCTCCTCATCACTGAGAGTTCATGTGACTCGGATAGCTAGATGTTGGATTCTGGTGCTTCGCAGCACATTTGCTCAAATGCAGGGATGTTCAGTTCACTGGAGGTGGCGACTGGATCTATCTTTCTAGGTGACGGATCAGCATGTGAGGTCACGGGGACAGGGATGGTGGACATTAGGATGCATGATGGAGCAGTGTGTAGACTTGAGTGGGTACACCCGGTACCTAAGCTGCGCAGGAATTTGATATCCCTGGGCAGATAAGACTCCAGAGGATGCAGTTTTGCGGCGAGAGGTGGAGTTCTGACGGTGACACGAGGACGCACCGTGCTCATGCGAGCTATGCAGTGTGATAGTATTTACCGGCTGATAGGGATCACGATCCTAGGTGGTGTACCAATGATTTCTACGGTTGACAGAGTTGATGGTCGAGGTGCGCAGGGGATCACCCTTCTGGTAGTCTGACTATGCGAGTCAGATTCAGCGATCCAGTTGCGTCGACATTCAGAGGTTGAGCCTGAGAAGGGATGAGTCGACTGGAGCAGGTCGGCTGACGCCTCAGGTTCTTGAGGTGGTGCTTCGTGCAGATCGTGCTACGTGCAGTGTTGTTTCGCACAGTTGATGCCTAGTGCAGATGGTGCTTTATGTAGGGAGTGCTTCGTGCAGGTGGTGGCTCCAGATCCCGAACTAAGGTGGTGGATTGTTGGTTTTCCCTTATTGGTTCGGATTCGGATCCAACCCGGATCCGGATCCGTTAGCACCTTAGGTTTATATCATTATAAAACCTAGGTCTAATGATTCCTCCCTAACCAGCCCATAAGAAAGATACAGCCTCCTGAACACTCTTGATAGGAGGAGTCGCCTGTGAGAAGTTTCAGCCGCCTTGAAGATAGAAGATCTGCCCCTCTCTCTTCTCTCTCTCTCTCTCACACTCGTGCACTCGGAGGGGCCGCCGGCCTTGAGTACCGTCGCCGGTCTTGGAGAAGATACCCGCTGGCGGCGAGAGAGGAATTTGCTGTCGGGCTTGTTAGAGTTTGTCGCCGCCATTGCAGTGGACATTATTTGGAGTGGAGAGGCGCGGTGTCGACGGCGTGCGGTTGTGCAGTTAGCCTCAACGGTGATTTCTCTCAGGTGGCGGCGTTGTTCTCCGGTGGCGGCGTTGTTCTCCGGTGGTGGTGCGGTTGAACGTCGGACTTCGACGTCGAAGGTTCGGTGAACCTTGTGCATCCGCGAAGCGGATTGCAGTCCAGATCTCAGATTCTCGCCGCGGATCGTGTGTGTCCGGTGCATCCACGGTCTACTCGCCGGACGGTCTTTTTTCTCCTATTTTTCTTGTATTTGAATTTATATTTTCATTATATAAATTGTGTGGCTATGTTCTGTGTTCTTGTTTACCTGTAATATTTTATAGTTGTGTCTGTGTGTGTACCGGATTTTACAACATCAAGATGGCCAAGTAATAACCACGTGAATTGAGATCCGAGTCGCGCACAATACGGTCTGTCGGTCTCCGCGATCTCTCAAGCCAGACCACGCCGTCCTCCAGTAGCCAAAACTAAACTTCACGGACAGCAATCCAGGGACTTTGTTAAGTCAGACCACGAGAACAAGGAAGGTCATTCAACAGAGTCAAGCCGCGCGCTATCCACACGGCCCCCGCGGTCTGAGCAGTCTGCATTCTTCTAACCGCCCACTTCCAACTTCAATATTTTTAACAGATTCGTGGGAGAAAGATGCCGTCCCGTGTAGCTCTGTTGTCTCGTGTTACGGGATTCATGGCAGGAAACTGAAAAATTTATCTGAATTGAGGGAAGAAAAAATTAACAACCTTTATCTTATTGTGAAGGGTAATGAAAATGAAAGTTTTTAACTTCATTGAGAGGCGTAGGATTGAGAAACCAATTAAAAGCTAAAAGGGTGAGGAAGAAGAAAACTATTCCATATTTGAATTATCAGAAAACCAACGCTCTTTGCATGCCCTCACTGTTGAGTTCGATCCTGAATAAATTTGGGGGGTTGGAATAAATATATTGAACTACAAATAAATTGTTTGGACTATAAATATCAATGGAGAACGAATAATCGTTATTGGACTGCTTATATCATCCACATAGGGGATTAGAAAAGGGAATAAAAGAGTGTATTCATCCACATAGGGGAATAGAAAAAGATTAGAAGAGTGCATTTTATTAATTCACATGGGATTTTATATAGCATTACAAACAACACTTAAACTTAATTTAAAGATGTGAGACTAAACTCACAAATACTAAAAGACTTAAATAATACTAACATTTTGAACACTCTCCCTCAAGTTGGATGGGAAACTTCTAATTTGGACACATCAAATAAAGGCAATGGAGGTAGGCGATGTGCAACAAAACATCAGACGAATACACATGATGTAGACCCGCACAGTCTTGGACTCGCTAGTATCAGATTAGCCAGCATCACCTACACACGCTACATGCGGAAGAGAACAAACGATGTGGAGATAATCATCAAACAGGTAACCGAGGATAATTTGTCGGGGATAATCCGCACAGAGGGCTCTCCCACAAGACAGCCCCGCATGACATGGTCTCACGCGACACAACCCGCTGAGTTTAGAACAACAAACAACAATCGTCCTCCAACACAAACAATCCAAAACAAATGGGGAGAGACAAACCACACATACAACATAATTCTGGAGGTAGGGTGGAACGAAGGCAAAAGGTCGGAAAAGATCATCCGAGTCAGCTTTGTCCCAAATACTCCACCTCATGTGAAAAACAAGTGCTTATAGGCATAACAACAACATACGAAGAAAACACTAACAACGAAACGAAAACACTTAAAAGACACATAAAAACGACCATATCATCACGAATAGCCCAGTCACTGGGAATATGTTGAATGGTGAAGTGAAACAGGTAAAGAAGAGTGAAGTGACCCAATTGATACAAAAACTGTGAACTGCAGTTGATTCGATCCATGAATCATCCAAATGTGATTTATGTCCGGTTCATGCGATCGTAACCGCTTGACCGGTAAAAATAAGTCGTCCCAAACAGAGCCTTAATCTTGTTATCCATCCAGTATCCCCCCGAATCTCTTTGCCCTGTTCTGAAATTAACACTACAGCAATGTAAACTAACGAATGCCAGTTATCCGGCTGAAGATGTGCTCCTACTGCTCCTATAGACGAAAGACGAATGTGATACCAAGATGCTCTGTTTTGGGGCTGCGAATATTTTTTGCTTGCAAATTTTTTTGAATTGCGGATATCAATGAACTACAAATAAACATATTACAACTACCTATAACATCACTTTTTAATGAACATATTAAAATTGTAGAGAGGGAGAAGTTGACATCGAGCGAAGTTGAGGGCCGATCATGGACATATGTTTTGCACAGAAGATGGCAAACTAGGTTAGTATTGTTGTAGAATACCCGGGGTTTCCCGCGTCAGACTTGGGGCTCCGTTTGGCACGGTGGTGGCAGTCACGAACATGTGTGTTAAAATGTCATTTATTAATATCCACTTCAAGGGCTTCATCCACTTTTATGTTCAAACGGCTGACATTTGTTACGTGCTTCTTAATGAATGACGGTTTAACCCATGTGTTTACGACTGTCACTACTGTGCCAAACATCCCCTTGGTTTTATTCAAATTTGAGGCTGTGATTACCTGAAACTTTAGGTCCTACTTAGCCGGGCTCTTTTTCAGATTTACAGCTGTATGTGGCTTTCGAAAAATAAGGCTCTGTTTGGCACGGTGGGGACGACTGGAGAAACAGTGATGAAATAATCGCAAAATCACAGAAACTGATTAGAAAAACAGTGTTTGAAGCCTCCTGTTCCTCCACAAACCCTAACCACAAAAAAATGAACCAGCAAGAATATCAAGAAATCCCCCTTGAACGAAGCTTTATTTTTCTTGATTGTATCTCAACTTTCTTTCAACCTGGAAAAAGAAAACTACGGGACTACTTGAAACCTTATAAACTCTTTCCTTCCGAACGATGTCATCTGGCCACTTACTCATGGATGATCGGGACCTTGACGACGCTGAGCTCTGGGACGTGATCAATTCTCCCGCCGGATCGCTCAATGCCATGAGAAGATGGCGGTGGGAGGCCCAACGAGAAGAAGCTGAAGCGCTCGTATTCCTTGAAATTGCGGATGCGGATGTGGAGGGAGGTGGAGGAAGAGGGTTTTTCCTCCGTGAATTGTAGCCCGCGATTTGGAGTCGTGAAAATTTTTCACGACTCCAAATCGTGGGAATTCCGCGATTTGAGGGCGGGGGCGATGTGAATCGTATGCCCATAAAAAACTGTTTTCCGCGGTGGGGTGATAATCCGGGGCGTGCAACTTCAAAAACGCCACACCAAACAAAGCTTAAGTGCGCGTAAAGAAGAAAAATTGTTCTCTGCATAAATCCAAAAAAACTAGTATTATCTTACTTACGTTTGTATGACATGAATTAAGTAATGGGTTTCACTTTAATCCATCCTAACATTAATTTGTTTATTATATTACAATTATTGTTGAAGCCGATAAAATTTTCTACTCCTGAATTTGGATCAAAGCAGGCTAAGATTACTAATTCTACGATCCGACGTCACAATTTAAATGGCTAGCGCGAGAGAGAAGAAACTATCTATAAGCACACCCCAAGTGCTCCAGCAGAGAGGTCCCACCACGTACCCCAAAGTTTGGGAGAAACTTCCTCTCCACAACCAAAAGGCTGGGCAAGGTACTAGGCAGGCATGGACTTGGCGAGTATCCACTTGGGGGGACCTCAACCTCTTCCATAAAGTGTCATTTCTAGTACCCTTGGGGGGCTATTTATGGAAAAATCCTGGGAGGGTATAGGCGAGTATTCAGCTACTGGCAGCGAGTTCCAATGGTTTACTCGCCCAAACTCGCGAGATACTCGCCCATATTCGCCCAAACTCGCCACTTTTTGCCCAAACTCGTCTCTGTTCGCCTAAGCTCGTCTCTGCTCGCCCAAGCTCCCCTCTGCTCGCCCAAGCTCGTTTCTGCTCGCCCAAGCTCGTCCCTGCTCACCCAAGCTCGTCTCTGCTCGCCTAAGCTCGCCTCTGCTCGCCTAAGCCCGTCTCTGCTCGCCCAATGGTCTACGAATAGCCGTCTTCTTGGGTACGCCTCATCTCGCAAATTACGGGTTATACAATTATAGTTAACTATAATAATTATATTGTATTGCATATTATTTCCATATTAAAAAAATAACCGACAAAAAATAATGATTTGCTACACGTGGATTAAGTATGACTCCCACTTCTCCCATTTCTCCTCTAACCAACAAATGCATGAAAGCTATTTAATTATTTTATATTACAGTCATGTATGGGAGAGTTGTCAGTTTTAGAAGGCACATCGTCTACTCTTTGACAAGTCTCTTTCCAGATGCAAGACGTGTTTGGAATGACATCCATGGTGATATGATGGAGTCGTGTGTCACCGGCCCCACCTACTCAGGTAAAAGATACATGTTGGTATTGATTGATGGCTTTATTAGACACACTTGACTATATTTTGTAAAGATGAAGCCAAAAGTTTTTCAAAAATTTGTGGTGTTCAAGAATCTCATTGAGGGAGAGTTGAGGCTGTGGATAAAGAAGTTGAGAACTGAATATGGAGGAAAGTATATCTCCAGTGAGCTCTCTACCTTCTGTAGGAAGTGCAGGATCAAGTAAGATTTGTCTTGTGCACATACTATACAACAGAATGGAGTAGCGGAGAAGAACATCTGTCACTTGACAGAGACTTGCAAGTGCTAAATTCATGGCAAAGGCATACCCAATTAAGATCTTATGGATAGAGGGAATGGTATGTGCGGTATATGTCATCAATAGAATGTCATTGAGTCATGTCAACTTGAAGTCTCCTCATGAACTAATGTTCAAAGAGAAGCCAAGTGTGAAATATCTTCTGGTGTTTGGCCCTGCCTGCTTTGTGCATTTCTCGGATACTCTAAGGACCAAGTTGAATGCTAAGACACACATGTGTGCCTTAATTAGGTATGATGAGTGGACGAAGGAATGAAAGTGCATGAATCTTGAGATAAAGAAGTTCATTGTCTCAAGGGATGCGGTATTTGATAAGCTGACATCATACCAGGAAAGCTCAATTATAAAGTTGTATGTTAGTAAAGAAGAAGGTAAGAGGAAAGAAGTTAAAGATCTTTTGGTGGAGTTGCATGTGTCTTCAGGAGCTCTTATTCCATCAAGCTCAAGGTCAGATGCTTCGGGTTATAGAAGCAGGGGGAGCGATGCTCCTTGTGTGTCTGATGGAGGAGTTGATACAAAAGGTTCAGCCAAAGTGGTGGAGAGTGGTTCAACCTTGCAAAGATCGAAGAGGAACATTATATCACCAACTCGATACAGAGAAGGAAACATTGTGCGCATGGTCTCATGTTTCTTTGCAGAAGCTCTGTACGAGAGGGAACTGGCTTGCTATGAAGACTATATTAGAGTGGAGGAGTGGGAAGATGATGTGGATGAGGGGATGACTGTTCTCAGGAAAAATGAGACTTGGGACCTAGTGCCCAAGGTAAATGACATCACATCTGTCACTTACAAGTGAGTGTATAAGCTGAAAAAGAAACTTGATCATATCATTGAGCGGTACAAGGCTCGCTTTTTTGCTCGTGGGTTCTCACAGTAGTACAAAGAAGACTATGAAGAGATATTCAGTCTTGTAGCAAAGTTGACATTGGTGCGGATGGTGATTACCTTGACAACATACCAAGATTGGAAGATTTGACAACTTGGCGTAAATAATAATTTTCTTTTCTGAGAGATTGACAAAGATATCTCCATGGTGCAATCACCAGGGTATGTATCTGAGACTTATCTAAGACATTTATACAAGCTAAAGAAGGCAATGTATGACTTAAAGCAGACAACTCAAGCCTAATATGGGAAAATTGCAGAATACCTATATTTTTGTGGGCATTTTGCTTCTGACTCTGACTCTGGTTTGTTTATCAAGAAAAGTGGGATCTTTAGGACTTGGTTTTGTTGTACGTCGACGACATGATCGTGATGGGTAATTGTTATGGAGAGGTGGTGAAGCTATCTATTCTGTTTAAGATGAAGGATCTTAATGAACTTCACCATTTCCTTAGTCTGCAGGTGGAGAGGAAGAAGAGTGGTAAATTTGTTTCCCGAAGTGGATTGTGAAGCAATTTAGCATGAAGGATGGGAAGCATAGCTCTACCCCACTCGAAGTTGGGTTGAAACGACAGGATGAAGTAAAGATTATTCCAGATCCCAAAAAATTTCAGACTTTGATAGAAAGTTTGATCCTCTTGCTGATTACGAGACCGGACATCTCTTATGTCGTTGTACGAGTAAGTCGGCATATGTAGCATCCTAGGAAGTCTCATATGGAGGCTACGAAGGAAATATTGAAATATATATGTGAAGTCCACCTAAGATATAGAATTGTTTTATGAGAAGAATACAGACTTCATCTTGCACAGATTCACGAATGTTGATTATGATGGAGATACATATGATCGGAAGACGTCATCTGGGTATGTCTTCATGTGCATATCAGCAAGAATTTCATGATGTAGTAAGAAGCAAGATTCAGTATCTATCTCCAGCACAAAAGCAGAGTACAATACGTTGTAAAAATTTGTGAAATGTGGAAAACGGGAAACCATGTCGCAGAAACACTCAACCTAACCAAGCCAAATAAATCAGATGCAAATAGAGCAAGTAAATCGTGTACTATCAAACTTCTTTACACTGCGAGGCATACATGACAAGACATGATTCGCCAACATACCCGATGGAAGCAAAAACATTCAAGGCAAAATCTATCCGGGCGGATAGAACTAGTAATCGACTACTCTGTCGAACTAAACGAAGGAGTCCGCTAAAGCAGTCAAGTCGCTAGACCGCAACCTAACAGCGTGGACACCCATTATTCCAAGCTGAAGAACTCTGTCTGCAATATGCAAGCTGCCTAACCGCGAGGTCAGCTAACCACCAGATAACAGCAAACAGTTGTTGCTGAGCTGAACAAATAGACTGCCAGAAGCGGACAGCCTTATTGAACTGGGAAAGATTGCCGATGAGAATACCGCCTGGTCGCAAGCCGCGACCTGCTGCTAACCCCTGATTGTATCTGCAACTACCCACACTGATCTCTAACGCAAGTCAGAACCAAGTCCTATGTTTCGCAGTGCTAGCCGCACAATCTACAACAGCAAAAACCGGTTAACTTCTCAAACCACGCGGATACAAAAACCTGTCTGCGGCAACAACCCGAGCTCACTTACTATTCATTCGGTTGTACTGTTGATGTGATAAGGGGTGTATTTATAGGCGTGAGGAGGAGTGTGGTCACCACCTAGGTAACCGATAAGACCATCACCCATCTCGCAGCTAGCACAAAACCTGTCTGCATAGTGCGGACGCAAAGCCTGTCTGCCAGGGTAGCACATGACGGCCGAATAAGCCAGTCCAACAAAGTCGCACCAACAAGGCTGGACAGAAAGCCTATCCTACTTGATCATCACCATCAAGTCCAAAACCGGGACCAGTCCGCCAAACCCGCGGACACTGTGGATATCGCCACCAGTCTGCAGCATCCTGCGGACACTGCTCCAGTCCGCACAACCACAGCCCGAGACTAAGGCATAATCCTGCTTAGTCAAGCTGTCAGATATACAGTCAGTCCACACACTACATGCCCGTGACGAGCACAAACCAGGTTGTCAACCTGTCAACTTGGTGGATAGAGAAGCAGTCTGCACTAATCGATGAACTCTGCGGACTGAGCACAAATAGATTTGGTACAAATCCAGACCAAGTCCGCGCCATCAAGAGTCCACGATGTGAACTCCAAATCGGCAGACTCAAACATCAGTCTGCACTAACCGGCGAACTCCAACATCAGTCCGCACTATTCGGCGAACTCTGCGGTCATCACCAAACCGCTCCACCAGAATAAGACAAAGGCACAAACCATGTCGATCTCACGAGCTTCAGAAGAGACTGCAATAAGCCAGACTTGGCGATCTCCAAATGAGTCCGTACCTCTCGCGAATAAACATAATATCCACCTGATTACATTCTGGGAACAAGCTGACGCAGACACTTGCTGAACTGGCTAGTCGTCACTCCTGTCCGCTCAGTCCACGCGGACAGTCCGCACAATCCGTCACTTTCACTTCAAAAAGTTCAACAGACATTGTCCTTGGCTTGGCAGCCTAGGAGGGCATTTAGATGCACATGTTGGTGGTGGAAATTCATGAGGAGGTGCAGGGTACTAATTTGATTCGCGGTGACAATGAGAATGATCTAAAGTTGGTAACAAATCTAGTGTGTGTCGCGCAGACAAAACACATTGAGATCGAGCATCACTTTATTCGAGAGAAGTTCCTAGAAGGATCTCTGATTGTGGAGTATGTGCAGAGTAAGGACAATGTAACAGACATATTCATGAAGGAGCTTTTGAATGGGTCGTTTGAGCGGTTATGGGGTTTACTTTGCGTTGTTTCTGACTCGATCTCACTTCAAGGGGGGACTGCTAAAATTTGTGAAGTGAAGTCACAATTAAAGTTGGTTAACTGCCTAACCGCCAGTGGTAGCTTGATTCACTGAATATTCCCTTCACCCACCTATAAATAGGGCTTCGGACCCCGTCATTTGTATCTGAACAGCCAGAACCGTAGTTCAGGGTCAGGGTTGCAGTTAGCACCTTGTGACAAGTAGAAGAGGTCCCTGAGTAACCTATTTTGTAAACTAAGCGACTAGCACTGGGCGTTTAATTAGGTGGCTATATTTGGCGATTAAGTCAGTGCCAACTTAAGTGCAATGGCAAATATCGGTTTGTCGACTAGGCGGCTAGCGCGACGCGATAACTCTTACCGTCGGTGGTAACGCGGTTAAGCGACCAGAGCTATGTTCTTCTTCCTTGGCGACTTCCAAGAGTTTTTTAATTAGTGTCATGTGTGGGACCTCTGCGTTTAAGCGACTAAAGAGGCGATCAGGCGGTCATTGTTGCTATTTTACTTATCTTGTTTTTGTTTTATGTTCTCATCCAATAGAACACGAAATCATGTCTCGCGCTTGTATGTCTCGCATCGTATTTGAGTTGTAAAGGGTTATTACAATTCTTGATGCTTCTTCTTCATTACTAGTTGTTTACTCTCTTGATGGTTGAGTGTTCCTCGGACCTCCCAAATTGTACAAAAACACCACCGCCCACTGCTATTATTAGCGTTTTAGGTCATATTTCAACCTCACCCCCACCCACCGTCCCACCCGCTTTCGCGTATCCATCATGCGGCATGATTTGGAATTCTCACGTCCTTCTCCTCATGATACCTAGCCGAGCGCCAATATCACATGTATCTTCACATTCTAATTGACAATAGTTAATGTATTGTATATTATTCACAATTGTTTATAAGTGTCTAATGCACCGATCAGGATCCTCTTCATTTCAAACGAAATGGAGGTGATCCATTTCACGGTCCAGATTGAAATCACTTTGATCTGACGATATCATCATTTCCCATATTTTTTTAGATTTTTTTAATCAAAAAAAAACTCCACCACAAAATTTCTTTCAAGCTTGTCTTATTCATTGGATAATGAAATGGAACGAAAACTATATATAAAGCCATGGAATGTGATATTTATTTTTCATTTTGAACAATGTGATATTCATGTTCCATTTTCAAAAGTGTTCATATTTTTAGATTTGAACAAAAAGAATTTTCGACCGTAAACAACCACCACAGTTCTATATTATAATATATGTCAAGCAGACAATTTTTTTTCAAGTTCGTGCGAGCACCAAAAATACAGTTTCACCGAATGACGAAACTACATTTGAGACTTTAGTTTCAAACCACTGCCCGCGCATTCATGACCGCCACCACCAATCACTGCGTTTTTAACTGCAACCGCCGCGCCAAACGAACCCGAAGCTAGCATTTTTAATGATATTATTACAGTATATATTGGGTACGTTAATTGGCATTTGTAATTACTGTAATTAGGGACTACATACGCCATGCATGGATGATGACCTTAATTGCCCCATTGCATTGGCCCATTTGAAGCTTTTTGATAACGGCAGGCACGGCCATCAAGAGGAACTTTCAGAAGAGCCGTGGAAGATCCTCCTGGACACTGAAAACTAAGTCTTTTTCACTTTACCCCTGCAGGAGTGAAAATAAATTTTGTCCAGATTCACCGAGTATTTTGCTCTCCAGCAACTTGTGGGATTCTTATTCTTACTGGTTGCCCACATTGGAAGCATGAACATTTATGCTGTCCCGAGTCTGTACTTGCTCCTCAGACTTCTGCCTACACACTTGTCGTTTTTCTGTAAGCTCTGTTTATGTCTGACCCATTGACACGAAGTTTCACTGTAAACTCTCTCTCCCTCTCCCTCTCTCTCTCTTTCTATAGGTATATATTAATAAATAGTGAGTTTAGACATGATAACATCACAAAGATTAATTTTCCCATGGAGGAAAATTTAACTTTAGAGGGCATTTTTTTTGTGCCTGCATATATATATGTGGTATGTCATAACAAGCAAAGTATATATATAGTTCTCATAGATATTCTTGCATGCTCCTTTATTCATATTTTTATATAATTAATTAACATCTGGATATGTAGACCCTATGATTTTTCTAACCTCTTTGCTGAATTTAATTGGATGTGTAGCATTTCCATGCCTTGATGTAAGTGTAATTGTTAATGTTTTGTGTGGTCTTATATAGGTTTCTTAGGGTCAGTTCGTTTTTGGAAGACTTTGATTTTCATGAATTGACTTTCCATGTAATGTAAAGACAATGATTTTTTATCAAAAAAAAATGGACAAAAGTGACTTTAATTTGTTTGGATTAAAGAAATTGGCTTTTCAAGATTTGAAATGAAGGAAAATTATAAGAACACAAACAGAAATACAACAATGTGTGAATGTGAATGGAAAGACAAGACTCGGGGGAAAAACGAGCCCTGGCGGGAAACGTGTGCTTGGGTATGTGCACCGTGAATAGGAAAATGCATGCCAGTGTTAAAATTGGTGAAGTGGAAGTGGGGGTGATCGGCAGTCCGGGCGACCTGGGCGGACTGACCGCGCGGACTGGGCTTAGTCCGGCGGGTTGCTAATCGGCATTGCTTGTAGCTCTGGAGGTGGTATCCGCGGTCTGTGCGGACTGAGGTTTGGAGTCCGCTCGATCTGTGGTTGTTCTGGAGTTGCGGTGAGCTGCTTCTTTTTGGCGGTCTGGCCTATGTGCTGGCGGACTGGCCTGGTACCCGCAGTGTCCGCTGTGACCGGGCTTTGTGCCTGTGGTCGTGGACAGTGCGAGTTGGGGTTGTATCCGCCGTACCCGCTGTGACCGGGCGGACTGCCATGGGCAGGTCGCTTCTCGCCAGGACTTGGCGGGTTGGTTGCCTCTTGGCGGGCGGACTCGGCGAGTTGGTTTTGCTAGCTGCGATCAAGGGGCGGTGTCTCTATCTCATAGGGTGGTGACCGCACTCCTCACCCGGCCTATAAATAGGACCCCCCCCCCCCCCGGCACCTCATTTGGTAGCAGAGTGAACAGTAAGTTGGGCTTGAGTGTAGGCTGCGGACTCGTTTGTTGTATCCGCGCTGGCTGTTTGCTTAACCGGTTTCTGTGTGCAGGTGGCGCGGCTAGCAGTGTCAAACCAGGAGTTTGGTTCTGACCGCTGGAGTTAGCGGGCTGCATTGGCGGTTACCAGCATCAGTTTTATCTCAAGTTTCTTCTCTGTCCGCGCGACCTCGCGGTCTCGGCGGATAGGCGGCTTGTTCCTCTGTTCATCAGCAGTTTGGCGGCGGATTGAGCGAGCTCGGCGGTCTCGGCGGACCCGGCGGTTTCAGTGTGTTATCCGCCCGATTTGTTTTTCTGCTTTTTCATACTGGCGAAATCATGTCTCGCCATGTATGCCTCGCCTTGTAAAGAAGATTAATAAAAGTTTGATCTGCTTGTTTCTGTCTGTGTGTGTGGTTATCTAAGTTGCTTCCTACTTTCCGCGGTTCAAGTTGTGATCTGAGTAGTGCCGAAGATATTAATTTGGTGTTTGGGCTACCTTGTTGATCAACTTGAGAAAATTCAACATGGTATCAGAGGGAGGTTCAGTTGCTTGAGCGGTGATCAACAGGCTTGTTGTTGCTCTGTGTGCTTCTGAAGGATAACCAAGTTAGCACCATGGACGGTGGTTTTGCAAGAGGTCTTGGTATTGAGCTTCTGACGCCGACTAACTTCAAGAAGTGGAAGTCGTGCATGAAGAGCTATCTTCTGGGTGAGGAGTTATGGGAGGTCGTCGGTGGAGATGATCAAGTTGAAATAACTGCTGAGTTTGGAACAGCTGAGCAGGTGAGAGTGTGGAGGAAGATAAATGTCAAAGCTGAGTTTGCTCTCAAGCGGGCGGTGTCACCTGAACTCTTTGATCACATCTTAGAATGTGAGTCTGCTGCTGAGATTTGGACTTCCCTTGATGGGTTGTTCAATAGGAAGAATGTAGCAAGGCTACAGTTCTTAGAGAATGAGTTGGCTAAGGCAACTCAGGGAGATCTTTCTATCTCCAAATTCTTCTTGAAGATGAAGAGCTTGTGTGCTGAGCTCTCTGCTCTTGATCCTGATGAGCCGATCTCCGAGGCTAAGCTGAAGAGGCACATAATCCGCGGTTTGCGGAAGGAGTATGTGACCTTCGTTACTTCTGTTCAAGGCTGGGCTACTCAGCCCTCTCTTCTGGAGCTGGAGAATCTGCTTGCCTCGCAGGAGAGCTTGGCAAGGCAGATGGCCGGAGTGATGGTCTCTGAAGGAGCTAGTGATGCTCTCTTCACTGAGAAGAAGAAGAAGAGATGGGAAGGGAAGAAGAAGCAGACTGCGGCTGGAGATGAATCTTCATCTTCTAAACAGCAGGAGGGGAGCCTTGCTCCTAAGAAGGATTGGAAGAAGAACCTGAAATGCTTCAGGTGTCATCAACCAGGCCACTTCAAGCGAGACTGCAAGGTCAAGCTGCAGCCTGGGCATGTTGCAGGCAAGGAGGAAGCCTCCTCAAGCAAGGAGGAAGCTGGCTGGGGTGGAGCGTTCATGACGGGCACTTGTGTCCGTGCTTTGTCCACTAGTGACATGAAGGACGACTGGATCGTTGACTCCGGGTGTGGTCATCACCTCACCGGAGATTTGTCAAAGTTCTCTTCGCTGCAGGCATACTCAGGTAACGAAGCTATCATTACTGCTGATAATACAATTCATGCAGTAGAGAAGGAGGGTATGGTAACGGTGGGCAGTGATAAGGGGCCACTCACGTTAAGGAGTGTTTATCACGTACCGGGTATGAAGAAAAACCTCTTCTCTGTGACCAATGCGGTTGATGCTGGTTATCACGTTCTGTTTGGGCTAACAGAAGTGAAGTTCCTTCGCAACGTATCAGCGGTTAAGGCTGATGTTGCTCATGTTGGAAGGAGAGTGAAGGACTTGTTTGTCTTATCAACAAGCTCCTATGTTGATCGGATGAGGGCCAACGATAGCGCTGCTATGTGGCATGAGAGGTTGGGGCATGTCGGGATGGATAAGCTGAAGGCCATGTCAAGTAGGAGCCTGGTGAGAGGCTTGCCTAAGCTATCATCCTTCGGTGAGGGTCACGTTTGTGCTGGATGTCAATATGGGAAGTCTCATCGTCTTCCATTTGATAAATCACAAACAAGAAGCAAAGCACCATTGGAGGTTATCCATGGTGATCTGATGGGACCAACCGCGACTGCTAGCCTTGGTGGAAGCAGGTATATGCTAGTCTTGATTGATGACTACTCAAGATACACTTGGGTGTATTTCTTGAAGGAGAAGTCTGAAGCCTTCCGATTGTTTGTGGAGTTCAAGGAGCTAGTGGAGGGAAGGCTTAACCTGAAGATCAAAAAACTTAGAACTGATAATGGGGGAGAGTTTGTCTCCTCCGAGTTTTCTAACTTTTGCAGGAAGCACGGAATCCAGAGGGAGCTCACTTGTGCTCATACTCCACAACAAAACGGAGTAGCGGAGCGGAAGATCCGTCATCTAACGGAGACTTGCAAATGTTGGCTTCATGCCAAGAGTATCCCAAGGTCCTTCTGGGCGGAGGGAATGTCTTGTGCTGCCTATGTCATCAATCGGATGCCTCTGAGTCCGATCAACATGAAGTCTCCCTTCGAGATGTTGTTGAAGGAGAAGCCTAGTGTGGAACACCTTCGGGTGTTTGGATCAACTTGCTATGTGCATATCCCTGATGCGCTAAGGACTAAGCTTGATGCAAAGGCAAGGAAGCTTGTCTTTGTTGGCTATGATGAGCGGAAGAAGGGTTGGAGATGCATGGATCCGGTGACGAAGAAGTTCGTGGTGTCAAGAGACGTTGTCTTTGACGAACTGACGTCATATGGAGGAAGCTCGGTTGAGCTGCCAGAGAGCAAGGTTGATGAAGGTCAGGAGGTGGCTGAGATAGCTGATCAAGTGGAGCTGGCTGTGTCACCAGCAGCTCCAGTTGCTTCAAGTTCTGGAGAAGAAGCTTCTGGGTCAGGAAGCAGGGGGAGCATTGCTCCAAACTTGCCAGAGAGCAGAGGTGAACCAGAAGAAGCAGCGGAGGTGATTAGCAAGGAGCAGCCTCTTCGGAGGTCAAAGAGGATTATCAAGCCTCCAGCTCGCTATTGCGAAGGAAACACTGTGAGCTATGTCTCATGCTTCTTTGCAGGTCCTCTGGATGAGCGAGAGCCTGCTAGCTTTAATGAGGCCACTGGTGTCAAGGAGTGGGAAGATGCCATGAGAGAGGAGATGGATGCTCTCAAGAAGAATGAAACTTGGCATCTTGTGCCCAAAGTTGATGGCATTACTCCGGTGACATGCAAGTGGGTGTTTAAGTTGAAGAAGAAGGCAGATGGGAGCATTGAGAGATTCAAGGCTCGCCTGGTGGCTCGGGGGTTCTCTCAATAGTATGGAGAAGACTATGAGAAGACGTTCAGCCCTGTTGCAAAGATGACTTCAGTTCGGATGGTGATTGCTTTGGCTGCATGCCAAGGATGGAGGATGTGGCAGCTTGATGTAAAGAATGTCTTTCTTTACGGAGAGATTGACAAAGACATCTTTATGGATCAGCCTCTTGGTTTCGTTTCTGAAGTTCATCCTGATTACGTCTGCAAGCTCAGGAAGGCTCTCTACGGGTTGAAGCAAGCTCCTAGAGCTTGGTATGGGAAGATAGCAGAGTATCTGCAATTCTGTGGATACATTGCTTCAAACTCGGACTCTAGCTTGTTCATCAAGAAGAAGGGGGAGCTCTCTGTCTTGGTCCTGCTGTATGTTGATGATATGATCATCACAGGGAATTCTGAGGAGGAGGTTGCTAGGCTCAGAGCTGAGCTAGTCATTCGCTTCGAGATGAAAGACCTGGGAGAGCTTCATCACTTTCTTGGTCTCGAAGTGGAGAGGAAGGAGAGCGGGATCCTTATCTTCCAGAAGGGATATGCTGAGCGCATAGTGAACCGGTTTGGCTTGATTGAAGGAAAGACTTGCTCTACTCCTATGGATCAAGGTCTGAAACTTCGACGAGATGAAGGAAGGGTTCTTCCTGATCCTTTGGTGTTCAGGGCCCTTATTGGAAGCTTGATCTACCTGACGATTACTAGACCTGATATAGCTTACGCTGTTGGCCGAGTAAGTCAGTTCATGGCAGAGCCAAGGAAGTCTCATCTTGTAGCGGCAAAGAACATTCTGAAGTATGTCAAGGCAACTTCTGACATGGGACTTCTCTACAGAAGGGATGCGAGTTTCTCTCTGCTAGGTTACACGGATGCTGACTATGGTGGTGATTCGGATGACCGAAGGTCAACTTCTGGTTATGTGTTCACTTGTGGATCAGCGGGCATTTCGTGGTGTAGCAAGAAGCAGGACTCGGTATCTGTCTCCACTACGGAAGCTGAGTACAAGGCGTCTGCCTTGGCAGCTCGGGAAGCCATTTGGCTAAGGAGGCTTGTAGATGATGTCCATAAAGAAGTGCAAGGCCCTACTTTGCTCCGAGGGGATAACGAGAGTGCTCTCAAGCTGGTGAACAATCCAGTTTGTCATGCCAGGACTAAGCATATTGAGATCGATCACCACTTCATAAGGGAGAAGGTGTTGGAAGGATCTCTTGTGGTTGGTCATGTTCAGAGTGAAGATAACCTTGCTGACATCTTCACCAAGTCGCTGTCGAAGGGGCCTTTTCAGCGGCTTCGAGATCTGCTTGGCTTGATCACCACTTCTCACTTCAAGGGGGAGTGTTAAAATTGGTGAAGTGGAAGTGGGGGTGATCGGCAGTCCGGGCGACCTGGGCAGACTAACCGCGCGGACTGGGCTTAGTCCGGCGGGTTGCTGATCGGCATTGCTTGTAGCTCTAGAGGTGGTATCCGCGGTCTGTGCGGACTGAGGTTTGGAGTCCGCTCGATCTGTGGTTGTTCTGGAGTTGCGGTGAGCTGCTTCTTTTTGGCGGTCTGGCCTATGTGCTGGCGGATTGGCCTGGTACCCGCAGTGTCCGCTGTGACCGGGCTTTGTGCCTGTGGTCGTGGACAGTGTGAGTTGGGGTTGTATCCGCCGTACCCGCTGTGACCGGGTGGACTGCCATGGGCAGGTCGCTTCTCGCCAGGACTTGGCGGGTTGGTTGCCTCTTGGCGGGCGGACTCGGCGAGTTGGTTTTGCTAGCTGCGACCAAGGGGCGGTGTCTCTATCTCATAGGGTGGTGACCGCACTCCTCACCCGGCCTATAAATAGGACCCCCCGGCACCTCATTTGGTAGCAGAGTGAACAGTAAGTTGGGCTTGAGTGTAGGCTGCGGACTCGTTTGTTGTATCCGCGCTGGCTGTTTGCTTAACCGGTTTCTGTGTGCAGGTGGCGCGGCTAGCAGTATCAAACCAGGAGTTTGGTTTTGACCGCTGGAGTTAGCGGGTTGCATTGGCGGTTACCAGCATCAGTTTTATCTCAAGTTTCTTCTCTGTCCGCGCGACCTCGCGGTCTCGGCGGATAGGCGGCTTGTTCCTCTGTTCATCAGCAGTTTGGCGGCGGATTGAGCGAGCTCGGCGGTCTCGGCGGACCCGGCGGTTTCAGTGTGCTATCCGCCCGATTTGTTTTTCTGCTTTTTCATACTGGCGAAATCATGTCTCGCCATGTATGCCTCGCCTTGTAAAGAAGATTAATAAAAGTTTGATCTGCTTGTTTCTGTCTGTGTGTGTGGTTATCTAAGTTGCTTCCTACTTTCCGCGGTTCAAGTTGTGATCTGGGTAGTGCCGAAGATATTAATTTGGTGTTTGGGCTACCTTGTTGATCAACTTGAGAAAATTCAACAGCCAGAGCGGAAAACGCAAAAAAAAATGTGTGCATCGGGGCCAAAAAGTGTGTCAAGAAGAACACATGCATGGGCCAAAAATGCCAGACTGAGCGGAAGAGCACGCCCGGGAGAAAAACGCATGCTCGGCGACAAAAGGCCGCTTGAGCTGAAAAGGGCGCCCAAACAAATAAAGAGCGCCCAAGCAAATAAAGGGCTGTTAAAGAACAACTAAAGACACTACACTAATTTGGAAGAAAGCTTCAGATTTTCTTGATATTTTGCATTCAGTAAACACTCCATTATATAGATGGAGAAGAAAATAAAACTGAAAGGAATTAACTCCTAAAAAACTCAAGACAGAAGTAACTCCTACCGCCTAAAACAATGAAAACGCATAAAACACTTTAACACCTAATTAAGGCAAAACAAATGCCTAATCAAGGAGAAATAAACGGCCTAAAACAATAAAGGCAAATTCAAAAAAAACGGTAAAATAGGAAAACAGTCCAGATTTGGACATTTACAACTAATTATTAACATTCAACCCCTAATTAGTTTGTCCTTCACGTCACGCACTCGAAGTCGCTCCCGCATTTCAACGAACTTGTTCCTTGCTAGTGCCTTAGTGAACATGTCAGCAAGCTGGTCGTTAGTATGTACATACTCGACCTCGATCATCTCACGCTCCACGCAGTCCCGAATGTAGTGGTAACGAGTATCAATGTGTTTTGACCAATCATGATACACGGGGTTCTTGGTTAGTGCAATTGCCGACTTGTTGTCAACAAAGAGAGTTGCCTTGCACCTAATCCGCTTCCGAATATCATCGAGTAGGTTGAGTAACCATACTCCTTGCTGTGCCGCAATCGAAGCTGATATATATTCGGCCTCGCAAGAAAATAAGGCTACAACCCGTTGCTTCTGCGACATCCAAGTGATGATGTTCCGACCTAGGAAGTATGTGACTCCCGTAGTGCTCTTTCTATCATCAATGCTCCCTCCATGATCACTGTCGCAGTAGCCAACTAGTTTCGTTCATCCACGAAGATTTCTCTCATAAGAAAGACCAAACCCGCTTGTACCTTTCAGATACCGCAAAATCTGCTTCACCACCACAAAATGCTGGGTATTGGGCTTCTCCATGAACCTGCTCGCTATCCCAACAGCATATGCAATATCCGGACGTGTATTTACCAAATATCTCAAGCATCCTATTGCGCTCCTATACTTCGTAGGATCCACCAAAGGATAATCGCCGGTCTTGCTCAATTTGAGCCTTGGTTCCATTGGAACTTGTGCGCTATTGCAGTCTCGTATCCTAAATTTCTCAAGAATTTTTAATGTGTACGAAGACTGACAAAGAGTGATTTCCTGAGGCGTCTGGGATACCTCTATCCCCAAGTAGTAAGTGAGCAATCCGAGATCGCTCATGCAGAAAAGTTCCTTCATCTGAGCTTTGAACTTGTTCACCTCCACGCCGCTTGACCCGGTGATGATGAGATCATCCACATAGACTCCAACCAGCAAGTTGGAATCTCCCACAACTCGCTTGTAGACGGCGTGCTCAGTCGGACTCCTCTCAAAACCCAATGAGGATATACTTTGATCCAGCTTGAAATTCCAAGCCCGTGGGGCTGGTCGAAGGCCATACAATGCCTTCTTGAGCTTCAACACCTTGTGCTCCTCTCCGGCAATGACAAATCCTGGGGGTTGAGAGACGTATACCTCTTCGACTAGATCCCCGTTGAGAAACGCCGATTTGACATCCATGTGGTGGATGTCCCATCCTTCCTCTACTGCCAAAGCAATGAGCAAACGGACCGTCTTTAATCTTGTCACGGGTGCAAACACCTCGTTGAATTCAACCCCATGTCGCTGCACATACCCCTTTGCCACAAGCCGAGATTTAAGCTTCATGATGTTCCCCTCTGGATCCCGCTTTGTCTTGAAGACCCACTTGAGTCCAATGGACTTTTGACCATTCGGAAGGGTGGTGATTTCCCAAGTGTCATTGTCCCGGATGGAAGTTAGCTCCTCCTCCATAGCTTGTCTCCAACATGGTTCGTCTTTGGCTTCCTCAAACGTTGCTGGATCTCCTGCTGCGAAGAGGCAAAGTCCAGCTTCCTCCTACTGGAATTCAATCTCTTCTGTTTCGCCGTAGATCTCCTCAAGTGACCGGAATCGAATCGGTCCGCTGGAGCTTGAAGTCGCCTCGGAGGTTGTGTCCGTGGTGAGGGAGGTACTGGCCGCGGGTGAGCCGCGGTGGGGGAGGCGCTGGCCGCGAGTGAGCCGCGGTGGGGGGAGGCGCTGGCCGCGGGTGAGCCGCGGTGGGGGGAGGCCGACCTGTCGCCGGTGGGGGTCGTGGGTACCTGTGCAGCGAGAGGAGCTGCTGCGAGAGGAGCTGCTGCTGCTCCTTTTGTTGTCAAATGTCGATTTCTGACAAAGAGCACTTCACCATCTCTCTCTTCCCAGTCCCACTTTGCCTCTTCGCGAAAAACGACATCACGGCTGATCACGAGCTTGCCCGTCTCTGGATTGAACAGCCTGTACGCTTTAGAGCCCGCCTCGTAGCCAATGAGCACCATCTTGGTTCCCCGATCCTCCAACTTTACAAGATTTGGCTTTGTTGTCTTCGCGTACGCAAGGCAACCGAAAGTGCAGAGGTAGTGTACTTTTGGTTTCCTTCCGTAAAACGCCTCGTAAGGCGTCTTCCCAACAATGCTATGAGTAGCCGCCCGACTAAGAAGATGCACCGCGGTTGCTAACGCTTCTCCCCAAAACTTTACTGGCACGTTTTTGCACTTGAGAAGACTTCGAACCATCCCCATGACTGCTTGATTGCGGCGCTCCACCACATCGTTCTGTTGCGGAGAGTAAGGGGCTGTGAGAAATCGTTTGATCCCGACTTCCTCACAATAGGCATCAAACTCCTTGGAGGTGAACTCCCCACCTCGATCGATACGGAGTCCCTTCACTTTGAACTTTGTTTCCATCTCCGCTCGCGCATTTAGTCTCTTGAATGCATCCAGGGTAGGCCTGTAAGTCAAAACCAACCGAACCGCAAAACCGAACCGAACCAAACCAAACTATACAATTTGGTTCGGTTTCAGTAGGCCGCGGTTCGGTTACGGTTTTGATTTTAGAAAAACAATATGGTTCAGTTCGGTTTATGATTTTGCGTGGCAAACCGAACCGAGTCGAACCGAACCGCTATGTATAAAAACATTTAATTTATTACTTAAATTTCATTAAACCAATTAAGCACACACTTAATAATATATTTTCATTAAATCTCTAATTAAGCACACAGTTAAAATGTTAAATACTTAAAGTCTTAAACCCAGAACCCGCTCAGGCGCTCGCCCACTTAAATCTTTATCTCTCCCGAGCCCCGAACCCTAGCTCCTCCAGTCGACTTCGTGCTCTTCGCCTCTTCCCGACCAACGAGACCTTGCTCCATTGGCGACTTCGCGCTCTTCGCCTCTTTTCAAACCCTAGCTCCTCCAGTCCGGCATTCGCGCTCTTCCCGACTAGCTCCATTGGCGACTCACCACTCTCCTCTCGCCGTAAGAAACTAAACAGGTAAACCCCTCTGTGGGTGAAGCCCGTCCTTCCCTCCATCGCAAGTTCACATTTCATCATCTCCATTCCTCTGCCTCTCTGCGTTAGGCCTCTGCATCATTAGAACCAGGGCTTTGTTCCCGTTTTTGTCTCCAGCACATAAAGCACTTTCATGTTAGGTGGTTGAGTCTCATACATTGCACCATCCCAGATCTCACTATATAAATATTTAGGCTTTATCACATTATTTAAACCACCAAAACCGAACCGAACCGAACCAAACTATTCGGTTTGGTTCGGTTTGGTTTCAATGTTTGGGTGGTTCGGTTCGGTTCCAAATTTTTGGAACCACATATGGGTGGTTCGGTTTACGGTTTTGCTTACAAACCAAACCTAACCGAACCGTTACAGGCCTAATCCAGGGCCTCGTCCTTGGATTTTAATAACTCCACCCCACATAAACCTGCTATGATCATCTACTAGCAAGAAGAAGTATTGTTTACCTCCACGGGTGGCCGGATTGATGGGTCCGCACAAATCTCCATGCACTAATTGAAGAGGAATTGATGCACGATCCGCCGCAACGTTCGGAAATGGTAATCGCCACTAAGAAGATGCACCGCGGTTGCTAACGCTTCTCCCAAAACTTCACTGGCACGTTTTTGCACTTGAGAAGACTTCGAACCATCCCCATGACTGTTTGATTGCGGCGCTCCACCACGCCGTTCTGCTGCGAAGAGTAAGGGGCTGTGAGAAATCGTTTGATCCCGACTTCCTCACAATAGGCATCAAACTCCTTGGAGGTGAACTCCCCACCTCGATCGCTACGGAGTCCCTTCACTTTGAACTTTGTTTCCATCTCCGCTCGCGCCTTTAGTCTCTTGAATGCATCCAGGGACTCGTCCTTGGATTTTAATAACTCCACCCACATAAACCTGTTATGATCATTTATTAGCAAGAAGAAGTACTGTTTACTTGCAGGGGTGGCCGGATTGATAGGTCTGCACAAATATCCATGCACCAATTGAAGAGGAATTGATGCACGATCCGCCGCAACGTTCGGAAATGGTAATCGCCTTTGCTTCGCCACAAAGCACCCATCGCAAAGTTCTTGTAGTGCTCAACGGAGGGCATCCCCTCCACCATCTTGAAACGCCCCATATCATGAAGTGCCCGAAAATTCAGATATCCCCATCTAGCATGTCATAGCCACGCCTCGTCTTTATACTTCTCCGCTAGCAAGGCCACCGGAGCATCCGTCTTCATATTTAAGATGTAGAGACGATTTTTGGACCTCTCCACCTTCGCCAAGAGACGCCTATCTTGATTGAATAGACACAAGAATCCGTCCTCCATGACGATCTTGCATCCATTCTCCTCCAATTGTCCCAAACTTGCAATGTTTGTGCAGAGTTTCGGGATGTAGTAGACGTTGGTAAAGACTTTGTGCTTCTCCTTTTGGTCTTTGAAGAAGACTGCTCCCCGACCACATATCTCCACCGAAGAGCCATCCCCAAACTTTACCTTGCCTCTCACCGTCTCATCTAGCGAGGAGAAGTAATCCTTGCAACCCGTCATATGGTTGTTAGCCCCCGTATTAAGGTACCAATCTGATTTCTCCACGTCGCCGGGAAAAATGCTTGGTTCCACATTCTCTTCATTAAGGAGAAAATTAGAACATATCACTTTCGAGTGATCTTCTTCACCCTCCGCCAATAAAAGGGCCGGTTCTGTTGAATTTCCCGGATCTTGGAATGAGCAGGGGTTATCTCAACTTAGAATGCTAAACACAACCAGAGACACAAGCAGTAACAACAATCTTTATTAATCACAACAATCTTCTTACAAGGTGAGACATACATGGCGAGACATGATTTCGCCACAGTACCAAGCAGAGCAAAAAATACAAGGCAAACAAACCGCGCGGACTCAAGGAGAGGCCGCTGATTCCACTACTTCACTAAGGAGTCCGCACAAACTGCCCAGACCGCCAGGTCGCCAGACCGCAAACCTAGCTGAGCGGACTGCCCCTTATTCCAATGCTGAGCTCTAGCCGCCGATCTGCAAGCTACCTAACCGCGAGGTCGCCTAGCTGCCAGACCGCACGAGCTGCTGATGCCGAACTGAACAGATCGCCTGAAGCAGACTACTTATTGAACCCCGAAACAAGTTGCCAAAGAGAAGATTGTTTGATCGCTGTCCGCGACCTGCTGTTTACCACCGGTTGCTTAATCGCAGAGTACGCACTGTCCCTGATCACAATCAGAGCCATATCCTGGCTTTCCAGCGCTATCCGCACAACCTGCACAGCACAAACCAGTCAACTCCATCAAGCCGGGCGGATACCAAAATCCAGTCCGCAACAACTGTTTGCGGGCTCACTTACTGTTCATTCGCGCACAAATGACGTGACGGAGGGGTCCTATTTATAGGCACGATGAGGAGTGTTGTCACCGCCCTAACCGATAGGATCACCGCCACCACCCCGCGGCGAGAACCAAGCAGTCCGCCCAGTCCGCCGCGTCCTTGTGCGATAGCCAGCCCTCCTCAGCATCACCAAGACCAGACTGAACTCCCAGTCTGCCTTGTCGCCAAAGGGCCAAGCCAGACAGTCGGCATCCCGCAGACTCTGCATCAACAACACGCGTTCGCCATCTCGCGGAGATCGCCCAACCCGCTCCCCCAAGTTTGCAACCAAGGCACTAAGCCATATGCCAAACTCGGCGAAGAAAGAACACGGTCCATCCGCCTTGCGAACACAGCAGCAGTCCGCATAACACCGAGACCACAGCTAAGCACCAAGCTACCAGCTGCCGGACTTAGCGGACAAGGCTCCAGTCCGCGCGCCGAGGCGGACACCTCTTCAGAGAGCATTCGCCAAGCATGCAACCACCCCATAGGGCAACACCTTCCGACCTTGGCGGACTGAGAAGCATTCCGCGCACTACAGCGCGATATCCCCGGACTGAGCCAACCATGGACTTGGTTCAGAACCAACCAAGTCCACACCACTGGCCACTAGGGCCAGTCTGCACTTACTGGCGGATACTGGTACCAGTCCGCCAAGCTCGGCGAACTCCAGAATTACTCCGCTCTAACCGGCGAATCCTGCGGCTACCACCAGCCGCACCACAAGAGCTTGTGCCGAGCTCCTATCCAGTCCGCACCTTGCCGGACTCCGCGGATAGAGGAGCTATCCGCTTTGTTACCATCTGGGAACATCCTGCTGACTTGATTAACCGCCAGTCCTGTCCGCACAGTCCGCGCGGACAGATCGCCCTGGTTGCCAGACCATCGGCAAACCGTTGTCTCTTTGCCGACCTGCCTATTCGCCTATCTAGTCCGCACAAGCCGCGCGGATAGAAACCCCAGGTCGAACAATCTGTCACTTTCACTTCACAATTTTAAATAGGTTCAAGATCCTCGAAGGCTTCGGCCATGTGCACTTTCTCCTCTTTGTCCTTCTTCTTTGAGCGGCACTCCGCGGCAAAGTGGCCAATCTTGTGGCAATAGAAGCACTCGACTTTTGACTTGTCTTTAACACCGTTATTGCGATCTTGACCTTCCCGTCGGTCGTTGTTGCGATGTTGTCCGCCTCGCCCTCGTCCACGGCCACGTCCTCCACGGCCGCCAGTTTGGTGTCCTCCACCATTAGATGGCTTCTTGTCACGAGCCATAAACTCCCTCATCATCAAGAGGAGTTTCTCCTCGTCATTGTTGGTAGCCCCACCAACACGCTCTTCATGAGTCTTGAGACGGCCGACAACTTCCTCCACGGTCATCGTCGTGAAGTCGCCAAATTGCTCTATCGTCGAAGCAATCTGGACGAACTTCGATGGGACGGATCACAAGAACTTCTTCACAACCGCAGCCTCCGCTTCCTCTCCTCCCAATGTCATTTGCATGTTGACGTTGGTGGTGAGCTTCATTGTGAAATCATCTATTAAATCTGTCTCCTTCATGCGAAGCATTTCAAACTCCGTCAGCAGAGTTTGGATTTTTGCATCCTTGACGCGGTCCGCGTCTTGGTACATGATCTTAAGCATGTCTCATATCTCCTTCGCAGTTTTCTTCTCCGCAACCATCTGGAGAATGTCATCTGGAAGTGCTTGTTGGATGGCCGAAAAAAGTGTTTTGTTTTTTTTCGCATTCACTTCTGCCGTTGGATCGATTGGTTCCACCGCCTCCAATGCATCTTGAACATTGAGGATCCCCCTCATTTTGATAGCACAAACGTCATAGTTGCTTCTCGTGAGCACCGGGTATTTGAAGGTTCCATGGAACCCATCGTGTTTTGAAGATGTCTCCGCCATAGTTGCTCCGCTCTGATACCAATTGTTAGAGAACAACTAATGACACCACACTAATTTGAAATAAATTTTCAGATTTTCTTGATATTTTGCATTCAGTAAACACTCCATTATATAGATGGAGAAGAAAATAAAACTGAAAGTAATTAACTCCTAAAAAACTCAAGACAGAAGTAACTCCTAACGCCTAAAACAATGAAAACGCCTAAAACAATAAAGGCAAATTCAGAAAAAAAACGGTAAAATAGGAAAACAGTCCAGATTTGGACATTTACAACTAATTATTAACAAGGGCGCCCAGGAAAAAAATCGTCTAGACGAAAAAACAAAGCGCACCCAGGTGAAAAATTTGAGTCCGGATGAAAAAAAACGTGCCCAGGCAGAGAAAGTCGTGTCTAGGCAAAAAAATGGGGGTCCGGGTGGAAAAATGCACGATCGGGTAAAAATTGTGTTCCGGGCAAGAGAAAAATGCATACCTAGAAGAAAAAATGCACTCCGGGCAAAAATTATACGTCGGGGCAACTCCACCTCATCGCATTCATCCTACAACTCCACCTCATTGTTTTCATGTGAACCTCAGATGGTGGTCCTTCGGGGCAGTCGTCCCCTCTCCTCAAAGCAAGTTGAGGGACCGAGGATCCATGTTGAAGGACCTTTTTTCAGATGCGCAAATGCTGGAGAAGAAACAAGGCTTACAAGCTGATAATAATTAGAACATAAGAAAAAATTGGTGCGGGATGGACTTAATTTTAGGGTACAGACGTTCAATTCTTAGGAATAAAAATTACGAAATACGAATTAATTCTCTACGATAAGATTTTTTCAATCTAATCTGAGTTTTTTTTCAAACTGATTGGAAAAAACTCTTGAAGTTTATTTAAATATAATCCAATATTTACTGATTAAAGAATAAAGATTCACTCCAAAAGAAAATTTTCGTTTAACGAGGTAAATTAGGAAGGTTTAATAAATGTCATTGCTAATTAGCATTGATTTGGGTCACCGGGCTTTTTTTTCCGGTCCGGAGAATCGGACCGTCTTTGTTTGGAGTTGAGTCGGGCGCGCAATCAGTTAAAGAAAATCGCAGCAATGGTCAAGAGACGTTTTTGACGTGGAAAATCCGGAAAGGGTGAAAAACCACGTGCCTGAAACAGTGTCGAGCCAAAAACCACTAGCTTCTTGAAGTGTTACAAATATTGATTTGATCCCGGAGGGCGGCAGGTCGTTGCTCTGTTACAAGTATGATAAATGAGGAAAAACAACCAAGTCTTTGGAGCATCGATGGAAGCGCCCTGGCTTAAGACGGCACTGATCTCGCGGAACCTTGGTGAGAGCGTTCCGGATGGAAAATATTCTAAGTCCACGGAGCTTCTGACGGTTGCGCTCTCGTTGACGCGGAGCCTAAATTGGAGCGCTCTCGCGGAGGCGGTTGACGTCACTTGAGCCGTGGGGGAACCGTAGCGTAAGGAGAAGTCTGGAGGTAGCGCTCTCGTTGATGCAGATCATAGATGGGAGCGCTCTCGATGAGGCGTTTGACGTAACCTGAGGCGTGAGGGAACCATAGCTCAAGGAGAAGAGCGGAGCGAATTCCTGAGTGGAAAATCGGCCTAAGTCCACGATCTCGCCGGAAAATCTCAGAGCTCTCTCTTGTCTCTGGAGTTGTTTGGCTTGAAATGAAGGTCTGAAGGCATATTTATAGTTTTCTGGATGGTCACGTCAGTAATTGCGTCGTGGAGTGATTTGTGTTGGCGAATGGCGTCGCTCAGTTTCGATCACGTGAAACACCATTTTTGCCGAAATAACAGCAGTGCCCACCTTCCCTCTGGGCAGTTCGGGCGACCCGGGCAAGGTGGCGGAGGTGGCGCAGGTCGCCGCCGGCGGCGGCGGGGTCCGCCGGTGGGCCGCGCGAAGCGTGCGGCCGCGCACGTGCGGCAGCGCACGTGCTGGCCGTGTGTGCCTGGTCGCGAGTCTGGCGCGTTCGCTTGGTCTTCCTGAGTGCTTACGGTTCTTTGTGTGCCGCTGGACCAGTTGGGCTCACTTTTACTTGAACTGTCTCGGCTCGAAAATTTCATGAGGACCTCATCAAGCATCAAATTTAGCTAGGTGAAGATATTTTTACTTTTCCTACGAAAATAGCAAGGAATTTTTTCGTTTCAAATATAGTAACAAATTTTTTTACTGCAAAATCTGTCGCTAAAATAACAAAATATTTATTGAGAGAAAAAATATTTTTTTCAAAAATTGTCATCGTTAGTAACAAATGATAATATTTTTATTTTTCCGCCGTATCTCATAAAACATAATTATTGTGTATATATATTTATAAAATAGTATGAATTATTTATATTTAATAAAATAAATGATAATATATTTAATTTTTTACATATTTTATATTCTTAATTTTAATTTAAGTAGTTATATATATTTATAAATATTTATAAATTATTAATATTCAACATAATAATTATAAATATATATTTATATATATTCAATAAAGAAGTATATATATTATAAGGAATATTCATATATTTATATACAATATAAATAAATATATATATTTATATAACAAAATATAAATATATATTTATATATTATATATTATACTTGTTTACATAATTTTATAAATTATAAAAATGTTATAATTATTAAAATGCTTAAATATGTATATAATATTTATATATGTATAAAATATCGTCATCTACAAACAGATAAATATTTTAAGTCAAATGGTAATTATGGTTGGGTTGTATGCTATAGTTCTCAGAAATAAATATTTATTTTTTTGTTGTGTCTAAAAATTATTTTAATCTAATAGAGTTATTAGATAAAATGATAAATAATATAATGAAAAATTTCATTTCTTAAAATTAGTTAGGATGTACAATATTTTTTTATTTCTAATTTTATTATTAATTAAAAATAGTAATAAATTTAGTTATATAGCAAGATATTTAGCTTTTTGCTAGATGTAGTTTTTCTTATTGTAATTGTATTTAAAATGAATTTGGATGTCAGTATGATGGAATTATAGTCAATTGATACTTAAAATGATTCTAAAAAATCTGAGAGCTCATATTTTTAATTAATCCAAAAAATCATCATTTAGCCTTCGTTTGGCATGATGGTAGCGGTCGGGTTAAATTGTCATTCGTTAACGCCCACCTAAAAAACTTCATCCACTTTTCTTTTCAAACAGATGATATTTATTAAGTGATCCTTAACGAATGACAATTTAACTCGTGCATTTACGGCCGTCATCACGGTGCCAAACAGAGTTTTAGGCTCTCTCAAAATGTGACGGTGACAATAAGTTCGGCAAAAAATAAATAAATATATCAACAAAGAATTGAAGGGGGCCCAAATAGAAGTATGAAGGCGACATTGATAATAATAGTGCCAATAATTATGGGAAGCACGGTTCTTTTCAATCTATCTATTCCCCAATAACGATAAGATAGGATTACTTCTCTACCACCAAAATCTGTTTTATTACATACAATATAATTATCATCTTTCTTAATTTAATTGACTTAATCATTTTAATATTTACTATACAAACAGTCTTGAATGGGTGGTGCCCCTTAGTAGAGGTTAATTACTTTATTTGCACAAATTTAAAATCAAAAACCGCTCAAACCTACCGGACGGTTCATAGCGAACCGAAATACATATTGAATCACCCGGTTCAACATACCAGTGGCTTTTTTTTTTAGCAAAGATAACCGCCCTACTTTTGATTTGATTAATTTTGATTTTTTAAAAATCAAGATAACCAATCCATGCCGAGGAATATCACTCTAATATTGAAAAGATAAATAATATTGTGAATATTTTTTACAACATTATTTTAATTCTAAAAATGAAGAATAAAATTATAATAAATATTCCCCTAGGTTTAAGAGTTCTAGAAAAAAAAATCTTCTCTCTCTCTTTCATGGCCCTCTATTATGCAAAGGTGGATATCTCACATATTTTTTATTATCTTATGCTATAATCCTAAGCTCTTTAAAAAAAATAGGTGTTTATGTAGAGTTTGGAGTGACATTTTAACTTTGGTGAATTAATTAGACAAAAATGTCACTGTCATAAAATATATTTTTTGTCTGACAATTGTTATAACAGTCATAGGGAGGAACTCATCATGGGGTGAGTGTGGGCAATTACTCACGCTCAATTTTTTTTTAAAAAAATTAATAGTATTAGTCACGGTTTAAACTTTAAACCATGGTTAATACCAATATTTTTTTAAAAAAAATAATAGTATTAACCACGTGTTTAACCGTGTCAAATATCATTAAATTTTTTAAAGAATATGACATTAGTCACGGTTTAAAACATGATTAATACTATTTTTTAAAGAATGAGTATTAGCAAGGTTTAAACCGTGGTTAATACCCGATTCTTTTTTTAAAAAAAAAGTAATAGTATAAGTCAAGATTTAAATCGTTGATGCCCTATTCCCGTCATTCTCAAAGCTCGACAGACGACACAAACAGCGGGACATGCAACATCCATTCTCGCGACTTGTGATTAGCTCTTCCTCCTCAACGGAATATATCTGCGATCCAGAGCTTATTCTTCTTCTCCCATCAGACCAGAGCAGTCCAGTTGTCTAGAACTAGAATATCTCATTTTTGTTTTACTGTTCCGAGAACGATCAGTCTTATTCTGTTGTTTAGAACTTTCAATTCTCGCTTTTCACGTTCTTGTCCACTCGAGACGGACTTAGGCATGTTGTGCGAAGCCTACTCGTGGTGATAGACCCAAATCATTGACCTTATAAGAGGGAGAAAATAGATGAGCATCCACGGTTAGAACTCAATGTAGTAGATGATCTTCCGGTGGAATTTTCAGTAGATTTCTTTAAATTTCTTTTAAATCAAGACTTAGTGTTTCGTGGCCATGATAAAATTGATGAATCTGATAATTTTTAAGTCTGTCCACTCTGAAAAAAATTTATGCGTCCATCACTGACAATCATCATGGAAAAAAACTAATTCTAAACAAAACAAAAATGAATTACAATTAATATGTATATATATATATATATATACTATATTAAAAGGGGAAAACAACTTTGGTTAGACATTTGCTTTTTTGTTTTGCCGCTCTTTATTAAAAAAAATTCTATCTTTAAAATTTATGTTTTTCTTCTATTTTTAAAAATATGCTCTCATATAATCAAAATTTTTTAACTACAATAAAATATGTTCTCCCCGCCGCTCGCAAATCTCCGTGCACATTGCAAAAATTAGTGACAAGCGTAGTATAACAATCAGGATTTTACGAGCTAGCTGTAGGGGCAGAGCCCCGTGCAATTTAACTTTTGTGTGTGTATATATATACAGAGAAATATATGTCACATCTCACGTGCACAGGTGTACTACGAAATCATAGTGGCTGTGACGTGCATGAATATTGAAAAGAATAATAATAAGTGAATATTGTTGTGGATACGTAGCAGTAGAAGTAATTGGGAATTGAGTAAAGCTATGAAATTATTGGCAGCAGGCATGCAGAGGTAAGAAATTAAGCACAGAAAGTTGGGAATTGAAAGCTCTGAATGCGTGAAAAAAAATGGAGGAATTGAGTGCTACAGCCTGCAGGGCGCAGGCGTTAATATATCTGGACGACGTACAGCTATACGGGAAGCAGAGGCCGAGCTCCATCGCCAGCGAGCGATGAGAGAGAGAGAGAGAGAGAGAGCAAAGAGACAGAGCTAGTCTTGGGAATTCAACTGCCAAAATTTGACCAACATCTATCTGTCACCTTTGATTTGATTGGTGGAATCTTGGCGTTTTTTATGGAATTACGTACAGTGGTGCATGGCTGAGTAATTTGATCACCAAAAACTCCTGCAGAGAGCGACGACGACGTGTCCATGCATGTAACATTCACTTATTAATTAATTTTATCTGTATATATATTAAAAAGAAACACCTAAGTAACCTCTGATTATATGTATGGTCTTTCAATCTCTCTCTCTATATATAGAGATATATAGAGAGAGAGGTGTAAAATTTTAAGATTAGGGGGTCGCAGGACCACTCTCAACCAATCAAGAAAAGTAAATCACTTGCAATAGAAGAACAAGAGAAACACTTGTATTTTATTCAGTGTTTTATAAGATGAGACATACAAGCGCGAGACGTGATTTCGCGTTGCACCTGAATCGGAGATCAAAAACAGACTAAGTACAGATTGTCGAACTGAAAACTGAGGCTGCCAAGGCCGCATGTTCGCACCTCGGGTCGCGAGATCGTGCGAACAACCTTTATTGACTTGTGCTGGAGGCAAACTGCCCAGTTCGTGCGAACTAGCAAACCAGACCGAGCGAATTGATTTTCAGACCGCCTGCTTAAGAACTGCTAAAGAGAGACCGCTCGGATCGCCATATTGAGATATCGCTGGCGATAGCGATATCGCCCAGCAATAGCGATATCGCCCAGCGATAGCGATATCGCCCAGCGATAGCGATATCGCCCAGCGATAGCGATATCGCCCAGCGATAGCTCCAGACTGTCAACTGCTTCCTTCTACTGTCGTGATGCTGGGACACTGACTTAACCACCAACACAAGTCACCAGACCGCCCAGACAGGTTGCACAGTTCGCAGAACAGCTGATCAAGAGTATTCTTCTCCTTGTCGTGCGGTCTGGAAAATCCTAGCTGCAACCTTGCACCAAGAACCACTTCTATGCGATCCAAGATACAAATGAGGGGGTCAAAACCCCTATTTATAGATGAGGGAGGAGGATATGATCACCTCCACAAGCGATACAGCTACCCAAGCAGGATAGGCAGTCTACAAACCCAGACAGCACAACTATGCGGTTAGCAACATCAGACCGCGCAACATAGGGAGTTTACAGAAGTGGACGGACTGAAAAATGCTATCGTCAGACGATAATGATATCGCCTGATGACCTGCTGACCTGGCGACCAGTCGGCAGTCGGCCTCACTTTAAATTTCCAACAAAAAGGAGGGAGAGAGGGCGAAAGAAAGAGAGGAGAGAAAGGGCGATGGAAAAATAGAGGAGACTGGAGGGAATATAGAGAGAGAAAGAGAGAGAGGTGTGAGACCTACTTCAATAATTAAAAAGAAAGAAATAGAGAGGGAGAGAGGGAGAGAGGGGTGGAAAGATTGGGGGAGTAGAGAGAGAAAGAGATGTGAGAAACGAACTAAAACAAGCCGGAACCGGAAGCGGTTTAAACTGAAACTTTATTATCCGAAAAAGGTATCTATTACAAAAGTATGGCCTCCCTTATATAGAATGGAGGAGAGAAGAAAGAATACAAATAAGAGATGTGGGACTAAAAAATTACATGACACAAGCGGACTGTACAGACACAAACCGCACAAGCCGCGCGGTTAGACAGAAGGGTTAACCGCTCGGCAACTGTCAGAGAGAGAGAGAGAGATCGCCATGTGAGACCGCTAGACCGCCCGGTCTCCAAGTCACCAGTGAAAAACCGATAGACCGCTTGGACCACAGACAGCAACACACAGCAACCAGACCGCTGAAGGGAAACTGCCAGACCGCGCGGTCATCAATCCGCCAAGCCAGACCGCCAGACCGCCCAGTCACCAACTTCAACACTCCCCCTCAAGCTGGAGCATATATATCGATCATGCCCAGCTTGTCACAAATATGGAAAAACGAGGCGGATACTGGCTTGGTGAAGATGTCAGCCAGCTCTTTATCAGAAGTGACGAAGGGAGTGCAAATTTGTTCCTTCAAAATCTCTTCACGAATGAAATGACAGTCGACCTCAATATGCTTGGTTCTTTCATGGAAGACTGGATTTTTTGAGATGTATATGGCAGGCTTGTTGTCACAGAACATAGGTAGATGATGGTTGTAGACCTCTTCTAAATCAAGCATGAGAGCCCGTAGCCATTTTAACTCACAAGTGGTCGATGTCATACTTCGATACTCTGCTTCAGCACTGGACCTGAAAATAACAGACTGCTTCTTGCTCTTCCAGCTTACCAGATTTCCCCCAACAAAGGTGCAGAAACTGGAGGTAGACTTGTGATCCCCTTTGTTATCAGCGTAACTCGCATCTGAGTATGCTTCAACCCTCAGATGACCATTCTTCTGAAAGAGTAATCCTTTCCCAGGGGCTGCTTTGACATACTCCAAGATCCGCAAGGCGGACTAAAGATGGCACTCCCTGGGTGCTTGCATGAATTGACTCACCTTGCCCACAGCATTGTTGATGTACGAAATGTGTCCTCCAGTTAACGGGTTGTTCGATCTCACAAGCTAGAAGAAGAGGGTTGCGGGGATAGCGAAAAGGTTCGCTGAGAGCAGCCGGGAAGGTTGATGATCAGCAGAGAAGCTTGATTGATCAACGGAGAAGCTTGATTGATCAACGGAGAAGCTTGATTGATCAACGGAGAAGCTTGATTGATCAACGGAGAAGCTTGATTGATCAACGGAGAAGCTTGATTGATCAACGGAGAAGCTTGATCAGGAACTGTCGAGCAGACGGTACTTTGGCGGTTGAGCTCTGATGGTTAGACTGGGAGAAGAAAAGAGAAGGGAGGGCCGCTGATAAATTAGACTAGTTGCGCCAAGTGGCTTGTTGCTTGTCTATGAATTGATCAGTGGATTTGTGGGCCCCGCGAAGGCACGGATTGAGAGTACCAAGGAGTGTTTGGTCATTACAATTATGAG
Organism: Platanthera zijinensis; assembly: GCA_039513925.1. NCBI lineage: Eukaryota > Viridiplantae > Streptophyta > Magnoliopsida > Asparagales > Orchidaceae > Platanthera > Platanthera zijinensis. The sequence continues at coordinate 22,244,272 of CM077093.1, read as the reverse complement.
ATGATCGAAGAGATAAGGCTACACTTGATCGTCATTGCTTGTCACGCAAAGATCATCGTAACTGTAACGTATTCCTTAACGAAGCACAGCAGAGCTAACACATGGGTCCTCTCTGGAAACACGCTCTGTGTTAGATGCCGGCCGGGATCAAAAGTCCCGTCATCCTCCGCACGAGAGTTAAACGGCCCCCACTGCACATATGCGAAAACTCCCCGCGATATGTGGTCGTTGTGGTCTTACGCCAGAGGACAATCTCGAGGGGGCCCTGAGCAAGGCTTGGCGATATCTCGGTGGTTCAGTGATCTCTTTGACAAAGAGAAAAAATAGAGGAGGAAGCAATTCACAAAGGGAAAAATGTCAGTATGGGATCTCTGACGTAAACTTTATTGAGATAGAAAATGAAATACTTAGAAGTATTGAAAGATATAGTGTTTGAAAAGTAGAGTAAAAACAATCGGTCATTATTATGAGGGGCTTCGAAGAGCTGCGACGTCCTCTTTGCTTTAGAATAGCCTTCCAAGATCACCCTCGTCATCGGCGTCAAAGCACTCCGGTCGAACGTTGATTGGCCCCAGACGGCCTGCATCCTCTACGTCCACGCAATTCAATTGAACTTCAGCCACCTCCTTGCCCTTGGAGGTGGAAGGCTTTGAAGAATCAACTTTCTTGACTAGGTCGTTGATCTTGCCCTCGATGAGTAATCTTTCAACTAGCCGTCGAAGGGCCTTGCAGTCTTCAGTGAAATGACCCTTCTCTCGGTGGAATTCACAGAACGGATCTGAATCTCTTGATCTTTGATTTATCGACTGGTAAGGCCTTTTTGAATTTGCCCTATCTTTCATGATCTGGCAGACTTCTTGCATGGTCTCATCGAGTCCAGAGTATGATACATCATTATCTTGTGAGTGATGCACATAAGCTGTTTACAGAGGTAGGGCTGGTAGCGGTTGCAATCGCTCGTGGACACGATCCTGACCTGGGAAGGAGTACGTGCTGATGATGATGCTGGAACTTTTTTATTTTCCTTGAGTGGGATGGAAAATCTTTCCGAGGAGACAACGGAGGCTGCTTGAAAGGAGGATTCCTCTCGGCTACAAGCTTGGAGACAAAGCCGGGGTTGCTTTTCTCACCGCGGATGTATGAATTGGCCAAACCAATCAACTCTTGATAAGTCCTGGGTGCTCGGACGTTAGCCTCGAACTTGAGTGGGCCTTCACGCAGGCCGTGAATAAGAGCCACTCGATACATTTCTTGATCAACGATCTCAATGTCTAAGATTTCTCTCTGGAAGCGATCCATAAAATGAGACCAAGTCTCCTTCTCTCGCTGCTTGATCTCAAAGAGGGCTTCTGGGCTGCCCTTTCTCTTTGTTGAAGTAGAAAATCTGAGCAAGAACTCCCTTCGTATATCAACAAAGGAAGAGATGGACTGAGGATACAATCCATAGAACCAATCCCTCACTTGGCCATCAAAAGTCGTCACAAAGAGTTTGCACTTAGTCGCATCTGAGAGAGTCTTGAGAGCCACGGTAGATTAAAAAGCTTGAAGATGTTTGACTGGATCAGTCTCCCCAGTGTAAATGGGTAAACGTGACTCTCTGAAGTTAGCTGGAGTCAGTTCATATCGAACACTCTCTGTAAATGGTGACTGCTCCTCTTGCTCTCCTACAGCATAAGGAAAAAAGGGAGCATAAGTTGCAGCTGCACAAGGAGCTGATGGATAGGGGGAAAAGTTGCTGCGAAAGGAGCAAAGGCAGGAGTTGATGAGTAGGGATAACTTCCCTGAAAATTTAGAAATCTCGCTGGACTTCCTAGGGCAGCTTCTCGGAAGAAACTTTGACGAGCTTCAAATTCTTCATTCTGAGACCGCAGAGGGGCTGCAGGCCCTTGTAGAAAGGTTGGAGTGTAAAGAGGAAGATAGGTCGGTGGATAAACTTGAGGAGTCTCAAATGCTGGTACTGGATTGATTGGAGGAGCTGGTGCTGCTGAAGATTGTGCTTCCAATCGTTAGGTGATAGCAGCTAGAGTATGGTTGATCGCTTGAAATTATTGTGCAGTTTCTCTGTGAGATTGCTCTAAGGCCTCCCAAAGAGAATCATCACTGGGACTTGGAGCAAGACTCTCGGATGGTTGATGGTTTGTCATGAGTAACCGCTGATTTCACTATCTGTTCGAGATCTGAAGGTCGCGTGTTAACTGTTGACGCACGAAATGCGTCCTCCAGTTAACGGGTTGTTCGATCTCACAAGCTAGAAGAAGAGGGTTGCGGGGATAGCGAAGAGGTTCGCTGAGAGCAGCCAGGAAGGTTGATGATCAGCAGAGAAGCTTGATTGATCAACGGAGAAGCTTGATTGATCAACGGATAAGCTTGATTGATCAACGGAGAAGCTTGATTGATCAACAGAGAAGTTTGATTGATCAACGAAGAAGCTTGATTGATCAACGGAGAAGCTTGATTGATCAATGGAGAAGCTTGATTGATCAACGGAGAAGCTTGATCAGAAACTGTCGAGCAGACGGTACTTTGGCGGTTGAGCTCTGATGGTTAGACTAGGAGAAGAAAAGAGAAGGGAGGGCCGCTAACAGCGGTAACAGCAGACTTCGCCCGCCGCAGCCTGAATGCCACTCTTGCGGCGGGCTTTCCCTTTAATCAAGAAGTAAGTTTACAATTTGCTAGTTCACTATTACATGTAAAAACGGTAAAGGGTATAAGGGAAAGCTGGCGGCTGAGAAAAAGAGTTGCTAGAGACTAAGTAAAAAAGGTTGCAGAGGACTGGAGAGTTGAGACTGCAAATCTTGCTTGATCAACTATGGCAGACTGGAAAACTGAGTCCGCAGACCTTGCTTGATCAACTATGGCGGACTGGAAAACTGAGTCCGAAGATCTTGCTTGATCAACTATGGCGGACTGGAAAACTGAGTCCGCAGACCTTGATCAAGCTGGCAGTTCTCTGGCGCCTTCCCCCAAAATGAGAGGTCTCGGGGCCTATTTATAGGCCCGAGGGGAATATTATTGAAGCGGGACCTAGTGATGTCATCATCGACGACCTCGGCGGACTGAGGGGCAAGCAGACGGATCCTGAGCGAACTGGGCGCACTCCAGGGGGAGTCCACCCGGCTAGCGGATGCCGCCCCCTAGCGGGTGGCCTGGGCAGACTCCAGGTTAAGTCCGCCCAGCTGGCGGATGCCGCCCCCTAGCGGGCGGCCTGGGCAAACTCCAGGTGGAGTCCGCCCAGCTGGCGGAGGCCGCTCCCTAGCGGGCGGCCTGGGCGGACTGGAGTCCACCCGTCTGGCGGAGGCCGCCCCCTAGCGGGCGGCCTAGGCAGACTCCAGGGGGAGTACGCCCGGCTGGCGGAGGCCGCCCCCTAGCGGGCGGCCTGGGCGGACTCCAGGGGGAGTCCGCCCGGCTGGCGGAGGCCGACCCCTAGCGGGCGGCCTGGGCGGACTCCAGGGGGAGTCCGCCCGGCTGGCGGAGCCCGCCCAGCTGGCAGAGGCCTCCCCCTAGCGGGCCGTCTGGGCGGGCTCCAGGGGGAGTCCGCCTGGCTAGCAGAGGCCGCCCCTAGCGGGTGGCTAGCGGAGCATCCATCCTTGAGCGACTTTAGACCCGGCAGTCCGCCTTGCGCGGACACAGTGGACATCAGGGGTAGTCTTCTCCTTGCGGATGGGAACCTGGAAGTAGGCTGCCCTTCATATGGGTAGAGAAAACCTGAGCCGAGCAACCTATAGAAGAAAAGTAGAAAAAGTGGGCACCTTGGAGAGGATCGCCGATTTTGGGGTTAACAAGCATAGGAAATGTCGGGCCTTGTCACTGTGAGATATATGAGCTTGCCAACTAGATGCCTGTACCGCGTAGTATCTGAAAGAAGAGGCGAATCATCTGCCCAAGTTTTGTCTTCTCTAATAGCCATAGGGTATCGGGCAGGTTTAACTCCAGTCAATCCAGCTTCTTTTAGAAGGTCAAGGGCATACTTACGCTGGGAGAGGACTAAGGAGTTGGGTTTCCGAGAGATTTCGATTCCCAAAAAGTACTTCGGAGAGCCCATATCTTTTGTGACCAGATGTTGACGAAGATGCTGTTTTGTCAAGGCTACCCCTTCCTGGTCATTGCCAGTGAGAAGAATATCATCAACATACACAGCAAGAACCACCAGCCCCGAGGAGGTTTTGCGAATAAATAGAGAGTGATCGACAGAGATGCGCGCAAAACCAACAGCCGCCACAATGCTGCTGAACTTGTCAAACCAAGCTCGAGGCCTCTGCTTGAGACCATAGATTGCCTTCTTCAGCCGGCATACTTGTGTCTCCCCAGAGCAACATACCCAGGAGGTTGCTCTATGTAGACGGACTCCTGAAGATCACCATAAAGGAAGACATTCTTAACATCCAGCTGGGAAATCGGCCAATCTTTATTGACTGCCACAGAGAGAAGGACCCGTATAGTGCTGAGACGAGCCACGTGAGAGAAGGTGTCAAAGTAATCAACCTCATAGGTCTGAGTAAAGCCCTTAGCAACAAGACGAGCCTTATAACGGTCCACAGCGCCATCCGTGCTAAATTTGATCACAAAGACCCAGCGGCAGCCAACAACCTCAGTACCGAAGGGAGGAGGAACAAGAGTCCAGGTACCTCACTCCGTCAGGGTCGCTATTTCCTCATCCATGGCCATCTTCCGGTGAGGAATAGCAAGGGCCTCCTGGTAGGAACGAGGTGTGGCAGTAGCAGAGATAGCCAGCGCAAAGGCCCTACGAGAAGAAGTAAGACGATCATATGAAACAACAATAGCAAGGGGGTGTAGGGTACACGTCTTGAAAGTGAGAATAGATACAACTCTAGAGGGGGTAAATAGAGTATTCAAAAATTATGACACCCTACTCAACTCCCTTAGAGTTAATTTGCGGAATGAGTTTATAGATATTTGAAACCCTAGAGCCTAACACAAAGTGAAGTGCACTAGAGAAAGCTAACTGTAATTACAGTTGAGCTTTGGTCTTATCACAGTAACTAGCAATCCTAGTTATTTCTACTCACAGCCACAGTGCAATAAATTAAATAAGCAACACAGACGACACAAGAAGTTTATAGTGGTTCCCTCTAAATAGGTACGTCCACTCTTCTACCACCCTGGTAGGAATCCACTACAGGTTTTTGTTCAGGTGCCCTGCCACCAACTGATCTGCTTCAGGTAGATCAAGTAGACCCTTTGAGCTTTTGATCAGGACCTCAAAATCCAACACAGGTTTTTGATCAGGTGCCCTGTCACCAAGGTTCACTTTTGAAGGGAGTAATAACCCTTTATACAGGAGGTTGAAAGAGTTAAAGTTTCTTCTCTATTGTTAAAACAGATTAGAAAAGCTAGTGGATTGCATAGAGCTAGAAAGCTCTAAAGAATCAAGGCTCCCCCTGGCTTAGAGAATATCCAGGAAGAAGTCTTGCTTCAGGGTGCAGGAACTCTTCTGAACTTGAGACAAAGAACTGTCTTGGAGTTCTGAAGGAGAAGCTTGAAGAAGACTCTTGATTTGTAGAAAGATTGTTCTTCTTCTATAGATTTTCTTTCTTCTTCTTCTTCTTCTTGAGACACTGAGTGAATGTTCCTGTAAGCAGGATGGACTCAGGATTGAAGAAGAATGTTGAAGAGGGATGATCTTCTCAGTTGAATATATCAATCACTGAGAGCTGTAATTCTTCTTGCTTTTTAATCTGTATATCTTGTGTCTCTTGTTATTGTACATTTTTTTCTTTCAAAAGAAGCTTTTTATATATGGGCCTTTGCAACGGCTCTAAACTTGGTTTGAATTTTATCTTCTTCTGAGATCTGCAATCTGGGCTGCAAAAAGCATAAAGCAAAAACATATCCTGTAGGCAGACATTATAAGGGGATAAAGCTTTCTAAGAAGCTACAAAACCAATCTGATAACAAGAGTACTAAAGAAAGTCACATCAGACTAAACTCTTTACGGCCAAAGAAGACTTTTTGAGTCTAACAGCTATAAAGGACATTCAGATAAAGCAGACAGATAGGTAACAAAAAACTTTGTCAGATAAAGCTTGACTTATGCACAAAGGATGGAGACGAATGTATGCACAAAATCAATGAAATAATCTTTAATAAAATATGTCAGATAAATAGGAATTAAATCTAGAATAGAAAGAGTACAAAATTACTAAAGAAGAAGAATAACGTCGAACGACCCTCAGGTCGTCGACCGAAGTATAGAGATCGTCGACCTACAGTAGTCGAACGATTTCTATCAAAGAGTTATCGAACTACCTCAGCAGATAGTCGACCTATCAGAATAGATAGTCAATCTATTAGAAGTCGACCTATCAAGACAGATAGTCGAGCTATCAAGCAAAACAGATAGTCGACCTATCAAACAGATAGTCGAACTTCAAACACAACAGATAGTCGACCTATCAAACAGATAGTTGAACTATCAAAGTGACAGATAGTCGACCTATCAAACAGATAGTCGAGCTATCAGATAGTTGAACTATCCAAGCAGATAGTCGAACTATCAAACAGGCAGATAGTCGACCTATCAGACGATAGTCGGCTATGCACAACAACACAGACAGATATGCGACCTATCAAACAGTAGTCGACTATCAGATAGTTGAACTAAAGAGATATTCAAACTATCAAACAGAGCAGATCGACCTATCAGACAGATATTCGGCTATCAAACAACACAGATAGTCAACCTATCAAACAGATAGTCGAAAAGGCTATCAGATAGTTGAACTACTTGCCCGCAGATATTGAACTATCAAGAAATCTGTCTGGTCAAAAGAAGTGAGCGGGGTTCGACGATCGACGAGGCAGATATCACAGAGCGTCGAGCTAACAAGAGTTGAACTAACTCAGAGATAGACCGTCTGCTGACTGACGATAGTCGAGCAACTGATAGACGATCGTCGAACAGTTGATCGACGAAGCGGCGTGACCATAGAACCAAAAACAACTTAACCAAATTTTCATTTGATGAGGTAGTGACAACTCTACTACTAGAGCAATCTAACTAAACAACTAACCTTTGACCATAGATAAATCTTGGGTCAAGAAACTAAAAGAGAAGACTGAACTCATAAATTAGGGTACCCCGTCTGCGCCCCTTTGCGAAGAGCTATGGAAGATCCAGGTCGTCGGGTTCCTTGGCATCCAGAGCATCCGTGGCAGAGAGAGCTGGCCCGGGAGGAGAGAGCGATGCAGCGAAGATGAGGGATATAGAGGCGGAGAGAGAGGAGTGGACGAAGATGGAGCAAGGGTGGATATCGCAGGAGGAGACGAGGGAACGAAGGAAATAACAAGAGAATCAGAGACTGGGGGAAGATAAGAGGAAGCTTGGGGAAGAGAAGAGGAGTCATCCGAGAAGTAGGAGGCATCTCGAAGAAGGTAACATCAGCGGAGACGAACTGCTTACGAAGAACAGGGTCAAAGCAACAGTAGCCTTTGAGTTGTGGAGTACCCCAGAAAGACACATTTGGTGGAGCGAGGGGAGAGCTTATCACGGGTGGCAGACGGGGCATGCACAAATGCAGTGCACCCAAAGATTCAGAGAGGGAGAGAAAAAGGCTCCTTGCCCGGATATAGTATGGAGAATGGGGTTTTCCCATGGAGAACAGGAGGGAATGTGATTGATGAGGTAGCAGGCAAGGAGAACAACATAGCCCCAATATGAGCGAGGGGCATGCTCTGAGTCATCAATGTGCGAGCAATATCGAGGAGGTGACGTTTTTTGCGTTCCGCCACCCCATTTTGTTGGGATGTATAAACACAGCTCGTCTGATGAATAATGTCATGTTGCAGGAAAAAGCATGACTCAAGTATTCTTTAGCATTGTTAGAGCGAAATATTTTAATAGACACACCAAACTGATTTTTAATTAAATGATAAAAGGAGAGTCCATACATCAAAAAGTTCAGAGCGATCTCGTAAGAGATACACCCAAGTACATCTAGAAAAATCATCAATGAAAGTTACAAAATAAGAACTACCCCGACCAATGGTGAGGGTAGGAGCAGGTCCCCAGACATCGGAGTGCACTAGATCGAAAGGACGAGTGGAGCCCCGACCTTGCTTCGGCGGGAAGGAGGAACGGTGATGTTTGCCAAGTTGACAAGCGTCGTAGTTGAGAGGAGTACTGGAGGGTGGGAGGTGGGGTAGAAGCTTGATGTAGGAGTCGTAGGTGGAGGATGACCGAGACGGAGATGCCAATGGAGAAGATCCGTACAAGAAGAAGAGAAGGCGGACAAAGCAAAAAACATTGTCGAGGAAGTAGATGTCGTCGCTCTCAGTCCCAGTTAGCAATCGTTCCGCTGGGAGCTCGGATCCTGAAAAGAACAAGAAGTCGGAGTAAACGTCACAGAATACTGAAAGCTGCTTGCATAAAGAGGTAACCGACAATAGATTGCACGGAAACTTGAGGCACATAGAGAGTGTCCGCTAGTCGAAGGTACGGAGTTACATGAACCACTCCCGACCATGAACCGGGGAGGGAGAACCGTCTACAACGAGGACCGGGGGCAACCGATCATGCTGTTAGAGGAGAGAGAAGCACTGAGGATTGCCCGTCATGTGATTGGTTGCACTAGAGTCAATAAGTCATTTACCTTGAGTCACCACGTGGGCAACTACCTGATGATGTGACCACAGAAGCAGACGGCTTAGAAGAGGAGGCAGAGGAGTCACCGGAGGGGCGAAGATGGGGATGCTTCGTTCAGCAGCGATCTGAAGTATGTCCGGTGCGGCCACAGTGAGAGCAGAGGTAGCGGGAAGAAGTACGTCTGCCAGACTGGTGACTGTGGTTACCAGAGCCACTCCGCTGAGTTTGATTAGCATAGATGTTTGGTGGAGAAGGAGCAGGCAGAAGCGGGCGCTGAAGGAGAGAGATGACAGCGGCGATGCGGGCAGCGGTGGCATCTAAGGTAGGAGATTCCGCCTCACCCAGAATTTGCTGGCAGATCATGTCATAAGTATCAGGAAGCCGGAGCAGATAACACACAACCAGAAGCTCCTGGAAGTGCTTTGTGTTGTTGAGCCAAATCCGCAGAATAGGGGCGATTCTGAATAATCTCAGCCCCAAGAGCCTGAACCTGTTGGTAGGCGGCATCAGGGAGACAAGGAAGGTCGGGCAAAGAGGTCCGCATACAATGTATAGATGCGGGACGTCTGAGCCCCTTTGGAGTACAGAGAGGCCAGATGAAGCCAAGCGGCCTTGACCGTCTCATCATGACGGATGACGAGAAGGCACTCATCGGATAGGCTGTTAGCGAGCCAAGTACGCACAAGAGCATCACTCGCATCCCAGTCATCAAAGAGAGGTGAAGTGGTAGGAGGAGGGTCATCAACGAGATGGTGGTGTTTGCGTTGCGAGCGAAGGAGAAAGGTGAAAGAGACGCTCCAATCCGGGTAGTTGGAGCCGACTAGCTTGGAAACGGTGCCAAGGTTCCCGGAAAGGAGTAGGAGGGAGAGGCGGAGGCCAGATTGGCGACATGGGGTGGTGGCAGGAGTGATGGCAGTAGAACCATCAGAAAGAGCCATAGGAGCGAACAACAGGAAGCCGCGCGGTTAGGCAACAAGCCACACGGTTAGGCAACAAGTCCACGCGGTTAGGCAACAAGTCGCGTGGTTAGGAAGAAGAAGATCTGCAGCGGTCACGAATGTCAGACACTAGCGGCTAGAGAAGCCACGACCAAGCCGCAGAAGGCAACAAGCCGCGCGGTTAGGCAACAAGCCGCGCGGTTAGGCAACAAGCCGCGCGGTTAGGAACAAGCCGCGTGGTTAGGAGAAGAAGATCTGCAGCGTTCACGATGTCAGACACCAGCGGCTAGAAAAGCCACGACCAAGCCGCAGAATCAAACAGATGGATAGATGTCGAGCGGCTAGAATACAGTCCGCTCGAACAGAAGCAACAGGCAAAACAAGGCACAGGGCAACAGGTCGCAGCGAACAGGGGCGGCGACAAAGCACAGGAACAAAGAGGTCGCGCACACCGAGGGCAACGATAAGGAGAGAAAGAGACCGCGCGGATAGGTCGCAAGCAGGCGAAGCAAGCCGCGCGGACAGGGAGGGCGCACAATCAGGAGGAAAGGATCGAGTCCTCTGATAGCATGTGAGAAACGAACTAAAACAAGCCGGAAGCGGTTTAAACTGAAACTTTATTATCCGAAAAAAGTATCTATTACAAAGGTATGACCTCCCTTATATAGAATGGAGGAGAGAAGAGAGAATACAAATAAGAGATGTGGGACTAAAAAATTACATGACACAAGCGGACTGTACAGACACAAACCGCACAAGCCGCGCGGTTAGACAGAAAGGCTAACCGCTCGGCAACTGTCAGAGAGAGAGAGAGAGATCGCCATGTGAGACCGCTAGACCGCCCGGTCTCCAAGTCGCCAGTGACAAACCGATAGACCGCTTGGACCACAGACAGCAACACACAGCAACCAGACCGCTGAAGGGAAACCGTCAGACCGCGCGGTCATCAATCCGCCAAGCCAGACCGCCCGGTCACCAACTTCAACAAGAGAGAGAGGAGAGAAGGGTGAGACTCACTTCAATAAATTAAAATAAAATTCAAAATATTAACGCACTCTGAATTAATATGCTAGCGCAGCCCGCTTTGATGCGGCCGAAGATCGCCCGAGAGCATCGAGCACGGGCATACAAGCGTGCAAATAAACATGCTAGTATATATATATAATAATATATTAATATTTTATAATATATAATATAATTAGTAAAGTCATTGAGCATGGAAAGGAATGTGTGGTTAACCCAACATGCTGATGCTGGCCCCCTTAATTAATCTTCTCTCTATATATCTTCCCACTAGCTAAATATCTCCCTCCCACTTTAGTTTTGATCCGGAGAGGTCAGGATAATGAAACGTGCATGCATAATGATCGCTTACGGTCAAAGATATACGACGTCGGCAAGCTGATCTCATGTGCCATCCACAAAGTTCTTTTTTATATATGATAGATACGGGGCCGCCCCTACGGCAAATAATCGCGATAATGCCCCTACCATGATAGGTATAGGGCTTCGGCTTCTTTTGGGAGATTTATTTTCGCTGGACAAGCGGTTACGACCGCATGAAACAGATCATAATCAAGATCCGGTTCATGCGGTCGTAACCGCTTGATTGATAAAAATAGGGCAATGTTAAAAGCATATCGTTTTTAGCTATTGGCAGCCAAATATTATTGACACACCAAAAAATTATTTACACACCAAATGATTATTAACACACCAATAGTAAAATATTTAAAACGCACTCAAAAAATTCTTTTTTCATTTTTCCTTAAATTGTGGTCAAATTAAAATGCACTTAAACCTAAGGGATTTAAATAGGATTTTTGCCTATTTTCATTAACAAATCGGCAATCTATTCAGAGCATCTATGTTACTAATGTTTTCGGAAAAAACAACTCAGCAACTGAAACACATGATACTGAAATAGTACTAGATTATACACCAGAGGCAAAATGTCAACCCGAACACCTATAAATAAAAGGGAATGAAAGATATTTAGAAATAATGATGGGAAAATCTTTCATATTCACAGGTTAGCAACTAGATGTACGAAACATAACCAGGACGAATCAGAATTGAGTAGGCTGGAAGGAAACACTGGTCACTAATCCTCCTACAAAAATCCTTACATTACAAATAATTTCAATTTTTACCATGGGGATTTAGAACAGAGTAAACAATAAAAAAACGGTCCAAAACAATCTAATGTGTCTGGCTAATGGAACCGGATGTTGGGTTTAGGAGAATAAAGAATGACTAAATTTAAAAAACCATAAATGAAATAGCGAGAGAGGATCTGAGAGAACATACTTTCAAAAGCTATCGGAGACCTCCATTCTCCTAGTTGTTGGGATCGATGAAAGTGGCGAGCGATTTCCTCCTAGCAGGCGGGATCGGAATAGAGCCGGATGGAAGGAAATGACAGCGTGAGCGAATGGAGGGGCGAGTGACCTTTCGCCTTCCTTCTACCATGTGTGCGATCGGGAGGGAGCAGCAGCGAAAAATTCCAAGCAAGGAGGAGAGGGCGCCGTGGGGTTGGTGTGCGGCTAAAGATTTGGTGTGTTTGGAGATTTAAAGATTTAAGTATTTTTTTTGGCATGTTAATAGCCATATATGATGTGCTTTTAACACCGCCCTAAAAATAAGTCCCTCACAAACAAAGCATTTGTCTCTATTAATTAATTAATATAGTTTAAAATAAAACTCATGTACTAACAGTTAATTAATGCAAAAAGTATTTATGCACATTTTTTAAATTTTTGTTAAAAAAAAATCAAATACTCATTAATTAAGTCAAATCAACTTCAATAAAGTTGGTAATTTGGATGATGCTCAAATTTTCCTAACATGCTTAATGACGACATTAAAAATTGACATGGCTAATGATAACCTATCATTAGTAGGTATAGGAGTTCTACTTTTTTTTTTTGGATTTTATTTCATCCTTACTTTTAATTTTAAGATATGATATAATTAATTGAATGAATATTATATTTTAATTTTTTTATATAAATTATAATATAGATTAAGTCATTAAATAAAAAAATAAGAGTATATTTGAACTTTTTCCTTTTAATATCGTAAAGGTAGATGCAAATTTAGAAAGAGATGTTTTGATGATTTTTTTATAATGTTTCTGTTGTGGATCGCTCAATGCTTCTAATAGACCAAACTAAATTGAATCGTCTTAGCCCTAAAGCGGTCGAGTGCGCAAGCAGTCACAGAAAATAGAAATTTGAAGAAAAAAAATTTAACGTGGAAAACCGTTAAATGAGTGAAAAATCACGTGGTCGGATCTGTGCAGACCGAACCTTCACTATTTGATGGTTGTTGCACATGACTTTTTGAAGAACTCGAGGGCGACAGGTCGCCTCTCGTTACAATTGTTGTGTGAGAGAGAATGATGGAAGAGCTCAGAGAGTGACATGCCACCACTCGCAGAGCTAAGTATTTCATTGTGTGCCTCAAGTGGTGATGTGCTCGTTGTACTTTGGGGTGCTTTGATGATTCTTGGAAGCGGGAGCAGCGCACTCTGCACACTGCTTGGTATCTGCTACTTAGAAACTCAGGCACGTTTGCGCTCTTTATCCCATGTGGCTTGTCTCAGGTTGTGTATACCAGAGCCGCTTCCACTACCAAGCGCGCGGGCAGCCAGGCGCGCGCACCCCCGCACACAGCGAGGCGCGCACGCGATCTGACCTGCGCGCGCGCACCCGCACGTGCACGCACGTGCCCTTGTGGGAGCGCCCATGCGCTATCATACGCGCATCCGTGTGCGCGCATGCTCGCGCACAACCAAGACACCCGAGTTTGAAGGCCGTTACTACTCGCCATCTCAAGTCCATTGTCGTTCGTCATCGTCGCCACCGTAAAAAATGAGTAGAGGAAGATTCTTATTTTTTTTCTTCATCCAAGTCGGTCTCGTACAACAAGGATCTGGGGGGGCAATTGTTGGGGATGAGACCCATTTTATAAGATTTGGTGTGCACATAACCAGACACCCATGATCTCCACCTCAAAAGTAGTGGGATCATGGGATTGACCGCACGCGCGATCCCCCGCGCGCCGATCCCATGACGCGTAGTGGGCAAACCTTCGCGAGCCCCACATTGTCGGCGGCGGGCGGCCGACCCCCTTCCCGGACGCCGACCTCCCTCCCTCTCTCATCGCACCGGCACCGACCGCGGTAGAGGAAGCGAACGCCCGGGTCGCTCCCTCCCTCGGCCACCAGCCGCGGTCGAGTGAGCGGCCGCCCGGGCCGCCCCTTCCTTCGACCGCCGGCCGCGGCCCAGGAAGCGGCCGCCAGGGCCGCGGCCAAGGAAGCGGCCTCCTGGGTCGTTCCCTCCCTTGGCCACTGGCCGTGGCCAAGGGAGCACCCGCCCGGGCCGCCCCTCCCTCGGCCGCCGGCGCGCGGCCGAAGGGGGCGGCCGCCTCGCCGCCATCGACGGTCCTCCCCTCGCCGGCGAGTTCGGCGGCAAATTCATCATCCGATCATTCAGAGTCATTCCCCGCCGTCTGATTCGGATGTAACCACCCATTAACCACTGAGTTAGTGGGGAATTTAATTAATAATTTAATGATTTATTTAAATTGTCTCCAAATAGTGAAATTGATATCATAATATGAGCATTCAAACTATGTGAAAATATTAATATTTGGTGGTTTCGGTGTGCGGATAGCCGCATAACTACTGTAATTACCCTCTGTAGTCTATAAAAGGAGCATCATGCCTCCTCATTTCTTACTTTTTTTTTCCTCCGAGTCTTCTTCTTCCTCAGGTCGAAGCTCTATCAGATTCCTCCTGCGAGCAGCACCCGAGCCGCACTCAAGCCGCACCCGAGCCGCACTCAAGCCGCACCCGAGCCGTACTCGAGCCACGAACGAGTCAAGTTAAAGCCGTCGGACGAAGCTCAATCTCCCAATTTCCAAGTGGCATCCACAACCGCAAGTCCAGGCACTCCGCTCCAAGTTCAGAATCAACAATACGCTAAGTGAAGACCACTAACGCAAAGTGCAATTTGTAACAGCTCCCGGCGCAACGGTCTGTCGTCCGCCGCGCGACAAGTGCTCTCTCACCTCAAAGCTGTAACGAGAGACGGTCTGTCACCCTCGACTTCACAAACAAGGTGTAACCGCCAGGAAATAGTGGACTTTGACCGGCACAGATCCGGTCACGTGATTTTTTACCCAGTTGAGAGGTTTTTCCACGTTAAAACTGCGTGTGTACAATCGACCTACTTTATTAACTGTGTGCGCACTGGACCGTCCCGAGAGCTAAGAAGGTCCAGGTTATTCCGGCCCGACCGAGACGTCGAGTTAGACCGCAACACCACTGATACGTGTTATATCTTCGAGTCGCCGTTTGATGTATTCTAGTCACACAAAGTACCAAATCACTAATCAAGCGTGACCGATTGCTATAAATTTATAGTTAACCCAAATAATGAAGGGCTAACTTTTTTTAACACCAATATATGTAGAATCAATTTTTATGTCAGGACCGTGGACGATAAGCATCGTCCTGCACCAATGAGGAGCATGCAAAGGGGATGGGGTCCATACAATTTTGACTTGTGTCATACACTTTTGCGCGGGGCCCTCATCATTTGTGACTTCTCATTGATTGTGTGGACGATGTTTATCGTCCACGGTCCTGACCTAAAAATTTTCCATTTACGTAGGTTGTAGCATTATTATTCATCAAGCGAATGGCACCTGCATCGGAATAATGTGCACGTGCTACACGTGTATGGATTATCTGTAATTTCTCCTACTTTTTTGTCACCGTGTTTTCGCCGGACGGCGTTGTCATGTTGCGTGAGGCTCCCAATCTACATTAGAGCTGTAGACCTGTACGGCTTCTCTTTGTTTTCATAGAGATTTAAGGAAACTTTTGATTTTTTTATGAAAAGAAACTTCCATTATAACATTTTGTATGATTATCTTCCTCTATAATAATGGCTGATGCAACTCCAATTTTGTCTATGTTGGCATTAACTCCGTGGGTGTCGTGACTCATGCATGATATCTGTGGGCCTAAAGTAGAAGCTGTTGTTCTTGTTAGAAAATTGATATTTATGCTCCGTTTGGCACGATGATGGCGGTCGTAAGCGCATGGGTTAAACCGTCATTCATTAAGAGTCATCTAACAATTGTCATCCGTTTGAACATAAAAGTGGATGAAGTTCCTAAGGTGGGCATTAATGAATGACAATTTAACCCTCATGCTCATCACCGCCGTCACCGTGCCAAACGGTGCCTTATTTTCACCTGTCAAGCGGTTACGACAGCATGAACATGACCTTAATTATGTTCTGATTCATGCGGTCGTAACCGCTTGACCGGTGAAAATAAGTCTCCCCAAACAGAGGCTTAGTGATGAAAATTCTGCTCACTAAAGATATTTAATGATCAAATTTAGTTCATCGCAAGGTGATTGCAATTAAAAGCCCTATCGTTAAATGTATTTAATGATGGAATCAATTTTATCTCTAAATGAGCAGAACTATCATTCATAATTTCAATATGAGAAATCAATCATTGCCTGATTAATTTTACTTGACACAATGACACTTGATGTTAAGGATCTTAGGGCACTCACGAACCTACGCCTACCATGGTCAGTGTCTTAAACCTTCACTCCACTAACACCAATATGCCACTAATTAAGCAACCCAAATCTTTGAAGAGGCTTTGGTGATATTTTGGAGAATCTTCTGTTAGGATATTTGGTTAATATGTCCGCGCGTGTCAGGACCGACTCGGAACGACCCAATGGGTATCGTGTCACTAGGGTGTAACGGCTCTACGCTGGAGATACTATATAAGGCCATTCCACATTTGATGAGCTTTAGTGGACTATCTTGAGCGGAGCCTCTTACATTCTCAAGATAATTTCTAGGGTTTTCCGCTCCCGTCCGTTCTTCTTCTCGCGAGTTCTCTGCGCCGTTCCCGTGCGTCTTCTCCTTCTTCGCAATTTTTTTTCTCTGGAGTCGCCGCTGGATCGCAAGGAAGAAATTGGTCGGCGCTGCTCCCGTGCTCACGACAAGGAAGAGGACATCTCGATCGGTTTTTTTTTCCCGGTCGCTGCTCCCTGTTCTTCATTCCCATCGCTGGATCGCAAGAAAAAAAAAAGACCTCCTGTTCTTCCGGTTGCAGATCACCGGAATAAATTCCTGTTATAGATCCGATCCGGAAGAACGCCGCCGTTTTGTCTTTCCGCTGCGATCTGTGGCCGTCGATCGGGAAGGAGCCGTCGTTGCTTCCGTTTCGCTTTTTTTTTAGCAGATCAGGAAGAGTTTCTTCCTTCCAGGCCATGCAGATCCAGCGTCAAGGATCGCAAGGAAGAAGCTGCTGGTTTTTCGTGTAGATCGAAAAAAAAAAAAATCCCAAATCTAGAATTTCATACTGTTTTTTCGGATCTTGCCTGCTGTAAGGAAAACGATCTTCAACCCCAAATTCTTTTCCAAGAGCAGATCCGGGAATAATCGTGAAGAACTGTTCACTGATCACAAGGAGGAGAGATACCATCCCTTTGTTGTTGATTCCTGCTGTCCAGATCTGGTTGATCTTGTGCTTTTATAGTCGTTTGCAAGAGAAAGGAAGGGAGTTTGTCAGAATTCTTGTGCTTTGGAATCCAGATTGTTGTTGCAGAAGCAAAGTTCAAGTCTTCTTCCACAAAAATTTGTTCTTTGTGGAATTTCTGTTCGTGTGAATCTCGTCTTCAAAGGTTGTATTCAGCCAGAGAGGAGGTGCAAAATAATTCTTGGATTGGATCCGAAGATTTTCTGACATCTTCACACGGTTCAGGTGACCTCGTTCTAGAATTTTTTTTGTTTTAAATCTAGAAACATGTCGAAGAAAAGCGCGCTAGAAACCATAAAGCTGCAATCGTTCGACGCCTCCGACTTTCTCAGTTGGAAAATTCAAGTCCAACTAGGAATGAAGGAACGTGAGATCTTTTACACTGTTCAGAGCGATTTCGCTTCTACTGTCGAGGACGTGGACGAGTACCAATGGAACAAGGATGAGGATTTCTGCAGGGATTACCTGTTGAATTCGCTGAATCCTCGCCTAGCGTTGACCTACCACGCTTACAAAACTGCAAAAGAAATTTGGGATCGGCTCAACGCGCATTTTCAGAAGGAGGAAGGATTGTCCAAGTCGCTCATTGGGGAGAAGTTCTTCAACTTCAGATTCAAGGCGAACGTGCCCATCACTACTCAACTCTTGGAGCTGGTCAATCTGCGTCAGAAGCTGGACGATGACCATTCGAAGATGGACGACAGTCTCTTTGTGTACATGATACTGAGCAAGCTGCCTCCTGAGTGGCTCTTTTTCAAGACTGAGATGCATCGACTGAAAGAGAAGATAAGTCTTGATGAACTCAAAAGGTTCATCCACATTGAGGACCAGAACATCGCTGGGAAAAGCATGGAGCAGGTTGCGCAGCCCTCACAGGCTGTCAATTTCGTTTCACGTCCTAGTAAGCCTTCTCGGAAGCCCCTGACACCTAAGGGTGATACCCACGCACCGTTGGCGGTCAAAAAGCCTTCTCTCAAAAGGAAGAAGGGCAAGTGCCACAACTGCGGTAAATGGGGTCATTGGGCCGCTGAATGCAAGGGTCCGAAAAGACAAAAGGAGGAAGCCCCACAAAATGCGGCGAACATGGTGGTCGACATCCCTGATCCCAAGTCCTTCGTGGCTATGATTGGGAGTAGTCACCGCAGTGCGTCGTCTGAGTGGTGGCTGGACAGTGGTGCTACCTGTCACGTCACAAATGACAGGGGTCTTCTCTCAAAGGTCACAGCGGTCAAGGAAAAAGTCGAGAACTGCAATGGAGGAGCGACAGATGTTACTCATGCTGGGACTGCAGAGCTAGTCCTCTCTTCAGGTAAAACTTTAATTTTACAGCACGTTAAAGTAGTTCCTAATTTAACTAAGAATTTGATTTCTATGAGTTTGCTTGATAAAGCTGGAATGTCTTTCACAACCATGAACGGCAGAATGACTTTATCTGTCAATTCTCACTACTTTGGTTGCGCTTATCTGATCAATGGTATGTATAGACTTAGCCTAGATAACGATTGCATAAACCAAGTGAGTTCCACTCTGATAGATCCAAAGTTATTACACAATAGACTTGGACACATTCACTATAAGAAAATGCGAGATCTAGCTAAAAGTCAAAACATTCCATTAGATCTATCTATTCGATTTGATAGGTGTGAGGTTTGTGCCCAGACTAAGATCACTAGAAACCCTTTCAAGACCGTTTCTAGGAGCACACAACTTCTGGAGTTGATACATTCCGACCTCTGTGATTTTCGTAGTCATGCCACTAGAGGGGGAAGGAAATATCTAATTACATTCATCGATGATTTTTCTAGATATTGTCATGTTTACCTATTGAAATCGAAAGACGAGACATTCGAGACCTTTAAGATCTTCAAATCTCGGGTAGAAAATCAATTAAATCTAAAGATTAAGAGATTTAGAAGTGATCGAGGAGGAGAGTACACTGCAACTGGGTTTAGGGACTTTTGTGCCTCTGAGGGCATAATCCTAGAAACCACAGCTCCTTACTCACCCCAGTCAAACAGCATCGCTGAGCGTAAGAATAGAACTTTAACAGAGATGTTGAATTCTATGCTCCTCACAGCTGGCATGCCTAATTCCTTTTGGGGGGAAGCAGTCCTAACTGCAAACCACATTCTAAACAGAGTGCCTCATTCAAAGCTCAACTCTACTCCGTATGAGTTGTGGCATGGGCATCCCTGTAGATATGACACTCTAAAGACTTGGGGCTGTATTGCTTATGTAAGAATACAAGACCTTAAGAGACCTAAGGTGGGACCTAGAACAACGACTTGCGTTTATCTAGGTAGTGCAGAAGATAGTGCAGCTGACCGGTTTCTGGATCTATCCACTAATTCAGTGATAGAGTCTAGAGATGCTATTTTCTTTGAACATAAATTTATCAAAGATCATGGCTTGACCGTCTCTGGGTCTACTGACATGATTTCAGAATCTACGGTAGAACCTGAAGCTGGCCCCTCTGGCACTGCTCCCCAACCTCTAGAGGTGGAACCTGTTCCTATTAGAGTATCTACAAGAGATAGAATCCCTAAGGATTTTGGTGAGAATTTCGTCACCTACCACTTAGAGGATGATCCATTTTCCTATCAGGAAGCAATGCGATCTAGAGATGCGTTAATGTGGGCAGAAGCCATCGATGATGAGATGAACTCGCTGCTACAAAACAACACTTGGCATCTAGTTGACCTACCGAAAGGAGCTAAAGTCCTAGGATGCAAGTGGGTACTAAAGAAGAAGTTACACAGTGATGGGTCTATAGCCAGATATAAAGCACGTCTAGTAGCTAAGGGTTATAAACAACAGGGGGGAATTGACTACTTTGACGTCTATTCACCTGTTTGCCACCTATCCACTATTAGGATACTTCTTGCCTTAGCTTCTATCGAGAACTTTATAGTTCATCAGATGGATGTAAAGACAGCCTTCTTAAATGGAGAGCTTGATGAGGAGATCTACATGGCACAACCTGAAGGTTATGTACATAAGGATCTAAGAGAAAAAGTGTGCAAACTCGATAAATCGATCTATGGTCTTAAACAAGCACCTAAGATGTGGCACATGAAATTTGATCAAGTGGTAAAGAGCATTGGATTTCAGTCCAGTCTTTCAGACAAGTGCCTCTACTACCGCTCGATGTCAAATCAAACAGTCATCATATGCCTATATGTGGATGACATGTTGATTCTGGGTTCAGACCTTGCCGCAGTGAGGGATACTAAATCCGCTCTCGCGAAAGCATTTGATATGAAGGACCTTGGTCCTGTAGATACCCTGTTAGGTATGAAAGTTAGAGTACACAATGGACGTGTCACTCTAAGTCAAGCTCATTACATTGAGCAGATTCTCACTACCTGGGGTTATAAAGATTGTAGGCCTGTTGAAACACCAATTGATCCAAATGTCAAGTTGAGTCCGAATGAAGGGACCAGCGTTGATCAAGTAAAGTACTCGAAGATCATTGGTAGTCTCATGTATGCCACAAGTTGTACAAGACCAGACATTGCCCTCTCGGTTGGCATGCTGAGTCGCTTTACCAGTAGTCCAGGCAAAGAGCATTGGGATGCCTTAGATCGGCTGATGAGGTACCTGAAAGGTACTAAAGATCACGCTCTGTGCTACACTGGTTACCCTCCTACTTTGGAAGGATACTCTGATGCCTCCTGGTGTTCAGAAGTTGGAAACAGCAAGTCCACCAGTGGATTTATTTTCACTTTGGGTGGCGCTGTAGTCACTTGGAAATCCAAAAGACAGACTTGTATAGCTTTGTCGTCTATGGAAGCCGAGTTGTTTGCCTTAGCTTCAGCTGGTGAAGAGGCAGATTGGATCAGGAATTTGATTCTAGACATTCCCTTGTCTAGACTTAAAGTCAATTCTTTGAGCCTGTACTGTGATAATCAAGCAGCAGTCCAAGTCGTGAAGAATGTCCTTTTTAATACTAAGAGGCGACATGTACGACTGAGACACGCTCTACTGAATTATCTGAAAGAACAAGGCATTATCACTTTGATCGATGTACGATCGAAGGATAATCTGGCTGATCCACTGACGAAAGGAATGCCTAAAGACCGATCAATCAAAACAGTGGGGGAAATGGGACTCAAGGCGTTGTAAGTTCAGCCTTAGTTTCAAGGTTAGGCGATTCAGTTCCGCCTTTGTCCAAATGTTTTGATTTTTCCACTTTCCTTTGTCAAAGCAAGCGTGTTGTGCTCCGCTGATGTTCGGGGTTACTGAGTACGAATTTGGTGAGTTGTTTCATTCCACATTTGATGTTAACAACTTCATCTGGTTTCGTCTTCCTAATCTAGGAGGAGAGTGTTATTCCACATTTGATAACACAATCTGACTAGGTTTGGCTCTTCTTCCGTTTATTGGTTCCATTCCACATTTGATGAGTTCCAATTAACTTTAGAAGAACAGTAACCGTGACATTCCACATAGGAACACAGATACAGCTGCGGTGTCCAGAAGTCTGAAATCGTTTCTTTTGGAAACAGATAACAGATTCTGAGGTAGAACCTAAATACTCTACACATGCTTTCTCATTCTGTACTACGTTCATATAAGTAGAACTAGATACTTGTACATTTTCCAAGGTTGAATTCATTCTGAATGAATTTCTATGTTGGAAATTACAGGGGCTGTTGCCGATGGAGGAGCACTTGCAGGTTGGGATCCAGAGGAGGATGACCTGCTGGACGATGACGTCTAGAGTGTTTGTTTGGTTTCTTTTCCTTCTGCTTAGAGCACTGTTTAGCTCTCCTTTCCTTCACTTGTTTTGTTTGGACTTTCTTGCTCTTTAGTTGGTCATGAGACACTAGGTGTTCTGGTACCTGTGCTGTGATTGTACTTTTGACTTTTGTTATGATGCTGCTGAGATTTTCTGTTTATTCTTATGCATGCATACAACTGATTTGTTTAACGTCCAAGATGTTCTGACAAGTGTTTTCGGACACGGTTGTGTATTGAGTCGAATTTTAGTTGAACATTACACACACCACACCTTTTTCCGACGTCGGTTTCACCGCGGACATAGGAGGAGATTGTTAGGATATTTGGTTAATATGTCCGCGCGTGTTAGGACCGACTCGGAACGACCCAATGGGTATCGTGTCACTAGGGTGTAACGGCTCTACGCTGGAGATACTATATAAGGTCATTCCACATTTGATGAGCCTTAGTGGACTATCTTGAGCGGAGCCTCTTACATCTTCTCCTCATCTCCCCATCCCTTTAAGCATCTCCCTGATGGCATCAACTACCCAATCAATGTTGAAATTTTGAAGTGGAGAGCAAGTCGTGCCGGTTGAGTTTTGTTAACCGCGCGACTAGGTGGTGTCTGCCTATCCACCTATCTCCAGGGTGTTTGTAAATTCCAAGTGTTGCTAGTTGTGTGGTTAGTCTTTGGCTAACTGACTAACCACCAGTGATATTGTTACCTCCGAGCAGTTATGAAACACCTTCCCCGCGTTTATAAATGGGGTCCCGACCCCCTCAATTGTAACGAGAACTGTAGTTTGGGGCAAACTTGCGATTAAGTTTTCTCTAATCGGGCGACAAGCTAGGAGAAGTGATCTGTGTGGCTGTATTTGCAGACTGTGTGATTAATACTGGGCGACTAGGCAATTGATACTGATAGTTAAGTCTGTGGAGTCTCAGTGTGGAACAACGGGCAATAGTTGGCGATTAAGCAGCAAGGCGCGGTTTGTGCGAATAGTGTTGTGTCTTCTTCCTTGGCAGTTCTCCAGTTCAATAAGTTAGTTGTTCGCGTGACTTCTGCAGTTAGGCGACTTCTGCAGTTAGGCGACTTCTGCAGTTAGGCGACTTCTGCAGTTAGGCGACTTCTGCGGTTAGGCGACCAGAAGTGCGATTAGGAGACTTATGTTCTCAGTTCGCCAGTTCTGTTTGTTGTCTCTTTTGATCTCTGTCCATTGCAACATGAAATCATGTCTCGCGATTGTATATATCACATTATAAATGTTGTTTGAGAAGAGTTATTTTTGTCTTTTTTATTAGCCCTAATTTCTCCTATAAATGTAAAGGGGTTAGTGTTCTTTTGGTTTTGAGAGAGAGAGATAGAGAGAGATTTTGGAGTTGTGTGGAGTTGTATTGTGTATTGGCCTCCTCTTTTTTCTCCCACTGACGATAGTGGATAGCCCCTCCTCGTGGATGTAGGCGATCTTCGCCGAACCACGTAAATCGCATCGTGTTCTATTGTTTGTGGTTGTGCGACTTTGTTTTTCTGCATCGTTTCGCACAACAAGTGGTATATATCAAAGCAAGGTTACAGTGCGATTTTGTTTGAGGCGGCTGTTTTTTTATTTGCATCCACAAGGCCCTTGCAGATCTGATTCGGATCAAGCCTTTGATCGGTGGAGGCATCGGCAGTGTGGAGGAGCGCCGGGTTGCTGGTTCCGGTGATGGCAGCGCCAACCATTTTTAAAAAAAGAGTTCTTCTCTTCCTCGGGTCAGGCGGCACAAATAGGAGAAGTTTGTGAGTTGTCTCGTTTCCGAAACTGCAACGCTCGGTAGAAAGATCACCGGAGTCGGCAATTGGTTGTTATCACGGTTTCTGAGGTGTTCTTCGTCTTGCGGCCGAGGCAACACACAAAAAATAACAAAGAGGGTTTTTTGTTTCTTTTTCAGCAAAGGTGGTGACAGCCGGGTGGAGAAATTTGAGAAAATATTTATTTGTTTCCTTCTCTGCCACAAGCACAATGCCATCTTAATTAGGAAAGATTTGGTCTCTCTCTTCATTAGCACAGTAGGAATATGTGAGACTCCGGAGAGACAGAATCAACGATTCATCATACAGGTTCACACCCAGTAAAAATTGATGTTACAAAATTTTATGGAAATGGTAACTTTGGCGTGTGACGATGTGAGGTGATGGATGCGCTATACTTTCTGAATTTGGAGGACGTTCTTGATTGTGATGAATGTCCTGATGAGATGACTAAGAAAGCTTGGTTGAAGATGAACCGGAGTGCTTGCGGGTTGATCAAAAATTATTTGACTTAGTAGATCGATCAAATACGGAGTTATGTTGGAGACTTCTGCAGGAAACCTTTAGAGGAAGCTGAAGAACAAGTATCTTACGAAAAGCGTGGAGAATCGTCTCCACATGAGCATCGATTATACCGGTTTCAGATGAGACATGAAGTCTCGATTGATGAGCACTTGAATGAGTTTACGAAGCTGTCGCAGATCTGTTGAATTAGGACGAGGATGTTGGCGATAAAGACAAGACACTCCTTCTATTGAATTCGCTTCCATATGAGTATGAGAAATTCACGATGTCTCTCATTCATGGAAAGGAATTCTTAAAGTACAGTGAAGTGTCTACGGCATTGTTGAATCACGAGTTCCGTCAAAGAGATAAAGAGTCATTGAAGGCGGAGTCGGCCAAAGCACTTGCGTTTCATCGAGGCAGATCTAAGAAAAAGAAGAACTGACACAAGAAGAATAGTAACGGTACTCAGAAGCGTGATAAATCACGTGGTCGCAGTCTTGGGTGCAATCAATGCGCATTCTGTTTGGAGACGGGTCACTGGAAGTGTACAACCCCGTATTCGCAGAATGTGGCCCCCAATTAAGGCGTAAGACTTGCTACACATTTTAAGCTTTTAGAGGGTTTTGCACTCCTGGGGGCCAATTTATTGTTGACCTGCATGATATTTTAGTAGGGGGATAAACAATTTTTCCTAGCTTGCTAGTGCCCGACCCCTTGAAGATCTCGCCCGACCTAGTTCCCATGGGTTTCGGCGAGACAGCTCCCAGGGTCTCGCCGAGACAGCTCCCAGGGGTCTCGACGAGATAGCTCCCAGGGGTCTCGGTGAGACAGCTCCTAGTGGTCTCGGCGAGACAGCTCCCAGGGTTCTCGGCGAGACAGCTCCCAGGGGTCTCGGCGAGACAGCTCTCAGGGGTCTCGGCGAGACAGCTCCTAGGAGTCTCGGCGAGACAGCTCCCAGGGGTCTCGGCGAGACAGCTCCCAGGGGTCTCGGCGAGACAGCTCCCAAGTCTCGCTGGGCTTGAGAACCTCGCCCGGCGTGAGGATCAGTTATTTTGCCCCTGGTGGGCTGCGAATAGCTGTTCCGAATAGCAGAGTTTGGCTGTTAGCAGACCAGCCCCGGAGTATTTCAGTAATTTTAAAGCAGCAGGATTGCGCTATTGGCAGACCATCCCCAAAAATCTATAAATAGACCCTTTGGGTGCCTTGGAGAGGGGATACTTTTTCACCAATCTTCATCTCCTTCCTTCATCCTCCAAGACACCTAGCTCAGCATTGTCTAGAGAGGGGGAGATCTCAAAGGTCTTCCGAGTGTGAGGTGGGACCTCCACGCTGGAGCCAAGGGTCATTTCCCAGTTTCGGGTCTCTCACCAAGGGACGGCTTGGGAGAAGTAGGTGTGAGCTGCACCCTAGGTCCGAACTCTAGGGGAACCGAATTTCGGTTTCAACATTCTAGTGCGGTGAGCGTGGACCGCGGCTCATACTGAAGTTCCTGAGCAAGTTCCATGGCGGGAGATCATGGAGGTGGCGATGACTCGAGCGAGCTTCCCAACCCAGCACCCTTTGTGGGGAGGGAAGAGTTTATGACATCCACCAAGGCATCATGGAGATGCTGCGAAGTATTTCTCCTCGAGGAGACTGCTCAACTCCCACCCCCCCAGGATCTAGTTATCAGGGGTCTCGGCGAGACAGCCTCCAAGGGTCTCGGCGAGACTGCCTCCAAGTGTCTTGGCGAGCCAGCTTCCAGGGGTCTCGGCGAGACAGCCTCCAGGGGTCTCGGCGAGCCAGCTTTCAGGAGTCTCGACGAGCAAGCTCCCAGGGGTCTAGGCGAGATGACCCCAGGAGGGGTAGTAGAAAGTGCACCGGGAAGATGGCCCGAGAAGGAAAGGATGGGAGAGGGGGTCGAGTAAGACCTTACCGGCCGGGAGTTATTCCCCAGCCCGGCGAGTGCTAGCCTCCCAAGCGAGCAGGTCGCGCGAGTGGAGCATGCGAGACCACCAAGTTGGGGGTCACCCTTCAGCGAGCTGATTGTATCAGCTCCGGTTCCCGTGGGGTTTAGAGATCCTGACATGACTTACTATATCAGGAAGGATGATCCCGTCCAGCACCTGCAGTGGTTTGAAGATGTGGTCTCTATCAGGCCGATGACGGATGCATTCAAGTGTCGCCTCTTCGCAATCACATTAAAAGACAAGGCAATGGATTGGTTCCATCCACTCCCAGTGATATCGATCTACAAGTTTGAGGACTTGAGCCAGAGTTTTCAGCTCCGCTTCTCCACTTCTAAAAAGAGGAGAAAGAGTCTTGAGTCCATCTTCCTGATAAGAAAGAGGGCGGAGGAGTCGTTGGCCCAATACGTGGACAGGTTCCAAGAAGAGATCCTGGACATCCAAAGATGTCGGGGTATGCCATTCAGATGGCATTTACAGTGGGGTTACGTGAGGGATTCTTCATGATGTGTCTGACCCGAAAGGCCCCCTTATCTTTCGAGGAGCTGATGGAAAGGGCGGCAGAGGAGATAGCAACTAAGGCGGCCAACCCGGCATTTGTCAAGAAGCTGGCGAGGTTGACAGAGGTAGAGTCGAAGGAGCAAGGTGGCTCAAGGAATCGGGAGGGAATAAGGAGAGAAGAACAGTCGAACAGAGGGGTTAGGGGTTCCAGGGACCTCAGGAAGGTCCGGAGCCAGGTTTGAGGCAACAGGGAGGGCCCGTTCACGGTCCAAGGAGAGGTCTCATACAGGGTGGGGGAACTTTCAAGGAGGCCAAGGGAGGTTCAACTTCCAGAGGCAAGCCCCTAGGCAGCTCCTACCCCCACTGCAGCAAGCCATGGCGATAGGAAGAGGGAGAAGAGGTAACGGGAGAAATCACCCAGCCCGTCGAAGAAAGGAATGAAGAGTATTGTCGTACTATGACTTCCACCAGGTGGAAGGTCACGCACACAGCTACCTGCCCCGAATTCTTAAAAGTGAGAGAGGCGAGAGCACCAGCCCAGCAGCAGCCGTCGGTTCGGATTGAAGAAGTTCTCCCCAGAGAAGGGGGAGATGATGTATGTGAGGATCAGGTCGATGTAGGAGCCTGAGGAGGTATATGATTGATCCACAGTGGAGTGGGGATCGAGGCCACTCGAAAGACAAGCCTCCATACTGTATATCGTCGGAGCGTCGCTTCGACATCCCAGACTCCACCTCTAGAGGATAAGATCACCTTCTTAGTGAAGGACATGTCGAGTCATGAGGATCCGTTCTGCGATGCGCTGGTCATCCAGACGGTCATCAAGGGCTACACTATCTCCCGGATCTTGGTTGACAACGGGAGCTCTGTCAACGTCGTTTTCAAGAAGGCGTTTGACGAGATGAAGGTGGAACCAAGGAGGGTGGTGGCCTAGAACGGACTCCTGTTCGGATTTTCAGGGGAAATGAAGGAGGTAAAAGGTGGAGTCAGACTCCAGGTGAAGTTGGGGAGGACCTCAAGGAACTGTCGGTTCGTCATTGTGGACGCTCCGAGAAGTTACAATATCATCTTCTAGAGACCCCTCATCAGCGCCTTCCGTTGTGTGCCCTACCCATTTCACCAGTGCCTCAAGTTCAACACGGGAGGGATCCAAGTCAGGGTCAGGGGATACCCTAGGATGGCAAGGCAGTGCTACGTCACGGCCATTAACATTATCTCCTGGTTAGCCAAGGCAGAGGAGATGGAGAAGATCATGGAGAGCCTGAGCAGGATAGAGGTATCAGAGAAAAATGAGGCGGGTGACGACCCTCATACCCGAGCAGCCTGAGGGAACCTTGCTTGGGTAAAGTCTTTTTCCTTACATGTTTTTTGTAATGAGCTTTACCCTTGACCAACTTAGTCAGGAGATCATGTATCTTAAAATTTTCCCTGTTTGAGGATGTTGAATTTAGAATGGTTTGAATGCATGTCTAATCTCATCCCGAGAGGATCTCCTCACTCAGGCTCTCACTAGCTGGATGGGTCGAATTTGTCTCGGTGGAGAGAGGGTTCTACCCCCGAGAGGATCTCCTCATCCAAGCTCTCACTAACTGGATGGGTCGAATGTGGCTCGGGGAGAGCAGGTACCAACCCCGAGAGGATCTCCTCACCTAGGCTCTCACTAGCTGGATGGGTCGAATGTGCCTCGGTGGAGAGTAGGTACCAACCCTGAGAGGATCTCCTCACCCAGTCTCTCACTAGCTGGATGGGTTGAATGTGCCTCGGTGGAAAGTAGGTACCAACCCCGAGAAGATCTCCTCGCCCAGACTCTCACTAGCTGGATGGGTCGAATATGCCTCGATAGAGAGAAGGTACCAACCTCGAGAGGATCTCTTCGCCAAGACTCTCACTAGCTAGATGGGTCGAATATGCCTCGGTGGAGAGAAGACACCAACCTCGAGAGGATCTCCTCACCTAGGCTCTTACAGCTGGATGGGTCGAATGTGCCTCGGTGGAGAGAAGGAACTAACCTCGAGAGGATCTCCTCATCCAAGCTCTCATAGCTGTATGGGTCGAATGTGCCTCGGTGGAGAGAAGGAACCAACCCCCGAGAGGATCTCCTCACCCAGGCTCTCACTAGTTGGATGTATCGAATGTGCCTCGGTGGAGAGTAGGTACAAACCACGAGAGGATCTCCTCACCCAGGCTCTCACTAGTAGGGTGGGTCGAATGTGCCTCGGTGGAGAGTAAGTTCCAACCCCGAGAGGATCTCCTCACTCAGGCTCTCACTAGCTGGATGGGTCGAATGTGCCTCGGTGAAGAGTAAGTGCCAACCTCGAGAGGATCTCCTCACCTAGACTCTCACTAGATGGATGAGTCAAATGTGCCTCAGTGAAAAGTAAATTCCTACCCTGAGGGGATCTCATCACCCAGGCTCCCATTAGCTGGCATGGCAGGTCGACCCCTTGTGGAGGTTAAGTGAATTCTATCCGGAGGGGATCTCGCCACCCAGGCTCCCATTAACTGGCATGATAGGTTGACCCATCAGAGAGGCTAAGTATTTTCGGCTCTAAGAGCGCTACACTCAGCGAATACATTGGGTTGGATGTTTCTTTCTGAGCGTGAAACTCGCTCGAAAAGAACAGGGAATGTGTACAAACCCGTATTTGTGGAATGGGGCCCTCAAACAAGGCGTAAAACTTGCTACACATTTTTAAACTTTTAGAGGGTTTAGCACTCCTGAGGGGGCAATTTATTATTGACCTGCATGATATTCTAGTAGAGGGATAAAAAAATTTGCCTAATTTGCTAGTGTCCGGCCCCTTAAAGGTCTCGTCCGACCTAGTTCTCAGGGGTTTCGGCGAGATAACTCCTAGGGGTCTCGACGAGACAACTCCCAGGGGTCTCGGCGAGACAGCTCCCAGGGGTCTCGGCAAGACATCTCCCAGGGGTCTCGGCGAGACAGCTCCCGGAGGTCTCGACGAGAAAGCTCCCAGGGGTCTCCGCGAGACAGCTCCCAGGGATCTCGGCGAGACAGCTCCCAGGGGTCTTGGCAAGACCGCTCCCAGGGTCTCGGCGAGACAGCTCCCAGGATCTTGGCGAGACAGCTCCCAAATCTCGCCCGGCTTGAGCAACTCGCCCGGCTTGAGGATTTGTTATTTTGCCCCTGGTGGGCTACGAATAGATGTTCAGAACAACAGAGTTTTGTTGTTGGCAGACTAGCTTCAGGGTATTTCAGTAATTTTAGAGCAGCAGGATTGTGCTATTGGCAGTCCATCCCCATAAATCAATAAATAGACCCTTGGGGTGCCTTTGATAGGGGATACTTTTTCATCAATCTTCATCTCCTTCCTCCATCCTCCAAGGCACCTAGCTCAACATTGGATAGGGAGGGGGAGATCTCAAAGGTCTTCCGGGTATGCGGTGGGACCTCCACGCTGGAGCTAAGGATCATTTCCCAGTTTCGGGTCTCTCACCAAGGGACGGCTTGGGAGATGTAGGTGTGAGCTGCACCCTAGGTCCGAACTCTAGGGGAACTGAATTTCGGTTTCAACAGGAAGAAGGATTGCCCCAAGTTAAAGGAGATAAATAAAGGGCTTTCCTTAGAGGCGAAGACTCATATTACTCAGGAGATTACCAGCGGTGAGTCTGATGTTTCTCTTTATGTTACCCCACAGTGTTTACTTACTGATGATTCATACTATATTCTGGACACGGGTGCTACCTATCACATTTGTCCCAATCGGGAGTGATTCTGTACTTACAAGTCTTTGGATACTGGTGTTGTTGCTATGAGCAATGATCAGACTTGTTGTACTATTGGTGTTGGGAGTATTCTAGTTCGGATGCGTGACGGTGCAGTGAGAGAGTTGATAGAAATTAAACATGTTCCGGATATCATGAAGAATTTGTTGTATGTTGGGGCTTTAGAAGCCAAATGCTACAAGGTAGTGATCGAGGCAGGAGTTCTGAAGATCAGTCACGGAGCTTTGGTTTTCATGAGAGGAGTTCGACACCATAATCTATATCATCTTCAGAGGAATACAGTTATCGGGACAATGGTCATTGCTGATGATTCTTTGGATGCTTGTACTTTATGGCATATGAGATGGCTCATGTTGGAGAGGCTTCCCTTCAGGCTTTATCAAGACAAGGATTGATTAAAGGTGCAAAAAGCTGTAAATTGGATTTCTGTGAACATTACGTGATTGGCAAGAAGACGCGAGTATCTTTTGGCACTGTCATCCACAGTACGAAAAGTATTTTAGATTATGTTCACACGGATGTTTGGGGCCCGACGAAGACGAAATCTTTTACTGGGCAACAATACTTTGTCTCATTCATTGATGATTATTCCAAATATGTTTGGGTGTACACTATGAAGAATAAGAGTGAAGCTCTGGAGAAATTTGTGACTTGGAAGAAGTGGATTGAGAACCAGATTGACAAAAAGATTCGATGTATCAGATCAGACAATGAAGACGAATACACATCAAAAGCATTCTTGCAAGAGTGCCAGTGATTAGGTATAGAGCATCACTTCACAGTCAGGGAGACACCACAACAGAACGGGGTGGCAGAGCGCATGAACCAGACTTTGGTGGAGAAGGTTCGATGCATGTTGTCTAATGCTGGGTTAGGCATGATTTTTTGGGCTGGGGCTATTGATTATGCTTACCACTTGGTGAACTATTTGCCTTCTGTAGCTACTGGAGAGAAGACACCAAAGGAGATGTGGTTGGGGCATTCTACTAGAGATTATGTGTACATGAAAGTGTTTGGGTGTCCAGCTTATTATCATGTCAAGAATGATAAACTGGAACCACGGGTAAAGAAAGCAATCTTCATTGGCTTCAGGCATGGAGTTAAAGGCTACAAATTATATGATCAGGCAGAGAGGAAATTTGTTATTAGCATGTATATTACATTTGACGAGGCGAGTTTGCTGAAGCCTCGGGACTCATAGCAGGTGGAGAGTTCCAAGTTGATCACTACTACTGTTCAGAAGGAGTTTGATGCGACTCCATTTGTTCCACTAGTTCCTCCCACTTCTGATGAGGTATATGATGATACGGCTGATGAGATACCAGGTACTGATGATCAGGAGGTGGAGGAAGTAAAGGCAGAGAGTCATGTTCAGGATTCTATTGCCAGGAGCCAGACCAGGAGGCAGAATGTCTTGAAGGTAGCTTGGTTGAGGGACCACATTACATTTGAACTTTCAACATCTGAGGCTAAATCCCTTATCACTTCAAGGAGGTTGTAGAGAGTCCTAAAGTAGATTTTTAGAGGGATGCGATGGTTGAAAAGATGACTTTTCTAAATAAAAATGCTACATCGAGATTAGTGAAGTTACCTTTAGGTAAAAAATCAATTGGGTATTGATTATGATGACATCCTTTCTCTAGTTGTCAAAGGCTTTACTAAACATGAAGGTATTGATTATGATGACATCCTTTCTCCAGTTGTCAAGCATCTGTCGATTCGTGTTCTCTTGGCCTTAGTAGCATAATATAGTCTGATTTTGGAGCAGTTTGATGTGAAGACTGCATTTTTGCATGGAGATTTGCAAGATGAGATCTATATGAAGCAGCCACCTGGATATGAGGCTCAAAGTAACTTGGTGTGCAAATTAAACAAGTCACTTTATGGTTTGAAGCAGTCTCCAAGACAGTGGTACAGAGAGTTCGATCAGTTTATGCTAGGACAGAAGTGTACACGGAGTCAGTATGATCACTGTGCATATTCCAAGAAATTGGCTACTGGTGAGTTCATCTATCTTCTATTGTATGTTGATGATATGTTGATTGCTGCTTCAAGTCAGATAAAGATTGATAGAATGAAGAGGCAACTCTCAAAGCAGTTTGAGATTAAGGAGTTAGGTGAGGCTCGCAAAATTCTCGGGATAGAAATCTGCAGGGACAAGAAAGCTAGAAAGATTTGGCTCACTCAAAGAGCATACATTGAGAAGGTGTTGAAGAAGTTTGAGATCGATGACACTACAAGGGCAGTGACTCTACCATTGGCAGCACATTTTCAATTGAGTGCTGACTTGTGTCTTAAATATGACCAAAAGAGGAAGAGAATGAAGCTAGTTTCGTGTGTCAGTGCAGTAGGTAATTTGATGTATCTCATGGTTTATGCAAGGCCAGATATTGCACAAGCTATTGGCGTGGTGAGCAGATTCATGCATGATCCTAGCAAGGGTCATTGGCAGGCCGTTAAGTAGATTCTGAGGTATCTTAAGGGTATAATTGATGTTGGTTTAGTGTACAAGAGGCATCAGTCCAGTGTTAGGTAGTGTATGAGCTACACCGATTCAGACTATACAGGTGATATATATAGGCGTAGATATACGATCAGATATTTATTCACATTGGCAGGAGGTCCAATGAGTTGGAGGTCGACTTTGCAATCGACGGCGGCCTTATCTATAACAGAGGCTGAATACATGATAGTGACAGAAGCTATGAAGGAGGTCATCTGGATGCAAGGCCTATTGGATGATCTGGGTGTGGAGCATAAGGCTTTAACTGTCTTTTATGACAATCAAAGCACAATTGTCTTGGCATTCAATCCAGTGTATCATGCTCGTACCATGCACATTGATATAAGGTACCATTTTGTTCGTGACTTGATCGAGATATGTAAGATTCTTTTGAAGAAGATTGATACCAAGGAGAATCTAACAGACATGCTCACAAAGGTGCTTTCAGCCCAGAAGTTCACATATTGCAAAGGATTAGTGAATGTTCGAGCTCAGAGGTGAGTGTCATGAGAGACATTTTTGAAGAACTACGTGTGGCTTCATCCCATGGGGGGGTATGTAGGCAGCCATCTTGGCGCAGCCGTTTTGGTGTTGTTGTTTATTGTGTCATCTCATACTTGTTTTGTGTCAAATAAGAGATGAGGTGGAGATTGTTGATTGTGAATGAGTATTTTGTCTTTTTTGTTAGCCCTAATTTCCTCTATAAATATAACGGGGTTAGATTTCTTTTGATTTTGAGAGAGGGAGAGATTTTGGAGTTGT
The DNA here is from genome assembly GCA_039513925.1 of Platanthera zijinensis. Lineage (NCBI taxonomy): Eukaryota > Viridiplantae > Streptophyta > Magnoliopsida > Asparagales > Orchidaceae > Platanthera > Platanthera zijinensis. The sequence continues at coordinate 22,210,668 of CM077093.1, read as the reverse complement.
GTGGAGTTTTATTGTGTATTGGCCTCTTCTTTTTCTCCCCCACTGGTGATAGTAAATAACCCATCACCGTGGACACAGGCACTCTTCGCCGAATCACATAAATCGCATCGTGTTCTATTGTTTGTGGTTGTGTGACTTTATTTTTCTGCATTATTTCGCACAATAATAAAGTAGTGAAAATTGTACAAGTTTTTTCTCTTGTTTCTTCTCTTACTAGTGGTTTATTGCTCTTGGTTGGTTGAGAGTGGTCATGTGACCTCATTCATAAAATTTTGCATGCTATCAGAGGGACAAAGGTTTTAACTGTTGATTGCTAAGTACCTTTGGTAAAGAAGTAAACCAGACATCTAGTATAGAAAATGGGTATGCAAGAGGACTTGATATTGAGCTGCTAACTCGGACCAACTACAAGATATGGAAGTCTTGTATGGAGAGTTACTTACTTGGCTAGGACACTCTGGGAGGTCGTTAGAGGAGATGACAGACAAGAAGTTTCTGTTGCTGGAATAATGCCCTAGAAGTGAGAGCTTGGAGAAAAAACTAATGCTAAGGCAGAGTTCACCCTCAAGAGGGTAATCTCACCTGAGATATTCGACCACATCATAGGTTGTAGGTCGGCTTTTGAGATTTGAACTTCCCTAAATGGGTTGTTTAACAAAAAGAATGTAACGGTGCTACAGTTCTTGAAAAATGAGTTGACAAGGGTCACTCAAGGAGACATGCATATCTTTTATTTCTTTGAAGATGAAGAACTTGTGTGCTAAAATTTGACATTTGATCCAGATGAGCCAATTTTTGAGGCAAAGATAAAGAGGCATATCATATGTGGTTTGCGGAAGGAATATGTTGTTTTCATCACTTCAGTGCAGGGGTGGGCTACTCAAAGATCCTTACTGGAATTGTAGAACTTGCTAGCATCTTAAGAGAGTCTAGCAAGGCAAATGTCTGAGTGTTCTATCTCAAAGGAAGATAATGAAGTTCTATACTTTGGGAAGAAGAAGAGGTGGGATAAGAAAAAGACCTATGATGAAGAGGCTTCTACCACATCACATCATGAGGAAGGCAAAGCTCCTAAGCATGATGGAGGATAAAAGAGAGTGGGGTGTTTTAGGTGCCACAAGTTTGGTCATATGAGGAAAGACTGCAAGGTGAACCTTCATCCATTGCACGCTGCAGAAAGAGGAGGATCCAAGAGTGAAGGTGAGTGAGGGGGAAATTTCTTTTTGGTAGATATAACAGTGATGTATGTTGATGTCTTGGCCTCTATCGACTTCCAAGTAGATTGGATCGTTGATTCTTGGTGTGGTAATCATCTCACTAGTGATGAATCGGAGTTCTTTACTCTATAAGTGTATAAAGGTAATGATGTTATCGTTATAGGTGACGGCTCGGTTCATACAGTTGAGAAGGATAGAACAATTTCTTTGGGTAGTGGTATAAGTTCACTCACCTTAAAGAGTGTATATCATATGTCGGGGATGGAGAAGAACTTATTTTTTGTGACTAATGTTGTGGATGATAGCTATCACGTTCTGTTTGGTCCAATAAAAGTGAAATTTTTGAAACTTGTCATCCGCGAAAGTTGATGTGACTCATGTTGGGAGACAAGTAAATGACTTATTTGTTTTGTCAATAAGTTCTTATATTGAGAAGATGAGTGCAAATGATAGTTCTTATTTTTGAAACTTGCCATCAGTAAATGGGAGGACTATGATGACAAGAGGCCCGGTGAAAGGATTGTCTAGTCTTTCATCTATGGGCCATGGTTATGTGTGTGAGGGGTGTTAGTTCTGGAAGACATATCACCCCCCGTTTGATAAGTCCTTGTCCAAATACATGGCACCATTGGAGTGCATTTACAGTGATCTGATGAGACCATGTGTCACCCATAGTCATAGAGGAAACATATACATTCTAGTTTTGGTTAATGACTTCACTAGATACACTTGGGTGTATTTCGTGAAGGAGAAGTCAGAAGTCTTCTAGAGTTTGTGGAGTTTAAGGAGCTCGTTGAATGCGTGTTAAGGTTGCGGGTTAAGAAGCTGATGATGGATAATGGAGATTATTTTACCTCTTATGGGTTTTCTAACTTCTATAAAAAGCACACGATTAAGAGGGAGTTGACTTGTGCTTGCACTCCACAATAGAATGGAGTGACGGAGAGGGAGATCCGTCACATGGTGGAGACTTGTAAAAGTTGTCTTTTATGCCAAAGGTGTACCCAAAGCCTTATGGGCAGAGGGTATGACTTGTGTGACATATGTCATCAACCGGATGCCCATGAGTCCTAATAACATGAAGTCTCTACATAAACTAATGTTCAAGGAGAAGCCAGGTGTGGGACACCGGCCTTCAGGTGTTTGTTTCTACCTACTACGTGCATGTCCTAGATGCTCTTAGGGTAAAGCTGGAAGCTAAGACACAAAAGTGTGTCTTCATCGACTATGATGAGTGGAAGAAGAGATGAAAATGTATGGATCCTTATACAAAGAAGTTTATTGTATCAAGAGATATGATATTTAACGAGTTGACATCATACCAGTGTAGCTTGTCTTTTGAGCTATAAGAGAGAAGAGAAGAAAAAAGAAGGAAGCTATTGAAGATCTTCTTGTGGAGCTGCCTGTTTTTCCAGGAGCTCCTACTTCAACAAGCTTAGGGTCGGGTGCTTCAGATTCTAGAAGTAGGGGAGTGATACTACTGGTACTTTTGATAGAGGAGATGATGCAGAAGATCGAGATAGCATAAGTGGTGGAAAATGGCCCGACTTTACGAAGGACAAAACGGACCATCATACCACCAACTCAGTACAGTGAGGGTAATTTAGTGAGCATGGTCTCATGCTTTTTTATTGGATCTCTGCACTGGAAGTTGTGATTTGAGAACACTATTAGAGTAAAGGAGTAAGAAGATGTCATGAATGAGGAAATAACTGCACTCAGGAAGAATGCAATTAAGGATCTTGTGCTAAAGGTTGAAGACATTACTCATGTTACTTGCAAATGAGTTACAAGTTGAAGAAGAAAGCAGACAATAGTATCGAGCGGTACACAGATCATCTTGTAGTGTAATGCCCCAGATTTCCTGAAAATAACAAAAAGATGGTCATTGGAGGTTACCGCCAGATGGTAGAGCTAGCGCTGGCGGTATCTAGCTGATTAAAATACCAACATCTCTGGTCGGTGTCGCGCGGCGGTAGTGTGGTGCCGCGCAACGGTAGCCGCTGAATTAATTTAACTATTGTCTCTGACACTTAACGCATAGTGGTAGAGGTACCGCTGACGGTAGTGTGCCACATGTTGGATAAGGTTGATGCGGTCTTTAAGCAGCAAAACAACGTCGATTGGGCCAAATGGCCACCGCCTAAGCTACCACGCGGCGGTAGCTAGTTGCCCCGCGACGTTAGCGTTATGTTAAAAGCTTGAGATGAGAATTCTTTCTTATTTTCTCTTTCTCTCACTCTCTCTCTCTCTCTCTTCAAATCTTGGAAGAAAAGAAGAAAGGACAAAAAGGGCTGTAGACAGATCTGTTGAGAGCTGCTGATGGAGTTCCTACAATTGGATTTACGAGCTGAGGCTATATCCGCGAAGAGAAAGGTAAGACGATCTTTTCCACCCAAATAAAATCCTTGATCATGGCTCCTAATCGTTCTACGAGGGTAACGATTTTCCTACTTGGACATGAGAAGCCCTTAATTTGACATAGTTGCATGAAGTCCCCCACTAATTGGTGGAGAGCAAAGGGATTTCCTGTTGAGGCTATTTTCTTCAGATCTAAGTGGGACAAGCCATCTGCTATCCATTTCTTTGAGACATCAAAGTTTTGGAGGGAGTTCTGCCCTAGATCGTGATCTTCAAGCTCCAGATCTTCAAGCCTCTTGCCTAGGATACAGAATTACAGAGTTCTCTGTTGCTAAAGTCAGTGCTTGCTAGAGTCTGTGTATTGTGTCATTTGGGGAGCAATTTTTCTTTGGATTGGATCTGAAGAATTCACCATCGCCGTCTCGCTCAGGTAATCTCTTTCTAGTATTTTCTGCTTGTGATCTAGGTTGCTAGTACAATACTATCATTTGGAAAGAGACACACAATGTCAAAGGCGATCAATCACTCTTCTCCTGTGCCGATGATCAAATTGGAGAAATTCTCCAACGCCGAGTTCAATGCCTGGAAGCGCAACACTCAGTTCGGCATGAAGTACCTGAACATCTTCTACACAGTGCAGACTGCTTTTGAGGACTTCAAAGGAAGCGAAGATGAAGATCAATGGGTCAACGACGAGGACTTCTGCAGAGACTACATCCTGAATTGCCTCTCCAACAGGCTTGCAGAGACGTACGGAAAAATGCAAAGGGCCAAGGAGATCTGGGAAGCCTTAGAGGAGCAATTCAAGGAGGAGGAGAATGTAACATCCCATTCCCGGCTAGACACCTAGGAGTCGGTTGGTCGTGATAGAACCCTAGAAAGCCCAAAAACTGAAATAAATCGACCGAGATTTCGGGTCACGGGTTGGTCACGCCCGTGACCGATCCGTCACGCCCGTGACCGATCCGTCATGCCCGTGACCTAGGGCATGACTCCTTCGACGATCGTCGATCTCAGTGAGACGATCGTCGGGCGCAGAATTTTTCTGCGCGGGCCTGTCACGCCCGTGACCTATGTGTCATGCCCGTGACCTAGGGCGTGACACCTTCGACGATCGTCGATCCTAGCGGGACGATCGTCGAAACGAAGAATTTGCGTCATGGCCATGTCACGCCCGTGACCCAGCTGTCACGCCCGTGACCAAGGGCGTGACACCTTCGACGATCGTCGATCTCAGCGCGATGATCGCCGAGTACGGATTTTTGCCTCATGACCTTGTCACGCCCGTGACCCACATGTCACGCCCGTGACCTAGGGCGTGACCACCCTTCGACGATCGCCGACCTCAAGTCGATGATCGTCAAACCCAGAACTTGCAGCCCGGGCCTGTCACGCCCGTGACCCATCTGTCACGCCCGTGACCTAGGGCGTGACCACCCTTCGACGATCGTCAACCTCAGTTCGACGGTCGTCGACCCAGAATTGGCCACACGGGCCTATCACGCCCGTGACCCAGGTGTCACGCCCGTGACCATCCTTCGACGATCGTCGATCTCAGTTCGACGATCGTCGAACCCAGAATTGGCCACTCGTGCCTGTCACGCCCGTGACCTATGTGTCACGCCCGTGACCAAAACCGAAACGTCAGTCAGACTGGAAATTTCGGTAACCGACGTTGTATTCAATCCTGATTATGGGAAGTTACACCAGGAGTATTTATGGGCCGTTACCTACTGTAATTATTTAAATAAATAAGGAAATGTTGGTCCAATAGGAAATCGCCACCTGGCAAACATCTTTTCGTTTCCAGCAATTCAATTCCCTGCATCATAACCGAAACGTTATTAAGAAGAAATATTAATGGCCATGAAGTTTCATTCGTTCCCCTCCCCACACGCTGATCTATAAAAGACTCCTAAGAGCAAGAGGAAAAGGTTACACTCTCCATCAAACTGTTTCAGATTTTTTCCCTTGCTGTTGAAGAATTTCCGGCGACGCCACCACTGCGCAAATAGCTTCCCAACGCTCTGCACGCCTCCAACCCGCGAACAAGGTCCTCCCCTCCCTCTTCTTCTGCGGATAGATCTTAGAAATTGTTAGGAGAGATATCGGGCTCAAAAGAGCCAGATCGGGTGAGCGTTTCTATGGTTGTTCAAAATTTTCATGGTGGCGGGTTCGCCGGAAACCGCCTCTCCGGCGGCAGTGCCGCCGCCCGACGATAGCCCTCACCTCAACAGAGGTGGTGGTGGTGGTGGCCGACTAGGGAGATGGCTGGATGGCCGGGAAATAGCTTGGGAAAAGCTACAGGAAGTTTTCAGGCCTCTGGTTTCGGGCTGTAGAAGAAGATGAACAGTGCCATTAATTAGATTCTATTTTTTTAAAAAACAATTTCTGAATGAAAATATCTGTCATTTTAAATAATTTGGGAGAAATATCTAGAGGCTCCTGCAAGAAAAACGGTCAACACCAATATTGTACCTCTTGGAGTCTAGGGAATTTTAAATTTTGTTTCAAGCATTTTGGACCACTGGATAGACCTCAGCACTCATTTTGGTGAGGTCTACCCATAGGGTTGTCCTGACCTTAGAAAAATTCCCCACTCCAATCCAGTCATCACAATGACTTGAAATTTGGGGTGTGACCTAACCTTACCTATATCTAGGTACCATCCAAAAATTAGGATTTTTGTGAAATATTTTTCTATAGGTTTTAGGAAAATTCAATAATCCTAGCTTAATTTAATTAGATGGCTAAATAATTTCCAAACCCTCCCAAATTTTGGTGAGTGGTCCCTGAGTTTATCATAAGGTTCTGTATAATTTTTCATCTCATTTGGAGATGGTTTGGATTAGAAATGATCAAACCTAAGTTTTGCCCTAATAAGGGGTCTTAGGTTAAAGGTGCACTTTTTGATATTGAGTGGTCAAAACACCTCAACAGAGGCTAAGATTTTTACCACTGGCTAGTAATATTCTCTAGCACCCCCTCAAAGAGTTTGAGGTGGATCAGGGTAAGTTTGCCTCAAGAACAAAGGCCAAACCCTAAGGATGGATCTTGGTGGCTTGTGAAGGTCATGGGGTCAAATGACCATGGAGTAACCCGAAATTTGGTGAAGAGGACCATAGGGCCATTATAGTTCTCTGGATGAAATCTTAGTAGATTTGGAGACTGTTGGGATACCTAAAAAACCTAACCCTAGTTGAGGATGCAAACTTGTAGAGATAGGAATTGACACTAAATCACATTGAAAAGTGATGAGATTTAGGTAGAGTAAATTATAGGGATGGTATAAGCTCTGGATATTTTACTATGAATTTTAAGATCATTATTTTGGATACTTCATTAACGATTTTGTAGCTTGTATGATTTGCTTAGAAATTTTATTATGGAATACATACTTTTTGGAAATTGATGAAATTTAAGTAGGGAACATTTATTAGGATTTAAAATCTCTGTGAATTTTTTTTGGGATTTTTGGAAGTTTAATTCTAATGCTTGCTTCATTAAGTATGTTTTACCTTGAATATTTGATTAAATCTAAAGTGGTGTTTAGCAAGCTGGTAAAATTATGATTCTTTGCACAAAGATCTTTTCTATATCATACTACTGATTAGTAATTTTTCTATAATTTTCCGATGAGTAATTTTAGTACTTACTTCTTTACGTAGGATTAACATGATTATACTGGATAAATTAATTAGAGGTTAAATTCTTTCTATAAAATTCTGAAAATTTGTATTTGAGGTTATCTTGCTGTTATTTAATGATCATGATTTTTGGGTAGCCATTACTTAGGAGGATCATGTAGTTCATGTCTAAAATGACCCGTGGCCCATCCCTTGGGAAAATTAAATAAATATCAGATTAATTAGGAAAATTATAAGTTTCTGGATTTAGACAAATTATGATATGGTAGACCTCCAGTAAATATTATAGGAGATTCGGAAGACAATTTGGAGTACCTCATATAGCTTAGGATGGTCTGCATATAGTAAAACCATGGAAACTGAACTAGAGTAATAATGAACTAGGGAAATGGGATTTTGGTAGTTGCTGGTTGGTTAGTGCAAGCTACGATTAAGTTCATTATTGGAAGTCAGGATAAGTAGGGTGTGAGACCGGTTAGGGTTAGGTGGTGTTCGGGAATGACGGAAGATCGTCCATTTCGGGAAGAAGAGGAAGAGTCTTAATACTCTAGGATTAGATCTAAAGTAACAAAAAGGGGATCGGGTTAAGGGAGATCAACCAATAACAATAAGTGTCTTGCGAAAGGGAACTTCGGGCCGTAATGCCGCCGTCTTGGTTCCTAGTGCCCCTTGAGAGACCTTCACGGGGTATGCCGGGGGCAGTCCTGGGTTAACGTAAACCATAGGAATAATAAATTAAAAGAGCAACTAGTATAACTAGGGTTGCACATACACACTCCCCGATAGCTAGGAAAGTAGAATAATAGGATTGGTTGTCATTCAGACAGTAGCTCTGAAGGTAGATGCACGGACGGGACTGTCCGGGGGGGCGAGGGCTTGAGGGTTGGAGTACAGAATAAAGGTGGTGGATCTTCGGTATCTGATAGTCGTTCACACCGACATTGGTACGTTGACTCGGCGGTGTGGGACACTTAGCCAAAGAAAGTCTGGTGGGTACAGCCAGCAGTAGTACGCGGATACTCTAGGTTGTGTTCTTCTAGGGGCGTACGGAAGGGCTAGGCCTGGTAGTGTGGATACCCGCCTAGGAGTGGGGGGCCCGACCCACTGTCTCCGTTTGCCACTACAGAGGTTCCTGGGAGTGAAGCTAGCTGCCCGAACAGGGGGAAACTAAAGGTCTGTGCGCATAAAGTCGTGTGCGTGAGTTGCACTTGCATGAATCATGGCATAGCATATAACTACACTCATATTTGCATACAACCGACACCCCAACGTATAAATCGGTATGAGACTTTTTATACGATGGGAGCCTTGCAGAAGATCCCTTAACTTATAAGTTTGTATGGGCATTCATATAAGTTAAGGTTACATACTTATTTACTTGCTTGTTCACTTACTGTTCTTTAGCTGCCTTTTTATACAAGTTGCTACTTATTAATTGCTCTCCTTATTACTTAATGCCATAGGATTGTTAGACCTATTTCATTCTAAATAACTACTAGATTAGCTTCCCTGTCACCTGCTTGGTTATTCTCCACTTTTGTAGCCTCCCTTTCCTCCTCTCCGCCCGGTGCTTAGGAGCCGTGGTGGGAGGGGTAGGGGATGATAGGGCTTAGTCTTTATGACTAATGGTTTTCGAACCACAACATTACAGGAGCTCCGGATGGGAGACAGGGACCAGCAGTCTAGGGACCAGCAGTCCAGGGACCAGCACCAGCGGAGTACGGTGCGCATGGAGGTGGGACAGCCTAGCACCGGTGCACCTGCGACCAGCTCCGTGAGTGATTAGTAGTTTCATAGCTTCCTCGATGAGCGACTTGTAGTGAGGACTCTGATGTACTGGGCTCGAGCCCATTTATCTATTTTCCTGTTATTATCTATTGATGGACTGGATATGATTTCACTTTTATTTACATATTTCTGTGGACTTGTTTACATTATATGTTTAATTACTTCTCTCTCTTATGATCAAAAAGGGCCGGCAGAATTGGCGTTTTGTAGTGGTTGCCTTCCCGTGAGTCCGTGCCACCACAAAGCGGCAATTCTGGGCTAAGACCCCGGTGGTTTAAAAAGAAAAAAAAAGGGGGGTCTTACAAGTGGTATCAGAGGAGACCTCGATCAGAAGAGAAGTAGTCCACAGAACCTTGGGCCACTCCCGTGCGGGCTTAGTTTGCGGACAAACTAGCAGCGGAAGCAGTGGTGTGCCCATAGAGGAAATCATATGTGAAAGTCCATCCTAACTCTTCTTATATTCCATTCATACATCCTCTAACAAATGGAATTTTTACTTATAGCCTGCAATGATCCCTACACCACAGCAGGGGACACCCCAGGCTCAGAACGAGGTCCCGCCCCCGCCGGCTCCAGCTCCGTTCCAGCAGACGGAGATGGGGCAAACACTGACGGCCATCCTGGAGGCCCTCAGAGCTCAGCAAGCCCCGGCTCCACAGCCAAACCCCGGGGCCAATTGGATGACTGTCTTCCGGGGACTTTCCCCTCCATCTTACCAGGGGACGGAGTCTGCAGTACGTACGGAGGAATGGTTGGACACCATTTACGAGATGCTGGCAGGGATTCGATGCCCTACGGAGGAGGCAGTCGCTTTGGCAGTCTCTTGCTTAGAGTCACACGGAAAGAGGTGGTGGAAATCTCAGCTGGACACCATCTTTGCGGGGATGGACTGCGCTGATATTACTTGGGAGGAGTTTAGAGCAGCGCTCTTGGGACATTTTGTACCTCAGTCGGCGAGGGATGACTTGGAGGATAGGTTCCTACGGTTGAGGCAGGGGAACAGGACTGTGGTGGAGTACTATCAGGAGTTCACTCATCTGGCCCGCTATGCGGACGCTTACTAGTTAGATGATGCTGGCTATGCCTGGAGGTTTTATAAGGGGCTGCAAGATGACATGAGACAGGCCCTCCTTTTCGTCTCAGAGGGGAGTCTGGCCAGAATCCTGGAGATGGCTAAGAAGAGAGAGGCAGATCAGCTTACAGTGAAGAGCCGGAAGAGACCGGCTGATGATACAGTGATTGGAGGACGTAGAGACCGTCCTCGAGGCCAGGTTATTGGGTAGAGAAGGAACGGGGATCAGCCTCGTCAAGAGTTTGGGCAAGAGCAGAGGAGTCAGGGGGTATTGGATCCCCAACCTATACAGATGCTGGAAATGCCAAGGACGGCAGAGCAGCCACCGGTATGCTATCAGTGCAACCAGCCGGGGCATATCAAGAGGAACTGCCCTGTGAGGCGAGCACCCCCACCAACACATCAGGGCGCTCTACCTCCCCGACAGTTTGGCGGACGAGGACAGGATCGAGGACGAGGATTTCAGGATCGAAGCCGCAGGCCAGAGAGGGAGCAGGTGTATGCTCTAGATCTGACACAGCCCCGGAACCCGGAGCAGGTTATCACAGGTATGACAGTACTTTTAAATTTTTATCATATAAACTAGTATTCTAGACATAACCTGGATAGAAATTAAGAGAAAAAACCTGCAACAAGAATACTAAGACACTTAATTACCCCAGGCATAGTCTTCGTTAGCGGCAAGCCCGCTCACACCCTCTTCGACACGGGTGCGTCGCAATCGTTCGTGTCAGAGGATTTTGTGAAAGGACTGGCAGGTGTGGAGCCATTCACCGGGAAGATGATGAGGGTGCGCCTACCCGATGGATCAGAGATAATGACCTCTGCTCACTGCAATATGGAAGCGAGGATCGGCGGGAAGGCGTTTGAGGCACCAGCGACGGTTCTGAAGATGCCAGATTACGATCTGATCCTGGGCATGACTTGGCTGTATTGGAACCATGCCCAGATCGATTGCGTGGCGAAGAGGATCACCGTGAGGCACGGCGACTCATTCATTGTCATCGAAGGTATTATACCAGCACCCCGTACCTTACTATCGTCTGTGCAGGCCGCTAAGGCCCACCTGCAGGGGAAAGAAGTTTATCAGGTCCTTTTTGAGGCGGTCGTGGCCAAGGACTCCATTGCTGATATTCCAGTAGTGCGGGACTTCGCCGACGTGTTTCCGGAGAAGCTACCAGGGCTACCCCCACACCGAGAGAAGGACTTCCAGATTCAGCTCGTACCGGGGGCTAAGCCGGTATCCAGAGCTCCCTATCGAATGGCCCCAAAGGAGTTGGTGGAGTTTCGGAGCCAGCTTCAGGAGTTAGTGGAGGCCGGGTTCGTTCGGCCTAGCTCTTCACCATGGGGAGCTCCGGTGTTGTTCGTTAAGAAGAAGGACGGGACCCTTCGACTGTGCATCGATTACCGGGCTCTGAACAGGTTGACAGTCCGGAATACTTATCCCTTACCACGGATAGACGAGCTATTTGACCAGCTGGAGGGAGCCCATTGGTTCTCAAAGCTGGATCTGAGGTCAGGGTACTACCAGCTTCGCATTCGGGAGGAGTACATCCCGAAGACGGCCTTCAGCAGCAGATACAGCTTGTACGAATTTACAGTGATGGCGTTCGGGCTCACGAATGCACCCTCCGCATTCATGACCCTGATGAATCGGGTGTTCGAAGAGTATCTGGACGTCTTCGTTATCGTATTCATCGACGACATCCTTATCTATTCAAGGACGAAGGAGGAGCACGCGAGACATCTGGCCTTGACCTTGGAAAAGCTGCGTGAGCATGAGATGTATGCCAAGTACAGCAAGTGCCAGTTCTGGCTAAAGGAGGTGGCCTTTCTGGGCCATGTCATCAGTGGAGCAGGTCTGGCAGTGGATCCGGCGAAGGTCTAGGCAGTACGGGATTGGCCACCACTAAAGTCGGCCTCGGATGTTCGAAGTTTCTTGGGACTTGTCGGTTACTACCGGAAGTTCGTAAAGGGGTTCTCTCAGATTGCCCTCCCTCTTACGTCTCTGACGAAGAAGGAGTCCCCTTTTATTTGGACGCCACGATGCGAATCTGCCTTCCAGGAGCTGAAGGATCGTCTCACCTCGGATCCCATCCTTGCTCTTCCATCAGGGAAGGAGGGATTCCATGTGTATACAGATGCTTCCTATCAGGGGATGGGTGCCGTTCTGATGCAGAACGGGCACGTAATAGCCTATGCCTCCCGTCAGTTGAAGCAGCACGAGCAGAACTACCCCGTGCACGATTTGGAGATGGGGGCAGTCATTTTTGCTCTTAAGATCTGGCGACACTATCTCTACGGAATACATTGTGATATCTTCTCCGACCATAAGAATCTGAAGTACGTCGACACCCAGAAGGAGTTAAACATCAGACAGAGACGCTGGGTGGAGTTTCTGTCAGACTAACAGTACACCATGCACTACCATCCGGGGAAGGCGAACGTGGTCGCGGATGCTCTGAGCCAGAGAGCGAGTACGACAGGAGTAGGCCCGCAGCTGATGGCCTTGGAGTTGGTTAAATCATTCAAGGAGATGCAGATTTCACTAGTGTCTGAGGATGACCCGGAGCTGTACATAGAGTACCTGGGGTCGATGGCTACTACTGATGACATTCGAGACCGCATCAGAGATGGGCAGATGCTAGATGAGAGAGCTGGGCCGATATTCCGAGCCTTGGAGGAAGGCACGCCTGGAGATTACTCTTTGAGGGATGGACTCCTGTGTTTCCGGGGCAGAGTCTACATACCAGCAGGAGGACGAATCCGGGAGGACATTTTGACGGAAGCTCACTGCAGCCGATATTCTGTACACCCGGGGATCACCAAGATGGTAAAGGATTTGAAGAGGACGATGTACTGGCCGGGTATGAAGAAAGATATTACGTATTTTGTGACGTATTGCGAGGCCTGCCAGCTCGTGAAGGCGGAATGTAGGAACCCGGCAGGCTTGCTGCAGCCGCTTCCGGTGCCGGAGTGGAAGTTTGAGGATATAGCCATGGACTTCATACATGGGCTGCCTCGATCCCGTGCGGGGAATGACTCGATCTGGGTGATAGTGGACAGACTAACAAAGGTGGCCAGATTCATTCCAGTGGCAAAGGACACACCGGTCAAAGTATTAGTACGGAGGTTCGTTGAGCAGTTTGTGCATTATCATGGGGTGCCCAAGACTATCGTTTCGGATCGGGATGGGCGGTTTACATCCAGGGAATGGAGGTCAGTCCAGGCCCATCTGGGTTCTCGGTTGACATTCAGCACAACTTTTCACCCTCAGACCGACGGACAGACAGAGCGCACCAACCGTACACTGGAGGATCTATTGCGACTGTGTATTTTAGACCGTGGCGAGCCTTGGGAGAGATTGCTGCCACTGGTCGAGTTTTCGTACAACAACGCTCATCAGTCCAGCATAGGTATGGCTCCATACGAGTCATTGTACGGAAGGAGGTGCAGGACCCCACTATCATGGGTTCAGGATGAGGACCCGCAGGCACTAGGCTCGGAGTTTGTGGGAGATACAGATGCTCAGATTAGATTGATCCGAGACAGGATGTTGGAAGCCCAGAGCAGACAGGCGAAATACTACGACGCGAGGCATCGTCAAGTGGAGTTCCAGGTGGGAGACCGAGTTTTCTTGAAGATACGTCCGATGCACGGTGTTTCGCGGGTGCGTGGGCGGAAGAAGCTCAGTCCGAGATATATGGGGCCTTATAGGATCCTGGAGCGGATCGGCCCCTTAGCCTATAGACTGGAGCTACCGCCGGAATTAGCGGGATTGCATGACGTCTTCCACGTCTCCTCACTTCGGAGGGCTCTGCTACGCCCTGAGCAGATGATCTCCTCGGCAGATGGCCCGGTGGCCTCGGATCGGTCAGTCAACATGGAGCCTATTAGGATTGACGATACAGCAGTGCGGGTCTTGCAACGGAAGAAGGTTCCGCTAGTCAAGGTTATGTGGAACAATCATGGGTAGGAGGAGCATACATGGGAGCCACAGGACTTGATGCAACAAAAATACCCGGAACTTTTCCGTCAGGTATACTTCACCACCCCCTCCGGACAATCAATTTGTCTTCTTGTTTTAAACCAATAGAACTGAAAATTTCAAGAATTGGGGCTAATCTTTTGTTTATTGGGGTGTATATACCTAGTTAATTGGGCGAATTAATCTTAGATTTGAAACCGCACAAAGCAAACATAACGTAGAGATGTAATTTCTTTAATTCTCATGGGATGTTACAAGCTTCTTTTCCCGATTAGAGTCCCGTAGGCTTAACCTTGATTTCGGGGACGAAATCTTTGTTTTGTTTATTGAGATTTGTAACATCCCATTCCCGGCTAGACTCCTAGGAGTCGGTTGGTCGTGATAGAACCCTAGAAAGCCCAAAAACTGAAATAAATCGACCGAGATTTCGGGTCACGGGTTGGTCACGCCCGTGACCGATCCGTCACGCCCGTGACCTAGGGCGTGACTCCTTCGACGATCGTCGATCTCAGTGAGACGATCGTCGGGCGCAGAATTTTTCTGCCCGGGCCTGTCACGCCCGTGACCTATGTGTCACGCCCATGACCTAGGGCGTGATACCTTCGACGATCGTCGATCCCAGCGGGACGATCGTCGAAACGAAGAATTTGCGTCATGGCCATGTCACGCCCGTGACCCAGCTGTCACGGCCGTGACCAAGGGCGTGACACCTTCGGCGATCGTCGATCTCAGCGCGACGATCGCCGAGTACGGATTTTTGCCTCATGACCTTGTCACGCCCGTGACCCACATGTCACGCCCGTGACCTAGGGCGTGACCACCCTTCGACGATCGCCGACCTCAAGTCGACGATCGTCAAACCCAGAACTTGCAGCCCGGGTCTGTCACGCCCGTGACCTATCTGTCACGCCCGTGACCTAGGGCGTGACCACCCTTCGACAATCGTCGACCTCAGTTCGACGGTCGTCGACCCAGAATTGGCCACACGGGCCTGTCACGCCCGTGACCCAGGTGTCACGCCCGTGACCATCCTTCAACGATCGTCGATCTCAGTTCGACGATCGTCGAACCAAGAATTGGCCACTCGTGCCTGTCATGCCCGTGACCTATGTGTCACGCCCGTGACCAAAACCGAAACGTCAGCCAGACTGGAAATTTCGGTAACCGAAGTTGTATTCAATCCTGATTATGGGAAGTTACACCAGGAGTATTTATGGGCCGTTACCTACTGTAATTATTTAAATAAATAAGGAAATGTTGGTCCAATAGGAAATCGCCACCTGGCAAACATCTCTTCGTTTCCAGCAATTCAATTCCCTGCATCATAACTGAAACGTTATTAAGAAGAAATATTAATGGCCATGAAGTTTCATTCGTTCCCCTCCCCACACGCTGATCTATAAAAGACTTCTAAGAGCAAGAGGAAAAGGTTACACTCTCCATCAAACTGTTTCAGATTTTTTCCCTTGCTGTTGAAGAATTTCCGGCGACGCCACCACTGCGCAAATGGCTTCCCGACGCTCTGTACGCCTCCAACCCGCGAACAAGGTCCTCCCCTCCCTCTTCTTCTGCGGATAGATCTTAGAAATTATTAGGAGAGATATCGGGCTCAAAAGAGCCAGATCGGGTGAGCGTTTCCATGGTTGTTCAAAATTTTCATGGTGGCGGGTTCGCCGGAAACCGCCTCTCCGGCAGCCGTGCCGCCGCCCGACGATAGCCCTCACCTCAACAGAGGTGGTGGTGGTGGTGGCCGACCAGGGAGATGGCTGGATGGCCGGGAAATAGCTTGGGAAAAGCTACAGGAAAATAAGTTTTCAGGCCTCTGGTTTCGGGCTGTAGAAGAAGATGAACAGTGCCATTAATTAGATTCTATTTTTTTTTAAAACAATTTCTGAATGAAAATATCTGTCATTTTAAATAATTTGGGAGAAATATCTAGAGGCTTCTGCAGGAAAAACGGTCAACACCAATATTGTACCTCTTGGAGTCTAGGGAATTTTAAAATTTGTTTCAAGCATTTTGGACCACTGGATAGACCTCAGCACTCATTTTGGTGAGGTCTACCTATAGGGTTGTCCTGACCTTAGAAAAATTCCCCACTCCAATCCAGTCATCACAATGACTTGAAATTTGGGGTGTGACCTAACCTTACCTATATCTAGGTACCATCCAAAAATTAGGATTTTTGGGAAATATTTTTCTATAGTTTTTAGGAAAATTCAATAATCCTAGCTTAATTTAATTAGATGGCTAAATAATTTCCAAACCCTCTCAAATTTTGGTGAGTGGTCCCTGGGTTTACCATAAGGTTCTGTATAATTTTTTATCTCATTTGGAGATGGTTTGGATTAGAAATGATCAAACCTAAATTTTACCCTAATAAGGGGTCTTAGGTTAAAGGTGCACTTTTTGATATTGAGTGGTCAAAACACCTCAACAGAGGCTGAGATTTTTACCACTGGCTAGTAATATTCTCTAGCACCCCCTCAAAGAGTTCGAGGTAGATCGGGGTAAGTTTGCCCCAAGAACCAAGGTCAAACCCTAAGGATGGATCTTGGTGGCTTGTGAAGGTCATGAGGTCAAATGACCTTGGAGTAACCCGAAATTTGGTGAAGAGGACCATAGGGCCATTATAGTTCTCTGGATGAAATCTTAGTAGATTTGGAGACTGTTGGGATACCTAAAAAACCTAACCCTAGTTGAGGATGCAAACTTGTAGAGATAGGAATTGACACTAAATCACATTGAAAAGTGATGAGATTTGGGTAGAGTGAATTATAGGGATGGTACAAGCTCTGGATATTTTACTATGAATTTTAAGATCATTATTTTGGATACTTTATTAACGATTTTGTAGCTTGTATGATTTGCTTAGAAAATTTATTATGGAATACATACTTCCTGGAAATTGATGAAATTTAAGTAGGGAATGTTTATTAGGATTTAAAATCTCTGTGAATTTTTTCTGGGATTTTTGAAAGTTTAATTCTAAGGCTTGCTTCATTAAGTATGTTTTATCTTGAATATTTGATTAAATCTAAAGTGCTGTTTAGCAAGCTGGTAAAATTATGATTCTTTGCACAAAAATCTTTTCTATATCATACTACTGATTAGTAATTTTTCTATAATTTTCCGATGAGTAATTTCAGTATTTCCTTCTTTACGTAGGATTAACGTGATTATACTGGATAAATTAATTAGAGGTTAAATACTTTCTATAAAATTCTGAAAATTTGTATTTGAGGTTATCTTGCTGTTATTTAATGATTATGATTTTTGGGTAGCCATTACTTAGGAGGATCATGTAGTTCATGTCTAAAATGACCCGTGGCCCATCTCTTGGGAAAATTAAATAAATATCAGATTAATTAGGAAAATTATAAGTTTCTGGATTTAGACAAATTATGATATGGTAGACCTCCAGTAAATATTATAGGAGATTCGGAAGACAATTTGGAGTACCTCATATAGCTTAGGATGATCTGCATATAGTAAAACCACGAAAACTGAACTAGAGTAATAATGAACTAGGGAAATGAGATTTTGGTAGTTGCTGGTTGGTTAGTGCAAGCTACGATTAAGTTCATTATTGGAAGTCAGGATAAGTAGGGTGTGAGACCGGTTAGGGTTAGGTGGTGTTCGGGAATGACGGAAGATCGTCCATTCCGGGAAGAAGAGGAAGAGTCTTAATACTCTAGAATTAGATCTAAAGTAACAAAAAGGGGATCGGGTTAAGGGAGATCAACCAATAACAATAAGTGTCTTGCGAAAGGGAACTTCGGGCCGTAATGCCGCCGTCTTGGTTCCTAGTGCCCCTTGAGAGCCCTTCACGGAGTATGCCGGGGGCAGTCCTGGGCTAACGTAAACCATAGGAATAATAAATTAAAAGAGCAACTAGTATAACTAGGGTTGCATATACACACTCCCCGATAGCTAGGAAAGTAGAATAATAGGATTGGTTGCCATTCAGACAGTAGCTCTGAAGGTAGATGCACGGACGGGACTGTCCGGGGGGCCGAGGGCTCGAGGGCTCGAGGGTTGGAGTACAGAATAAAGGTGGTGGGTCTTCGGTATCTGATAGTCGTTCACACCGACATTGGTGCGTTGACTCGGCGGTGTGGGACACTTAGCCAAAGAAAGTCTGGTGGGTACAGCCAGCAGTAGTACGCGGATACTCTAGGTTGTGTTCTTCTAGGGGCGTACGGAAGGGCTAGACCTGGTAGTGTGGATACCCGCCTAGGAGTGGGGGGCCCGACCCACTGTCTCCGTTTGCCACTACGGAGGTTCCTGGGAGTGAAGCTAGCTGCCCGAACAGGGGGAAACTAAAGGTCTGTGCGCATAAAGTCGTGTGCGTGAGTTGCACTTGCATGAATCATGGCATAGCATATCACTACACTCATATTTGCATACAACCGACACCCCAACGTATAAATCGGTATGGGACTTTTTATACGATGGGAGCCTTGCAGAAGATCCCTTAACTTATAAGTTTGTATGGGCATTCATATAAGTTAAGGTTACATACTTATTTACTTGCTTGTTCACTTACTATTCTTTAGCTGCCTTTTTATACAAGTTGCTACTTATTAATTGCTCTCCTTATTACTTACTGCCGTAGGATTGTTAGACCTATTTCATTCTAAATAACTACTAGATTAGCTTCTCTGTCACCTGCTTGGTTATTCTCCACTTTTGTAGCCTCCCTTTCCTCCTCTCCGCCCGGTGCTTAGGAGCCGTGGTGGGAGGGGTAGGGGATGATAGGGCTTAGTCTTTATGACTAATGGTTTTCGAACCACAATATTACAGGAGCTCCGGATGGGAGACAGGGACCAGCAGTCCAGGGACCAGCACCAGCGGAGTACGGTGCGCATGGAGGTGGGACAGTCTAGCACCGGTGCACCTGCGACCAGCTCCGTGAGTGATTAGTAGTTTCATAACTTCCGCGATGAGCGAATTGTAGTGAGGACTCTGATGTACTGGGCTCGAGCCCATTTATCTATTTTCCTGTTATTATCTATTGATGGACTGGATATGATTTCACTTTTATTTACATGTTTCTGTGGACTTGTTTACATTATATGTTTAATTACTTCTCTCTCTTATGATCAAAAAGGGCCGACAGAATTGGCGTTTTGTAGTGGTTGCCTTCCCGTGAGTCGGTGCCACCGCAAAGCGGCAATTCTGGGCTAAGACCCCGGTGGTTTAAAAAGAAAAAAAAGGGGGTCTTATAGAGAACATGTCTAAGACGCACTTGGTGGACAAGTTTATGACATTCACCTTCACTGAGGAAAGGGAAATCCTGCCACAGGTTGCTGAGTTTGAAAATCTGGTGGACAAGCTCAACAGTGAGAACATCCTTCTGCCAGATGGATTTGTTGCAGGGGCGATTATTTTCAAGTTGCCCTCGGCCTGGTATTCCTTCAAGACTGAGATGTACCGGAAGAAGATGCATGAGAGTCTTAAAGACCTCAAGCACTTCATCTGCATTGAGGATGAGAACCGGACTAGGCATGTCATAGAGACAATCAACAAGCAATCCTCTACTGCTAACATGATCACGCATCCTAAGCGAAAGCCTAAGCCTGGGAAGACTCGCCCACTAACCAATACACCCGCAGTTGCTGCCACCAGCAAACAGATAAAGAAGAAATTCAAAGGCAAGTGCTACAACTGCAATAAGTGGGGTCACTGCGCTTCCGAGTGCCGACAGCCCAAACGGGGCGACACCAGCACACCAAGGACTGAAAATCAAGCCAACATGGTTTTTCAGACCGCGCCTACCGACTTTGTTGCCATGGTCAGTAACGGGATGGCCAGTTCAGAGTGGTGGCTCGACTCAAGTGCTACCTGCCACGTCTGCAACAATCCAAAGCTTCTAGAGGATGCAAAAGAGGTGGAAGAGATTGTCACTGTTGCGAATGGAGCTGTAGCTGACGTGCTGAAGGTCGGCAACGCTACCCTGACTCTCTCCTCAGGTAAGACTCTTACTTTGAAAAATGTTAAATTTATACCGACATTAGCTGCTAATTTAGTTTTGATTAGTCTGTTGTGCGATGCGGGTATGTCTTTTAACATCAGTGGTGGTCGGGTAACCCTAATGGTTCACTCACATTACTTTGGTTGCGCGTATGTTGTTAACGGGATGTATAGGCTGAGTCTAGCACATGAAGTAGTAAATCAGGTTAGCTCAAATCTGATAGATCCTAAGACTTTACATGCAAGACTAGGACACGACAATTATAGAAAACTACTCATGCTAGCTAGAACTCACAACATACCCCTCGACACAAAAACCAAATTTGAAAAATGTGAAATTTGTGCGCAAACTAAGATAACTAGAATACCTTTTAGTCAGGTTTCTGGAGCACACAATTACTAGAGTTGATACACTCCGATATTTGTGACTACAAAAGTTTTGTCACACGTGGAGGTCGGAAGTATTTGATAACTTTTATCGATGATTACTCTAGATTCAGTCACATTTATCTTCTTAAAACCAAAGATGAAGCTTTTGAAAAATTTCGTATATTCAAAAATAGGGTTGAAAATCAACTTGACATGAAAATAAAAAGGCTAAGAAGTGATAGAGACGGAGAATACGTCTCGGGGGAGTTCAGAGATTTCCTTGCCAGCAATGGCATAATCCCTGAAACCACCGCTCCTTATTCCCCACAATCCAACGGCATCGCTGAGAGGAAAAATAGAACTTTAACAGAAATGTTTAATTCTATGTTGCTTATTGCTGGCATGTCTGCGGCCTATTGGGGTGAAGCCGTCCTCACGTCAAATCATATTCTTAATAAAGTTCCCCATGCAAAGTTGACTAAGACACCCTATGAGCTTTAGTTTAAGCGGCCTCCTAGATTTGACAATCTTAAGACCTAGGGCTGTATCGCTTATGTTAGGATACCAGACTCTAGAAGAGCTAAGATTGGACCCAGGACAAATACCTGCATCTACATAGGATATGCAGATGATAGTGCTGCAGACAGGTTTCTGGATCTCTCCACAAATACTGTAATAGAATCAAGAGACGCTGTCTTCTTTGAGGATAAGTTCCTTAAGGACAAGAACCTGACACTGCCGGTCTGCCAGCCACTAGTACTAAGCCTTTAGTTGAGCCAGGACAACATAACTCGGACACTGAGCCTGTAGACACGAGTGGTTTAGATACCAGAAGGCTATCTAGTAGAGAGAAAATGCCTAAAAGCTTCGGTACAGACTTCGTGACTTACCAAGTTGAAGCTGATCCATCCACCTATAAGGAAGCGATGCAATCTAGAGACTCTCTATTATGGAAAGAAGCCATAGACGAAGAGATGAACTCTCTCATGCAGAACAACACATTGACTTTGGTTGATTTTCCCAAAGGGGCTAAAACCATTGGCAATAAGTGGGTTCTGAGGAAGAAGCTAAATCCTGATGGGAGTATCGCTAAATACAAAACACGTCTAGTTGCCAAAGGCTTCACTCAAGTGAGTGGTGTAGACTACTTTGATATATACTCACCTGTCTGTCACTATGCGACAATTAGGATTCTTCTCGCACTAGCATCTATTGAACACTACATTGTTCATCAGATGGATGTCAAGACTGCATTTCTTAATGGAGATCTGACTGAAGAGATCTACATACACCAGCCTGAAGGGTTCGTCATAGAAAGTCTAGAAACTAAGGTCTGTAAGTTGATTAAGTCACTATACGGATTGAAACAAGCACCTAAAATGTGGCATGAAAAATTTGACACATGTGTAAAAGGCTTGGGTTTCAAATCCAGTCTATCAGATAAATGTCAGTACGTAAGAACAAGTGCAAATAAAGTAGTCATCATATGCTTGTACGTTGATGACATGATAATTCTGGGCACTGATCAGTTTGAGGTGAAAGACGTGAAAGTTGCTCTGACGGCACAATTTAGCATGAAAGACCTAGGTGAGGTGAAAACCATCCTAGGAATGGAAGTGAACTTCACAAAAAAGGGTATTACCCTGAGTCAGAGTCACTACATTAGGAATCTATTGGAAAAGTGGGGTTACGATAAGAGCAAAAAGGCTGAGACTCCATACGATTATAACAGTAGACTGAAACCGAATGTAGGTTCAGCTATTAGACAGTTGGATTATTCCAAACTCATAGGAAGTCTCATGTACGCTACTACCTGCACTAGACTTGACATAGCCTTTACGGTCGGCATGTTGAATAGATTCACCAGTAACCCTGGGAAGGACCACTAGGACGCCTTAGACAGGCTAATGAGATACTTAAAGTTTACTGAGAAGTATTCTTTATGTTACAGTGGGCATCCTCCAGTGCTTGAAGGGTATTCCGACGCATCTTGGTGCTCGGAAATAGTTGATTGTCGATCCACTAGTGGTTTTGTGTTTACACTAGGAGGAGCTGCAGTAGCTTGGAAGTCTAAGAGGCAAACATGCATTGCACTATCCTCTATGGAATCGGAACTCTATGCTCCCGCTTTAGCTGGAGAAGAAGCAGAGTGGATAAGAGATCTGATATTGGATATTCCAATGATGAGTCTAAAAATGAACTCTATTTCGATTTATTGCGACAATCAAGCCACAAAGACCATTGCTACAAATACGTTGTTCAATGGAAATCGAAGGCAACTAAGGATGAAACGGGCCTGATTGACCTATCTCACCAGTCAGGGGATAATCTTCCTATTGGACGTGAGGTCAAAAAATAATGTAGCAGATGTCCTTACTAAGGGCTTATGTAAGGTTCTCACATATAAAACATCGGGGGAGATGAGATTAACGTCCATTTAGGAGGACTTAATACCTAGCTCATGTTTTAAATCTAAGAACCGCTGTCTGCTTACATTCAAGCATCTACGTTGAGCACACTAAAGTGTTTCAGATGTTATCTGATGAAAGCTAGAGGTGAGATAGTTGTCAGTCATTCCAAACTTGATGACTTACGTAATTATTCTTTGCCAAAGGCTGAATTGGGTATCATTCCAAAAAGAAATACTGAAGTTGCTAATATGTGCCCTGATATTATAAATATTAGTTATATCATTCCAAACTTGATGATATAATAGTCACAGCTTGTTGTATCATTTCAAACTTGATGATATAGCACAATTGTGGAACGTTAATAATAATCTTAATAATCGAAGGAATATGGTTTGATTCTATGAAATCAATTAGTCTAATTTTGTGTAAATTAGATAGAGATGTTGTTTTGAGATTCTTTCCTCCCAATTATAGTATTAAGTTCACCCGCTGTTAGAACTAATCACTTCATTTCTGCAAATGTTTGAATTCATAGAGATTTGTCTCATGATATTCTTGTTGTTATTGTTTGCAGGCAATATGGAGATTGGAGGAGAGACAGTTGATTTTGACCCAGATGATGATGATCTGCTGTTCGCCTAGATCAATTATCAGTTTGAGTTTTCCAGTTTCTTGTTTTATTTCATGTTTGAAACTTTTGGTTTAAGTTTAGCATTCTGTTATCTAAAACTCATATTTATAATTCTGGGAAACTCTCTTGTTTTGGTCATTATTAACTATTGAATAAGTAGCCCTTTTTTCTATGCTAACACTTATATACAATATAGGAGGAGATTGTTCAGGTATATTTATATACGTGTGAATGAGCTCCTTAACGGGTCGGTTAGGATCCGATAGGAATCCAAACCCGTAGTCGGGGATTTAGGGTTTCGCCTTTAAATACCCTAACTAGGGGCAACGAGGAGACCGTTCCAAACTTGACGGTCACGCGGATGCTTCGAGCACAACTCTCACATTTTCAACGGGTTGATCGATGATATCCTCAGTAGAAATTACAAATATAATCTGGAATCGAAGTACGGAATAAGCATGATGTGGGAAACTCATATGGACAGGTTGGTTTGGATTGGTGATGTTTATCTTTTGTTTGCATGCCGGAGAAGACTCTGTGGCTAAATATGTAGTTTACAGAATCATGGGGTGTGCAAGTTGTTGCAGTTAGAGTACTGGAGTGGTCTCCAAGAAAACACTCAAATTTGGGGAAGAAACGGTGTTCTGTCCCCTACTGCGCGACAGTAGTGTTACCGCTCCTAGACAACTATGTTTGTGAGACCCGTCTCTTGTAGACTCGGGGGCCAGTATATTGAGCTGTGAGTTTTGATTTCCCAACTTTGGTGGCTGTGAGTGCCAGCCTTGAAACATAACGCGATTATGTATTGTATGAATGGACAAGGGGAGGCTGACCCGCGTCGTGGTTTGTTGCGCCTGACGATTTGAGCAACAGGTTGTGCCTAACCTGTACCCACCCTATAGCGATCTACTTGGAGTGAGTCATTGGATTGTATCTAAAGGTAACAGAGCTCCTTTGACTTTCTCGTAGTATAGGTGAAAGTCTTAGACTTCGGGCTGGAAAGACTAGTGATGCTCAAACAAATGTTGAACCGTCATTGAGTACGGTGGTTGGCCTGAGAAAGTTCAGAACACCGAAATGTGCCCTGAGTGCACAGAGCGTGTGGCCGTACGTGCCAACATTTGTGGTCGCATGTTTGATTCCCGACCTCAACAACCCGCCCTACGAGACCGACTATGGATCCATTGTGAGAGGAACTCTGTGCTCTTTGAGAGATGGGTTGAGAGGGATCCGGATCCCCTGGAGTTCCTATTTGAACTCCAGGGGGTGGAGTTCCTCTTTTGCGGATTAACGGGACGGAATCAGGAAAAATGATGAATATCAAAGTTGTAGATATCCCCGAGACGAATAACTTTCATGTTGAACACTTTTTGATTTGAAGTCGTTTAGACCCCCGATTTGGATCCCGAAAAAATTCGGTCCGAAAATTATTAATTTAATTATTTTCGGACAGAATTTTTTCGGGGCCCAAATCGGGGGTCTAAACGACTTCAAATCAAAAAGTGTTCAACATGAAAGTTATTCGTCTCGGCGATATCTACAACTTTCATGTTAACCAATATTTCTGATTCCGTCCCGTTAATCCGCAAAAGAGGAACTCCACCCCCTGGAGTTCAAATAGGAACTCCAGGGATCCGGATCCGGGTTGAGAGTGTGCGGACGAGACCCACTACGACCATCACGAACTTGACAAAAGGTGAATATGGACAAACTTTGATCATTGTCGAGATACAGATTTTTCATTCATGGTTTTATTCTTATTTTCTCCCCCCATTGAAGATCTTGCAGATCTCGAAATTTCCCTGGTATGTACGTTCCTCGAGGGTTTCGATATTAATCCCGGTTTTTCCCTGTAAAAGGGAGCGAATCAGTGATCTCAGGGGAAAAATTGGGGGATGGGGAAGAACGATTTCCTAACACCCAAGGCGATCGCGAACAGGATCAAAGCCAAGGGGCTGCAGAAGCTGAGATGGTACTGCCAAATGTGCCAGAAACAATGCAGGGACGAGAATGGCTTCAAGTGCCACTGCATGAGCGAGAGCCACCAACGCCAGATGCAGGTCTTCGGCATGAACCCTAATCGAGTCATCGGCGGCTACACGGAGGAGTTCGAGAGCACTTTCCTCGACCACATGCGGCGTTCCCACCGCTTTTCCCGCGTGGCTGCCACCGTTGTTTACAACGAGTACATCTCTGATCGCCACCACGTCCATATGAACTCCACCGAGTGGGCTACTCTCACGGAGTTCGTCAAGTATCTGGGCCGCACCGGAAAGTGCAAAGTCGAGGAAACTCCCAAGGGCTGGTTCATTACATATATAGATAGGGACTCAGAAACTATCTTCAAGGATCGGCTGAAGAACAAGCGCGTCCGATCCGACCTTGTTGAGGAGGAGCGCCAAGAGCGCGTCATCGCCCAACAGATTGAGCGTGCAGCCGCCCTACTCCCTTCCACATCCATCCCCGCTGATGAAAATGTGAATCCGCCTCAATCAGAAGACACCCAATTCCCTCCGGTTAAATCTTCGGAGAAGATTGTTTTTTCAATCCAACCCACCTCGGTAGCATCTTCAAAACCTGTTTTAGTAGGGGATGGGGTTGGCATCGCAAGAAACGACAGCTTAAACTTAGGGTTTGGTGACGATCCTAAGCCTGTAGGGAAAGTTGAGAAAACCAAGGCTGCTGCTGCAAATGGTAATACTAGTGGCAGTGGCAAATCAGCACTACACGAATTGATGAAGGAGGAGGAGAAGGCGAAAGAGATAAAGAACAGGAAGGACTACTGGCTGTGTGAGGGGATTTCAGTGAAGGTGATGAGCAAGACACTGGCAGATAAGGGGTATTATAAGCAAAAAGGAGTTGTGAGGAAGGTAATTGATAAGTATGTTGGGGAGATTGAAATTTTGGAGAACAAACATGTTTTGAGGATTGATCAAGAGGAGTTGGAGACTGTTATTCCGCAAATTGGGGGACTTGTCAGGATTGTGAATGGGGCTTATAGAGGCTCAAATGCGAGATTGCTTTCTGTTGACACCGAGAGATTTTGTGCAAAGGTTCAAATTGAGAAGGGAGTTTATGATGGGAGGGTGCTTCAGGCTGTAGACTATGAGGATATCTGTAAGGTTTTACAATGAGGGCTTCACATACCCAGGTTTTTTTTTTCTTATAGCTATAAACTGGCATTACTGAAAATTACTCTTCTTTTATTGGGCATTGACTTTTATTATAGTTGCTTATGATATGGGATGCTTTGGTTGGAGAGTATGCAGTACTAAATATGTATTTGTATTTGCTGTTTGAAGTTTAAATTTGTCTCTGCATATACCTTGTTATCTATGTTCAAGCTTGATGCATTGTGTTTTCACCTTTTTTGCGGAACTACTAATGAACAGTGAGTGTATTAATTATGATTATTTAGGAGTTTGCCATACTGATTACTTATTACTTGCACCATATGGTAAATTGTTCATGATCTGAATTCTAGGCTGGTCAAATTTTATTGTCTTTATATACTTTCTATTTTGCAATGTGCTTACAATGCCTCTTTATATACTTTTTGTTTTACATCAAGATCCTAGTCTTTTTTGTAATAAATAAAGTTCCTTACAAAAAACATCCATAGTAAGGTGGTTTGGTATATGCTTTTCATGGACGGCATACGTATAATCAATGAGATATCTACTTAGGGTCCGTTTGGCACAACATTGGCGGCCATGAACGCGGTGGTTATGAACTGTCGTTCGTGAACTCCCAACCTCACATAAGGAATTCCATTCACTTTTATGTTCAAAAATAAATTTTTTCTTGTTGGCGGTCATAACCGTCGCCATGCCAAACGTATTTTCTATGGCGGTACTTCGAGTGCCAACTCCGCTTCTACTGGTCCTACTCAGTGAATTATCGATTTTGGCGCCACCAATCACATGATCAGTTCTGCCTTACGTTTTGTATCCTATTCCTCTATTTCTGGCAAAGATAAAGTGAGCATTGTTGATGGTTTCTTCTCCTCTATTGCTGGGAAAGGCTCAATTCCTTGTTCTTCTCTCACTTTATCCTCTATGCATCATGTTCTAAAGTTCACCCATAGTCTACTATCTGTTACTCATTTGACGAATTCTCTCCAATGCTCAGTTACATTTTTTCCTTCTTATTGTGTCTTTCAGGATTTGAAGACGGGGCAGGTGATTGACTCTGGTAGCATGAAGGATGGTTTGCACGTGTTTAATTACTCTTCTGGGTCTACCCCTCCACAAGCTCTCCATTCTTCGCGGACCTCCACCTTGCTCACTTGACATCGTCGACTTGGCCACACTTCCGTTGCGACCATGCAATGTTTATTTCCTATTTTTTCTCCTTCATGTTTTAAAATTTTTGTTTGTGACATCTGTGTTGTTGTAAAACATCATCGTAATCCTGTTTCATTACCTAGTATAACACCTTTTCATATTATTCATTATGATGTTTGGGGTCCTAGCTTTGTTGCTTTTATTTCTGGATGTTTTTGATTTATAACATTTATTGACTATTTTTCCCGCACAACTTGAGTTTATCTTATGAAAAAAATGAGGTGTTTTCTATCTTTCAAAAGTTCCATACTATGGTATCTACTCAATTTTTAGCCAGTATTAAAATACTTTGTAGTGATATATGTCAATGCTCCTTTGGAGGATTATCTTGCTACTCATGACATTCTTCATAAAATCTCGTGCGTTCACTCTCCATCTCAGAACGGTGTCGCTGAACGAAAGAATTTTCATCTCTTGGAGGTGGCTCGTTACTTACTCTTCACTATGAACCTCCCAAAGTACTACTAAGGTGATGCAGTTCTCACATCTGCATATCTAATAAATCGTATGCCACTTCAGTTTTGGGATATCAAACCCCCCTTATTGCCTTACCCAAAACTTTTGGTTGCGCCTGCTTCTCTCACATTCATTCTCCGGGTAGGTCCAAGGTCGACCTTCGAGCCCTTAAATGTGTGTTCATTGGCTATTCACCCACACAGAAGGGATATAGTTGTTATCATCTTCCGAGTTCCGACTAAAAGAACTTTTGTCATGATGGATATCACGTTTCGTGAATCTGAGCCTTATTATGTGCCCTCACTTCAGGGGGAGCCTACATGTATGGGTGAAGTGAGCTCACCTGTCTTGCCCTTACTGATTCCTCCTCCACCTTCTTTACTTACTAGTGAGAATCCCAATTAGGGGGAGCCCCCTTATAAAGAACAAGATCTATGAGTGTACACTAGACGGGGTAGAGCTAACACAGATTCATCACACGCCACCAGCGCCAATGCTAGCTTAGTCAATGGATTGTTCTGAACCTCCCATTGCCCTTCAAAAAGGTATCAGATCTTGCACTCAACATCCACTATCTCGTTATGTTTCCTATAAGGCACTAACTTCTTCCTACAAAGCTTTCATCTCCTCCCTTGCTTCTGTTTCCATTTCGTCCACATGGCATGAGGCTCTTAAGCATCAGCAGTGGAAAGAGACTATGATTGAGGAAATGAACGTTTTGGAAAAGAATTGTACCTGTGAGCTAACTCATCATCCGTATGGAAAGAAGGTCGTCAGTTATAAGTGAGTGTTTACCGTGAAACAGAACTTTGAAGGTTTGGTTGAACGATTCAAAGCTAGATTGGTGGCAGGGGGTATACTCAAACCTCAGGAATTGATTATCAAGACACTTTTGCTCCCGTCACAAAAATGAACTCTATACGAGTCTTGTTATTATGTGATGTGTGCATACGTTTGCTGACAAAACTCGGGCGAAAACCCAACAAAGAGTCTATTATCTTATGAGAAAATATAGAGGCGCACACAAAGGAAAAGATAGAAACATTTACCTACAGAAGAGACGTCTTTCCGTATTCGAAGTCGATGGCGATCACGCGAGGAACTCCCCGTCACCTTCGATCTCCGCTCCGAGGTCGGCCGTTATCGCACACGGCCCCAAGGAATTAAATCACTCCCTTCCCTCACACGAGTTGGTTCCACGGAATCACTTAACAAAGAAAGGAAGCCACAAACTAACAACCTAAAATTCACTCGCTCTCACACTCAAGTGGTCCCACGAATTCTCAAACACTCGCGGTGGCTCCACAAAATCTCATACGCTAAGATCTAACCAATGCCAACTACTCTAAATCCCAATCTGTTTACTGGTAACAAATAACCACACTCCAGGCTTAATAGCAACAGGAATCAGAGCAAGTCCACTGTAACTTGATGTTATTGTTCATCTTCTCGGGATGAAATTAACAAAAAAGCAACTTTCACATAGGAAACGCCTCTACAACACCCCTCAAACGGAAGCAGCAAACATACCCGTTCCCTATTCACTAACTCCCACAAAAGCCTTCAACCGAATTCAATCCACGACAATATGTAGCAGGCAAACACATTCATTAACAACAAGCTTTCATCAACATTCACCTAACATTACAACACATGTTTATCACACGCCTAACACCTAAAAGCTCTTACACAGAGCTTTTAATCACGCCTAATTTCTAACATGAAGCACACAACAACCTCAACGGAAACACATTCACAGCAATTTCAATTTCAATATTCACCCCCCCTCAAATTACATCAAAGCCCCCTTTTTATAGGGTTACAACAGAGAAAAGAAATAATAATAAAAAACCTCAACAGGTGCGGCCATGGCGGAGTCACCATGATCATGGAGCTGAACCCACGGCGTCGTGGAGGAGTGGACACAACAGCAGTTTGGAGGAGTCGTGGTCTGCGACGGGTAGCGTGGAGGAACCATGGCTGAGAGATGCGCTCTTGCGTGCAGGAACCCACGTGAGGAAACCTAGCCGATGAATCCGGGAAGATGAGCATTGCTCTGATCGGGACTTGACTCTTGAGGCAGGGGCTTGACCAGCTGTATCTTAAACCATTTAACACATATATATATCATATATATTAATAAGTATATATATATGTGTAAATGTGTGCATATATATACATATATAGGTATAGTTATATATATATAATAGTAGAGAAAAATAATACTCCAAACATGGCTACGCGCGCAGACGTGCAATAACATGACCACGCACACAGGCATGCAAAAACTAAAAGTGACAACATAAAATTTGTAAAAATAAAGTGCAACACAATAAATGACACAAATAAAACATGCAAGATATAGGGTTGATAGAGGTCCGGACTGGTGCGACGTCGGGACTTCTTCGCCGACCTGGTCGGGGCTGGTCTCCACCAACATGAAGAATGTTTTCTTCATGGTAATCTAGATGATGAGGTATATATGTCATTGAGTCTCTCCCTCCAGGTTTTTTCCTTCCGAATTTGAAGGGAAAGTGTGCCGGTTAAAAAAGGCTCTTTACGACCTGAAGCAATTTTCGAGGGCTTGGTTTGGTCGGTTCCAAGAAGTCGTGATTTCACTCGAATACAAACAAAGTCACGCAGATCATACATTGTTTATTAAAAGGAGAGCAAAACTGTTAACTGCCCTTATTGTCTATGCTGATGACATTGCCATAACAAGGGATGATATTGAATAAGTAAAGGCCTTGAAGGTGAATTTGGCGAGAAAATTTGAACTAAAAGATTTGGGGAAACTTAAGTATTTTTTGGGAATTGAGGTAGCAAGATCTAAACGGTGTATCTTTATCTCCCAGAGAAAATACACCCTCGATTTGCTGGAACAATCTGATATGAGTGGCTTTGGACCTGCTGCACCTATGGAGGTGAATCATAATCTTGGAAGAGAAGATGATCACCCTATTAAAGACGTGGCTGGCTATCACCATCTAGTTGGAAGATTAATCTATCTTTCTCATACTCGTCCTGACATAACTTATGTTGTTGGAGTTGTTAGCCAATATATGTATTCCCCAAAGACGAGACATCTTGATGTTGTCTATCGAATCTTGACATATTTGATGACTTCACTAGGAAGGGGGATCCTATTCACTCCCAATATAGACTTGAAGATTGAAATTTTTACTGATGCTGATTGGGCCGGATCCGTTGAAGACAGACGTTCTACATCTGGATATTGCTCATTTGTTTGTGGGATCTTAGTCACTTGGAGAAGTAAAAAAACAATCTGTCATCTCAAGATCCAGCGCAGAAGCTGAGTTTAGAGCTATGACACATGACATATGTGAAGGTTGTGGATACGCTCTTTGATGTTTGACCTGAGTTTGAATGAGTCTAGTCTTATCTGATTGTACTGTGACAACATGACTGCAATCAACATTGCCAACAATCCCGTTCAGCATGATCGCACCAAGCATATCGAGGTAGACAAACATTACATTAAGGATAAAATCGAGAATAATATTATGTGTATTCTTTTTGTTCCCTCAGAGGGACAACTAGATGATATCTTGACTAAGAGTCTTGGGGTAAATATTTTTTGTGCCTATATCGGCAAGTTGGGTATGAACAATATAACATACCCAATTTAAGGAGGAGTGTTAGATCTGTTACTGTTCCGTTATTTATCAATGTAATCTTCCCTATATAAAGGGACCCCTTCTATTGAATAAGATTTTAACCCTAATTAACACTTAAAAATGAATACTTTGAACAAAATACTACTTATAACTGAAGTTCATTAAACATAAACATGTTCTGATCCATAAAACACAAAAATAGCAAACCATCTAGATCAAATGTTCATAAATAAAAATAGAAACTAACGATCTAACTGCATTTGCAGCCACGTGCCCTTCATCTTATCAGGTAGCCTCATGAAGATGTCATGTTCAATATTATTATGATGCAATATATCCATGGCCCTGAGTAAATAATGCTCGTCAAAATCAGTCATCTGAGAGTAAGTGTCACACAGACACTATCAACATTGCTAACAGGCTTGGTTCCCACTGCACATTGGACCGAGTCAGCCAATTTTTATATGGTCACCGCTATTGCATCAGCTTCTATTGCTCGCTTTCTCCGCCTTCTACTGTTTTCTTCTCCTTCTACTATAGTCTGTTCCTGTGTATTAGTTTCGGCTTAGCAGAATCGGCGACAGAAAGGCAGTAGCAGCCCAAGTTCATCGGCAAAAGCAAGGCAGAAGCAGCCCTAGGTCAGCGATAGAAGGTTCAGAGAGGGAGAGAAATTGAACGAGAGGGAAGCAGAGGGAGCACAAGAGCGGCAAGCCCTAGCGGGAGCACAGGAGCAGCAACGGCGCAGAAGAATTTCCAGAGAAGGCGTGCAAGACAAAAGAAATCGAAGCAAGGTTTATAATATGTAAAGGAAGCGGCACCACGGTGAGACTGACTAGCCAGCATTGTAATTCACCGCATGGATTAATAACACGTGTCATCTAACAAGCCCACCAACCAACATAATGCCATACCAAGTGTCCAAGCCACATACATGTTTTATTTTTTAGGAACTTAACTGACTGAATGAGTCAAATAACTAGTTACCCAAATCCCTTTACCGGCCATGATATAAAACTTAAACAAAAAAGGAAATAAAACATGTGTTGTAACACATCACATAATTATAATAGTAAAGAAAAAAAGTATCACATGTAACACTGATTTTATTTCTCGTCATCGGGGATTTCAAATCGTTTTACGTGTTTTAGTATTTTGGTTGTTACAGTACTTTCCTATGTAGCGCAAATAATTAATCAGTACACATATATGTATTACTTATGTTTGAAAGAATTAATTGACTAATTTTACCACTTGGAACTTCAAAGCGATTATGTCGCTCTAATGCATCTCGTAACACTCTTGAATCTGATGTTGAACCTCCCCAGTCAGATAGAAATTTCATGTTGCTGTCACAAACATCGAGTACATTTCTTGTGATAGCTTGTTTACGGTTGTAATATCTACCCTGATCTTCAATCAGAACAGTTCAACATGTGTTCCATCCAATGCACAGCACAATCCACAAACCATCTCCACCTTTGTTCTACTCTGGATTCAGGCAATTTGATATAGTCCTTGGAAATTTTTAAAACCCCTCGAGCACAATATTGAAGTGTCTGGCTGCCTGCTAATAGTATCAATCATGCGCATATATGCACAAGCAACATCTCAGAACTTATTGTTATGTGCTAATATGTATAAAAATAAAGCAACTGATTCTTTGGTAGACACGGATTGTGTATCACAGACAACCTTTCGCACGTAAAATATTAAAGAGCTCATTAAATGGTGCTTTACCCATACGCAACTGGTTGAAGCAGTCAGCCTCTTGTAAATAAGGGTTTTAATAAAATATTACGTAAGGAGTCATTGTATGCAACATATGCAGGTTGTCGGAATGGAATTCAAAACAACTACAACTGCCCCTAGAGTCGCTGCGACTGATGACGTTATAATAATATCTCTCTTGCGTTTGTTATGTACCTCGTTATTATCCATTGCAGCAAAACTATGCAATGTAAAAACAACTAATTACACAGCTGGAAAACAAAATGTGATATTGAGCTATAGGAAGTATTTATGTGTCCCTATAGGAATAAAGTTTATCATTGTAATATAGGCTCCAGCTTTTCTGTTGTAATTGGAAGCCAAAACTCAAAATCGAGATGAAAATGGAAGCCAAAATATC
Organism: Platanthera zijinensis; assembly: GCA_039513925.1. Taxonomy (NCBI): domain Eukaryota; kingdom Viridiplantae; phylum Streptophyta; class Magnoliopsida; order Asparagales; family Orchidaceae; genus Platanthera; species Platanthera zijinensis. The sequence goes on along the minus strand of CM077093.1, from coordinate 22,176,640 downwards.
TTCATGTAAAATCTAATCCATATTAAGCAAAAGTGCAGAACAAACTCGATTTGCCACAATTATCAAAATGTTATAATAAAGTTATATGTAATGAGTAGGGTCTTCGAAGCTTTTGACTAAAATATAGAACAACATTTAATAGATCAGGAAAAAGTAATCATAACCACTTCAAAAAACTCAGGAAGCTTGTGAACTTGTTAAAACTATGTCAATGAAAGCTGATGTGCTTATATGGGGAGCCATGTTGAGTGCTTGCAGAACTAGTGGTATGGCTGAGATTTTTCAATGGGTTCGAGAAAGTTTTCTTGAGTTAGGGCCTTCTGATAGTGGTGCTTTTGCGTTGCTGTCCAACATATATGCCACAAATGATAGGTGGGGAGATATATCCAGGCTAAGACGGCTGATGAGGAAGAAAGGTATTAAGAAAGAACCAGGTTCAAGCATTATTGAATTGGATGGATGGGTTCATGTGTTCCTGGTTGGAGTGATGGAACACCATCACATGGAGGATATTTTGACCCAATATCATTTATTTGGTTATTTCCTTCAATTATTCTATGATGATCCAGTTGAAGGAATACCTATGATAACTGATGCCCTTTTGGTTCCAGCTTTCATGAAGAAGATGCAGTCAAGTGGCGATATGAATCTCATTGGGAAGTTTGGTGTTGGATTTTATTCTGTGTATTTGGTAGCTGACTATGTTGAGGTCATGAGCAAGCATAGTGATGATAATCAGTAAGGATTTTGTTCTCTCTTATGAATCATCACTCTAATTCACAGCGCATCTGCCTATTTTGCTACATTTTTCTGATTATATGAAATATCTTGTCCTGTTTTTACTCTATCTACAATAGGTATGTTTGGGAATCTAAAGTGATGCCTCTTTCGTCATTTCTGAAGACACATGGAACGAGCCTTTGGGTCGTGGAACAGAAATTTGGCTGCATCTCAGGGATGAAGCCAAGGAGTATCTGGATGAAACTAAGTTGAAGGTGAGCATGATAGTGGCTGACCGATATATTTAGTTTTGCATGATTTGAGTAAATTAGCAAGATCAAACACCATCCTTTTCTAGATTTACACATGCCTATATCAGGGAAAAAAACTCCAAATCCAGGAAAAAAATTCCAGATCTATATTTCTTCAATCTCTATTAACCTCAAAATAAAAAAAACAAAAAAAAACAGGGGGATGAGGCAGATCGGGCAAGGTAATATCCAGGAAAAAAAGTGAATGAGGAGGGAGAGGAAATGGAAGAGGAAGAGGAACAAGATGAAGAGGAAGAAGAGGAAGATGAAAATGTAGAGGAAGATGATACCTGAAGGAGGAAAATGACAGGAAGAAGCTATTCCTGTTAGAGCAGTTGGCATCACGCAAGCCTTCGAGCGTGAAATAAAAAACGGGAGTGGAAAACTGGCAAAAACCGAAGTCGGGAGGTAAGTTTTTGGACAGTGGCTTTTAGGTTTAAAGGAATATTTGTGGTTTCGGTTCTCAAAGCCAATGCCTTTCTAATTCTCGTGTGTCAAACATCTGAATTGGCTTTCTGGAACTCGATGCCAATGAACGGACCCATAATGAAATCTTTATTGTCGAACTTGAACTAAAGCTAATGAAATCAGGGTAAAAAAAGCTAGGTTTAAAAATAAATCTTAGAAGAAATATGCATATCAAATTTCAAATGGAAATTAGTTGTGGCGCGAGCATGGCGAGTATATTCCCGACGCAGAGTCGTAGATAATACATCACCAGCCTAGCCGCCCTATTTATTGTTTTATATTTATTTACTGTTTCTCCCCAGACTAGGGCCTATACAAGTGCAAGTATGAGACTTTAATCTGGGAAAAAACTCCAAATCCAGGAAAAAAAATTCCAGATCTGTATTTCTTCAATTTCTATTAACCTCAATAAAAAAACTCAAAAAAATAGGGGGATGAGGCAAATCGGGCAAGGTAATATCCAGGAAAAAAAGTGAATGAGGAGGGAGAGGAAATGGAAGAGGAAGAGGAACAAGATGAAGAGGAAGATGAAAAAGTGGAGGAAGATGATACCTGGAGGAGGAAAATTGAAACGGGAAGAAGCTATTCCCGTTGGAGCAGTTGGAATCGCGCAAGCCTTCGAGCGTGAAATCAAAAACGGGAGAGGAAAACTGGTGAAAACCGAAGTCGGGAGGTAAGTTTTCGGACAACGGCTTTTAGGTTTAAAGGAATATTTGTGGTTTCAGTTCTTAAAGTCTATGCCATTCTAATTCTTATGTGTCGAACATCTGAATTGGCTTTCTGGAACTCAAAGTGATGTAAACCTAAAGTGGGGGTTTAGTTTTGAAACAAAGTAAAATGCGACCTATTTAAATAAATGCGGCGCGAATGGCACTTCACGAGCTATTTTGAACGAATAAAAAGCGACCTAAGTGTTGCTCGCGAACGTGAGGCTACCGCACGTGTATGATATCATCACAAATACTAAGTCCGTAGGCATAGCAATTAAGCGGGTGGTAACACAGATATGAAATGACGGTAATTAGGAGATTAAGAAAACTAGGGCAAGTTCTTTAATTACCTATTCATTTAAATGTTAGCATAACAAATCAAACTATGGGTTGAGAGTCGGAGAATGGAGAGGTATACCATGGGGTGAGTAGCAACGACTGACTATCCCTGGGAGGTGGAAGGAGAAGCTACAAGCCGTTGCTGTGCTCGGGATGGCCTGGAATCGTGCTGCCTGGAAGTGTGGGGGGGGGGGCTGAGGGCTGGTCGGAACAACTAATTGAAGGCCGGAAATCGTGAAATAGGTCCACGGGAAGACGGAGAAATGCCAGAGGTACACTGAATCTGCTGGAGGAGGGAGCTGGGGCCATCGACAGTGCCCTAGGAGGGCTCTGGCGAGCTCGACGGCGACGGGAGAAGCTTCAGGCAGCGAAAACGGCGGCAAACAGAGCTGTCCCAGGCGACGACGGATCTGGACAGGAAGTTCAGCGGCTTCTTGAGCGACGAACAGCTGAGGAAGGAACGATCGGCTTCAGGATCGGCAAGGGAGAGCTCGCCAGCCCTAGGGAAGGACTACAGAGGCGACACCGGTGCTGGAAGGGGTGGAGAAGGGAAGGGGAAGTCGTCGTCGGGCTTTCGTCGCGCAGGAACAGTCAATGTTGGGAGAACGACGACGAGAAGATGATTCCTGTTCATTCTATTCCAATCGGCTCAACAGTAAGAGGAGGGATTACTTTTTATAATAAGTGGGGGTTAGGGTTTTGGAGGAGGAAAAATGGGCCTTGGTGGTGGGTTTTTGGGAGTGGGCTGACTGGGTTCTTTTAAGTGGGCAAAAGTAGAAGATTTAGGCTCTGTTTGGTTGGGCTGTTGCTGATAAGAAGTTGCTGATGAAAAGCCGCTGATAGAAAAATTGCTGATTCTGGAAAACAGAGTTTTGTTAAAAAACTGTTTGGGTGAAATGGAGTTTTCAAAACGGAGTTTTGAAAAAGTTGTTTGAAAACAAAACTGAGTTTTTAGTGATTTTTTTTTCGAAAATTTTAATTACCAACTATTTAAAATATGGAAAAAACATTTTTTCAGTAATATAACACCCAACACACATATGTAACGGTTCATTCATACATTTTTTTAGAACCAACCATCGCCATTTTGTTCTATGCTTTAGCTTCATACAATTGATCTGCAATAATATTACGTAGCGCGATCATCTCCTCTACGCCACCTGCTGTGTCAGTGCATGTTTCTTGCCGCCCTTGTGAGGTCATCCCATGATCTCGATCCCTTTGTTCCGATTCACTAAAATCAATATCCACACGCGAAGGGTGCGAACGAATGAAATTATGTAAACACATTGTGGCGATCCCAATAGCTACTTGTTTGTCAAAGCGATAGCTTGACATGTCCCGCAGTATGACCTACTTCTTTTTCCAAACCCCAAATGATCGTTATATCACATTTCTAAGCGATGAGTGTGCGTGATTGAATATCTCTCGACGTCCTTCTGCTCGACGACCACCACGAGCAAAGTCAGGTAGATGATACCACGTATCTTGATACAGTTTCAAGTATCCTCTTTGCAGAGGATAACCTACCAAGTAATATTTTCCTGAAAATTATTAAAAATTATTTATCAACAAAATGTTTGTATAGTAATAAATAAATAAATAAAATTTAAAAATTACCTAGAGGTGGATGCGGGAAGTTATAACGGGGATCACTTATGGCGAAATTGAAAATGCGACTATCGTGCGCTGATCCCTCCCAACCCTGCATAACGAAGGTGAAACACCTGTTGAAATACAAGCAGCCTTGACATTTTGAGTTGGACTGTCACGTCTCCCAATATAAAGCACTTGACTTCCAACCGGTACGCACGCGTGAACATGTGTCCCATCTATTGCTCCCTAAAACTCAGAAATCGATCCTAAATCGAACATATTATCCAGTGAACATTGCAATATGAAAATCAATCCTAAACATTGCATATCAAATCAGACCTAAAACTCATAAATCCAGTGAAACAAGAGAGGATGCAGTGAAAAAAATCATGGAACAACAAGGTTTGTGTGAAGAAGGCCGGATCTAGGAACTGTGAAACGAACGAAAACAAAAATCCGAAAATGTGGGAGGTTACCTTGTAGATCGGCGATCGGGGAAGATGGAGCGTCGGCGGTGTGCTGCATGAGGAAGAGGCCTGTCGGAAGCTCGAAACCCTGGATCCGGTGGTCGCTGCAGGGAAGATTCGCTGGATCCGGTGGCCGCCGTTGGGAAGGAATCCGGAAGAAGAGAAGAAGCGGAGGAATAGGGTTATCGGGATTTTTGCGATTGCAGATGAACGCGTAAAAAGGCAGCGGCTGGGGTTAGATAATAAACAACGGAATCCAAAATAAGCAGTTTTTAAAATAAGCCGAACCAAACGCGACTTATGACAAAAATGGCGTTGAGTTGGCACCGCACCGTAGGCGATAAGCCGAACCAAACGCTACCTTAAAATGGCCTCTCAAGGGGAATGATTTTATAACTTAAATATTAAATAAAAATAGTTAAATGCCTAAGCTTGCCCTAAACTAACCCTTCTCCTAATTAACAGACCTATGCATTTAAGGTCTCGTTGGCCAGTCACACCAACGAGCCAAATAAAAATTGCGCGAAAGCGTGCGCGATACAAAATTAACACAAGCGCTCATAACACGCGCAATGCAACTCTACGCTACACAATAATCCAAAAATGCGCAAAAGTGTGCGCTACAATAATAAAAGACACATGCGATAAAAATAATAAAAAATGAGGCGATGCGGGTTGCATTAATTCCCCCGGGGTTGAAAGAGCTCGACCTTGACGAGACTCGATGTAACCTGCAAGTAGGAAATCCAAGCATCGGTCAGAGAGATGTTGCATACTGTCCTGCTGATGCCATGGCTGCGACCCAAAACCTGCAGGTAACCTCTCATCTTAAAAGCTCGCAATCAATTTCATGCCAAATATTTAAATAAACAGTAAGCATTAGAGCTTGCAAAGGATGACAGGGGCGGGGTGTGGGGAAAACATGTGGCAGTTAGGAGAACAGGAAGCAAGTGGAATCAGCCTGTGAAATCAGTAACTCATAACGCAACATACGCTCGTTCGATAAACACCTACGAACGTCTGCTAGACCCGGATCGAATATCGTCCTAATTTCACCCGTCAACGTTCCACTCGAGTCACAAAATTTCAAGAAGATCCCAATTTTACCATGTAAAATTTTCCATAAAAATCCTTTGAAGCGGGTGTCCCGATGAAGAGTAAAAATTTTAAGTATTGTCTCGGCTCTCTTGAGACTACTAAACCTAGAAGTGTCAGCACGCAAACGGTAGTGATGTGGTGGTGCAACATGCTGTCATATATCCATAAAGAAGTGATGCGAACAAAACGCGTGCTCGCCAAAAACAAAATCAATATAGGGTGGTGACTCGAGGGTCACAGGTGAGGGACCACCAAACACAATGTTTGTGGGCTCAAGGGTTTGTGACGGCAGTGTGCTAAGAAAGTTAGGACATAAGACGCACGAGTTTATGTCACTCAAGATAAGGGCCTCATCACTAACCAACTCCTCTGGGAGAAGAGAAAGCGATGATGTGTCATTCGAGGTGAGTGACACATCCCTAATAACTCCTCCCTGGAGCGGGGCCACAGGAATCAATTCGACGACTGAAGGATGTGAGTCAGTGGGGGAAAGTGGGTACACCATGTCAATCAGGAGGAAGGGATAAGGGGGAAACTCATCTTCCTGGAGCAGGGGCTCGGGAAGAACATCTTCGATCGAAGTGGGTGCTAAAACGGAGAGTTGGAGACACAACTTCAGTCGGGGTGGTAAAAATAGGAAGAAGCTCTTCTTCCTGGAGCAGGGGCTCAGGAAGAACTTCCTCGACTGAAGGGAGTGCTGTAGTGGAAACACGTGGAGTCACGACATCAGTCGGGGTGATAAAGATAGGAGGAAATTTTTCTTCCTGGAGCAGGGGCTCCGAAAGAATCTCCTTGACTTAAGTGAGCGTCACAGCTGGGGTGGGGTGAGCTAAAGTGCTCGTCGTGAAACTGAGGAGATGTGGAGGACTAACGAAACACCTAATCTCGGGTTCAACTATGTGATATGAAGTGGGAAGGTATGTATGAGCAACATAATACGTGCGCGTTGTCACCTCCAGGTTGTGAGCAGAGGTGCACAACCCACGCAGATTTTGCCGGACGTCAGCAGTGACGCACTCAACATCTTTCTTCAAAGTTATAATGCGCATCTAAATCACTCATCATTTTTTAAACAAAAATTTCTAAACTTAGAAATTTGAAAACAACCGACGCTCGGCTATCCCACGATAGGAGTGAGATATCCCAGCAGCCATACCAAACTAATGTAAACCTAAAGTGGGGGTGTAGTTTTGAAACAAAGTAAAATGCGACCTTTTAAAATAAATTTGGCGCGAAGATATTCACGGGCTATTTTCTAACGAAATAAACGGTCAAGGCGTCGCTCGCGAGCGCAAGGCGTCGCTCGCGAGCGCAAGGCTACCGCACAAATGTAAGAACGTCACAAGTTTTAATTTCACAAGCACAAAAATTAATAGGTGGCATGCACGTGTAACATAAATGACGGTAATCAGGAGATATGATTAGTTAGGGCAAGCTCATCATAATTACTATTCATTTAAATAACATAAACACAAAATAACTAGTGGTTGAGAGCGAAGAGGTCAAGAGGTATACCCTTAGTAGGAGTGGCAGCCGCTGATGGGTTCCCCGAAAGGTCGTGGCTGACTGGAGGAGGCCCGGATAATGTCGACTGAACCCTGGAAGGAGTTAGGCAGCAACCACAGTGGCCGTCGGGCTTCAGGCAGCAGGGCCATTGGCGGACTTCACTGAATCGGGCGAAAGGGGGAGCAGGCGTGGTCGCTGGAGCCTAGAGAAGCTCAGGCGAGCTCATCAACGTCGGAGGAGTTGTGCGCTGGAGGCGGCGGAGAGCTTCCGAGGGTTCCCGTCGGGAAGAGCTAGCGATGGAAGGTGCGACGGTTTCAGAAAGGGTCGCCGGTAACCTAAGAAGGCCTTGGCGCCGACAACACAGGTAGGAGAAGGAGGGAATAGCGGTGTCGGGACTACCGTCGAGCAGGAAGAGTGGAAGAATCGCGGCTTCGGGCTGTGCGGCGCTGGACGGAACCAAACCGAGAGAAAATCCTCGGTTCAGTTCTATTTCCAGCCGGGTTTTAGGAGGAATGAGGGGGGGGGGGGGGGGTTATAGGAGGAGGGATTAGGGTAATTTTTATATTAGCAGATCTTGAGGCTAATTTTAGGGTAGGCTGATTTGATGAACAGAAAGGCATCTCCAAAGATAATACCCAATTTAAAAACTCATATCAGATTTTGGCAATTAATATCTATTTTGAAACAGTTAATTATTATAAGCTTGCCCTAAGTTAACCTATCTCCTAAAATACTGGACCTATGCATTTAGGGTCACGTTGGTAGGTCACACCAACGAGCCAAACCAAAATTGCGCGAACAACATGCGCGATACAAAATAAAACCCAAGCGCTCATAACACGCGCAATACAACTCTACGTTGCAAAACAACCCAAAAATGCGCAAAAGCGTGCCCTACAAAAGTAAGAAAACATGTGTAATAATAATAAAAATAATAACGACGCGACGCGGGTTGCATCACAAAGCCAATGAACGTACCCATAATGAAATCTTTATTGTCGAATTTGAATTAAAGCTAATGAAATCAGGGTAAAAATTCTAGGTTCAAAAATAAATCTCAAGAAGAAATATGCATATCAAATTTCAAATGGAAATCAGTCGTGGCGCGAGCATGGCGAGTATATTCCCGACGCAGAGTCGGAGATAACACTACATCACCGGCGTAGCCACCCTATTTATTGTTTTGTATTTTTTTACTGTTTGTCCCCAGACTAGGGCCTATACAAGTGCAAGTACGAGACTTTAATTAGCTTTTTTTTATCCTGATGAATGAACTAAGTGCATATGGAGGGAATTTCCTCTCATACTCTCTCTTTTGCCTCTCCCTCTAGTCGGTTACCCTAGGAGGTAGCAGATATGAGCCGACATCTCGATATATTTCATCAATACATTACCCAATTTCAAAAGCTATACAATTTTTTGTGGTAATGGATCATTTTTCAGAGGTTGAACACTTCATTACAATGCATCATCACGTCAATGCTATTAGGTTGGACCAAGTTGATGCAACCTTTGTTGCATCCTAATTCTAGTTTATTTCATGTCGCACATGTATCCGCGCTTGTTATAGGCGTTTGTATCTTTTATTTCGCGCGGGTTGTCGCGCAAATTTTTTGGTTTGCCTTGTTGGTGTGACCGACCAACGAGACCCTGAATGAAAAGGTCCGTCAAATTAAGTAGGTGATAGTTAATGCAAGCTTTGAAATTTAGTATCAATTATATTAAGTATTATGGAGTCAAAATCATTTATGTTATTGGCAATGTCCTTTAAGCCAGCTACAGCCTCCAAATCCCTATAAACCTTGACACCACCCTTCTAATTAATGAGTTTTAACAGTGTAATTGACCCAAAGCTCTCTATTTAATCCAAACCCAACCCACGGAATGCCCTAGGCTGGAGATAGAATTGAACCAAGAATTTTCTCTCGGTTTGGTTCCATCCAGCGCCGCACAACTGTTCCTGCTTGACGGAAGCCCGACACAGCCTGTTTCCCGGTCGCCTGCTTGCGCCTCCGACTCCAGATCCTCACCTAGTCCCCGACGACCTCTCCTGCTTCTTCCACCGTCAGAGCCGGCGACTCCTTCGTCGTTTCTCGATCCTCTAACCGCTCCGCCACATTTTCACCGCCGTTCACCGCCATTAGTTTCTGGCTCTATTTGTTTGGGCGTTTCGTTGCTTCGTTTTGGGCAAACGCCGCCGGAAGGAGGGTAAACAAATGAACCTCCAGCGGCGGTTGCTCCGTTTCAACCCGCCCGCCTTGAGAAACGCCCCAAAAAGCTCCGTTTGGAGCAGCCACCTCCCCCCTCCGGTTCGAACACTCCGTTCCACCCGCCGAATCGACCCGCCACCGCCGAACCAAATGGAGCCTTTGCCAAGGCTTGAAGACCTGCCCAGTTCGGTTGCTCCTCCGGACTCGCCGCTACTACTCGAGCCCTCTTCGACCCGCAGTTTGTTCCAGATCTGCCGCCAACCCTACTTCTGGTGCGGTCGTCACCTCCGACTTTTAACATTGTCTTCCTGTTACTTGCCTGTGACGACATCAGTAGATTAGCTTGACCGTTCCTTTGGACTGAGGTATAGCCTTCTATTTCGCGCTCTCTTTATGGTTAGTATAATTTTATGCTAATATTTGATGACTACTAAATTCAGAGCTTGCCTAAATTATCATTTCCTGTTTGCCGTCAATTTGAAAGCTCGATTGTGTTTGTTTGTTTTTCAATGAATAACTTGTGGAATATTTATATCATATTGCGGAATGCGCACGGATGTTTAGCATTGTGAGTGTTTGCGACGCCTCGACCGTTTATTTTGTTAGAAAATAGCCCGCGAATTCCCCTCGCGCCAAATTAATTTAAAAAGTTCTCAGTTTTATTTTCGCAAACTACAGCCCTAGGTTTCAGATCACATCAGTTTGGTGTGGCTGTTGGGATATCACTCCTATCGTGGGATAGCCGAGCGCCGGTCATTTCAAAATCTTAAGTTTAGTTTTTTTCGTTAAAAAAATGATGAGTGATTTAGATGCGCGCATTAGAGCGTTGAAGAAAGATGTTGAGTGCGTCACTACTGGCGTCCAATAGAATTTGCGTGGGTTGTGAACCTCTGTTCACAACCTGGAGGCGACAATGCACACGCATTATGTTGCTCCTGCATACCTCCACACTTCATATCACATAGTGGAGTCTGAGGTTAGGTCTTTCGATAGTCCTCTGTCTTGTCTCGTCAGTCTCTCGACGAGCACCTTAGTCCCACCCACCCCCACTGTGACGCTCACTTCGGTCGAGGAGATTCTTCCCGAGCCCCTGCTCCAGGAAGATAAGCTTCATCCTATTTTTACCACCCCGACTGAAGTCGTGACATCACTTGTCTCCACTACAACACCCCCTTCAATCGAAGAGTTTCTTCCTGAGCCCCTGCTCCAGTAAGAAGAGTCGTCTCTTACTTTTATCACGCTAGCTGAAGTCGTGGATCCACTCGCCTCTAGGACAACACCTATTTTAGCAATTGAGTTTCTTCCTGAGCCCCACCTCCAGGAGGAAAAGTTTTTCCCTCCTCAGACCTCTGTCCCGACTGAAGTGGTGTGTCCCCTTGCTCGCACAGAATCAAAACCTTTAGTCGCAGAGCTTTTTCCTGAGGCCCCACACCAGGGATAAAGACTTACTTGGGATGTGTCACTCACCTCGGATGCCACATCATCGTTCTCTCTTCTCTTAGAGGAGTTGGTTAGTGATGAGGCCCTCGTCTTGGGTGGCATAGACCTGTTCGTCCTATGTACTGACCTTCTTAGCATACTGCCGCCACAAACCCTTGAGCCCACAACCATCGTGCTTGGTGGTCCCTCTTTTGTGGCCCTCAAGGCACCATCTTTCATCGATTTCGTATTCGACGAGCACACATTTAGTCCTCATCACTTCTCTTTAGTTGTAGACGAGCATGTTGTACCACCACCTCACTATCGTTCAAGGTCTGAAACTTCTAGATTTACTTGTATTGAGGGAGTCAAGATGATCCTTAGATTTTAACTCCTCATAAGGACACCCGTTTTAAGGGCTTCTTATGGAAAATTACTCGATGAAATTAGGATCTTTTTAATATTTTGTGACACGAGTGGAACTTCATCGGGTGTAATCACAACGATAGTTGACCCGGGGTTAGCGGATGCTCGTAAGTTTCTAGCAGTAGTGCGTATGATGCGATATGATCTAATGATTCCACAGGTTGATCATGCGTACTTCCTACCTGGTCTTGTACCTTGCTTTTTCAATCCGCTTTATCTCCCACTTTGTGACACTCTCCTACTTGATGCTCTAAATTTGATTGATCATTTAAATATTTTGCATAAAATCATTCCTAACTGTTTGCGAGCCTCATTGGAAAATTATTACTTCGCGGTTTATCCTATCACCGAGAGTTATAATTTTCCAATGGAGATTGGTTGTCTATCTCTTTCAGGAGCAGAGTTTATCTACAAATCTCGTTTCAGCAGCATGATGGTAGCGGAGTTGTGCCGTATCGACAGTTGGACTTTCTACTTGCAGATCACATCGAGTCTCGTCGGGGTCGAGCTCTTTCAACCCCGGGAGAATTGATGCAACATGTGTCGCATCCTAATTCTAGTTTATTTCATGTATTTTATTTCATGTCGCACATGTATTCGCGCTCGTTATAGGCGCTTGTATCTTTTATTTCGTGCGGGTTGTCGCGCAAATTTTTTGGTTTGGCTTGTTGGCGTGACCGTCCAACGAGACCCAGAATGAAAAGGTCCGTCAAATTAGGTAGGTGATAGTTAATGCAAGCTTTGAAATTTAGTATCAATTATATTAAGTATTATGGAGTTAAAATCATTTATGTTATTGGCAATGTCCTTTATGCCAGCCACAACCCCCAAGTCCCTATAAACCTTGACACCACTCACCTTCTAATTAATGAGTTTTACCAGTGTAATTTACCCAAAGCTCTCCCTATTTAATCCAACCCCAACCCACGAAATGCCCTGGGCTGGAGATAGAATTGAACCAAGAATTTTCTCTCGGTTTGGTTCCGTCCAGCTCCGCACAGCTCACTGTTCCTGCTCGACGGAAGCCCGACACCGCCTGTTTCCCGCTCGCCTTCCTGCGCCGCTGACTCCAGATCCTCACCTAGTCCCCGACGACCTCTCCTGCTTCTTCCACCGTCAGAGCCGGCGAATCCTCCGTCATTTCTCAATCATCTAACCACTCCACCACGTTTTCACCGCCGCTCACCGCCGTCAGTTTCTGCCAAGGCTTGAAGACCCTCCCAGTTCGGTTGCTCATCCGGACTCGCCGCTACTACCCGAGCCCTCTTCGGCCCGCAGTTTGTTCCAGATCTGCCGCCAACCCTACTTCTGGCGCGGTCGTCACCTCCGACTCTTAGCATTGTCTTCTTATTACTTGCCTGTGACGACATCAGTAGATTAGCTTGACCGTTCCTTTGGACTGAGGTATAGCCTTCTATTTCGCGCTCTCTCTATGGTTAGTATAATTTTATGCTAATATTTGATGACTACTAAATTCAGAGCTTGCCTAAATTATCATTTCCTGTTTGCCCTCAATTTGAAAGCTCGATTGTGTTTGTTTGTTTTTCAATGAATAGCTTGTGGAATATTTATATCATATTGCGGAATGCGCACGAATGTTTAGCATTGTGAGTGTTTGCGACGCCTCGACCGTTTATTTCGTTAGAAAATAGCCCGCGAATTCCCCTCGCGCCAAATTAATTTAAAAAGTTCTCAGTTTTATTTTCGCAAACTACAACCCTAGGTTTCGGATCACATCACAAGTTTTTTGTTTAGATGGGCTACCGAGATGGTTGTGTCAGACTGAGATAAAGTATGCACAAGTAGGTTTTGGTAGGAGCACTTTAAACTTGGTGATACCAAATTGGCTTTGTTATCTGCTTATCACTCCTAGTCAGAAGGCCAAAATGAAATCGCTAACAAAATGATCAAAATTTACCTCTTAGTGAATGATAGGCCGCGTGATTGGGTATTGTACCATAGATCACATAGGCCGATTATATTGGTACAATACCTCATATCACACGACACTGCAAACGACATCATTCAAATTAATATTCAAATGCAATCCTCCTAGCATCCTTTCCTATAATCCAGATACAACAAAAGTGGAAGGCGAGGAGTGAGAATTATAACAAGACATGATTATTGCAACTAGACGAGAGCATCTCTTATGAGTGCGTAACTGCACAAAATAACTATAATAAAAAACAAAAAAATGCCCAATTGGAGGAAGTTAGCAGGGTATGGCTGAAGCTTTGAACGTACTGACAAATTATCGTTAGTTGCACGAGCGCCCATAAGCTCTCAACAAATTCTACAACCTATACAAGGTGATTGAGTGAATTGGCATGATAACTTTTTTTCGACCCCCCTCCCTCCCAAGCCAAGGATTCACCCTAATTTCCTTGTATAAACAATTCTGATGGACACCACAAGAACTCAATGTCATTTCAACCATTCTCTAAAGGGTGTGTAGTTTCAGTGCCGTATCAAATCATTTGTGCTCTCGTCAGCATGGGCAAGGAGGAACTACAAGTTCAATGGCACATCATATCAGCAGTGAAGGCCATGCGGGAATATTGAAACGAGTTCCAAGTATCTGACATACAAGATTAGATACAAGCTCGATTTGGAGACAAGATGGATGTTTCAGATGTCTTTATGGGCCTCACCTTCACAAGGAAGAGGTAGTTTGGCCAAGTTGATCGCGACGCAGTCTAAAGGTAATAAGCTCCCGCTCGAAGGATAAGGATCCGAAGCAGGGCAAAAATAGTTGAACAAAAGTCTCTATTAAAATCCGCCCACCTTTATGACTTTATCGGGCCATGGTTGAACACAAGCAACGAAGCCTCTGGCTGGATTGGACACTTGATACAATCATATCGTCTCCTTATAGCGTCGACAAACCATTTAATTTCCGCAAGTTTAATTTCGCAGGGTATTGTTTTGCAATTTCTTGTGATGTATTAAACTATTACGGTCTAACTAGTAGAGCATTGGTTGCTTAGTCGAATGAGGGCCGAAGACGGGGATGACGATACTATGGAGCAGGACCACGCCTGCCTAGGCGGAGTGTGCTCAAGGAGAGAGAGAGTCACCGCGATCACTTAACAAGACAACACAAGAGATTCTATTTCTTGGTTGCCTCCATTCATGACCCTTGTGGTCTTTAACTAATATTAAATGATGGTATAAAATGTAATATGTCTGAACACTTGGACTTATATAAAATAACATGTGTTGGACTCACATGATAATTATAAGACACGACATGCATCAACACGGACATAAATTAAAACATGCATAAATTAAGCTGGATAATAGGTCGCGTAGGACCATGTATCACTTAATTTAAGTGTAATTCTTTGTTACAGACCCCGACGAAGCGGACGAGGGTGAGGGGCTACCGCCAGTGTGGCAGGTATATCGATGTAGCGCGCGCGACGCGCGTAACATGTCGGCTTAGCCGACATGTGTCCATGTTATTGTATCCGTTACATTTTGGGTATCATTTATGTTTCAGTTTCGTGATGTTGAGCCCGACGAGTATATAAGCCAGAGACCTATTGTGTTTTGACATGCTTGAAAGTAATTGGAAATTCTGGATTTGGTTTCCCCCTCTGTCTCTCTAATTTCTCTCCCCTTTTATCCTTCTCTTTCCCTAGCCCTAACAATTTGGTCCGACCTGCCTCCTTCCGGCCGCGGTCACTGTTGCCCGAAATCCCAGTGCCTACGAACCCTAAACGCTCTCGTTGTCTCGCTTCCACGCCGCGCCTTGCGCTCCTCTGTCGCTTCCGCATCCGCGCATTGCTCGTTTCTCCTCACAGCCCAGCCTCGATCGACGACGTCTGCCCTAGCCGCTTCTCTTGAGGGCGTCGCTTCTCCTCCTTAGGGCTTATGGACGTTCCCAGATTTCCTTCCTTCCACCCGATTGAGTACATGGCCCTTACGCTGCGATCGATGGCCAACACCGACGCAACAGTGCCACGCCCACCCACGGATCCAGCCTTCCTTCGTCGTTTGGATGAACACGACGACTCGATCAAGTCGTTGCATGCCCTCATGCTACGCATGGATGCTAAGATCGACTCCCTCTTGGCCGGCCACCCTACCACATCCACGACGTCCGCGACGGATTCTGCGTCCCTCCTCGGAGCTCCCCCAGATCCTTACCAGGCGACATCCCCCTTGCTCGGGGTTGTCTCACTGATCTCTCGTTCCTTTGATGTCCCCTCATTCAATGCCACCGATCCTATAGGATGGATTGCCCGGGCTGAACAATTTTTTGAGATTCTGCAGATCTCCGGGCCACAGAAGGTCTGCACGACATTGTTCGGCATTGAGGGCTCCGCTCTCTACTGGCTGCGCTGGCTTCGACTATCCAAACCGACCATGTTTTGGTCGGATCATCAGCAAGAACTCATTCACCCATATGAAACCTGCTACTCGGGCTCCATTGTGGAGCGGCTCTGCTGCGTCCGCCAGACGGGCTCCCTTGACGAGTATATCGATGAGTTTATCGCCCTCGCGATGCATTTGTCGGGACTCTGACCGGACCACTACCTCAGCTTCTTCATTCATGGGCTCCTCCCACACATTTGTGGTCGTATCCTCTCCCACCATCCGCTGTCGATTACAGAGGCCATAGATCTCGCCCGCTTGGTTGAAGCGGACTTCCAGACTCTCCCCCTGGACACGGGCAAGCCGGCCCCATGCCTCTGACGCGCCTAGTCAACCGGCCAGCAGCGGCCTACCGTCCACCACAGCTGGAGATACCCCCGGCCCCGGTCGGGCCGCATCGCACCCCGACCTCCTAGGCCGATGGCCCACCCCAACTCTCCAATCATGAGTGCCATGATCTGCGTACCAGAGGTTTGTACTTCTGCTGCAAGCAACCCCACTACCTTACACACGAGTGCCCGCTAAGAGATCTCCAGATCCTTATTGGCCAGGAGGAACCCGAGGTGACCCCCACAGACTTCGAGTCCTTTGAGTTGAATACGGCGACCGAGGACACTCCCTGCTGCCACCTTACATTGCCTGGACCTCCTGTTGTTTACCGTCGACAGATTCTCAGGACGACAGACGAAACTTCGAGGGATGCTTCACGGGGCCCCTATTGTGGTGATGATTGATAGCAGAGCGAGTCACAACTTTATCTCTCAGCACCTAGTAGATCGTCTGGCGTTGCTAGTCCAGGCCGCCGATCGCTTCTCAGTCTTCTTAGGAGATGGTATGCGGCGAGTAATGGGTCGCCTGTGCCCGACCCTCACTCTCACCATCGGCCACATCTCATTTCATGCAGACTTCTACGCCTTCTCTCTGAGCGGGGTGGATGTTATTCTCGGGGTGGCTTGGCTTTGCACCATTGGCGATGTCAACGTCGTCTGGGACCGCATGACTATGCGCTTTCTCCGTGGAGGAATGCTCTACTTGCTGGAGGGAGACTCGACTTTACTTCGTCAATATGTCTCCTTACGGTCCCTTCAGAAATCCACCGACGTGGATTTGGCGGCCTCCTTTGTGCACGCGGAGGGGCAATCAGCCCAATGCTCCCCAATCGCCCCGGCACTGCAATCTATTTTTGATCTCTTTTCGGACTCTTCGCTAACAAGACCCGTTTTCATCCTGCCAGACCGACGGATCACCGCATCCCTCTACAAGGGGGTGTTTCCTCCATCTCAATTCGATCATACCGCTACAGCCACGCTCAGAAGGGAGAGATCTAGACACTGGTGGACGACATTCTCACAGAGGACATCATTCACCCCAGCGCTAGCCCCTTCCCGAGCCCTGTCCTTCTGACCCACAAGGAGGACGACAGCTGACGCTTTTGCGCGGACTACCGAGAATTCAACAAGGTCACCACTTCTGATAAGTATCCTATTTCGGTCATTCAGGAGCTTTTGGACGAGTTACGGGGAGCAGTCCAAGAACACTCTTTCAGGCAACCATGATCAACCTGTTCCATCCAGTCCTGCGCAGGTATACATTGGTTTTCTTCAATGATATTCTAGTTTACAACTCATCTTGGCAGGACCACCTGGACTATATTCGGGCAACTCTCACAACTCCCTCGGAGCTCTCTTTCTGTGTGAATCCCAAGAAATGCTCTTTCGACCAGAAAAAATTAGTTATTTAGGGCACACCATCTCGGCAAACAACGTATCTATGGATTTGGACATGGTTCGAGTCTTCAGTGGCCCACTCCCTGATCACTCCATGACGTCCGTGGATTCTTGGATCTCACAGGGTACTACCGTCGGTTCATCCGGGACTACGACAAGATTGCCAAAACTCTCTCCAACTTGTTGAAGAAGTTAGAGATCGGTAGTTTTCAGTGGCCACCGACTGCGACATTTCGGACTCTTCAGTAGGCACTGAGCACCACCCCCATTTTAGTTATGCCAGCTTTTTCATAGCTATTCGTGGTTGAATGCGACGCATCAGGCTTGGGCGTCGGTGCAATTTCGATGCAAGCGGGACAACCCATCGCCTATTTTAGCTGTACGCTTTTCGTCACTGTGCGCCCCCGTTCCTGATATGAGTCTGAGCTGATGGCATTGGTTCTAACAGTACAACATTGGCAGCCATACCTGCTGGGCCGACACTTTACAGTTCGAACAGATCATCACAGCACGCGCTACCTCCTCCACAAGAAGATTGCGATCCCGACGCAATAGGTTTGGGTGGCCAAACTCTTGGGATACGACTTCGACATCGAGTTTCGAGCAGGTTCGTCCAACCGGGCGGCCGACACCCTCTCTCGCCAATCGCAGACAGTGAATTTGACTGCAATTTCTCGACCGGTATGGGAGGACGCCTCCATTCTTCAGCGCGAAGTTGCAGCCAATCCCGAGCTCCAGTCGATTGTGTGGGCCTTGCGGGCGGACACCATTGCTCACCCACCTGATCGCCTTGTGGGCGACCGTCTCTACTATCATGATCGTCCGGTACTTTCCGCATCATCCCAGCTGATTCCTCGTCTGCTCATCGAGTTCCACGCGACTCCAGAAGGGGGTCACGAGGGCTCCTTCAGGACGTATCGCCGCTTTGCTGTATTGGCCAAGGATGTTCTAACAGGTCAAGACCTTCGTCGCGGCCTGCCTATCGTGCCAACGTGCTAAGTACGAGGCTTTCTTTCCTGGGGGCCTCCTCCAGTCACTTCCCGTTCTGACTCAGATCTAGGAAGACATTTCTATGGATTTCATCTCTCAGCTTCCTCGCTCCAAGACTTGGGACTGCATATTGGTAGTCGTGAACCGCCTGTCCAAGTATGCTCATTTTATTCCGCTCCTTCACCCATTCACGACTCCCGTAGTGGCCGCTGCCTTCGTTGACGGGGTGGTCTGCCTCCATGGGTTCCCTCGATCCATCGTGAGTGACCGCGACCCCTCTTCCTGAGTTCCTTTTGGCAGGCGTTCATGATGCAGGGTACACAACTTCAGATGAGTACAACCTACCACCCGCTGACGGATGCACAGTCCGAGGGCATGAATCGATGCCTAGAGACTTATCTGCGTTGTTTCGTTTGTGATCCCCCACATGTTTGGGGCGAATGGATCTCCTGGGTCGAGTTCTTTTTCAACACATCCTTCCGCGGCCATGACGCCATGCTCCATCAACTGCGCCAACACCTCCAGTGGGCCCAAGATAGGATGGTCACCTCTGCCAACCGCCATCGGCGCGACGTCCAGTTCATCAAGGGTGATTTAGTGTTTCTCAAGCTCCCGCCACACCGATAGGTGATGGTGGCCCCGCAGACCCACTCCAAGTTGGCAGCCAAGTTCTACAACTCCTTTGAGATCCTAGCCAAGATGGGCACTCAGGTGTATCGTGTTTGCCTATCCCCGAAGTACTGTGAATGTTCTTGGAATGTCTTGCTAATAAATAAGTTTTTTGTTGAAAAAATAGATCATATACATGAGATGGATCAAATGATTTACCGCACATAATGATAAACTAAAGATAACAACAACACTCAAGCCTTTATCCCACTATAGTGGGGTTGGCTATATGGATCCTTTGTCGTCATTGTGCCCTATCTTTAGTCATAATCTCACTAATGCTTTAGTACATCATGTCTTTCCTTTTAGTTTCATTCCAAGTCTTTATTGGTCTAGCCCTCTCCCGTTTAACATGCCTAGTGACTAGACTCTCACAACGCCTAACAAGTCTCTAATGGTCTCCTTTGTACGTGTCCAAACCATCTTAGTCGAGTTTCTTGCATCTTCTCTACAATTGGTGCTACTTCTGTCTTATCTCTGATACATTCATTCCTAATTTTCTCCAGTCTCTTGTGTTCACACATCCACCTAAGCATTCTCATTTCCGCAACTCTCATTTTTTGCTCATGCACACAATTCACTTCCCAACCCTCATAACCATAGAGCAAAATTATATTAATACTCATGCACACAATTCATGATAATCTAAAGATATGAAACAAAAATAGAGACAATTTATATGATGCAAAATTATATTAACATATATATATATATATATAAAGGTATGAAAACAAAGAAAGAAATATGTAAAAACTATCATTTTTTTTTAATTTTTTTCTAGGGGTACTTTGCATGGGAATAATTTCATCTCGTAGGGATGCATCTTGATCTGTCTATTTCCACTAAGTAGTGTTGTGTTTTTCATTGTGTTTAGCCTTGACATCAAATTGTCATGTCGCGTGTCAACATATGACAAACATTAAGATCATCCATATCATTGCAGCGGATTTCATTTTCGCATGTGCTGATGAAGAAAGGTACTCAACATCTCTTGGTACCTTGATATTTAATACTTTCTGCACCCAACTCTATGATTTATTAGCCATATCTATCAATTAAACTCTAAATTGGATTTTCGTAATGGTTCAATTGGTTCTGAAAAGTTTTTTTCATTGTGAAGAATCATAGAGCTTGAGAGCAATGATTTATTGCACTGCCCAAGAGTTGCTTCTTCTTCTTCTTCTTCTTGGTTATCCACTAGATTGCATATGCCTTCATTTTAGTGGTTGTAACCTGAAGCCTCACGATCTACATAGCCACATGTCTCCTCCATCGGAAATAACTCAGTGTTGTCCATGTTCTGACTTTTGACACACTTGTTAATAATAGGTTTGATATAAGGACTGTCAACAGGATAATTGCATTCGTAAGTCCTCACTAACTGACTTCTCCTTGACCTGTCTTCCCTTGCAATAATCTCGACTTATAATGTTCTATTTTGGTCTTCAGATAAGTTGGAAAGGTATTGCACCTGATACAGGACAGGCATCACACCTGCCTACCTATGTAGCACAGGTAAGAAAATGGGATACGAGATACGATACAAAATAGGTACGGGAAACATTTTTAATTATTTTTTTAATTATTTTAATATGAATATTAATTAATATAAGAATAAGACAAATAACAAATTATTTGTACATATCTTGAATTGTAACAAAAAAAATTAATAAGCCTACAACATCGATCATACATATGAAAATCGGGACTTCAAAATTATATTTTACTTCATTGACATTTCATATAATGCTATAAATAAGAGGAAGAGACGGGAATCAGGATTTATTTCCACGGGAATCGCGTATCCGGATTGTGTGATACGCGATTCCTATTTTATTTTATTTTTTATTAAAAAAAAACATTTTTGAGAGTTTTGAAAATGCGTTTTCGGGTGTTTCCCGTATCCGATACGTGTCCGAGCCGATACGCAGAGTACTTTTTTAAGTATCCGTGCTTCGTAGCAGCTGGCTACCACCCTAGAGTCCAACCAGGAGACCCACCTTGGAGTCCACCAAGACGACTTTCATTAAGGTTGCAAGCCATACACCCCAATCAACTCTCTGCCTCCCATCACCAGGAAACGGTAGGTTGTTAAAGCCCGAGATTGAACACCAGACCTCCTAGATAAGAGTCTTTCACCAGAGCTCTCATCACCAATTGTGGTATTCCAAGGTGAGCCCCTGGTAGGACTCCATGGTGGCAGGTAGGTATGATGCCTATCCTGGATCTGCACTCCTATTGCAATCTCGATTCATAAGCTGCAGACCATCAATGATCCATGTAGGGGACACTTGCTGGTCCTAGGTCTCATCAAGATGTTTATGCTCCACATATGCCTGAACTTTTGCACCTTCCTTGTAGTAGTAACACACCTCTACCCTTGTAGATTTTCATCTTGTAAAAATGCCTAAAATAAGGTTTGCCTATATTTCACCATTGTGGTGGGACCCTTCCCACGCTACCCGAGGATGCCTTTGTGCACCGGGTTACCCCTTTTTAAGTCTATCCCACCAACTATTGCTCCTAACTTTAATCGGCCACCCCCCTATAGACATAAAATTTAGTATTAATCCATATTGATATATCTTCGTTTTCCAATCCACGAACTCATCAATTTTGAGGCCTCCATAGAATATTTGGGAGTTGACTCTTTACTTGAAGTTGTTTCCTCTTCCATATGATCATTCTCTTGGACTTCCATAATAGTTTGTTCATTTGTCATTGAACTGCCCTCCACTATCGTGGAAATTTGTTATGGGTTTCGCACCAGTCATCATGTGGGGTTTTTAGTATGTTGTCTTTTGTGTTATTTTGCATTTATGAGTTTGTTGGGAGTTAAAAAGTTGGGAGTGTCATGGTTAGGAGTTATCATTATTAAGATTGTGAGCCTATTTAAAGGGCATATGTTTTATGGAATGGATATGCGTAAATTTATTCTCTCCCTTTGCCTAGTTAAGAAGTTGTGGTAGCTATCTCCTCCCGAGTACACCCTGCCTAGGCGACCGCGGTTTTGGTTCCACGGTATCCTTCGTCACTGCCATCCTCTCCGTCTCCAACCACTATTCTGACAAGTCATAACAATTTGGTATCATAGCTTTTTGTTCCTCTTCCACTGAAGCCTCCCTCAAGAACTTGCAAACCTTGAATCCTTTCTCCGAAGTTGCTTCCATCTCGATCTTCCACCATTTTTTTGTTCCTACAAGCGTCAAATGCAGCCGAATAGCCCTACGGGCGTTTGTCCTCTCGAAGCCGCCTTCTGCAACAGTCATGCATGATCCGGTCGATTTCCTCGCCCTCGAGATCGACGACGCCCCATAGCCTCCATCAACAATCAAACCTGACATCTTTGTTGAGCCCGACAAGCCCCACACCGTCCTCTGCATCTCTTGCAACCTATGGGATTCATCTCCTGACAGATCGTCGACGCTGATTCCGTCGATTTCCCGCTCTTCTGCATCGCCAATTCCAGAACAACGTCGTCTCCTTCCATAAAAAGCACCCACCGCTTCCTTCGACGTCCCAGAACAACGCGCTTACAACGATTACAACACTGTCATCTTCCGTCGCTTGCGTCGTCTCCTTCCTGCAACGCCCCAACCTCGATCCTCGTCAAACAGCGCCTGCCTTCTGTACCATCTCGAGCAGTCTGCCTCTTGTACATCTCGAGCTGCCTGCCTTCTGTTTCCAACACACAAATTTAGCCCCCTCCAAAATTTCTGAGGAATTAATTCATTAATCACGTCCATGATTGATTAAGTGCTTGAAATATTTTCTAAGTGGTTTTCTTCATTGGGAAGTGTCGCGACTCTCGTGACAACCCAAATTTAGCCATCTACGAGAATCCGAGCCGACCTGTCACCCTCTCTTTTTCTCGTGATACCTCCGTCGCGTTATGGGGGACTCGCCTAATTTAATGACCGATATTTAAGACATGATGGAAACATTCATGACTTCCATGGGTGCACGCCATCCCAGTCACCCTCACCATTAAGCTTAATGATCTGACGTCGCCATCCCAGTCATTATTACCCTACCTACAGATTAAGCGAGCATCAGTCAAGCGGTGCCACCACCACTTATACACCAGACGCCACTGTCACTCGTATGCCCTGAAGCTGTTATTCTGCCGTGCTACACTAAGTTGGTATTCCCAACCTACGATGGGAAGATTGATCCATTGGGTTGGCTAACCATGTGCGAGCAATTCTTCAGCCACCAACAACTACCTCCAATAAAATAGATTCGTGTGACATCCTTCCACCTTCTCGATTCTGCTCAACTTTGGTCCACTCGTCTCTTCATCGACCAGCCAAAGCTGACATGTGAGGACTTCGAACGGCTCTGCAACCTGCAATTCAATCCACCCATCCGCAACAACTCCCTCGGTGTACTCACGACATTTCGATAGACGGGATCTGAAGCAGTTTCAACTTCTTCTGATGCACGTTACGATAACCCAGAGATGCAGGTCGCAATCTTCACAGCTGGGCTTCACGAAGGACTGTGACTAGACATCAAATTGATGCGACTAGACATCAAGTCGAGGCTCCTTGGGACTTAGTGAATACCATGAGCTTACCACTTCAACTGGATTATGGTACTTATATACTCCCGGGCTAGGTTGCACTGACATGCGACACGACACGACATGACATGCGACATGACACGACATGACATGCGACATGACGCGACATGACACGCGACTCGTCAATTCTCAAAAATACCATATTTCGACATGTTGGGACACGTATATTAAATATTTATTTTTGTAGAGAAAGATCCAAACCTTGTATATACTTCTTGAATACCAAAAAAATAAGTATGAGTACAAATATATAGGAGAGAGGAGAGCAAGATCTAGCTATACAAACAATATGGGACTAAACACAAAATTCTACATGGGCCAAGTTAATGGGCCAATACATTATTTTTCCTAGTATTCTCTAACACTCTCCCACAATCTGGAGCGTACAAGTCGTAGGCACCAAGCTTGGACAAGAACTGATAGTAGAGATATCGTGGTAAGGCCTTGGTGAGGATGTCAGCAACTTGCTGAGCAGCAGGAATATGTGTTAACTCTATCTTCTTCAACTGAACCTTCTCCCGAATGAAATGACAGTCAACTTCAATATGTTTTGTTCGTTCATAGAGACCAGATTCTTGACAATGTGTATAGCTACTTGACTGTCGCAAAATAAAGTGACAGGTTAGGAGAGCTTGACTCCTTGATCATCAAGAAGACCCACAAGCCATGTGAGCTCAAATACAACTGCTGCCATCGATCGATACTCGGCCTCAGCAGATGAGCGAGCAACCACAGACTGTTTCTTGCTACGCCATGTAATAAGATGTCCTCCAAAGTAAGTGCAGTATCCACTTGTGGAATGACGATCATCCAACGAGCCAGCATAATCAACATCAGAGTATGCAATCAGAGATAAGGGAGATGAAGAGGGCTTGTATACAAGTCTTTGTCCAGGAGCAGTTTTCAAGTAACGAAGAATACACTCAATTGCCTGAAGATTAGAGATACGTGGCTCATGCATGAATCGACTGACAAATGCAACAACAAATGATATATTAGGTCTCGTAACAGTGAGATATATCAGCTTTCCCACAAGACGACGATAATACTCTGGATTCGGAAGGAGCAAATCAGAGTCCGAGACATGAGCACAAAGCTTGTGATTGATATCCATGGATCAACAGACTTGCATCCAGAATAGCCCGCTTCATGAAGTAAGTCAAGACAATGCTTTCTTTGAGATAACACAAGCCCATCAGGTCTCCGAGCCACTTCGAGGCCAAGAAAATATTAAAGGCTTCCCAGGTCCTTTGTTTGAAACACAGTCGCCAGATGCTGTTTGATCATCCTTATTCCTGGAAGATCATCTCCTGTAATCAAAAGATCATCCATATATACTAACAGAATCACTGTGCATTTTGGACGATGACGAGTGAACAGAGAGAAGTCGCCCGAGCTCCGAGTGAACCCAACAATACTAACGGTCTTGATAAATTTATCAAATCATGCCCGAGGAGATTGTTTGAGACCATAAAGAGACTTCTTTAGACAACAGACAAGAGACTCCCCCGTGGTCTCAAACCCGGGAGGTTGCTGCATATAAACGGTCTCCTGTAAATCTCCATTAAGAAAAGCATTTTTGACATCCAGTTGGTGCAATGCCCAGTGGAGGTGAACCGCGAGGGAGATCAACACACGAACAGTATTGAGTTTAGCGATTGGAGAAAAAGTCTCATCATAATCTAGACCTTGTTGTTGAGTGAAACCGCGGCCTACTAGACAAGCTTTCAAACGGTGAACCGTCCCATCCGGACCCTGTTTGACAGCAAACACCCACTTACATCCCACACAAAATTCTCCAGGAGGAAGCGGGACCAGATCCCATGTGTGATTTGCCCAAAGAGCAGACATTTCCTCGTCCATAACCACCTGTCACTCGGGATGTTGGAGAGCCTCCTGCACAGAATTAAGGGTGGAAATAAAGGATAAAGAAAGAGCACTTTGTCAGAGTTTCGGAGAGAGACGGTGAAAAGAGACATAGTTGGCCAGCGGGTGGGCAGTGGATCCTGTTGCCGGATCCGCAGGTTGCAAAACATCATTAGAACAGAGCATCTCCCGTAGGGTAGTAGACGAAGAAGGACGTCAAGTGTACACACAGATGATAGGTGGTTTAAGTGGGATTGGTGTGGGAAGGAGAGGTGGAAGATTTGAATGAACAGGGATAACAGGCCGCGAAAGAGGTGACAGAAGTGGAGAATCAGCTGGTTGAGAGTAATATGGCTGATCTTCGAGGAAGGTGACATCAGCAGAAGTAACAACCTTGCGATTCTTGGGAGAAAAGCAAACATAGCCCTTCTGAGTCCGAGAGTAACCCACAAACATATATTTAGTGACACGTGGAACAAGTATGTCAGTGGACGGGCCAAGATGATGAACAAAGCACACACAGCCAAACACGCGAGGGGTGATGGAGAAATGAGGTTTGGAGGGAAAAAGAAGATTGAAGGGAACCGTAAAATTGAGAATAGAGGAAGGCATGCAGTTAATAAGAGTGCAGATGGTAGAAACCGCAAAATTCCAATACTGTTTGGGAACATTCATTTGAATCATAAGAGAGCGGGTGACCTCAAGCAGGTGACGAATCTTGCGTTCAACAACGCTATTTTGTTGGGGGGTATATGCACAATAGGTTTGATGGATGATCCCAAACTCATCACATAAGTGTGCAAAAGCATGACTAGTGTATTCACGGGCATTATCAGTACGGAGGGTTTTAATTGTAGTGGAAAACTGGTTGCGAGTTTCAATGAAAAAAGTGTGGAATACACCAGGTAATTCAGAGCGGTCACGAAGGAGATACAACCAGATCACCCGAGTGTAGTCATCTAAAAATGTGACAAAGTAACGATATCCAAAAACACTCGCAATTTTGTAGGGTCCCCAAATATCGGAGTGTACTAGATCAAAGGGAGATGGACTCCGAGTAGTATGCGGTGAAAACGTAGACCGATGATGTTTCCCATAGATATAAGACTCACACGTGAACCCTTGGAGGGACACTTCGGGGAGAGATTTTCTGAGTATGTTTAGAGGGGCGTGACCAAGACGTCGATGTCAATCAATAGAGCTAATAGAGGACAACACCGTTGGGGGAGAGGGGTCAAGGATATAGAGACCAATCGACAGATGCACTTTTCCGATGATAGTCTGCGTCTTGCGATCCTGCACAACACACAAGTTGGAAGAAAAAATAGAGAGAAGGTTGTAAGGAGAGCCCAAAACATGAAGGGCAGAGCGAAGAGTAATGGATGGAGTAAGGTGAATATCTGCCGCGCCAGAAACGGGAATGGCGTCCCCACTAGCAACAGTGATGAACTTGGGATGCGCATAGTTCAAATATTGTAGTGGTTTCCACGAGGTAATGTGGTGAGATGCCCCAAAATTCAAAATCCAGGATGAGCTATAAGCAAGGCAGGAGGTACCACCATCGGAAATAGACACCACAGAGCCCGGAGGACAACTGAACATCTTGCAAGGAACAGACCGCAGCGGTCACGGTGACAACACACCAGCGACAAGAAAAGTCACGACCAGCGGACAGAAGAGAGCCCGCGGCAAATAGAAACAAGCCGCGGTGGTTAGAGGCAGACCGCGCCAAGATCAAACACGGCGACCAAGCACCAGATCGTGCAGTGAGAGGCAAACCGCAATAAGATCAGTAAGAAACAGTCTTCAGCGGTCACGATGACCACGCACCAGCGGCAAGAAAGGACACGATTAGCAGATAGAAGAGAGCCCACATCGGATAGAAACAAGCCGCGACGGTTAGATGCAGACCGCACCAAGATCAAAAAGGCGAACATGCACCAGACTGTGCGGTTAGAGGCAAACCGCAACAAGATCCGCAGAAGCAGTCCGCGAGATAGTCCGCAGCGGTCACGGTGACAACACACCAACAAGGAAAGCCACGACCAGCAGATAGAAGAGAGCCCGTAGCAGATAGAAACAAGCCGCGACGGTTAGATGCAGACCGCACGAAGATCAAAAACGGCAAACATGCACCAGACCGTGCGTTTAGAAGCAAACCGCAACAAGATCAGTAGAAGTAGTCAGCGCGACAAGGAGAGAACTTGAGGCCAGAGACAGGTCGCAACGGTAAAGAACTCCTTGCGACAAGAACAATAAGATTCCTTGCGACAAGGAGACCACGCGGCAAGGAAAGAGGCCGCAGCGATAAGACCGAGAAGAGGTCGTGCGACAAGAAGAGAAAGGGGGTCGTAGCGAACAGAGACAGGTTACAGCGAGAAGAATATGAGGCCAGACAGTTAGATCTAACCGCGGGAAGGGGGGAAACCGCAGCGGGTAAAGAGCAGCCCGTGGCGGGTAAGAAAATCTAACCGCACGGGAGTGGGGTTCACGTGCCAGAGGGATGAAGGCTATACAAATGTGTAGAAGAGAAAGAGAAGGTGGATCCACGAGAGAGAAGGAGACGGTTAGAAAAGAATGAAGCCGCAAAGCAGTGCGGTTAAGCAATCAAACAGGCCGCCCGATTAACTGGAGGACTGGGCGGTTAGAGAAAAAAACAGGCCGCCCGATTACAGGAGGACTGGTCGGTTAGAGAAAAAAATAGGCCGCCCGGTTACAGGAGGACTGGACGGTTAGAGAGAAAACAGGCTGGACCGTTTCGCTCTGATACTATGTAGAGAAAGATCCAAACCTTGTATATACTTCTTGAATACCAAAAAAATAAGTATGAGTACAAATATATAAGAGAGAGGAGAGTAAGATCTAGCTATACAAACAATGTGAGACTAAACACAAAATCCTATATGGGCCAAGTTAATGAGTCAATACATTATTTTTCATAGTATTCTCTAACAATTTTTAATAATTATGAAAATCCTAAAACATTTAACAAAAAATAAAAAAATGAACCATTAACAAATATTCAAATAAACTACGTCATGTTTAAATATTACTCGTCAAATATTCAAATATAAAATTTAACAAAATGTCAAAAAATGATAGAACATTAACATATTACCATTATATAATAAAGAATTCTCAAGCAAATTTTTCCCCCACTTTCAATCTTCCTTTTTCTAGAGAATATTCACCCCACTACTAAATCCACCTTAAGTACTTGAAATGCTAGAATGGGCAAAAACCCTTTTTCAGGATCAAGATTCTCTATTCTAACATTCACCTCTTCTTCTAGTCAAGGTTGTCAGGATCGAGATCCTAGATGAGATCATTTCGAGGTAGGATTGGATCAGATAGTAGGGTCAGATCGAGGATCGCTCTACAAAATCAGGATCGATTTACAAAATATAGATCGTAGGATCGTAAGATCCTATGATTCGGATCGCAATCCTGACAACCATGCTTCTAGTTTTTCATCTCAAATAGATCACTCCTTGAGACTTTTATACACTTTCCAATTTCTTTTCCACCAATAATTAACAAATGGGCTCACATTTGTATATGAACTTATAAAATATTTTTCGCAAAAATTGCACTTCCAAGACAAATTGCCTCCCGCCTCACCATGAGTAACTAGCTTAGGGGCACACATGTTCGATTGAGCGGGACACACGTGTTCGATTGAGCGGGACACACGAGTCCTGCGTGAGTCAACATGTCAGACTTCTGACATGCGTGTCGGAGAGTGTTGGAGAGTCGGACGAATATCGGAGAGTACGACACCGACACGCTAGGCATTTTGAAGTGTTGGTGCTTCATAGCTCCCAGGCACATGGACTTAGGATGAAAACCCTGGGAGTACCCACACCCTACCTATTCGCCGACTCATGCAAAAATGTCTGATCGGCGCGCAAAGGGGTTATGCTTCAACTGTGACGAGCATTATACTCGTGGTCGTTGCAAGAAGCTCTTTCTGGACGTGGAGGACTCTGATGATGAGGGAATTGGGTCACCTATGAAGCACTGACACTTCAAAATGTCCAGCGTGTCGGTGTCGGAGAGTCCGACACTCGTCCGACTCTCCGACACTCTCCGACACTCGAGTCGGAAATCCGACACTCGAGTCGGAAATCCGACACTCGAGTCGGAAATCGGACACTCGAGTCGGAAATCCGACATGCTGGCTCACGCGGGACTCGCGTGTCCCGCTCAATCGTGTCCCTAAGTTAACTACTCATGGTGAGGCGGGTGACAATTTATCTTGGAAGTGTCTTTACCCCTTTCTAGCATTTCAAGTAGTGAAAGTGTATCTACTAGTGACGTAAATATTTTCTCTAGAAAAAGGAAGATTAAAAGTATGAAAAAAAGTTTGCATGTGAATCCATTATTTTTATTGATAATATATAATGGTAATGTGTTAATGTTCTATCATTTTTTGATCTTTTGTTAAGTTTTGCATTTGAATATTTGATGAGTAATATTTAAACATGACTTAATTTATTTAAATATTTGTTAATTGTTAAATTTTTTATTTTTTGTTAAATGTTTTAGGATTTTCATAATTATAAAAAATGAATATTTAATATACGTGTCCCAACGTGTCAGAATATGATATTTTTTGAGAATTGACGAGTCGCGTGTCGTGTCGTGTCGTATCGCGTGTCCCGTGTCGGTGTCGGTGCAACATAGTGGGTCACGCCAACGCCCGTTCCAAACTTCCGATATCCCTTAAGCTTGAGGTTAGGCTCATTGTGAACGAAATGAGTGATGTTATGGGCTTCACGCTCAGTTATCATGCTGGATTTCTAGTATGTTGTCTTTATGTGTTATTTTGCATTTATCAGTTTGCTGGGAGTTAGAAGTTGGGTGTGTCATGGATAGGAGTTATCATTACGAGGGTTGTAAGCATATTTAAAGGGCATATGTTGTATGGAATGAATATGGAGAAGTTTATTCTCTCCCTTTGCCTAATTAAGAGATTGTGGTAGCTCTCTCGTCCCAAGCACCTCTGCCTAGGCAACCGCGATTCCGACTCCATGTTATCCTTCGTAACCACCATCCTCTCCGCCTTCGGCCACTACTCCGACAAGTTTATAACAAAATCATTCCTAAGAAAGTCCCCAGGTTGATACACAAACAGTTTAGCCATATTGGTCAAACTCGTCACTCTTGCAACTATCAATTGTCCACCAAGCAAAAAAAAAATTGATCTCCACACTTGAGCTAGACAAATTATTTGAGATCTTCATGGATGATTTTCTTGCATTGATCCTTGATCTAAGGTAGGTTTACTTGCAATGTCATTTCTTGATTTCAAGCTAGTTATCTCAATGGATGTCTTTTTATCTTCCTTTTGAGAAAGGTAAAATTGTAGCACTAGAGCTTTTGTAACAAATAACATAATATTAACCAAATGAGCTCACTATTCTAAAGCAAAATAATAATTTTAAAATAATTGTAAATTAATAATTTCTCAATATCACTATTATTCACACTTATTTCTTCTATACTATGTGGATATTTAATGGTAATCACACTAGCATATAAGCGAGAGAGCTAAATTTATCAATAGAAATGCAATTTCGACCGCAAGTCCAACAATAATTTTTTCTATTAACAATGTTACTGCTTGAATGTATTAGGGATAAGATAGGAGAAGCACCAATTGCAGAGAAGATGTGAGAAGCTCGACTAAGATGGTTTGGACACGTACAAAGGAGACCATTAAAGGCACCTGTTAACATAGCTGTCAAGGCGCCAGGCGCAGCCCGCCGCGCCTCAGCACGGCTGAGGAGTGCGATGTGCCCCTGGCGTGCCTAGGCGCGCGCCTTACAGGCTCCCTGGCGCGTCAAAGGCGTGCCCTGGCCTTTCAAGGTATTTTTTTTAATTTTTTTTGGATATGGGCAAAAACATGATCTTAGACGCACCCGAGGCACCCTAGGCGCACTTGGGCGCCAAATTCGCTGAAATTCAGCGAATTGGGCGCCCAATTATTCGCTCAATTTCAGCGAATTGGGCGCCCAATTCGCTGAAATTCTTTTTTCTCCCATTTTTGCGCCTCACGTGCCTCAGACGCGCGCTTAGGCTCTAAGGGCCCTTTGCGCCTCGGTGCGCCTTGCGCCTTTAATAACTTAGCCTGTTAAGCGTTGTGAGAGTCTAGTCACTAGGCATGTTAAATGAGGGTGGGGTAAACCAATAAAGACTTGGAATGAAACTATAAGACATGGTGTACTTAGGCATTAGTGAGATTATGACAAAAGATAGGGCACAATGGCGAGTTGACGACAAAGGATCCATATAGCCGACCCCACTATAGTGGGATAAAGGCTTGAGTGTTGTTGTTGTAACAGTTACAACTGATGTTTCAAACAATTGCAGGCTCTCCATATACCCTTATTCTACATAAATTCTTAGAGCAATATCTATTTATGTTATCTTAGATCCATTTTTGTCTACCTAATTCCCTGAAACTATTTATAATTTTCTATATAATGAGTGCATTTTCTATTCTTTGTTGTACATGATCAAACCACATAACACTATTTTTCATTATCTTATCTTCATTACTTGAAACTTTTCTTGAACATTTAATTTACTATATGTACTCGACGGTTTATGTTATAGGCATAGGCTAGTTACCCTATTATGGGCCTCCAGGCTACTTATTATTGTCTCTAATTATCATTAAGAGATTGTTAGTTGTTAGGAGTTGCTATGTGTCGTTAAAATCCTGTAAGCTTATTTAATGGCAAGTGGTATGTGAATCAATCATCAAAGAATGAAGTTCATTTTCTTTTGTCTCGTTATGAGATTGTGGCAGCTCTCTCTCTCTCTATCCTAAGCACACTGTTTAAGCAATCATTATTCTGATTTCATAGTATTCCCGTATCTCCGCCTCTAGCCACTCCTTGATTACTAAGGTCATACGGGTTTGTCCGTAAGAACTTGGTTTCAGAGCTTCACGTTTGCCATCCATCGCTCTCGCCGATGTTATGTTGATCTCCATGTAATGCTGCTCATAGTTCCCTCACCTCCACTTATCTTCGACAAAAAAACCATTTTCTGCAGACACGCCTCAACACCTGCGTCAAGAGCGGTTGTTGACCCCAAAAGACACATGCTCTTCTGTTTTCTAAATCAACGCCGACCTCTCTTCATCGAGGGCCATCAGTGACTTCAGCAGGCGAACCTCTGGCTACGATCGTCCGTGCTGACTCCCATTTCTGTCTCTTTTTCGATCCATAGATTCTGTCGTTGCGCAAGTAGAGTCGCACGCTCCTTCCTCGAGCCGTCCTCTCCTTCCCCGCTGGACTCATGCAGAGGAGCAACCAACATGCTCCATCATCTCCTCGAGCAGTGCCTTCTGCCTAGAGCTTCCTTCTAATTTCGAGTCAAGAGCGACAATTTCTTTGGGCCCAGAGCCGACCTTCTGATTTTGAGCATTGTACACTCCTATAAGCTGCATGCAGCTTAATACATCAAGGGTTTCTATAATTGAGTCAAATAAATAAATAATTAAATTTTATTTTCCAAAAAAATGGAGACCATGATTTACCGAAGCAACGAGAAACAAGGAAGTAGCTCACTAGTTGACACTAACAATCTACGCTGCCATCCTTGCCAAACTCAATGAACTTATGGTTGCACACAAAAGTACAATTGTTCATCACACGACCAACGATTTTACTCAACCAAGTGCAAGTCGTTGATATTACAGCTAGTCCAACAGTCACCCAACAATAGCCACCCAGTGATGTGTTCATTCAAAAGGAAGTCCCTTTGCCATACATAGACTGTGTGAAGATCGTTGATGACATTCTTCACGCACACACACAAATCGATATGATTTTGAGCAACTATTGAGCATCTGCGAATATCCGTCACCCTTCAATTGGTACAATGACTATATTTTTTTAACAAGACAATACTACACTACGTTGTTTTGACGCGAATTTATGGAACCTGATGACCAATTACAACTTCCTGACCTGAGCCCTGACCAGAGCCCTTACTATGGTTTTGAGCTTGAGGACAAGCTCGAAGAAAAGGAGTGATGGTATGTTATTAGCATAGGCTAATCACCCTATTATTGGCCTTAGCCTAGTTATTATTGTCTTTTATTGTCATTAAAAGGTTGTTAGTTGTTAGGAGTTATTTGGTGTCATTAAAGTCTTGTAAGCCTATTTAAAGGCAACTGGTTTGTTGAATGAATCATCACAGAATGGATTCTATTTACTCCTCCGACGATTACTGATGTCATACGGGGTTGCCCGCAATAACTCTCAAGAAGAAGAGAGGATGTGGCAAGTGGCAATGATGGAAGAAATTGATCCTTGAGAGAAAGGTAATGTTCAAAGTCCAAGGAAATTGGTGGAGTTTTATTGTGATGTGGTATGTGTAGACAAATCTGAGGGGATTTTCCACTGAACAAGGACAGGAAAAAAAGAGCAACATAAGGATGAAAGAAATAAAAAGAATATGGGAGCAACATGGATGGACAAAGATGAAAGTTCTCATTCCTCCTGTGAATTAGAAGGATAGACAAATATTTTTCTAATGGTTGTTGATGATTTAGATATTTCCCGTAGTGTGTTTTAAATATCTTGGATCGATAGTTCAAAAAGACGGAGGTATTGATAAAGATGTGACACATAGAATCCAAGCGGGTTGGTTGAAGTCAAGAGGCGCGTCAAGGATCTTATGTGATCGTAAAGTACCATTAAATCTTAAGGGCAAGTTTTACCGTACAGTCCGTACTGCAATTAGACCGGCGATGCTCTATGGTTCTGAGTGTTGGGCAGTGAATTTTGTACATGAGAATGGGAGTTGCGGAGATGAGAATGCTTAGGTGGATATGTGGACACACAAGACTGGAGAAAATTAGGAATGAATGTATTAGGGATAAGACATGAGTAGCACCAATTGCAAAGAAGATGCAAGAAACTTGACTAAGATGGTTTGTACGCGTACAAAGGAGACCATTAGAGGCACCTGTTAGGCGTTGTGAGGGTCTAGTCACTAGGCATGCTAAACGAGGGAGGGGTAGACCAATAAAGACTTGGAATGAAACTATAAGGAAAGACATGATGTACTTAGGCATTAGTGAGATTATGACAAAAGATAGGGCACAATGACACAAAGGATCCATATACTCGACCACACTATAGTGGGATAAAGGCTTGAGTGTTATTGTTGTTACTGGTTGTTGATGATTTAGATTATTCATCATATGAAAAAGTAGGTGAATCTTTTCTAGTTTTGCTACACAACTAACTTAACATTTTCATTTTAATTGCTGTCAATTTAACTATCAATGTTTTCTTTGCTTTCCACAATTATATACATTCAAAATGCTCACCTAATTGTCGTGTTAAGATTTTTTTTCTTATCACATTTTAACTGCTCGGCCTCAAGTCTAGAATTTATATTCTTGTCTGCATCCTTATTCTTCTATATAATAGATCTAAGATATGTATTACTCATGGGAATCACTTTTTACTGTGTATTGTTCCATTTTTTACTAATGTCCCTGGAGAGTCTTACATATCATACATTAGTCCTTCCATTAATTCGAAGTCTTATGCAACATGTAAATTTTTCTATTTTTTAATTCTCTTATTCTTGTTGATGTCTCATGAATTAGATTTTATCTTCCACAAAAAATATATAGTGAGGCATCTAAGAAATTCTATATAGAAAATTTCTTAACCAATACAAAAAGACATGTGCTTATAATGATTTTTGACCTTTCCTATTGTGACCGGAATCTCTTTGTTCACACTACAACTCACTATAGTACTTGCTAATATTGCATCATGCATATTTTTATTCACTAACATTTATTCGATAGCATATTTCTTCTGTAATGCACACTAAATCAGTTAGTGTGGTACTCATGTGCCTTCTCAATAGTAATAAAAATCATATAAAGATCCTTTTTCTACTTAAACATTCTCATTATTCATCTTATCGCTAAATTTGTGTTTATCATAGATCTTCCTAGAATAAATCCAAATTTGATCTTTGATACTGCTGCAGTTTTTATAAGTTTATGTTCAGAAATTGTCTATCGTAATTTGTTAATGAATCATATTTTTTTTAATTGAATATTCTCAATGCGCGAAACACAACACCACAACAACAACAACAACACTCAAGCTTTTATCCCACTATAGTGGGGTCGGACGCGAAACACAACACCAAAAATAAAATATATTTTTTCTTTGAAGCCTGAAGCTGAAATAAAGATGTGCTTGAATAAATAGAAGCGCATCTACCAACATATAGACGCCTTAAATTTTAATGCCTAGAGAACATTGCAATGTATAGAAACACTTAATAATTCTGTAACACATAAAAATATGATAATATTTAAAGCAGATACAATCAGGTATTAATAATAAAGTGTAATATAGAAAACATGTTAAACTTCAACACGACAACACATAGGAGACGCAGATTTTTTTTATCATAAATGGGTGATTGAGAGTTGAGAACCAAAATATAATAATCAAAGAATCAAAAAATCAATGGAGGAAGAGTTGTAGGTATTGTTATGAAATTTATTTCACCTTATACAAAACATAGGTTCATTATACCCTCTTATGATTGTTACTCTATTCTAGGCTCTTGTGGGACCTCCATTAATTTCTTCATGGTATCATTGCATGTGTTCTAGTAGTTACTCGCTTCTTCTCTATACTCTATAGTGAAGCCTCTGAGCTCCATGCCTTCTTCGAGCAAAGGCATCTCGATGAGGTTTCATTGTTGAGTTCTTTTCAATATAGAAGTCCTTTCAATACCGAAATCCTTTTGACGCCCTCTGATCGCACCATCTCAATAGCTTTTGTATCTTAGTTTTTGACTCCCTGTGTTAAGATCCTCTCGATGCCATCTCTTTCAAGCTCAGGAAGATATTGTCTTCGTGTTTAAGCTCTTCTCCAATCATTGCATCAAAACCATCTTAGTAAATTGTGACATCTCAAGTTGTAGCATCTAGATGTCGTCTCAATGTCTCAACTCTTTTCCAATCCTAAAAAAATGAATGCTTGCCCCTTAGTAGCAATATCCTCCTCATGTAATCAATGCTGACTTATCCTCATTGAACCTTCACAACTATCCATGTTCCTTCAATCCCTGATCTCCTGTTCTCCTTTGCTTTTGTGTAGGACGCCAACTCGTATTGTCTTAGATTTGACAACTCGAACTATTGTGCCTCCCTTCAACTACTTGAATCGCATTAGGCTTGAGCACCAATAACCTTAATGTGTATGCTTTTTTTATCTAGTTTATCTTTGTTAGAAAAGCTCATGTAATGGGCCCATTATTGGACCCCTTTTTATTATTTTTCCTTCTTCTCTCCTTAGTCTCACATCTTGTATAGGATATCTTCTCACCTTCTCTCTCCTATATATTTATATTCTCTCATTGTATTTGGATACACAAGACATACACACAAGTTTTTGAGCTCTCTCTACATGGTATCAGAGTCAGGTTCCGGTACCGGCGGTTTCCCTGTTTTTAACCGCCCACAGACCGCCTCCCTCTTCTGTCCGCTTCTGCGGACTCCCCTGCGGTCTCCTTGCTGGTCTCCCTGCGGTCTTCTCTCTTCTAACCGCACTTGTCTCCTGTCCTCCCTGCCTCCCTCTGGCTCTCCCCTTTTATAGCTCTCCACCCTCTGCCAGGTGGGCCCCGCCTTCTCTCGCTAGTCGCCCGGTCTACCCGCGCTAGCCGCTGCCCAGTCTTGCCGCTCGAGTTCTCCTACTCGCGGCCTTTCCTTCTCGCGGCTTCTCCTAGCCGTTGTCTTCTCTTTGCCGCTCGGTCTACCCGCGGCCTCTCCTTCCCGCGCGGCCTATTCTTCTCGCGGCTCCTCCTAGCCGTTGTTGTCTCTTTGCCGCTCGGTCTACCCGCGACCTCTCCTTCCCGCGCGGTCTCTCCTTCACCGCTGCGACCTCTCTCTTTCTCTGTTCGATCCGACTTCTCTTATCGCTCTTTCTCTTACCGCTAGTGTACTCACTGTGACCGTGCGGTTTGCTTCTCCGCACTCAGGTCGCGAACTCCCTTTCTCTCTCTTGCTCTCCGCTGCTCTTGTCGCTTTGACTACCCGCTGCGGCCTCTCGTATAACCACGCGGGCTTGTCGTGCAAGAGTGCTCTCCCGCGGCGACCTCTTCAAACCGCAACACCCTTTCCTGCTCGCTGCGGCCTCTCCGGTCTCTATGAGCTCCTTCGTTGACTCCACCGTCCAGGCGGCTAACCCCTCTACAGACCGCCTGACTCCTCCTCCTGACCTCCACGATGAGCTGCGGATCACCACAATTTCCTTGTTTGAAAAGAAGAATTTCATCCCATGGGTGCACTCGGTTCGCCGAGTTCTTCAGGCCAAGGGCCTTGTGCTTCATCTCACTCAGGGATCTCCTTCTCCTTCTACCGACGACTGGCTGCGAAACGACGGTCGCGTTCAGACGTGGCTCCTCAACTCCCTGGAGGGTGAGCCCTACCAGATGGTCATGTATCATGAGACAGCCAAAGCTATGTGGGCTTCACTCATTATACTCGGGCAAGGACAGCCTCCAGCACCTCTGTGACATTATTACCGATCTTCAGGCTCTAGACGCTGGCGGGACCGCGGACATGACCTCGTTTGTTGCTCGTGCTAAGACTCTTGCAGAGGCCTGGATCCAGCATCAGCCATCTACCACTTATCTTACCGCTCAGCGAACTCAAAAGGAGGCCGTCTGCATCGCCATGATGATGGCTCGTGTCCCGCCACACCTTCAGAGTATCCGGGCTCAGGTTCTGGCTTCGGCTACTACTCCTTCCTTATCTGATGTTTGCTCTATGCTCCTTCGAGTGTCACCGCCCCCGGATACTCCTACACCCTCCTCTCCAGCCCTTCTCCAGCAGACCCTCCCCCCTTACTTCCCCCAATGTCTTCTGCTCGTGGTGGACGTTCGGGCTCTCGCGGAAGGGGGCGTGGTGGTCGGGGCCGCCCAAAGTGTTCCTATTGCGACCGGGACGGCACACTGAGGCAGTTTGCTATAAGAAACATGGCTACCCTCCTCGTACGACTGCTGCTGTTGCGGCTGACGGCTCTTCTGCTACAAGTACCGACCTTGAGGTCGTTTGCCTACAGCTACAACAACTCCATGGGCTGCTCAACCCTCCATCGACTTTTGTTGCCTCCACCTCCACTGCAGGTACTACTTGTTTTCCCTCCAGTCCGTGCTGGATCTTGGACTCGGGTGCCACTCATCACATCACCTCGATGCGGCCGCCCAAGTACTCGGATGCTCCTCATCCGAAGTGTATCACCGTGGCTAATGGGGCGACTATTCCGGTCTCCGGTTGCGCTGACCTCTCCCTCAACCCCTCCATCTCTCTTCGCTCGGCTCTTTATGTTCCGGGCTCCCCGTTTAATTTACTTTCTGTTGGTCGTCTTACTACTGATATGGATTGCTCTGTCACATTACCTCTTATGCTTTTTTGATACATCGACAGACGCGGATTACCATTGGTAGGGTTCGACTGCAAAACGGGCTCTACCTTCTCGATGCCTCTCCTACCGTCCTCTCCTTCGTCTCCTCTGTGGATTGGCATCGTCGTCTTGGCCATGCCCCTCATCCGGTCCTCCAGAAGACGCTTCCTGATGTATCTCTTTCTCCCTTTCAGTGTGATTCTTGTATTTTCGGCAAGCAGCCACGTTCTTCCTTTCCCGCACATTGTACTCGGAGCTCGGCTCCTTTTGATTTATTGCACTCCGATGTTTGGGGTCCTTTCAAAATTACTAGTATTTCTGGTTATCGCTACTTTATCACTTTTATTGATGATTACTCTCGCACGACGTGGCTTTACTTACTTCGTGATCGCTCCGAGCTCTCTCGCGTGTTTCGGGCTTTTGTGCTAGAGACTCGTACGCAATTCTCCACTACCATAAAAACGTTGCGCACTGATAATGCTCACGAGTACACTAGCCATGAATTTGCAAATCTGTGCGCAGAGTTCAGTATTATTCATTAGGCATCCCGTGCCTACACCCCCCAGCAAAACGGCGTTGCCGAACGGAAGAATCGACACCTGCTCGACGTTGTCCGCTCCCTCATGATTCACATGCATGTTCCCAAAGTCTACAGGAACTTTGCGGTCTCCACTGCTTGTTTCCTCATCAACCGTCTCCCCTCCTCTGTTCTCCACCACGCCACTCCGTTCAGCCTTCTATTTCCCTCCGCTCCGGCCTTACTTCTCACACCCAGGGTCTTTGGCTGCACCTGCTTCGTCCACCTTCTGGGTCCGTCCACGGACAAGTTGGATCCCCGAGCGGCTAAACATATTTTCATCGGCTATTCTCGTACTCAGAAGGGCTATGTGTGTTATTCTTCGGTTACCCGGAAGATCTCCGTGTCCGTTGATGTTACCTTCCGGGAGTATAAACCTTTCTTCTCTTCTCCTCTATCACCGACACCTCTACGACCGACACCTTTACCACCATCCCTCCCACGACCTGTCATCCCCTTTACTGCGCCCCTTCCACAGGTTCTTCCTGACCCAGCTCCTGCTCCTTCCAAGCTGCCTGTTTTTCGTGTCTACAATCGCTGCCCTCCTCGTTCCGTTTCCCTTCTGCAGTCGGCCTCGACCTCGGCTTCTCCGAGCCCTGCTGATCCGGTGTCCGCCTCCACTGCTCATCCGATGGCGAAATTTGTCTCCCTGCATCGCCTCTCTCCCCACCTTCGGACATTTGCTACTTCACTATCCTCGGTTTCTGTTCCTAACTCTGTGCAGGAGGCTCTCCAACATCCTGGATGACGCGCCGCCATGGACGAGGAAAACACTCCTCTCTGGGCAAACCAGACTTGGACCTTGGTACCCCTTCCTCCTGGTCAGAAACCGGTTGGGTGCAAATGGATCTTTGTCATCAAGCATGCTCCTGATGGGACCATTGACAGACTCAAAGCTCGCCCGGTGGCTCACGGCTTCACCCAAAAACAAGGTCTCGACTATGATGAAACCTTTTCTCCTATGGCCAAGCTCAACACGGTTCATGTCCTCATCTCCGTGGCTTCGCATCGCCAGTTTCCCTTACTTCAACTCGATATAAAGAATGTCTTTCTGAATGACGATCTCCGGGAAACAGTTTACATGCAGCAACCTCCTGGGTTTGAGACCACGGAGGAGTCTCGGATTTGTCGTCTTTTGAAGTCACTCTATGGTCTCAAATAATCCCCTCGGGCATGGTTTGACAAGTTTAGTAAGGCCCTACGGGAAATTGGTTTTACTCCGAGCTTGGCAGATTTCTCGTTATTCATTCGCCACCAGTCAACGGGAACGGTTCTCCTATTGGTTTACGTTGACGACATCATCATTACTGGAAACGACTCGAACGGAATACAGGCGGTCAAACAATATCTGAGCTCCATATTTCAAACAAAAGATCTGGGGAACCTTCGGTACTTCTTGGGTCTGGAGGTTGCCAGACGATGACCTTGTCCTCTCTCAGCGAAAGTACTGCCTCGATCTCCTTCATGATGTAGGCTACTCCAGCTGTAAGCCTGTGAACACTCCAATAGATGTAAATCACAAGCTATGTGCTCAGGCCTCGGATTCTGATCTTTTGCTTGCTTCAAAATCCGGAATACTATCGTCGTCTTGTTGGGAAACTGATCTATCTAACCGTAACAAGACCAGATATATCCTTTGCTGTTGGTATCGTCAGTCGGTATATGCATTCTCCTCGAAGCTCTCATCTCCAGGCCGTTGAACGGATTCTCTGATACCTTGAAACAGCTCATGGTCAAAGATTTGTATACAAAACCTCATCTTCAACCCCAACATTGGTGGCATATTCTGATGCTGATTATGCGGGTTCCCTCGATGATCGACGATCAACCAACGGTTTTTGCACATATTTTGGAGGGAATCTGATCGTCTGGCGAAGCAAGAAACAAGCGGTGGTTGCTCGATCCTCAGCTGAAGCAGAATATCGGGCAATGACATCTGTGGTTTCGGAACTCACGTGGCTTGAGAGTCTTCTTGCTGACCTTGGGGTAAAACTTTCTTCACCGGCTCTCCTTTGTGACAGTCAAGCTGCCATACATATAGCCAAGAACCCGGTTTTTCACGAAAGAACAAAGCATATTGAAGTGGATTGTCATTTCATCCGGGAGAAAGTTCACATGAAGAAGATTGAACTGAAGCATGTTCCGGGTACTGAACAAGTTGTGGATGTTCTCACGAAGGCTCTACCTAGTAGGCTAGTACCCTCTTCCATCAGTTCCTATCCAAGCTTGGCGCATACGACTTGTACGCTCCAGCTTGCGGAGGAGTGTTAGAAAAGCCCATGTAATGGGCCCCTTTTTATTATTTTTCCTTCTTCTCTCCTTAGTCCCACATCTTGTATAGGATTTCTTCTCACCTTCTCTTTCCTATATATTTGTATTCTCTCATTGTATTTGGATACACAAGACATACATACAAGTTTTTGAGCTCTCTCTACAATCTTGATACATCGTGATCTATGTTTTTTTTGCAGCAAGGACCTTCACTACTTGGTCACCTTTATTAATGATTATGACTTGGTGATGCAGGGTAGGCTATGTAAGGCTTGTGCTGACTCTAATGCAATCCTAAGTGAACGTGTAGTGTGAACTCGTGGAGCTCCTATCAAGATGATGCATGAAAACTATAAAACTTTCCGGAAATAAATATTAGCAACTAAAATTATATAAGCATGGCAAGCTACACAACGTTCACTAGCCTTTCAAGTAGTCAAGCAACGACACTTCTTAACATTAAGCACAATCAACAACAACCAACACAAATTTAATTATAGAATTTAGAAAAATTGATAACAAGTAAACAGGCCAATCAATCGTCTCAACAAATACACGATATCCTTCAAAATATTCAATACAGAAAATTAAACTAACACAGTAAATGAAAACTCACAAAATAGGGATCCGGCGACGACGGAAGGCGGTGTCTGAGGCTGAATGAATGAAGGTGGCTCCACGGCAAGAAGAATAGGAACGTGTGAGGGTGGCTCTAACAGGGGGTGGAAGAAGATGATGCTGGTCGAGGAGCTTTGCGGTGGACCCACGATAGTTAGGATAGGTGGCGAGGAAATAGAGCTAACGTCAGTAGGGGGAATGGAGATCGTGGTGGGATTGAAGAACAGTAGGCAGTGGGGTGAATGGGAAGAGGAGATCGTGAAG
Organism: Platanthera zijinensis; assembly: GCA_039513925.1. Lineage (NCBI taxonomy): Eukaryota > Viridiplantae > Streptophyta > Magnoliopsida > Asparagales > Orchidaceae > Platanthera > Platanthera zijinensis. The sequence continues at coordinate 22,133,948 of CM077093.1, read as the reverse complement.
TGAAGCCTGCGTATGGTGTGATTGAACTCGGAAGGGAAAGGGGTTATGGCAAGTACAGTCTGGGTTCTGGAAGTTGGCGAGCTGCTACAGGAGAAAATCGACGGGAAGAATCAGTATGACCGACAGAAGTGGTATAGGGCTGTGGGGGATCGCGCTACTGAAATTGCGATTACCGGAGGAGAAGAGGGCAGTCGACCATCACTGGGGAGAAGCTATCGGCAGTGGTTGCTATCAAACTGGAAAGTTACGACGAGAACAGTGGTGGAGGCGAGAGCGAACGCTGTACGGACGATGAACATGAAACTGAAAAGTGATTGGCTGGGATTAAAAAAGGAAATCGTGAAAAGAATGTGACTCTTTAGTTTGAAAATTTCCTCTCTCAAATTGAGATATTACACTAAACTTGTTTATTCACTCCTCAAATTAACATTGTTGAAAGTAAAAGGGAGGCATTTACTTCAATTGCTCAAACTTTAATGTTTGAAATGTTTGCTCTTCCTCCACTTTGCGTCCTTTTGAAGCTTCCATTCCCTAATGTCCTCTACTACCTCTGTAGAGATGGAGCCTACTCTTGCAGCCCCTACTATTACTTCTCCCTTAGCGAGGACTCATTCCCCATCTATGAGTTTTCCTTTGTCTACCCTTAGCCATGCTAGGCTTCTTGTCAAAAAATATTCGCTCTTTTTTTATAATAGGCGATCTTTCGCATCTCTCTCCTTCGATGGTAACAAATTAACATTGTTGAAAGTAAAATGGGACATTTACTTCAATTGCTCAAACTCTGATGTTTGAAATGTTTGCTCTTCCTCCACTTTGCGAGATCCTTCTTTTGAAACTTCCATTCCCTAATGTCCTCTACTACCTCTGTAGAGATGGAGCCTACCCTTGTAGCCCCTACTATTACTTCTCCCTTAGCGAGGACTCATTCTCCATCTACGAGTCTCCTCTGTCTACCCTTAGCCATGCTAGGCTTCTTGTCAAACAATATTCGCTATTTTTTTATAATTGGGGATCTTTCACATCTCTCCTTTGACGGTCAACCCTACTTCTATAGGTTTTTTCTTGTCAATTGTTCATGTTGCTTTAGAGTCGGTTTCTTCATTATCCTTAATTCTGCACTCCTTCCTCAGACAAGTTTTTATATAATACGTTGGCATCTTGTTTTTATGATTGACACGTCATCTTACAATGAAACTTATTTCAGTGTCACAACCTCTCTTTACTTACAAATCACGAGAGCTTTGACACTTCGGCAAACGATTTAGTAAGAAGTTCAATAAAGGTTCTCCAATGCTCCTCTCTGTGTTGCTCTCATTAAGGCTTCTCTCTCACGGCCGATGATAGTAGTTTTTAAATGATCAAGTGATCCATGACATTGTATTAAATGGAGCTTTGTTATCCAAACCTAGAAATTTTCATTCCTCATCTAGCCAGTATCATGTGATTTTTCTTGTATGGATGAGACCTCCAAGTTCTTTAGGGTGGAATCCCCCTCTTGTTTTTGTGCTTTTAATGTTCTGCACCATTTTGAATCCTTACTAGTTTTAATTTAATTAGATTCCGAATATTTACCTAAAAATAATGAAGGTTCTAAAATATTACATGACTTTTGGTATTATCACTCTTTTGTTATCTCATAAATGATAAATCACATGCCTACTGAGGTTATTGGAAATGTTCCTTGTTTTTCCTATTTGTTGTCCTATTTCCATCTTTTCCGAATACTTTCATTACTTTCAGACTTTAGGATCTATTTATGACACACTAAATCCTCATGCAGGGTAAGGTTTACCTACATTTCACCCTTGTGATGGGACTCTTCCCTAGACCCTCGCTGCGCGGGGATGCTTTGTGCACCGAGCTGCCCTTTGCCCTTTATTCAAATCAGTCTTAATTCGAGTCCTAGAAGCAGCCTCTTGCAAAGATGCAAGGTAAGGTATGTCTACATTTCACCCTTGTGGTGGGCCCTTCCCCGGACCCTCGCTCCGTGGGGATGCCTTGTGCACCAAGCTGCCCTTTTTATTTAAATCAGTCTGAATTATGTTATTGTTATTCTCCAAAAAGATATGTATCTTCATTTCCCTTGAGGTCTCCTTTTTGTAAAAGTAATTTTCCCGAACTTTTAATCTTCCAAGATAAAAACTTAGTTCATTGACAATTATTGGTTGTTTGAAATAATCCACTCACGTGTAAATATTAATGTTGTTATGCGAGCACTGGCTCAGATCTTCCCTCTCTCTATGGGGTCGTCATTGGGCCTTGCACAGAGACATGCAATTTGAGGAGAACCTGACGAGTTTTTGGGCAACGAGTCACATCATCGGTCACTTGTGTAATAATTTAATTACGCGTCATAAATTATTTAAGTATTGATTAAAGGTGCTATATTGGTCATTAAGGGAATATTATTGGGCATCTTTATTATCGACATGTTCTTGAGTTTTTAATAATTTGTATAAGTCACGCTTGCTCCACTAAATCCATCTCTACTGATTAGGGATGCTGAGAGCATATTTTGCATGTTTTCTTTGCCACCCCATGGATTCTGTTGTTCTTACCATATTGGCAAGCTCACATGCCAGTTTCGCTTCTCCAACAATCTCAGTTGCAGGCCCAGCTCACATGTACACCCACGCTGACTTGTCTTATCTTCCATTTTATGGGTGCAAATAAAGCCCGACAGGCCTTAGCCAGACTTGGGCTTGCGGGGCTATGCCTCTCACTGAAAGATTGTCTGTCTTGTCTGGACTAAGTTTTTGTTGAGCATTTATTGCCCAACAATAAAGTAGTGTGGAGGCCAATTTATAGTTGGACACTCCCAGCTGGTTGGGTGCTCACCAGGCCCCATGTATGGAGCTGGTTGGGTACTAGGCTAGGCCCAACAATGATATGGGGGATTATTTGATCCCTTGAGGCTTTGGTCCTGGGCTTGCCCAAGCTCAAACCTACCCAGATTTTTGATCGAGTAAATCAAGTGGGATTTGTAGGCCCGAGTCTTTTACACTTGCTTACTCCATTACATAGTGCTGGAGCCGGGAACCCGACTTAATACACCTTACACATACTTCTTGAACACACTTCTGAACTAAACAATAAAACTCACACTTATGAGCACACAGCTCAACCAAACCATCCTTAATAACTTGTTTATCTCACCCAACGCTAGTTTTATTTACAACTGTGCCCTACTACATTGTTGCGTTGATGGTGTCACCCGCTTCCTGCAATGAGCCCACTACTTCCTTCACATCTTCCACTTTTTCTCCACATTACGTTGTTTGACACCTGTCCATCAAACAATCACGATACTAACTCCTTAGCCATTTATTCCTCCAGTAATGTCCACTGTCCACTACCGTGACAGCTGCCCATCATCGATTTGCATATTTTGATCCCCAAAATTGCAAACAGTTTGGATAATTTTGCTCTATCTGCTTTAGTGGCCTATGATAACTAGGCACCTTCTTTTATAAAGGACTGCCTGGGGATGAGACCTGTTTTTACATGTAGTCTGTAAGGGGTGCTGTGAGAACATTGTTTCAGGGCTCCATTTATGGGGATCGATGAGACGGTGGAGCACAAGTTTTGGGCCTGTTTGAAGTTGATTTGTCACCTGCCATATTTAGCGTCGCCTGATGGATGGTATATGTCTGTGGTTGCGTTCGGGCCGACGTTTCAAAATATTTCATGTATTTGTTTTATTTTTTAGTGTTTTATTTAGTGAGATCATACAAACATCGTGCACGGCCAATCATAGCCGTCCAAGATTGTTGCTCTAAGTCATGTTTTATTAATAGTGGTTGGGGCGGCCATCATAGGCATTGCAAAATTTGGAGTGCCTTCTCGAATTCCGGCAATCTCTCGTTGTGTCGACTCCACAAATTCCAAGGTGTCGACTCCACAAATTCCAAGGTGTCGTCTCCACAAAACCCCAAGGTACCGACTCCTTGGTATGTTATCTTTGTTCCTTGGTATGTTATCTTTGTTCCTTGCTTTGTTTCCTTCATTTTCCGTTGTGTCAACTCTGAATCCCCTCCAAACAACCACTGACCACCCTAAATCCTCGTCCAAAAAGCAGCCTCTTGCCGTTTCCCCATCCACCCCCTGCTTCAGTTCACACCGCCCTTCAACAGATCACTCCTAAACCTTTCCCCCAGCCAGTCGATCCCTTCCCCACATTATTCTCCCATAGCCCATATACCCAAACTGCTCCAGCCACCAAGACATAAATGACACCCCTCCAGCCCACCACACAGCCATAACTCCTTCCTCTAGACAACTCCCAACCCACATGATGGCGCACACCGTCTGACACAGGTGTATTCTCGCAGGAGGAGGTGATCCGCTATCCGGTTTGACAATCCGAGCCCGTGGTTGTGTCCGGATGGTCGATCCGAGTCGATTTCATATTTTACTTTTTATGTTTTGAGTTGTAATTAACTTCCGATCGGCCCAAACAGTATGAACCGTCCGATTCTGGTATTTATGTGAGACTTATGGTTACAAACTACAACAGTTATTATTAGAGCTTTAAAAAGGCAGGCAGCGGTTCTTTACGGGGTATCAAAAGTTTGCAACAATTTGGAAGCCGTCGGTCTCGGCGACTTCTCCTGGTGCGACGCCGTAGGAATCCCGCGTCTCCCCTCCTTGGTGCAGCTCCAAGGTCTCCTCTTTCCCCTCCTCATCCCCCGCAACCTTTCGCAAATCCACAACCTAGTAGCCATCCCCCGTATCCAGCGATCAACTACTCGTTCCGCTGAGACCGTCGGCGGAATCCTTCCGCAATCACCCGCGCGAACCTCTGCCGCCCCGTGTTCTACCACCGGACCACCGTGAGACCTCCGCCTTTCTTCTCGAGTGTTTCCCCTAGCCTCCTCAACATCCCACACATCGATTTTCCTCTCCTACCCGCCAGATCCACCCAAAAACATTTCTATTCCAGCAAACTCCCATCGTTACCCCCTTCCACTTCCTTTCATTTAGTCCTAGTCCACGTGAATCTTCCCAGGCTTACCTTAACCAAATTTTCCAACTGAGCCCCTTTCCGATTCAGCAAGAAAATCAGCCCGTATCCCTCATTCCCGTTTTCCCCAGGAAGCCATGACTATTATTTTGGGACTGCTCCCATCCCAGTAAAACAGTCCACGGGATTAAGCCATCCACTCCCTCTACCCTTTTAATGCTAGTAATTGTCCATCCTTCCGCAGCCTTTGAGTCACACTCCATTGGATTGTCGTCAAGTACCATCCCCACGGCCGTGTGTATGTGTATGTCGTAGTTTGGAGTTTATTTCTTTCTATTGTTGCCTACTTGGCACTGTACCTACTGTGGTTGACATTGTTGTTTGCTATTAGTACTATACTCTGTATGATTTGCAGGATTTATTCCGCGTGTGCTTAAAATTAATTGCGCCTCTGTCGTCTAATGAATTGAAACTTGTTTTTCTTAATCATTGTTTGTATTTCCCTTGCGAATACTAATTTTATATAATTAATTACAGTTTCAATTTTAAAACGCCTCTTGCATTTTCCATATTTTATCGCATATAGGCTTGCATTTAATGAGTCCACTCCGAGTCGACCTACCACTGCATCACCACACCTCTCCCATCCGGATCTACACCCTCCCTGTCCCCCTCCCTAACAATCACCACTCTCCTCATACAGTCGCCCCTACAGCTCCAGTATTGTAACCAGCAGCCTTTCCCAAGCCCCATCCGACCACTCTAGCCCTCCATCCTACATTGTTGATCCCCAAAACCGATTCCCCCATTTAAATTTGTCCTCAACAGCTGATTACAGCCCCAGGCAGTCACCTTACAGCACTCCTCTCCCATCCGGATCTACACTACGGCCCCTCAAATCACTGGATTTCCATTCCTACGCCTACAGTCCCTCTCTCGTGAGTTTCTTAATTGTATTGTGTTATTTTCTGCGACTACACATCTTGTCCAACATCATGTTTTACTCATCTTGAGAATTTTAGTTTTCTCTCTAAGCAACCCATCTTGAAATGTGGACAACTCCCAGCCCACACCTATCCCATCTGTATGTACTCTCGGTGTGTACACCCTCGAATGACCTGCCTCTCGCCGAGAGGAGATACAAATTTTGCTCCCTCGGAGTGTCTTATCGTCCCTTATTAGTTTGCATTTCTTAAGTAATGTGTATCTCAGTGGCATGTTGGTAAAATAAGTGGTTTTATGGTCAACTCTCCAGTTGCGCAGTTCTTAGAAGGATCCAGTCCTCAAGAACATTGATGTTGACTTATCTCGTGAATTATAACCCTTCATTTTCCAAGCATGATTTTGTATTGGCATCGAAGTCAAAATAGGAAGATGAGGCCATTGTATTTTTTCTTGTTGTGCAATAAAGGTCAGAAGTTGTTGGTGTTTGATGTTTCTAAAACTTGTTCATTTGGCACAATTGCTTATTGCCATTGTATTTCTTTTTTTGAAAATAACTGTTGCTTGTAAACTACATATTTTGATATCCTAATATGTTGCAGTTCACATACCCATATTATTTCACGCTCCGGTCATCTTTTAAACAGTGGCCGCCTCTTTGTTTTCGTGGGAAGATGTTCGGGCATCTCCACGCCTTTGGAGAAATGCCAACTTGAGCTGTTCTCAAGAAATTGATCTCAAAGAAAAAAACAACAAGGCGACACAGTTTTAGGGAGAGAGGAAGAACAAGAGCAATTCCATTCATGCTCCAGAACAAGGAGCTGTAATGTATTTATACAGACTAAAACAGCATAATGGAAAAATAACTAATCAACTTATAGTTAACAGACAACATTTACTCCAGCTGTTATAACTAATAAAACAGAAGCTGTAACCCCCCCCCCCCCCCCCCCCCCTCAAGATGGGGAGTAAATGTTCAAGAGGCCCCGTCAGTTCAAGAGGCCCCCGTCTTGGTAATGAGGAACTCATGTTGATTTTTTGGTAATGCCTTGGTCAATAAATCTACTACTTCATACTGGGTTTTGATATGCCCCCCCCCCCTCAAGATGGGGAGTAAATGTTCCTGTCTTGGTAATGAGGAACTCATGTTGCTTTCTTGGTAATGCCTTGGTCAATAAATCTGCTATTTCGTACTGTGTTTTGATGTGCACCATCTTTAAGCATCCCGATTGAATAAGTTTCCGAATAAAATGGCAATCAATGTCTATGTGCTTGGATCGCCCATTAAGTGTTGGATTTGTGGCTAAGTGTATGGCCGATTGGTTATCGCAAACCACCATGGCTGTAGATATTTGTATTTCAAAATGTGTAAGAAGTCTCTGTAATCAAATGATTTCACTAGCCAAAGAGGCCAGAGCTCGGTTTTCTGCCTCCATTGAGGATTTTGAAACAATTGTTTGTTTTTATGACTTCCATGAAATGAGGGATTCTCCCAAGAATACGCAGGACCAGTGGTAGACCTTCGAGTATCAAGACAGCTGCCCCAATCTGCGTCTGAATATGCAGTGAGACGCAAGGTGTTGTTTGCTGGGAAGAACAAGCCATGTCCTGGTGTCCTTTTTAGATATTGTAAAAGGTGATGTACAGCATGTAAATGATTTATATGAGGATTAGCCATGAATTGAGTCAATTTTTCACTATATAAGATATGTCCGGTTGAGCGACAGTTAAAAGCATTAAGCTCCCAAGCAGTCTTCTATAAGAAGAAGGATCAGATAATGGATCACCATCATACTCATGTATTTTCAGATTAGGATCCATGGGTAAATGAGCTGGTTTGGAATTAAGGAAGTCGGTGTCGTCGAGCAAATTGAGGGTGTATTTCCATTGGGATACAAAAATACCAGTAGAGTTCCGATTAATTTGTAAGTCTAGAAAATACTTCAATTCCCCCAATTTTTTTAACTTGTAGACCTTTTGTAATAAGGTTTGCACATGCTGTACTGATGAAAGACAAGGACCTGTAAGTATTATGTCATCGACATATACTAGAAGAACTACCAATTTATCCTGTGAACCAAAAGTGAAGGGTGATCACTCTTTGACTGGATGAAGCTTGCCGTAAGCCATAAACTTATTTATGAAGCTTACATACTATATTCTCCCCCTCAATTGGATATTCCAAAGGCATGGACATGTAAATTTCTTCATTTAGATCACCGTTCTGGATTGCATTATTTTTATCCAATTGCAATATAGACCATTTTTTTGCGGCAGCAACAACTATTAGAGTGCGCACAGACGTGAGAGAGAGAGAATGTGTCTGAAAAATCAATTCCTGCTCGCTACGTGTAGCCTTTGGCGATCAATCGAGCTTTGTACTTATCCACACTCCCATCAGCGTTGTACTTAACCTGATATAACCTGCGGTAGCCAACACACTTTTTATTTGGTGGTAAAGGAACAACAGTCCAAGTGTGATTTGATTCCATGGCTTTGAGCTCGTCAACCATGGCATGTCTCGATTCAGGGAATTTTATCGCTTGATGATAAAATTGAGGCTCATAAATGGTGGAAATTTGAAAAGTAAAATTTTGATATGAAGAAGACAATTTTGTGTAACAAAGATGATTGTTTATAGGATAACTGATATGAGAACAGACATAATCCTTCAAGTAGGAAGGCTGCCTTGAAAGGCGACTGGATTTTCTTATAGTTGATAGATCAACAGAAGTCAAATGTTCAGAACAAGGAATATTAGGAACCAAGATAGAGTCAGTGTGCAGAGAAATAGGAGATGCAGTTGGTATGTCCTTGAACCAAATCATGTTGTGGCAATGGTAAAACAAGATAAAAAAAAATCATGCAAGGGGGCTGCTTCATTGAAAGTTGTATCATGAGTCTTAAAAGGATAATGAGTTTCATGAAAAATGACATCATGGAGATTAAAAACTATTTTGTGAGTAAATTATAAAGTTTATATCCATTGTAGCCTAAAGGATATCCCACAAAAGCCGAAGGAACAACTCTTGGGGGAAACTTTGTGCGGTGAACTTGAAGTGTGGCAGCAAAACACGAACAGCCAAAAGTCTAAACATGATATTCAGGGAGCTGATTATGCAGAACATGATATGATGATTTATCATTAAGAAGGGGTGTTGGAATTCTATTTATTAGATATGTTGCAGTGCCCACACAATCACCCCAAAAAGATAGCGGAACCCGGATTGAAAGAGGAAAGCTCGAGCTGTCCTTAGAAGATGTTGGTGTTTACGTTCTGCAACAGAGTTTTGTTGAGGCTGTTCAACACAGGAGAACTCATGAATAGTTCTCTGTTTATGGAGAAAATCAGTAAGGGCCAACTCTTTAGCATTGTCAGATCGGAAGCGCTTTATAGTTGAGCCAAACTATATTTTTACCATGTTAAAAAATTTGATAATAGCATTAGGTGCTTCACTCTTATTTTTGAGCAAGTATATCCATGTATACCGTGAACAACACTCAATTAAAGTTACATAATATCGTTTACCATCGTAGGTATCATGTTGATATGGCCCCCCATATATCGCAATGCAACAAATCAAAAGGAAAAGAATGCAGGTTATTATGAGAATTGAAAGACAACTTTTTGAATTTGGCCAAAGGACAAACCATGCAATTTGTAGAAGAAAATGTAGCAGGTAATGTAAAAGGTACAATGGTGCTTAATTTTTTGAGAATTTTATCAGACAAATGTCCAAATCTACTGTGCCAAACATTGACATTACATTGCGTAGAAATATTATTGATGTGGAGTGGTGGAGAAATAACTGAAGCAACAGATGGTGTAGGATTGATGACATAGAGTACAACAATGAGTTTACCCCTGCCAATTGTCTTGGAGTGCTTGATATCCTGAATCATAAAGTGACCAGGGAAAAAAGACACAGAATATTGTAAATTGGTTATTAAAGCACTCACAGATAAAAAGTTAAAATGAAAAGAAGGGACATAGAGGACATCATGAATGAGCAAGTCATGATTGATGCAAACACTACCAATGACGGTGAGAGGGAGAACAGATTTATTTGGTAGTGTTATGTAACGATCTGTGATGAAGGTGTGAGAGATAAAAGATTGAAGAGCGTAAGCAATATGTGAACTAGCGCCAGAGTCCATGATCCAAGATGATGTCGGTATTGAAATAGAAGAAGAATTGATGGAAAGAGCCAAACCAGAAGATGAAGGAGCACCAGTAGGATCATCAGGATGTGTTGGAGCAACAGTAGGTGGCGGATTCTGAATAAGAGCCAGTGGCTAATGATACTGTTGGGTAGTGAAAGTTATCCCTGAATTAGTTGAATCAAAAACTTGATTGATGTTGCCTGGTGGAGTAAGATTGCGAAAAACAGTGGCAGACTTCTTATATCCTGGCGGGTATCCATGTAATTTGTAGCATTTATCCTTGGAATGTCCAAAAATTCCACGATAAGCACATAAGGGACGATCCTTTTTAACATTTTTGATTTTTGTTTTCAGCAGATCTTGAAGTGTTTTGGATAGCAAAAGCAGGCGGAGGCACCGCTATCGGCCGAAGAAGACTGAGAGCACACTGTTTTTTCTCTTGGAGAACGAGGGAAAAACTTTATTGATTAGTGGAAGAGGTTCCATTAATAGAATCTGTCCTCTAATTTGAGAAAACTGGTTTTCAAGTCCCACTAGAAAGCACATAACATATTCCAAGTGATTGTGTTCAATTTAAGGACAAGCTCCACCGCAAGTGCAGGATTTATTGGGTTTGCATTCACCTAATTCTTCCCAGATTCCTTTTAATTTTTTGAAGTACTGACACACTGAAAGATGTCCTTGATTAAGGCTCATCAAGTCTCGTTTCAACTGAAAAATTCTAGGATCATTGCGCTATTGGAATCGTTCTTGCAGATCAAGCCAAATAGTAGCAGCCGAAGAGGAATAGTTCACACTAGCTATGATTTCTTTAGAGATTGAATTCAGAAGCCACGATGCAACGATGATGTTGTTCCGTTGCCAGGCTAAAATAGAGGATGGATCTTGATCAGTAGGCTCTACGATAGATCCATCGACAAATTCATATTTATTCTTGCCGATCAGTGTCATCTTCATCACCCGACTCCATGAAGTGTAATTATCCCCATTCAGAGGTTGAGAGACAAGAAGTACTTGGATTATCAGGGTGAAGATATAAAGGATTAGACGCATCATCAAAGATCGATCTTAGTAGTTGAAAGAACTGCTGCGGATGATTGCCCCGAACTGGAGGTATTTCATGACAAACTCTGGATTTAACAGCCGGCGTTAACTCCAGCTGTTTATAACTAATAAAACAGAAAACAGAAGCTGTAAAAGCTGTTGAGCCAAGCGGAACGGTATGCCGATCTTTGCGAAGTCTTCCGAAAGTGGACGAATGCTTGAAGAATACCTATGACAACGGTAAAGAGGGCGTTGCTTTGTTTTTATTAATGCTGGAATTTTTTAGAACTTTTATTTAGAAACTGAATGTGTAGTTGGGCTTAGCATGTTTGATGTCATGTTTGTATTTAAACATTTAACCTAAAACTAATTGATTATAGGTGAAGTCAGAAGTGTATAGGATTCACATCCGAAGTCTCCAATACTTGCCTTTTTCATCTTAATGGGTGCTCGCTTTTCACCTAGAATTGAATTTTGTTTATTAAGGTTTAGGAGCCTCCAAAGAGCTCTTGGGGAGGGTGAAATGGGAACTGTTCCCATTTGGTTTTCTTGTCTGCTTTCCATCTTTCAGGTGAGGCGCTGGGAGGTGGCGGCGACCACGAACCGTCGGAGAGATGAACACCGCTCTGTGAGGCTGGGGCTGCCATCGGTGCGAGAGGCCGGAGGATTGGGCAGGAGGCATTCCGAAATTGAAATAAGCTTTTTTATACAGTTCAGTAACATCAAATTGTTTTTCCTACATTAATTTCACGAATGAGTTTATAAATTGACATTTATTCATAGTATTCTTATAATCGGGGGATAAAGTGCACAAATGCACTTTACGGTGGTCTGCGTGGATCAGTGCACACATCTCAAAGTACTTTGCACTGATCCAAACAGACGATTGGATCAATGCATTTTATTGTAAATTGCATTTGACACAGACCCTCAATTATTTTCTTTTTTCACTTTGAAGATATTATTGTGAGCTCTTTATAATTATGTGAGTTTGATTCTTCTTGTGCTAACACGAATAACTCTAATATTTTTTGAAAAGTTTACTGTATGAGTGGTATTACTACCAAATCATAAATGAATATTAGAAAACCATAATAAACCCGGTTCAAACCTTTTTGTGTTGTTTTTTAACCTGCGAAATTGCTACTAGCAAGCCTCTCTTAAATCGCAAATTCAGCCCTAGTCGCCGCAGGTCTTTCTTCTTGCCTTTTCTTTTCTCCTGCTTGCCCGCTGGTTTCTTTTGCCGCCGTCGAGTTCTCTTCACCAGGAGTCGCCTCCGTCGAGTTCCCTTCACCAGGCGTCATTGCCTGCTCTGGCATCCTCCTTGCCTGTTCTTGTTTCTTGCTTCCACCGCTCTGATTTCCATTCCAGACTGTTATTTCTCTTGTTAATTCAAGGTTGTTTCTTGTGGATTCCATTCAAAGATGCTCGTAGAATACTTTTTTTCCTTCAACTCTGCCTTCATCTTCTTCCCCGTCTTCTCCCTAAAAATATTTCTTCTAAACATGAATTTCCGTCTCACATATTGATGACAGGGCTAAATGCCCTTGATGAAATAGATGATTCTGTGGAGAGGTGGAATGCCATTATTAAGGAGATTCATTAATTCCAGATAATTTGTTTAAGGCAATTGTTGATACTCATAATAGCTAAACAATGTGTAAGTTTGATTATATTGTTGATTACATTTCTGCAAGTTTAATATCCTCTTTCGGCACCCCATTTTTAGCCTTCTATAAAATGTTATTGATTCCGAGATGATTTATGCTGTTTTTTTTTCATAATTTATAGTTCTGTTTTCATGGAAAAGGTATCATATACACGCATAGCAAGTTTGGGAGTTTTTTTTGAATAATTTGCTCGTAACTATTTGATTTTTAAATAGTCATTTTTAAATTTTATGATTTATTGGTAATAATGATTTGCTAGTAATAATGATCACCTAAAAGTCAAAATGAATTTGTTAATAATAACACCCTATATGAATTACTAGGGTTAATTACAGAGACCTCTGAGAGTGTGTAGTTACAGGGTGTCTCCATGCCATCAAAAATATGAATAAAAATGATAAAATCAATAAATTTATTTTATGATAGCTTAATTTTATTCATTTTATAATGATTCCATAGTTATTATAATGGGTATAAGGAAACTCATCTTTTTCTATGTACCCTTATTAAAAGGGTAAAATTGAAATATCATAAAATAATTTGACATATTTGATCACTTTATATTTATATTTTTAAAAGAAAAAAGTCATACATTTCAATGCAAGGAGTGTTGGATCTAGGAATGTTAACAAGGGGGGACATCAACTTTCTAAAATAATTTTTTTTAATGTCTATATTTTCGGATCCGTTTCTCTCATTTGGCTACCATTTTTGACGTATAAGTAGTCAGAGTTCATTGCCTCAACGAGAGGAATTCAAATTCGTTAATTATTTTTGCTAAATTATTGGAAGGGCCCGGGCCCTAGATTCGCCCCTAAATGCAAGTTATTGCAAAGGATAAAATTAAATATCATAAAATAATCTAGGTGATTTTATCATTTTTCATTTATATTTCCAAGAGAAGTAATATTTTTGAAAACTAGGTAAGATCCCGATAATTAAGCCCTATGTTATTATTTTAATTTTTTTACTTATGCCTTTTGAGTTTACATCTTAGTTCGCCAACATATAAGTGTAGAATATATAATATTATATACTAGGGGAGCCCTCGCCATAATAAGTAGTTTCACCTTGGTGCGCATCAATATCTATTGTGTATAATGAGTGAAGCTAATATCGGACTGACGGCCATCGCTTGGTGTCTCAAAATATACCTTTTTATTACATTTAAAAATGTACATGTTGTGGGTTGCTCGATTTTTCCCCAGTCTTGAGAATCGGACCGCCTTTGCTCAAGAGTGAGCTAAATGCGCAAACAGTCAAGAGAGATCCAATAATATTGAAAAGCGGGATATTTTTCTGCGAAAAATCCTGAAATGGTGAAAAATTGTGAGATCGGATTTGTGTCGGACCAAAATCCATTAATTTGTTTGTTGTTGCAAGAATTGAGATCTTAGGAGAGTGACAAGTCAGTTCTACTTTTACTAGATTTAAGGCGATGAGGGGAGAAAACAGATTAAGTGCACAGAGTTGGAGCATCCACGATAGCTTTTTTATATGCCTCCTTTTGTGCTTGTTGAAGCATTCCCGCAAGCACTGAGAGCGATCGGACATGTGAGCGAGCAGGGGGAATTCAGAGTGAAGGAATGATATAAGTTCAACGTCCTTGTCAGAAAATCTTAGAGCTCTCTCTAGACTTTCTAATTTTCTCCCTTCAAATGAATATATGTGAGCCTCTTTATAGTTCTCTTGAAAGAATGTGTTGGTAATTGCACTTGACTGGATCCTGAGATGATGAATGACGTTGCTCATTTTTGGTCACCTGGATCATCGATTTTCCCAAAATGACGAACATGCCTCCCGAGAGGCCCGAGGGAGTTGCCAAGCGACAGTGGTGGCCGGAGGCGGCGGCGACGAAAGTGGCGGTGACGCGTTGGAGGTCGGCGATTGGCACTGTGCTCACTTTCTGGCTGCCTGTGTTGGCTGTGCGTTGCGGGCTTACTGCACGCGCGGAGACTGATCGGGCGCCCTCGGTGCGCACGACGACTGACCGCGCGCGTGTGGGCCGCATGCGTGTTGGTCGTGAGTGTTGGTTGGTGCGTGTGGGCGGTGCTTGTGGGTGGTGCGTGGTGCCCGTGCATGTTGGTGTCTGCGTGCTTGATTTCTCTCCCCCTCCCCCTTCAAAGTGATTTTGATCTATTCGAGCAGGCAGGACTTACGAGTGTGATTCACTCAATCGGGTCAACTTGCTTGAGCATTTCACTCGGAATTCTTTGCGGGAACCCATCTATACTATTTTTATGTAATCAAATGACTAAAAATAAATTTGCTAATGTTTACCACATTTTTGGCACCAGGATCTTTTGCTTTTGAGTTCAAATGAAAAGTATCTATTTTGATCGATACCACTAATTTGCTAATCAAATTCTTTTATATTATTTTTTTTTAGTCAAAAATGTATGCACGGAATCAATTCTTACCCTAAAATGAAACTCTATATAGAGTTCCAAATAAAAGAGGATCCTGATCCCAATATTTGGTAGCTTCCACCAGTCCTTGTAAAATGAAATAAATATTAAATAGAAAAAAAAAGTCTCGTTCTTGATTCACGAAGTTAAAAGAGTAAGGCTCGGTTTGGGGAGATTTATTTTCACCGGTCAAGCGGTCGTGACCGCATGAACCGGGACTTAAATTAAGTCCCAATTCATGCGGTCACGACCGCTTGACCGGTGAAAATAAATCCCCCCAAACGGACCCTAAGACGAAAAAAGTCTTAAATGAAGTTCGCGAAGAAGGTGAGCTTACCGTCAGGTGACTTGAGGCGCAATCCGCAAACAGTTTCAGCATCTTGATCGCTTTATTATTAGATGTTAATACTCTTCCGATCCATCAGTCACCTCTTCTTCGTTTTGCCCGGTATTTTCAGATCATAACCGGCGCCGCTCGCCTGAGCGGCGATTTCTGGCCCCCAAGCCGGAGAAGAAGACGATGGGCCAGTGTCAAAGCTGCACTGGCTTCAGCTCCGAACTGAATTTCCTCAGAGCCGTACATAACGGAGATCGGGAAACAGCGGAGCTCTCTCTTGCCGGCGACCCCGCCGTTCTCCTCCGGACTACATTCTACGATCGTTGCTCCGCTCTTCACGTCGCCGCCTCTAATGGCCACCACGAGGCATCAATTCCTTCTCAGGATTTCCTTCCTTTTTCTCGCTTTGTCCGACGGTTCTCACTCCGGCAGTGTCCGATTTATTGCAGCTTCTTTCCATGATTCTGATTCGATCCGCGAGCCCAGATCTACTAAACAGGCACAAGCAGGTGAATGCTCTCGATTCTCTCTTACACCATTACTCCATTAAAAAGAGATTTCGGATAATCTGATTCCAGTTCTGTGCGTTTAAAAGACTCCGTTGATGTTGGCCGCAATGCACGGGAAGATTGCCTGCGTGCAGAAACTACTAGACGCCGGAGCAAACGTAAACCCCTTTCCCCCTGATTTTGAATGTTTTTCCCCCATTTGGGCATGAGAAAGAACCCGGAAAATTAATACGGATTTTTCATCTTCTTCAGATTTTGAAGTTCGATTCCGCAAACGGAAGAACTTGCTTGCATTATGCAGCCTATCACGGCCATTCAGATTGCCTGCAAGCCATTCTATCTGCCGCCCAATCCACAATCGTTGTAGATTCATGGTGGACTTGTCTTAATCTTCTAAAAAATCGTCTCTATTTTGAGTTCTAAACTTGCCTTGATTACAAAAACGACATATATTTCGATTTCTTCTTCTTAGCTCGCATATTTTTCAGGGGTTTCGCTCGTTTTGTCAACGTGAGCGACGGCAGAGGCGCAACGCCTCTGCATCTTGCAGCAAGACAAGGCCATCCTTCATGCGTTCGTAATTTGTTGGGCAATGGAGCTCTCGTTTGCGCTCTGACTGCCCGATATGGGTAAAAAAAAACACACACACACACACATAAAAAAACTTCGTCTCCTCTAATCAACCACTTGTTGTTTTAACATAGAATCAACTGCAGCTGTTCTGGGAGTAGCCCGCTTCACCTGGCAGCCCGCAGAGGATCTTTAGATTGTGTTCGAGAATTACTCTCATGGGGCGCAGATCGTCTTCACAGAGATACATCAGGGTAAGTATTCTGGAGCTTGTTAATATTGTCAACTGTATTTCAATTACATCCAACTTCTGATTATTTTTTATGTCTCATTGACCTTCTTTCCAGACGAATACCATATTTTGTTGCATTGAGGAACAAACATGGAGACTGTGCAGCTCTGCTGAATCCGGCATCGTCGGAGCCTCTGGTGTGGCCGTCTCCGTTGAAGTTCATCACTGAACTCAATCCTGAAGCGAAGGCTTTGCTCGAGGAAGCTCTAATGGAGGCAAATCTAGCGAGGGAGAAGATCATCTTGAAAGGCACTGCACATTCATTGGCATCCCCTGTTCAACCCGAAGCAGAAAGAATTGATGACTGCGATGATGGAGACGATGCATCCCAGGTATTGTTTCATGATTTCTTAAATCCCCATTATCGTTCCCACGCATAGCTGCTATAAATGCAGAAGCCGCAAAAATCATAAAATGCCTCTAAACATACTGTGCAAAATCTACAGGATAGATACCCCCTTTTTTATTTTTGCGGAAATTTCTCTTTTTCTTTTTTGGGAGTTGCTGATGCGCTTTTTAGTCGTAATTGATTGGTACTCGAAGGAGAAAGAACAAATGTTGAATCAAAAATTAATATTTATATTTCATTCTTTGTCAAAGCGTTCATTTTCTGTCTGTAACGGCACAAAAATTGATGGAATAGAAAGGTTTCATTTGAATGTTAATTAATGAAAACATTAAGAATTCTGATGAGCAATGGCGCTGCTGCATTTCAGGTGGACGACTATGAGCTCTGCTGCATATGCTTCGATCAAGCTTGCTCCATGGAAGTTCAAGAGTGCGGGCACCAGATGTGCGCCCACTGCACATTGGCTCTCTGCTGCCATAACCGGCCCAATTTCGCGGCCTCGTGCCAATCCGCCCCGGTCTGCCCCTTCTGCCGGAGCGCCATCACTCGACTGGTAGCCGCCAAGAGCGCCACGAGGCTCGGAAAAGCTGCGAGGCGAACCCGGAGCTTAACCGAAGGCGGCGGGGGAAGCAGCAGCTTCAGAGGCCCGCCTTCCGCGGTGACAGCTTTGGAGAAATTTGATAACAGCAGCGATATGCTTGATAAGACTTGACTTTTGTAAGGGGGGAGAAGATTGGAAATAATGAGCCGCTGATAATGTATTTCATGATTCAAATGAGTTGGAAAAAGCCTGCTGGGGGCTCTGAATGTCATGTGACTCTCCATATAATTGAGCGCGAGGTATGTTTCTAAGTCATTTGCATGTTTCAGGCAATGAGTAGGGCTGTAGCGAATAGTGCTGGAATGGGACGAAACATGTTAATAAAGTTGAGAAAGTGATGGATGCATGCGCCTGTCCTCTGCATCTTCTCATGGAGTTTTCTGATAAGCTGGGATGGGAAAGGGATGTCATTTGGCCTACGTTTGGCTAAGCGTTCTTTTGCTCTAGTGAGTTTGAACAAAAACTGTCACAATTATAGAACGTATGTTTGGCATGGCAATCGTCACAAAAAAAAACATTTTGAACCTAAAAGTCGATGAAGTTTCTTACGGCTGTTACGTTACTTACGTACAACGTTTCATGATCACTACGTTCATAACCGCTGCCGCCACTCTAAACGTAGCCTGATCTGTGAGATTACTTCATTTAGAGCTGGCTTTTGTTTAGATTTCATTAAAAATTCGGAACTGGATTTGAATTCTTTATGAGAATTTTCAACCAGGCTTGTCTCTACTCAGGCAGGAGTGGTGAAAGATTGAGGAGATGAAGATCAGAATATAGCTCTCTCCCTTTTCTGCTCTGGAAATCACCATTGATTTCCTCGGATGCTCTCGTCTGTACCCCTCCTCCACTTCGAACGATTTGGGACATGAACAAACATGCTCTTTTCATAAGAGCATTTTTGGCGAGCTTGTAGCAATTGGTGGATGCATTTTCAACTTTATGTTTCTTAGGGTTTGTTTGGCACGCGGTGGCGGTCGTGAGAACAGTGGTTACAAGTCATCGTCCGTTTGGCGCGGCGTTTTTGCTCTTGTGAGTTTTGACAAAAATACCACCATCGTGAATGTGTGTCGGTTAGGACTTATGAAGCCGTTTAGGTGAGGTTGAGCGTTCAGGAATGAGGGTTTGTAATCGCGTTCACGATCGCAACAGTCGTGCAAAACGGACGCTAATTTATAAGACATTCTTAGCTTGTTGTGTGGCGAAGCGGTCATAGTTTTTAATATGATTATTTATAAAGCATGTGATGTTTGATTTAAGACATATTTTCTAGCTTGAGAAACTCTCAATAAATGTGTGGAAGTGATGTTAGCTTACCGTTTTTGGCTATTGACACACCAAAAAATTTATTTACACACCAAATGTTGATTAACACACACACAAAAAAATTTAAAATGCACACCAAGAACTCTTTTACATTTTTTTAAAATTGAGGCTCTATCTTGCTAACATTACTAGTGAATTAGTAGATTGAAAAAATGTTCAATTAGCATAATCATTCAAAATAGATAATATATGTTCAACAAAAGCATTCATTCAAAATAGATAACATATGTGGTACAAAATCTAAGATTAATCTCAAAAATATATGTCAATCATCATTGTTTGAAGCCTTCGAAGATCATCAATTATCATCCAATTTTGTAGACCTGCAATTTAAAAAAGTGAGATCATAAACATCGGATGAGAAATTTAACAAAGTTATTAAAAAAAATTTATACCTTAATAAGATGTTATCATGTTTATAATGAAGATCCAATATAACCAAAATGCAAGATATCTGCACCAAATGTTATGATGTGAGAATTAATTTCAACGTTAAATACTTGTGTATGGATTGAAAAGGAAAATAACATACCATAGGTTCAATGTTCCTCCAAATTAATGATTTCATCAACTTGTTCTTTAGGATCACCCACTCTAGTCTGTGAAACATCAGTCAAGTCCCACCTTTCTGCCACCGAAGCATGATACCTCATCCACATAGATATCACCGGTGGTAGTGGACAATCATCTCTCATCAACAATTGTATGAAATGATTGTCGTTAACAAATCCAATAAAAATTGTCTTCCGATTTAATGGAGGAGCTGTGTGTAATGGTAGGAATGTAAAAGACTGAAATTTGGAATAATGACCAACTGCCACATTATAACGTGAAGCAACTAGTAATCACATATCTGGCATCGTTATTCATTTGTCGATCGGTGAAGGAATTGATCTACAGTCCAAAGATAACAAAAGTTTTTTTCGTCGCACATTCTCAAACATGTTGTTATACAAAAATTCATTCATTTTGATTTCTTCTATTAAGTCTTTTCTTACTTGCAACCAATTATCGCTCATTTCCAATGCTAAACTGACCACCCTGTAACCACAATGCCCATCTCCAATCACATTTACAACATCAATGATATGAGTAAAAATATAAGTAGACATTTCTTTTCGAACACTTTCAAGATATCTGTTGTTGTTTCTTTTTGGAATCATCTTCTTAGCTTTCTTTTTGGGGTATTGTTCCCCTTTTAGCACATGCTCGAACAATGATAGCTCCCTCTTTGTAAATTTGTAGTCATCTTTAAACTTTTTATAACTACCAAGTGGTCTCCCTTTCAACTTAATTGGCAAAATTGGTTCTAGTGTTTGAGTCGCGCTCGGTTCCAATATTTCTCTAAGCTTCTTCTTCATTTCGTTTCTTTGAGAATCACTTACGTTGTTGTATTTTTTTTAGCAAGCCATCTAGCTCAACTTGTATGATCCCAACTGAGTCGATCTCCTCCTCTGTCATCTTTGTTTCCCCAACTAACATTTCTTGCAAAATGAGTTGTCGCCGGTGCTTATGAACCATCCATAATGGGTACTCGGAAGATTGATGTACATATTGAATTAGTTCATGAGTACAAGATAAATCCATTGTGAACCTCATTTTGTGCAAACACTTTGACGAGTCTATGAAATTACCACTCTTAACCAAGTCCTCCTCTTTCTTTATTATGTCCAAAGCTGCAACTGAAACATGCCCAAGTAGATTAGTATATAATGAACCCCTAAAACCTTTGTTCACTTGTATGAAACTCTGCCCAAATGATCGTTTTATCTCCATGTGTTGCAATGTTAACATCTGATGAAATGTTTTTCATATAGTAGACAAATTGCAAATAGAAAATTCCAAGAATTTTTGTAAATGACTATGATCGCCCTCGACGCGGTTGGTGGTAGAATTGCCAAAATGCAATTATTGATCAATCAATGCACATGTAAAGTACTCCTTATAGGGTTCTATCCAAGTTGTTACCACATATTGAAGAACATTGGAATATTTTTCGGAATACTTCATTAACATAGAGTTTAATCGATCATTGTAATCATGTATTGTAGGTGAGTAAACCAAAAGTTGTCATTCAACCATAAAAGCGTCAAATTCCTTACCTTGTGTGAATTTTTTTTTGAAGTGAGCAAGGACGTTTCTGTTGATAAGAACTTGACGTAAAATGATTTTTGCTTGAGGAAATACTAATTTATGACATTCATCAATGTGATCTCTCTATCCACAATCAAGACATTAGGCAACGATGTAGTTAACATGCTCTTAAAACAATTCAATGTCCACATGTAGCTGCCTTCCGTTTTATTTGAGATAAAAGCAAATGCAACATAAAAGGTCATATTTGTAGATGTGATCCCAACAATGGAAAGCAACAGCAATCTGTAACGATTAGTTTTATACGTGCAGTCCATGATAAAAATATCCGGAAACATATTGCATAATCGAACAGATGTTGGATGAGCAAAAAATAAGGCCTCCAAGTTTGCAGTAATAAGGTTCACAATATTGTAACTATTGTACTCTGCATCGTTAATGGACTGATAAAGAAACTGAATTGGACTCTTTCCTTCCAACTCTTCCTTAAATAACCTAACTTTCTCATTATAAATTGTTCTCATTATTGAGACATTGGAATAGTTTCATTTCTTTAATGTCGCTAATATTTTTCTTGGCTTTACAGCAGATGCATACATTTCTGCAACGATTTTCTTTTCCTCGTCATCTAATCTACCAGCATAACTGTGTGCCTCAAGGTGAACAAAGCTATGATTGTTAATTCCACATTTGACTTCTATTTTCCACTCATCCACACATGAATCCTTTTGTCTAAGTAAAGCAAATGGACATCCACATCTTTTAGAGCTAGTTTTTCTTAAATTTCTCTTGATGTAACCCTTTCTCTGTTGATTATCCCTAGGGAGACCACCTCTATCACATCCTAGGAAAACCCTTGGCCTTGGTCTACCATCAATCTTATCCGCTCTCTGAATAGTAACAACGAATCCCAATCCAGTGGCAATATTCCGAACCCACTGAACTAATTCATCTTTAGTAAGAAAATGAGTATCAGTAACAAAATGCATTCCTACATCTACTTCCATTCTACAAAAAATTTAAACGAAATGAAAATACATAACCAATCAATACCCAAAACCATTGCATTTAAAACAAAATTTTAAAGTATCAAATACCTAGCTTAATGTGTAAAGAATTTCTTGAAATGCACTTGATTATGCACCAGAATAAAAAGCTCAATCCGAACACCTACAAATACAAGGGAATGCATACATTTAAACACTAAACAAGTTAATAGGATAATATTTGTCTAATTTATATACAGATGACTCTTCTGATGGACCATCAGGAGTCATAAAATGCATACATCTCCGCATGTGCAAAAACTATAAGATTTTAGAAGTCTATAGTTATGATACATGATCAATCGTGATCATTTTGTAGCCATTGCACAACAAAAAATTGCAAAGCAAGGATGGTAACTTGAATGTTCCAGAGGTTCAAATTAATACTCACAGAGAGATTGCTGTTCATTGAAGTATTGTAAAAAAGATTTGATTGAAGATAAATCAGACACAGAGAATCATGTTCATTGAAGTATTGTAAACAATTAAACTTCACGGACATGAAACGAGGACACCTACTTTTTTTGTTTTGTCTGACTATTAGCTGAATATTTCTAGAGAATAAAAAACATTCTTAGTGTTACCAGTTATGAAATTGCTAGGGTTTGAGGATCAGACTGACATTGTGTTGGGTACATTGGAAAATGTGTACCTGATTTGGAGAAGCCTCACTTAGCTCAATGATATACATCAAGGTGTATTTGATGTTATTTTGAGTTTATATGTGCAGGTTAAGTATTTGCTAAAATGCAGAAAAAGTTTCTAAGTCCATGTGTCGACACTTAAGAAAGCCTGTGTCGACACTTGGAAAAGCTGTGTCGACACCAGAAGCAACAGTGTCGACACACAGAAGTATTAGTCGACATCGACTGTGTCGACACCGGGAGGCAGTGCCGACACATAAAAAGTATTAGTCGACATCAACTGTGTCGACACCTGGAGGCAGTGTCGACACACAGAATTCTTAGACTATATCAACTGTGTCGACACACGGGACTTGTGTCGACACACAACAGAGTTTCAACAATGTTGATTGCTGTGAAGTAAAGAAGTGTCTGTGTCGACACAAAGAAGCAGTGTCGACACACTCTATAGATGCAGTGTCAAGAAGCAGTGTCGACACCAAAGGAGCTATGTCGACATCACCAAAGCTTGTGTCGACACTTAATCTACTTGTGTCGACACATAATGACAATCAGTCTCGACGCTTTGCTGATAAAGACAAAGGTTCAAGAACTGACTGGAGACTTGACAGCTGTGTATTCCAACAAGTTTGCTGAAGCTGTCAGAGATGTCAGAAGTTCGTTAGAAACCGGATCAGCCGGTTACTATAGATGAAGTCTATATATAGATGGATTCTGTCAAATCAAACACAAGGTGAACAACAATAACAACAACATGAACAACTATTAAAGTATTGATCATTGATCAAGAAAGTGCACGTCACACAGAAGAAGATTTTCGTGAGAAGATCTAAGGAGAATTCAAGCAAGAATTCTGAAGAAACTTTAGAAGTTCTGAAGAGTGAGAGAGATCTCCAGCTGTTGAAGTAAAGAAAGAGACATTTACAAGTCTCTTAAGAAACAGATCTTGAACTAATCTACTAAGAAGGATTCAGATCTATTTCTGGATTCTAAGAAGGAAGCTGACAGTCAGTCAACTTCAAAAGAGATCAACCCTACTGAGTTCAGATTCAAGAAGCTTTGAAGAAAGCTAAGAATAGGTTGATTTCATCCATCAGTTTTATCAAGAAGCTGATCAAGAAACTTTTTATCCCTTCTCTCTCAACAAGGGTAAGAGTCATTCTAAATCACTTATCAAATTTTGTAGGATCTTTCAAGATCTGATTTGTAAGCCTATTATATAAAGGCTGAGTGTATGAGATATAGATCTCTGAGTGGTAGGTCTTTTGAGCCTGAGTGTAGGAGAAATCATTCTCTGAGCTGTTGGCCTTGTGGGAAGGCTGAGGTAGGGCTGTTAGCCTGAGCTGTAGGAGTGTGGTTATACTCTGAGTTGTAGGAACCTTATAGGGTTCTGAGTTGTAGGAACCTTTCAGGGTTCTGAGCTGTAAGATCTGTGGATATGAGAAGAAGTAAGAAGTTAGGCCGAATCTAGCACACTGCTGGATAGGTGAAGGGGGAAAGTGGATGTATCCAGACCTTGGGGAACCACTATAAACCTTTGTGCAATCTGTGATGTATGTGTGATTGTGAATTCTATGCTGTGATTGCTATAGAATAAGTTAGATTCTATTTTAAGAATTGAAATATTATTCTGCCTTAAGTAAAAAAAAGAACCTATTAACCCCCCCCCCCCTCTAGGTGTTTGGGTTATCTTGAAATCAATTCTATCACATTGCTCACAAATAACATTGTGAGGAAGATGAGAGACTCAAAGCAAATTGCATTAAACGTCAGTAAACAAACTCAATGCAATTTGTACCCCAAACCTATCATCCAGATTGTTATATCCAAATCACTTGTGCAAATATTCAGGAAATCTTAAAAATTGAACCTTAAAAATGAAGTATTCAGGAAATCTGGAGAAGGAGATTTGGAGAAGGCTACCTGGAGGAGAGGGAGATCTGGAGAAGGCAACCTGGAGGAGAGGGAGATCTGGAGAAGAGGGCGGCGAAATCGCTGTAGAAGAAAGAAGATCCGGCGGAGAGGGCGACCAGGAGAAATGTGGAAGCAGTGGCGCGACGGGGGGAGCGGGAGTCGTCGTTCGGTAAGGAAATCGCGTCCGGGCGTCCCCGATCTCGAAGGACCGACGGAGAACTCGCCGGAGCAGGGGTTAGGACAAGCACGAATCGGCGGGAGCAGCAGCCAAACTCGCGAAATAAGGAGGAGAGACCGTCGTCGGGTTGGAGTGCGGCTAAAGCCTTAAGATGCTTGGAGATTTAGGGTTTTTATCTTTTTAATGTGATTTTTGGGTGTGGCAATAGTCATTTATGGTGTGCTTTTAACATTGCCCCCTAATTTTATCAAGCAAGTGATGTTTGATTTGAGACATATTTTCTAGCTTGAGAAACTCTCTGTAAATGTGTGGAAGAAAAGGAAGATTCGGATTGTAGAGCTTGTAGCTCCATTGATCGTTTTTGAGTGATGTTATATGTACACCAATAATGATTATGTGCACCTAAAATATATTTGTAGCTCGAATTCATATATTTGCACAGAGACATTCCAATGGCACACCAAAAACAACCATCCTCTCCATTATCTCCTTCAGCCCTCTCAATTCCTCTAATGGCTCTCCAACCTTTGAATGATGCAAGTGTTACGCTATCGGAATGTTCCGACGGTCGCCTTGATTATCACAAAATCCATCAGTGGTGTCTCAAGAAGTGTTTTTTTATTGCGTGGTGTCAGAGGCGTGCATGCGTGGTTGTGTTTCGATGGATTTAGCCAAATGCAATTTTTTACCTGTTTTGAGTTGTTTGATTACCCGTGCTTATCGATGTGCCTAAATCTTGTACTTGAATTTACAACAGTGTGCGCGTCCAATAAACCGCTTTGTCCGGGCTCTGATTGTGGAGGGATCTCGGTGGTCCGTTGATTTCTGGAACGTGTATTTGACATGACCATTGACTGCCTCGGCCCGCCTCTTTCATGGTCCAGACACTGCGACCACTAGGTGGGAGTCCATGATTGGTTTGTGAGATATTCAGGTCTGGTTATAGAGAATGGCATACGATGGAGGTCTATGACACTTTTAATGACGATGATGCAGTAGCCATCCTTTCAATTCCTCTAGGGCGATGTGTGGAACTTGATTCTTGGGTTTGGCACAACTCTCCGAATGACGTTTTCTCTGTTAGGAGTACTTATCGGCTCGCCCTTCTCTGTTAGGAGTGCCGGTAATTTATTATTGTGATTTATACTTGATGGGCTCCACCTTAATTTATAAGAAAAAGGAGACCCCCATGATCCCCATGAATGGAGATCATGGGCGGGCCCCCCTAACCCCCATGATCTCTCATGGAGATCATGGGAGTGGGCCCCCTCTCTCCCCACCATTAGGGGAAGGAACCGCCCCCGGCGGTTCCCCTCCGGCCATGGCCGGCCGGCCACGATCATGGCCGGCCGCGGCCATGGCCGGCCGCGGCCATGGCCGTGGCCCGGCCATGGCCGGCCTCGGCCATGGCCGTGGCCCGGCCATGGCCGGCCTCGGCCATGGCCGTGGCCCGGCCATGGCCGGCCTCGGCCATGGCCGTGGCCCGGCCATGGCCGGCCTCGGCCATGGCCGTCCTCGGCCATGGCCGGCCTCGGCCATGGCCGGCCCCGGCCATGGCCCCGACCATGGCCGGCCGTGGCCATGGCCGCCCCGGCCATGGCCGCCCGGCCATGGCCGGCAGTGGCCATGGCCGCCCCGGCCATGGCCGCCCCGGCCATGGCCGCCCCGGCCATGGCCGCCCCGGCCATGGCCGGCCGTAGCCATGGTCGCCCCGGCCATGGACGGCCGTGGCCATGGCCGGCCGTGACCTTGGCCGCCGCCGGCCTCCCTCGCCGGCCGCCCGGCTGCCGCTGCCGTCATGACGGCCCGCCATCATGGGAAGCCCTCCCCGCCGTCCGATCAAGGGAGAGGCCCCACCGGCCGTCCGATCGGGACAAAACCACCCACTAACCCACTATGTTAGTGGTGGGGCCCGTCGTAACTTCCCCTAGAGCCTATAAAAGGACCCCAGGGGCTCCTCATTTCCTAACTTTCTCCTACTACGCTTCCCCCTTCTTCTTCTTCCTCAGGTGGGAGCTCTCCCGTTTTCTCTACCAGTGGACCGCCTCTCGTCGTCAACCACCAGTGGCCGCCTCTCGCCGCCAACCACCGACGGCCACCCGCAGCCTCCAGCGGCCACCAACGGATACTAGCACCCGCCAACAGCTACCAGAACCTGTCATTGGCTATTGGCACCCCACCAGAGCTCAGTTACAAGGGGAGCACTCCAAGGACTGAGAAGGACGCACAAAGGAAGCCGTGACAACCCCTGGACACGCGTCACCTTTGAGCGCATGCGAATGAAGTATCTCGCGCATTCCACCATCCAAGTCCCGTTGGCGTGGCAGTCTGTTGCCCACCAACGAGCGCATATACTCTCTCTCTCCTCAAGATTGTAACGGGAGCGGCCTGTCGCCCCGATTTCCCCCGTCAAAGTGTAAACTCCAACAAGCTAGTGGATTTTGATCGGCACCGACCCGGTCACGTGGTTTTTCACCCGGTTGAAGGGTTTTCCACGTTAAAACGTCCCGTGTCCATCCCCCATTTTCCAACTGACTGTGTGCGCGCTCGACCGCTCCGCGAGCTAAGGCGGTCCAAGAATATCCGGCCCGACCGGAGCATCGAGTTAGACCGCAACAGTTTGGCGCCGTCTGTGGGAAACATTCCCAATATCCTTCGCAGAGCAAGTTCATCACAATGGCGAAAAGGAGTGCTCGCTTAGCCGAAGGACCCACACTTGGCGGACACACTGAGCCTGCACGATCTCACTCTCTGGTAGACGTGCCACTGACCGCTGAAGCAGCGCTCGCCCCTGTCGCCGCTCTGGAGGGGCGTGCCCGCCAAATGGAAGAGCAGCAGACAGAAATGCTCACACTGCTTCGGAACTTGGGAGCGCCTCCAGCTCCGCCCAGGTCACCTCTGCCAGCTAACCATCCTCCACTATTTAATCCACCAAGGAACCAGGAAGACCCTGTGGAGCAGGAAGGACCCGAAGATCATTCAGATGCCGCCAGTTCGGCTCATCCCCATCTAGGAAGAGCAAGGGCAGATCGCCCCCACGATCCAGTTAACGATGCTCCCATCCACCCTCTACTAACTCGTCAAGAGATCAGGGAGGCTGTGGCTGAAGAATGCCGCCAAGCCGCAAGAAGAGATTTCCACCCTCAGCGAACGCTTTATCAAGGCTCCCCCTTGACCCAGCAGATCCTCGATCATCCAATTCCACCCGGGTTCAAACTCTCAAGCGTCGAAACATTCGACGGAACTGACGATCCACTCGAGCATGTCAATCATTTCACCACCATCATGAGGATCTTCCATGCCACCGATCAATTGTTATGTCAAGTATTCCCAACTACTCTCAAAGGGCAAGCCCGAACATGGTTCCACTCTTTAAGGCCCGGTACCATTGCTAGTTTTGCCGAGCTAACCAGACAATTCTCCGACCAATTCATCGCTAATCGAAAGATTGTCCGTGATCCATCTCATCTCTCTGGAATCCGCCAGAACGAAGGGGAAACCCTCAAAGAATTCTTTCGACGTTTCACTGCAGAAGCTCGCCAGATCCCGGGCGTCGACCCCGAACTCCTACGTGGAGTATTCCTGGGGGGTCTTCGCCCCAGCGGCTTCTATTCGGCACTCATGAGAGAGACCGTACCCAACTACCTGGATCTGGTGCACAGAATTGAGGCACAGATAGCCGCAGACGAAGCTATTGAAGCTCATAGGCGACAGTTCGATGGAGTACAGAAAAGGCAAAGAGATAAAGAGCCGGCTCCTCAACGGTAGGAAGGAAGATTCCATGAGGAACGTCGAGCCGGACAACGCAGGCGTGACTCACAGAGAGGTCCCCCTAGGGACTATACCCCTCTCAACACTTCTCGCACCAACGTTTTGTATGCCATTCAGAATGAACCAGCATTACAGCGACCAAGGCAACCACCTCCTAATCCTAAGAACGATCAATCAAAGTATTGTGAATATCATCGGACAACCGGGCATACCACTGAAGAATGTGCTCGCCTAAAGGAGGAAATCGAGCGTTTAGTCCGTTTAGGACTGCTCGGTAGATTTCAACAAGGAAGGGTCCAAGAGCAGTAAGACCCGCCTAGGCGACCCAGGGACCATCAGAATGCCCCGCCAGCGCCCGAAGGAGGAAGGCAAGCAGTAGGAAACATTGAGACTATTGCCGGGTCGCCTATTCTAACCTCACAGATACTGTCAGTCCACTCTGTAAAGGAAGCCCATGAAGATAAAAGAAGAAAGCAGGACACCACCATATCATTTGGGGATGAAGACCTTATCAACGTCTGAATCCCGCATCAAGACCCGCTTGTAATTAGCGCCGGAATCGGAAATCCCTGCTATAACGTTAAGCGAATCCTCGTCGATAATGGCAGTTCAGTCGACGTCCTTTTTTCCACCACTCTGCAGAATATGAATATATCTCGGCAGCAGCTAACTCCAGCCGCGGGACCAATATATGGTTTCGACAACCATCAGGTCCAAGTCATCGGAACAGTCACTCTACCAATCACGTTGGGAGAATTCCCAAGACAGATTACGCATGAAGCTCAATTCGTGGTAGTAGATTCAAACTCAGCATACAACGCTATATTCGGAAGGCCTGTTCAGACTACCTTCAAGGCCATCCCATCTATCCCCATCTAGCGATGAAGTTCCCTACTCCTGAAGGAATTGGAGTAGTAGTACGCGGAAACCAGGAAGCCGCAAGGAGTTGTTACTCCAAACAAGCACAGCCCACCGAGCCTACCACGCTAAACATCGATGACTTCGACCTCAGAGATGAAGCAGTTCTGCAGCGGGGGGCACCCTCCGAAGGTCTAATTGAAGTCCCCCTCTCTTCGACAAAGCCGGATCGCACCGTCCAGCTTGGATCCCTCTTACAGGAGCACGAGAGGGAAGAATTAGCAGCCTACCTCCGCAAGAATAAGGATATCTTCGCCTGGTCCCCAGAAGATATGCCTGGGATCGACCCTCAGGTCATCCGCCACTCCCTCAACATCAACCCTGTGTGTAAGCCCGTCATTCAAAAGAAGAGGAATTTCGCCCCTGAGAGGCTCCAAGCAATAGAAGAAGAGGTTGAAAAACTCCTGCGCGCGCAATTCATTCGAGAAGTTGGCTACCCTGCTTGGGTAGCTAATGTTGTCCCAGTAAAGAAATCCTCAGGAAAGTGGAGAATGTATGTGGATTATACAAATCTCAACCAGGCTTGCCCTAAGGACAGCTTTCCACTTCCCAGGATCGATCAACTAGTTGACTCAACCGCCGGACATCAACTGCTTAGCTTCATGGATGCCTACTCTGGATATAACCAGATTCGAATGGATCCGACCGACGAGGAACACACGGCTTTCCGTACCGACAAAGGAATTTATTGCTACAGGGTAATGCCATTCGGACTTTAAAATGCAGGAGCCACCTACCAGCAACTCATGAACAAGATCTTTAAAGAACTCATCGACAGATCCATGGAAGTGTATGTAGACGATATGTTGGTTAAGAGCATTCGCCGGGAAGACCATTTAGAAGACCTAGAAAAATGTTTCAAGATCCTCAGACAATATGGAATGAAGCTCAACCCAAACAAGTGCGCCTTCGGTGTCACTTCCGGAAAATTTTTGGGGTTCATGGTTACCCAGCAAGGAATAGAGGCCAATCCTGAGAAAATTAAGGCTCTCGAAGAAATGTCTCCACCCAGATCACTTAAAGATGTACAACGGCTGAACGGAAGAATCACAGCACTATCCCGATTCCTAGCTCGGACAGGGGACAAGTACCTCCCTTTCTTCAAAATTCTCCGAGGAGCACGAAGCTCAGGGTTTCAATGGACCGATGAGTGTCAATCAGCCTTTGAATCCTTAAAGCAATACCTGGCCTCTCCTCCACTTCTATCCAAGCCAGCTCCCGGAGAAATTCTCTTTTTTATCTTGCCATCACACCAGCAGCCCTAAGTTCAGTCCTAGTTAAAGACGAAGGGGGAATTCAACGCCCCATCTACTACCTGAGCAAAATCCTTTCTGATACCGAAACCCGCTACCCAGCTGCAGACAAAACAGCCTTAGCACTTGTCTTTTCCGCAAGAAAACTCCATCCATACTTCCAGGCACACACTATTAAGGTCCTAACCGAGCTACCACTACGGGCCATTCTTCAAAAACCCGAAGCATCCGGTCGATTGGTTAAGTGGGCTGTCGAGTTGGGTGAGTTCGATATCCACTTCCTCCCGCGCCCCGTCATCAAATCTCAGGTTTTGGCCGACTTCATTGTAGAGAACACTCTACCGATGGAAACAGAATTTGCACCCACGGAAGCCGGACGAACATGGACGTTATACGTAGACGGGGCCTCAGGGGCTGAAGGTGCTGGGGCAGGCCTGCTCCTCATTAATCCAGAACTCGTTACTCTAGAATATGGACTCCGACTAAAATTCCCTGCCATAAATAATGCAGCAGAATACGAAGCCCTCATCGCGGGACTCAGGCTCGCCATCAGCTGCCAGGTCAAGCAGCTGACCATTTACTCTGACTCACAACTTGTTGTCTCGCAGGTAGAAGGAGAATTTGAAGCCAAGAATGAACAGCTATCCCAATACCTGAAACTCGTCAAGTCCCTTCTCATCCAAATCCCACAAATCCAAATTATGCATATCCCTCGAGAACAAAATAATAAGGCAGATGCCCTGTCAAAGCTTGCCACTTCTTCAACGCAATACCAAACAAGAAGGCGCCAAGTTGAAGAAATAGTCTTCCCCAGTATTCACGGCCCGTGGGAAGTAGCAGAAGTCAATAAAGCAGAGGAATCATGGACAGCCCCGCTAATCGCCCATCTGAAGGGCCAACTATCACCGGAAGATCAAAAGGAGGCTCGTCGCCTGAGAATGAGAGCGGCAGCATTCACTTTGATAGACGGGGAACTATACAAACGGTCCTTTGCAGGACCCTACCTGAAGTGCCTATCAGGAGAAGATGCCGAGTACACGCTCCGCGAAGTTCACCAAGGAGTATGCGGCGAACATCTCGGGGGAAAAGCCCTGGCCAGGAAAATCCTACGGCAAGGATTTTACTGGCCAACCATGAAGAAGGAAGCGACAGAATTCGTTCAGAAGTGCAAGAGCTGTCAAGTACACGCTAACATTCCCCGGCAGCCCCCGGTAGCCCTCACGTCGATACAAGGAGCCTGGTCGTTCGCACAATGGGGGATAGACCTCCTTGGACCTTTGCCATTAGCTTCCGGTCAAAGAAAATTCATCATTATGGCAATCGATTATTTTACCAAGTGGATCGAAGCAGAACCACTGGCCAAGATAACCGAAGAGAACGCCAAACAGTTCGTCTGGAAGAACATCGTATGTCGCTTCGGCATACCGGCAATCATTATCACAGACAACGGCACTCAATTCACTGGAAAGTCCTTTACCAAGTTATGTGAAGACTTAAAGATAGCATTGCGACACACAGCAGTATCACATCCCCAATCCAATGGGCAAATTGAAGTAACCAACCGTACTATCCTAAAGGGACTAAAAACACGACTAGAAGATGCTGGGGGGCAATGGGTGGACGCTCTTCATAATGTGCTATGGGCATATCGCACCACAGAGAGAACGCCTACCGGAGAAACTCCTTATAATCTCTGTTATGGAACGAAGGCTATTATACCCGTCGACATTGGCGTCCCTAGTCCTCGGACATCCAACTTCGATCCCCAGATAAACAACGAGGCGCTCCGAGACAACCTTGACCTGATCTTCGAAGTACGAGAAGAAGCCGCTCTTCGCGCCGCCGCCTACCAACAACGCACAGCCCGCTACTACAACCGCCGGGTAAAGGCCCGCTCAATCAACATCGGAGACCTAGTCCTTCGCACCTTGGAAGCTGCCGGGAAGGGAACACAAGGCGACAAGCTATCTCCAACATGGGAAGGACCATTCGTTGTCACCGCTATGGTGAAGCCAGGCACATACAAGCTACGAAACACCGAAGGAAAGATTCTCCCACGCACCTGGAACGCACAAAATCTACGCCGCTTTTACCAGTGACACATTACGACTCTTTTATGCCGTCATTTTCAATTCAAGACTATGTGATCTATATAAGTCACAAACCTGATCTCATGCAAATACTTTGAATCACGCTTATTACTCAAAGAATTACCTTTTATTTTCTGCAAACACTGCATGTTCTAACGAAATTCAAAGCCGTGGGCCTGTTCCACGCGACACCGTGGGGGCCTGCCCCCCTCACGAAGAAGCCGCGAGCCTGTCTCGCGCGAAAATCCGTGGACCTGTTCCACGCAACACCGTGGGGGCCTGCCCCCCTCACGAAGAAGCCGCGAGCCTGTCTCGCGCGAAAAGCCGTGGACCTGTTCCACGCAACACCGTGGGAGCCTGCCCCCCTCACGAAGAAGAAGCCACGAGCCTGTCTCGCGCGAAAAGCCGTGGACCTGCTCCACGCAACACCGTGAGGACTCGGGGGACCCTCTCACAAAGAAGCCCTCATACGAACTAGGCCGCGAGCCAGGCCCACACACCATCTCGTGTCAAAATACGAACACACCATGACAAAGATCAACTCCCACCAACAACTATCTCGTGTCAAAATACATCTATGCAAAACACAGGACAATGACATACAAGTAAGGCTATCATAACAAACAACGAATGGGAGCCCTAACAGCGACAATCTCAAAAGCTATGATAGAAACAAATGACTACAAATAAACAACGAGGCAGACAAAAGCAGATAAACACTACAGCTACTCATCATCAGCATCTGAGCTAGAACGCTCATCATCTGAAACATCCGCAAAGCTGAAACTGGAAGTATCACACCCAAGATGCTTCCCTATAAAGCGAAAGGCCTTCGAAACACCACGACGAAGCGCTAACTGGCGCATGTCATCCATCTGAGGCTCTACTTCCTTGGACCAAATGTCATCACGAACCTCCTCCGCGATCAGGCTACGATCCCGCATATAGTCCAAGGACTCCAGGTACTCCGCGAGGCCTGCGACCTTCAATTCTGATGTACGGTCATCCGAAGATAACATCTCTACCTGCGCCCTCGTCGCACAAAGCTGGGTCTCAAGGCCTGCAACCTCATCTCGCGCCGCATGCAATTGAGTCTCCAAGCCAGATATTTCCTCCCTCGCATGTTTCAACATCTGGGCAGTCCTCTCCACCACGGCTTTCTCCACGTCCAAGGAAGCACGCACGTCTTCTAGCACGTCTTCTAGCTCAGACTTCAGCTCTGACCCAACTCGATGATACTGCGTGATGTCCCGGTCATGTTCTTCCTTGAGAGAAGAAAGTGAACCCATCGACAGTCGAAGCTTCTCCTGCAAAGCAAGATAGCCATCCTTCAGGCTCACGTAATGATCATTCCAGGTGACCGCTATCTGCGCCTGAGTCTCGATCTGCAAAAGGAAAACACGCGATTAGCCGCCTTCAAGCAAAAAATAGAAGAAGGAGGAAGAAACAATAAGGCACCAACTTACCGCATCACTCATCGCCTTCAAAGAGGAAGACATCCGAGGAACCGCTGCGCTAGCAAGCGCCCGTGGAGTCGGGGAAACAGGTAACTGCGTCTCTGGGACTGAATCATCAGAGGCTACCACCACAACGTCAACATCACTACGGGGGGCCATGACCGCTTTTCTCTTGCGGCCTCCTCCCTGAGAAGACGACACCGCCCGTCCTGTGCCAACAGAAATACCACATCCCAACAATCGCTTCTCTTCGACAAACGCATATATGTTGAAGAGACGGTTAGCCAATTCACGAGGCTCGGAAAATCCCAGCACAGGAGAGAAGTCTCGCTCCCTCCCTTTCACACGGCGACAACGGTCGGGAAGCACATTCCACACCTCAGGAAGACCCCAAGAGTTCTTCACATATCCGAACAAAGTGTTACCGTGATGACGATCTTTGCGAGACTCAAACTCCAGCCAAACCTTGTTGCTGCGCACCTCGATCCGCTCACCACCATCAAAGCGCACGTCGCACCAATCACGGAACTGGTCTAGAGAAAGAGAGCCCCCGTGCTCACGAAAAAAAGCAATCAAGCCCATGATACGAGTAACCCCGGTTGGGGCAAACTGGGAAATGGGAACTCCGCAAAACTTCATAATCTCCACCACCTCGTCGCAGGGAGGAAGACGGAAACCAAATCTGAGCGACACTTCGCAGACAGTCAGCCAACCACGGGGAGGATTTTGAACCCGCTCCTCGGGACGCGGGATCCTCACCTCCAAGTCTGAAGGAAGCCCGAACTTTGTTCTCCAAATAGCAACGCCGTCTTCAGTCAAGGAGGAGCGTAGACGCATTGGTCCAGCAGAACGCTTCGGTACCTGCACACCGCAAAAAATTAGTCATTTCAAAATAGTAAAAATCACGCACACAACCCTCTCCATGGCCGCGCACGGCCTGCGCGCAAGCACCGCCTGCGCGCGCGCGCGACACGCAGCCTCACCAAGTCCGGCCAGCAAGCACGTGGCCAGCACGCACAGCCTGCGCACGCAGCCTGTGCGCGCGCGCGGCCTGCATGCGCGGCCGGCACGCGAAACGTCCAGCACGCGCGCACGCCCTGCGCGCCCGCAGCCAGCGCGCACGGCATACGCCGCGCGCGGCCTGCGCGCGCGGCCTGAGCTCAGCGCGCGCCAGCGCGCGCTCGAGCGGCCATCGCGCCTGCGCGCGGCCAGCGCGCGCGCGGCCAGCGCTGCGCGCGACCTGCGCCCGCGCGGCCGGCGCGCAAGGCCAGCGCGCGCGGCCTGCGCGCGCGGCCTGCGCGCGGCCTGCGCGCGCGCGCAGCCTGCGCGCCCGCGGCCAGCGCGCGCCTGCACGCGCGCGGCCTGCGCGCGCGCAGCCTGCGCGCACGCGGCCGGCGCGCGCCCGACCTGCGCCCGCACGGCCTGCGCGTAAGGCCCGCGCGCGGCCCGCGCGCAAAGCTTGCGCGCGCGGCCTGCGCGCGCGGCCTGCGCGCGCGGCCTGCGCGCGCGGCCTGCGCGCGCGGCCTGCGCGCGCGGCCTGCGCGCGCGGCCTGCGCGCGCGGCCTGCGCGCGCCGCCTGCGCGCGCGGCCTGCGCGCGCGGCCTGCGCGCGCGGCCTGCGCGCGCGGCCTGCGCGCGCGGCCTGCCTGCGCGCGGCCTGCGCGCGCGGGGCCTGCGCGCGCGGCCTGCGCGCGTAGCTCGGTCCCTCTCCCGCGGCCTGCGCGCAAGGCCAACGCGCGCGCGGCCGGCGCGCGCCCGACCTGCGCCCGCACGGCCTGCGCGCAAGGCCAGCGCGCGCGGCCCGCGCGCAAAGCCTGCGCGCGCGGCCTGCGCACGCGCGGCCTGCGCGCGCTCGGTCCTCTCCCGCAACGGTGGCACACCGCCAACTCCTACGCCTTGCCGGCCCCCGCGCGAGCCCGTCTGGCGCCCGCTTTCCAAACTAACACGAACTAGCATACCTTGGAGCCGCTCACCATCGCCGCCATCCCGGATTCCACGCCGGCAATCACCACCGCAACCAGAGTTAAAAATCTCTCCCCGTGCTCGCTTCCCTCCCAACTGAAAGAGATTTGGGGGCAATTGATGGGCTCCACCTTAATTTATAAGAAAAAGAAGACCCCCCATGATCCCCATGAATGGAGATCATGGGCGGGCCCCCCTAACCCCCATGATCTCTCATGGAGATCATGGGAGTGGGCCCCCTCTCTCCCCACCATTAGGGGAAGGAACCGCCCCCGGCGGTTCCCCTCCGGCCATGGCCGGCCGGCCACGATCATGGCCGGCCGCGGCCATGGCGGCACGGCCGCGGCCATGGCCGGCCGCGGCCATGGCCGGGGCCGCGGCCATGGCCGGCCGCGGCCATGGCCGGCCGCGGCCATGGCCGGCCGCGGCCATGGCCGGCCGCGGCCATGGCCGGCCGCGGCCATGGCCGGCCGCGGCCATGGCCGCCGCGGCCATGGCCGTGGCTCGGCCATGGCCGGCCCCGGCCATGGCCCCGGCCATGGCCGGCCGTGGCCATGGCCGCCCCGGCCATGGCCGCCCCGGCCATCATGGACGCCCCGGCCATGGCCACCCGGCCATGGCCGGCCGTAGCCATGGCCGCCCCGGCCATGGACGGCCGTGGCCATGGCCGGCGGCGTGACCTTGGCCGCCGCCGCCTCCCTCGCCGGCCGCCCGGCTGCCGCCGCCGTCATGACGGCCCGCCATCATGGGAAGCCCTCCCTGCCGTCCGATCGAGGGAGAGGCCCCACCGGCCGTCCGATCGGGACAAAACCACCCCCCACTAACCCACTATGTTAGTGGTGGGGCCCGTCGTAACTTCCTCCTGGAGCCTATAAAAGGACCCCAGGGGCTCCTCATTTCCTAACTTTCTCCTACTACGCTTCCCCCTTCTTCTTCTTCCTCAGGTGGGAGCTCTCCCGTTTTCTCTACCAATGGCCGCCTCTCGTCGTCAACCACCAGTGGCCGTCTCTCGCCGCCAACCACCGACGGCCACCCGCAGCCTCCAGCGGCCACCAACGGATACTAGCACCCGCCAACAGCTACCAGAACCTGTCATTGGCTATTGGCACCCCACCAGAGCTCAGTTATAAGGGGAGCACTCCAAGGACTGAGAAGGACGCACAAAGGAAGCCGTGACAACCCCACCCTGGACACGCGTCACCTCTGAGCGCATGCGACTGAAGTATCTCGCGCATTCCACCATCCAAGTCCCGTTGGCGTGGCAGTCTGTTGCCCACCAACGAGCGCATATACTCTCTCTCCTCAAGATTGTAACGGGAGCGGCCTGTCGCCCCGATTTCCCCCGTCAAAGTGTAAACTCCAACAAGCTAGTGGATTTTGATCGGCGCGCACCGACCCGGTCACGTGGTTTTTCACCCGGTTGAAGGGTTTTCCACGTTAAAACGTCCCGTGTCCATCCCCCATTTTCCAACTGACTGTGTGCGCGCTCGACCGCTCCGCGAGCTAAGGCGGTCCAAGAATATCCAGCCCGACCGGAGCATCGAGTTAGACCGCAACAATACTAATGAGTATTAATACCTATTATTAGGTTTCTTTTATGTAGGAATTTTATAAATTGCCTCCCAAATCTTCTTTTCCCTCGCAATATTAGTTAGGGTTCATTTGTTTGGATGGAAATGATCGAGGCTTTAAGATTAAATTGGACTGTAATTCCAATGTAATTTTAAATTCAAGGTTCAAATTTCATCCAAACTAACAGACATTAACTTTCTCAACAAACTCATATGTACTTAAAAAGACTTTCAAATCACGCGGGCCGGGTTGAATTTTGACCCGGCTCATGCATTCCAAAACATTTACCAAGTCTTCCATGTATTTGTCTTCTGTGTTGATCTCAATGTTGTCATGTTCGCCGTGATTTTTGCCGGATGGCGGTTCGGTGGCTACGAATGGCTGCTAGGTTTGGAATAAATGATTTCTAGGCTGCGAATCTTATAATTCATGAAGAGGACATGAACGAAGGCCTAATTTTAGAACAAGGAAGAGTTTCTGTAACGCTCCATACATTGAAGGTTCTGTTTGGGGGGACTTATTTTCACCGGTCAAGCGATTACAACTGCAAGAATTGAACCTTAATTATGGTCTGATTCATGCGATCGTAACCGCTTGACCGATGAGAATAAATCCCCCCAAACAAAGCCTTACAAAATATTTCCAGTGTGGACGTCAAGTTTTTGAGTTCAACTTCATCTTTTGGTTATGATCGTCGGGATCAGCGCCAACATAGTCTTTAGGTTTGAATTGGAGATATATAATTAACAATTTGCAGAGACATAGGAGCCATCATTAATGTGAACTTAAAGTTTTTGAGTTTAATAAATATTATTATTTGTTGCTTTAAAAACTGAATGATGTAATCTTGTCGACAGGCACACACGGGATCTGCTGGAGAGGGACGGGAGATCTCTGTGAGAATAATGAGGAGTTAAAGGTGCTCTCTCTCTCTCTCTCTCTCTCTCTCTCTCTCTCTCTCTCTCTCTCTCTCTCTCTCTCTCTCTCTCTCTCTCTCTCTCTCTCTCTCTCTCTCTCTCTCTGCTGTTCCTTTTATGTTCATTTGTTGTTAATTAACATATGATTGAATTTATGTTAATTGACATATGATTAGAATGAAATATGAAATCAAACTGAGGCCAATTTTGAATATTCATTATATTAATTAGCATAAAATCGCCTAGGCTGTGCTTATTTTGGTGTTGTTTCTCTTGTGTTTTTTGAAAAATAAAATATGTATACATTGCTATTTACTGGATTGAATAGAGTTGTTGTGGATCGCCCAGAGTCCCCTGTAAAACGGTAAGTTTCACTGTCTTAGTTCAGAAGCGGTCGATCGCACAAGCAGTCACAGAAAAAAGAAAATGATGTATGCTAAATTTTTTTAACGTATAAAACCCGTCAACTGGGTGAAAAACCAGGTAGCTGGATCGGTGCCGACCAAACTTTTACTATTTGTTGTCGTGCTACAAGGCTTTGAAGAAAGCGAGGGCAACAAATCACTGCTCGTTACAATTATGAGAGAGAGAGAGTACTGGACTCAAAGAGTGACATACAACCGATCACAAAACTAATTCTTTTTCTTGCTGCAGTAGGAAGCTTCAGACTCTGTATGCTCAGGAGTCTTTGACTGTTGCTTGGAGGCATGAGCGGTGCATTCTAAGCCCCTTGTCTCCGTGGATTCTGTTGATGCAAGAATTGCGTCTTCCAGTTAATAGAGTGTTCGATCTCACAAGCTAAGGGTGAAGGAAAAAGGATAGCGGAGATAGAGGAGAGGCTTGCTCGAGAACAGTCGGGAAGCCTGCTTGAGCAAGGGAGAAGCTTGCTTGAGCAAGCGAGAAGCTGGATCAGGAACTGTCGAGCAGACGTTACTTTGGCGGTTGAGCTTGCAGGTTGGTGACGAGAGAAGAAAAAAAGGGGCCGCTAGCAACGGCAACAACAGACTTCGCCCGCCGCGGCTTGAATGTCACTCTTGCGGCGGGCTTTTCCTTTAATCAAGTAGGGTTACAACTTACTATTGCACCATTACATGAGAAAACAGTAAAGGGTACAATGAGGGAAGCTAGCGGCTAAGTAAGGAGTTGTCAGAGACTAAGTAAAAGAGGCTGTAGAGGACTGGAGAACTGAGGCTGCAGGTCTTGCTCAAGCTGCCTGCTAAGGGCAGAAAAAACTAAGTTCACCACCCTCGACGACCTGGGCGGACTAGAGATTTGAGTCCGCCGACCTTGCTTGATCAAGCTTTGACAGACTGGAAAATTGAGGCCGCGGACCATGATCACGCTGGCAGTTCTCCTCTCGTGCGTGCAGAATGAGAGGCCTTGGAGGCTATTTATAAGCTCGGGGAGAATCTTCTAGAAGCGGGGCCCAGTGACGTCATCATGAACGACCTCGGCGGACTAAGAAAATGAGGCCGACGACCTCGGCTGGTGGGAAGAGCAAGCGGCAGGACCAGGCGGATCTCTGGACGAACTGAGCAGACTCCAGGGGGAGTCCGCCCTGCTGGAGCGGAGGTCGCCCCTAGGCGGGCGGTCTGGGCGGACTCCAGGGGGTCCGCCCGGCTGGCTGGCGGAGCGGAGGTCGCCCCTGGCGGGCGGTCTGGGCGGACTCCAGGGGGAGTCCGCCCGGCTGGCTAGCGGAGCGGAGGCCGCCCCTCGGCGGGCGGCCTGGGCAGACTCCTGGGGGAGTCCGCCCGGCTGGCTGGCAGAGCGGAGGCCCCCCTGGCAGGCGGTCTGGGCGGACTCCATGGGGAGTCCGCCCGGCTGGCTGGCGGAGCGGAGGCCGCCCCTCGGCGGGCAGCCTTGGCGGACTCCTGGGGGAGTCCGCCCGGCTGGCTGGCGGAGCAGAGGCCGCCCCTCGGCGGGCGGCTTAGGCGGACTCCTGGGGGAGTCCGCCCGGCTGGGTGGCGGAGTAGAGGCCGCCCCTAGCGGGCGGACTCCAGGGGGAGTCCGCCCGGCTGGCTGGCGGAGCGGAGGCCGCCCCTGGTGGGCGGACTCCAGGGGGAGTCCGCCCGGCTGGTTGGCGGAGCGGAGGCCGCCCTTCGGCGGGCGGCCTAGGGAGTCCGCCCGGCTGGCTGGCGGAGCAGAGGTCGCCCCTCGGCGGGCGGCCTGGGCGGACTCCAGGGGGAGTTTGCCCGGCTGGCTGGCGGAGCGGAGGCCTCCCCTCGGCGGGCGGCCTGGGCGGACTCCTGGGGGAGTCCGCCCGACTTGCTGGCAGAGCGGAGGCCGCCCCTGGCGGGCGGTCTGGGCGGACTCCAGGGGGAGTCCGCCCGGCTGGCTGGCGAAGCGGAGGTCGCCCCTCGGCGGGCGGCCTGGGCGGACTCCAGGGGGAGTCCGCCCGGCTGGCTGGCGGAGCGAAGGCCGCCCCTCGGCGGGCGGCCTGGGCGGACTCCTGGGGGAGTCTGCCCGGCTGGCTGGCGGAGCGGAGGCCGCCCCTGGCGGGTGGTCTGGACGGACTCCAGGGGGAATCCGCCCGGCTGGCTGGCGCAGCGGAGGCCGCCCCTGGCGGGCGGTCTGGGCGGACTCCTGGGGGAGTCCGCCCGGCTGGCTGGCGGAGCGGAGGCCGCCCCTCGGCGAGCGGCCTGGGCGGACTCCAGGGGGAGTCCGCCCCTGCTTGCTGGCGGAGCGTCCGCCCTGTGGCGAATTTGGACCTGGCAGTCTGCCTTGCGTGGACTCGGTGGACATCAGGGGTAGCCCGCTCCTTGCGGGTGGGAACCTGAAGGTAGGTTGCCCTTTCATGGGCGGAGAAAACCTGAGCCGAGTAACCTGTAGCAGAAAAGCAGAAAAATGGGTGCCGTGGAGAGAATCGCCAATTTTTGGGTTAACATAATCCCCATACTTTTTTAAGTTCCGAAGGGAACTTCGAAACTTCGAAAAAGTAGGAGACCCACGAAAATCGTGATCCTCCTCTCGGAGATCAGGAGAGAAAAAATTAGAGATTGGGTGAGATAGAACCTGATGTCTCTCCTCGGAAAAATCTGTCAGTACCTATCTTTTACCTGCGAAGAAAAAGTCAATGCAGGCAAAGGGAGATACATCTTGCGTGTACCTGAGCTGCTTTTGTAAATAAGGAAGACGGGTAACTGTCTTCCATTAAGCTCTGCAATAATACAGATGAGAGAAAATATAGATGGATAATAATCTGTAAGTACCTGAAAGGGACTTTCTAGTATCTGCTAGTCTCTGCAAAAGTAGAGTGAACAAGCGAATATGAAGGAAAATTAAGTTGCAAGTACCTGAAGGGGACTTGCTAATATCTGCTAGTCTCTGCAAAAGTAAAGTGAGTAAGCAGATAGAAAGGAAAATTAAGCTGCAAGTACTTGAAGGGGACTTGCTAATATCTGCTTGTCTCTACAAAAGTAGAGTGAGCAAGCAGATATGAAGGAAAATTAAGCTGCAAGTACCTGAATGGGACTTGCTAATATCTGCTAGTCTCTGCAAAGATAGAGTGAGCAAGCAAATATGAAGTAAAATCAAGTTGCAAGTACCTGAATGAGACTTGCTAATATCTGCTAGTTTCTGCAAAAGTAGAGTGAGCAAGCGGGTATGAAGGAAAATTAAGTTGCAAGTACGTGAAGGGGACTTGCTAATATCTGCTAGTCTCTGCAAAATTAGAGTGAGTAAGCAGATAGGAAGGAAAATTAAGCTGCAAGTACCTGAAGGGACTTGATAATATCTGATAGTCTCTACAAAAGTAGAGTGAGCAAGCAGATATGAAGGAAAATCAAGCTGCAAGTACTTGATTGGAACTTGCTAATATCTGCTAGTCTCTGCAAAATTAAAGTGAGTAAGCAGATAGGAAGGAAAATTAAGCTGCAAGTACCTGAAGGGGACTTGCTAATATCTGCTAGTCTCTGCAAAAGTAGAGTGAGCAAGCAGATATGAAGGAAAATCAGGCTGCAAGTACCTGAATGGGACTTGCTAATATCTACTAGTCTCTGCAAAAGTAAAGTGAGCAAGCAGATAGGAAAAGAGAATAAGCTGCAAGTACCTGAGAGGAACTTGCTAATGTCTGCTAATCTCTACAAAAGGAGAGTTAACAAACATATATGATAGAAAACTAAATCGCAAGTACCTGGAGGGAACTTGCTAATGTCTGCTAATCTCTGCAAAAGGAGAGCTAGCAAACATATATGATAGAAAACCAAATCGCAAGTACTTGGAGGGAACTTGCTAATGTCTGCTAATCTCTGCAAAAGGAGAGTTAGCAAACAGATATGATAGAAAACTAAATCGCAAGTACCTGGAGGGAACTTGTTAATGTCTGCTAATCTCTACAAAATGAGAGTTAACAAATAGATATGATAGAAAACCAAATCACAAGTACTTTGAGGGAACTTGTTAATGTCTGCTAATCTCTGGAGGGAACCTGTGAATGTTGATTGTTGATAGGATAAGATATGATAAAAGATATATCCGGCAAACTTTTCTATTAACTGAATAGAGATCAAAGTGTGATAATGATCGTCTCACGTGATCAGATATAATGTCGACACGAAATCCAGATCAGCAAGATGAAACCATCTCAATATAGGATCGTAATTGCATGGCTTGTTAGTTAAAGTGAACCAGATACTCTGATCAATGATTTGCGCCAGAAATATCCG
The DNA here is from genome assembly GCA_039513925.1 of Platanthera zijinensis. Lineage (NCBI taxonomy): Eukaryota > Viridiplantae > Streptophyta > Magnoliopsida > Asparagales > Orchidaceae > Platanthera > Platanthera zijinensis. Next base: position 22,090,294 of record CM077093.1, on the reverse strand, counting down.
ATAAGTGTAGTAGAGAATTTGTATATCATCATTTGATAGAGCTTTATGTAAGCAATGCATATAAGATTAACATAAGCCAAAAGATATAGGGGGTCCCTTAGTTAGGTCGGACTTAACCTGTTAACCTGCAAGAAGACAAAAGCACAAAGGAGGGCTATACCCCGAGGATGAGCTAAAAAAGGTTGAATGCTGCCACAGGAGAGCACCCGTGGGCCTTATGCATCACTTGCAAAAAAGTCATCCAGGGCGTAGTCCTACCTAAAGCGGGCTGGCCGCATTCCCTTGACAGAGCACAAAAGGGAAACATGCGCAAAATCCTAAGAAGGAAGCGATAGATACACTGTTCTCTTGCCTCGGGTTACAAACATTGTTGATCCATTCTACCAGGTGCGCCAAATGGTATACAGCATTGCTCGTCTTTGAAGGGATCAATAATGTTGTGGGTCCCGCGAAAGCACGGATTGAGAGTACCATAGAGTGTTCGTCCGTTACAGTTGTGTGATGATCGAAGAGACAAGATTTCACTTGATTGTCATTGCTTGCCCAGCAAAGATCATCGTAAATGTAACGTATCCCTAACGGAGCACGATAGAATTATCACAGGCTGCCTCCCCTAGGCGCACACACTGCGCTAGACATCGGCCGGGATCCGAATCCTGAAGTTCACCATCATAGATTGAACGGCCCCACTGCACATATGAGAAAACTCCTCATCATATGTGGTCATTGTGGTCTTACGCTTGAGGACAATCAACGGAGGGAACGACAAGATTTTGTGATATCTCAGTGGTTCAGCGATCTCTTTGGCAAAGAGAAAAAGTATAGAGGAGAAGCATCACAAAAAGGGAACTGTGTCAGTATGGGATCTCTGACGTAAGCTTTATTGAATGAAACAAAAGAGAATGTTTGAAAATATGCAAAACATAGTATGAGTAATTGTTATTGGTTGCGAGGAGCTTTGAGGACTGTCATGTCCTTCTTGTTTTAGAATAGGTCTCCAAGGGTGCCCACGTCATCAGCATCGAGGGTCTCACCTATAGCGAGGCCATGATACGTGTTGATTTGATTCACTCCCTTTGAGCTGCAAGGAATGTCCGCTACTTCTTTTCCTTTTGAGGTTGATGGATCGGAGCGGTCATCCTTTGGGAATAGACCGTGCATCTTACCCTGTCTCAACAATTTTTACACCAGTTGACGAAGCGCTCGACAGTTTTCAGTCAAATGTCCGCGGACTTTGTGGAACTCGCAGAACGGATCTGAATCTTTGGATTTTTGATTTGTTGGCTGGTAAGGCCTTTTGGAATTTGCCCTATCCTTCATGATTTGGCATACTTCTAGCATGGCCTCATCAAGTCCAGAGTATGACAAGTCATCATCTTGCGGCGGATTAACTGAAGCTGTTTGCGGAGGTGGGGCTGATGGTAGCAATCGTTCTTGGGCACGATCCTGGCCCGGGAAGAGGTGTTGATGATGATGCTGGAATCTTTTTGTTTTTCTTGAGTGAGATGAAAAGTCTTTCCGAGGAGACCTCAGAGGCTGCTTGTAAGAAAGATTTTTCTCTGACACAAGCCTGGAGACGAAGCTGGGGTTGCTCTTCTCACCGCGGATGTATGAGTTGGCTAAGGCATTCAGCTCTTGATATATCTTTGGTGAACAGACATTGGCCTCAAACTTGAGTGGTCTCTCTTGCAAACCATTAATGAGAGCCACTCGATACATCTCCTGGTCGACGATCTCAATGACCAATATTTCCCTCTGAAAACGATCCACAAAGTGAGACCAAGTCTCATTCTCTCGCTGCCTGATCTCAAAGAGGGCTTCTGGACCGCCCTTCCTCTTTGAAGAGGTGGAAAATCTGAGCGAAAACTCCCTTCGCAACTCAGCGAAGGAAGAGATGGACTGAGGACGTAGTCCATAGAACCAATCCCTCACTTGCCCATCGAAGGATGTCACAAAGAGCTTGCATTTAATTGCATCTGAGAGGGTCTTGAGAGCCACGGCTGATTCGAAGGCTTGAAGATGTTTAACTGGATCAGTCTCTCCAGTATAGACGGGTAACCGAGGCTCTCTGAAATTGACTGGAGTTGGTTCATGCCAAACATTCTCTATAAACGGCGATGGCTCTTCTTGTTCTACTGCATAAGGAAAATAAGGAGCATGAGTTGTAGCTGCAGAAGGGGCAGGAGGATAGGAGAAAAAATTTGTTGCGGGAGGAGCAAAGGTAGGAGCTGAAGAGAAGGGATGACTTCCCTGAAAGTTCAGAAATCTAGCTGGACTTCCCCGGGCAGCTTCCCGGAAAAAATTTTGATGAGCTGCAAACTCATCATCCTGAGATCGTAAAGGGGTTGCAAGCCCTAGCGGAAAGGTTGGAGTGTAAAGAGGAGGATAGACCGACAGATAGGTCGGTGGATAGACTTGAGGAGTCTCGGATGCTGGTGTTGGATTCATTAGAGGAGCTGGCGCTGCTGAAGATTGAGTTGCCAACTGCTTCGCGATTGTTGCTAGAGTATGGTAGATCGCTTGAAGCTGTTGTGCAGTTTCTCTGCGAGATTGCTCTACGACCTCCCAAAGAGGATCTTCCCTTGGACTTGGAGCAAGGTTCTCAGCTGAGTGATGGTCTGACATGAGTAACCACTGCTTTCACTGTCTGATCGAGATCTGAAGGTCGCGTGTTAACTGTTGATGCAAGAATTGCGTCTTCCAGTTAACGGAGTGTTCGACCTCACAAGCTAAGGGTAAAGGAAAAAGGATAGCGGGGATAGAGGAGAGGCTTGCTCGAGAGCAGTCGGGAAGCCTGCTTCAGCAAGGGAGAAGCTTGCTTGAGCAAGCGAGAAGCTGGATCAGGAACTGTCGAGCAGACGTTACTTTGGCGGTTGAGCTTGCAGGTTGGTGCCGAGAGAAGAAAAAAAAGGGGCCGCTAGCAGCGACAACATCAGACTTCGCCCGCCGCGGATTGAATGTCACTCTTGCGGCGGGTTTTTCCTTTAATCAAGTAGGGTTACAACTTACTATTGCACAATTACATGAGAAAGCAGTAAAGGGTACAATGAGGGAAGCTGGCGGCTAAGTAAGGAGTTGTCAGAGACTAAGTAAAAGAGGCTGTAGAGGACTGGAGAACTTAGGCTGCAGGTCTTGCTCAAGCTGCCTGCTAAGGGCGGAAAAAAATAAGTTCACCACCCTCGACGACCTGGGCGGACTGGAGATTTGAGTCCGCCGACCTTGCTTGATCAAGCTTTGACCGACTGGAAAATTGAGGCCGCAGACCATGATCACGCTGGCAGTTCTCCTCTCGCGCGTGCAGAATGAGAGGCCTTGGAGGATATTTATAAGCCCAGGGAGAATCTTCTAGAAGCGGGGCCCAGTGACGTCATAATGAACGACCTCGGCAGACTGAGAAAATGAGGCCGACGACCTCGGCTGGTGGGAAGAGCAAGCGGCAGGACCAGACGGATCTCTGGGCGAACTGGGCGGACTCCAGGGGGAGTCCACCCCTGCTGGAGCGGAGGCCGCCCCTAGGCGGGCGGTCTGGGTGGACTCCAGGGAGGTCCGCCCGGCTGGCTGGAGGAGCGGAGGCCGCCCCTGGCGGGCGGTTTGGGCAGACTCAAGGGGGAGTCCGCCCGGCTGGCTGGCGGAGCAGAAGCTGCCCCTCGGCGGGCGGCCTGGGCGGACTCCTGGGGGAGTCTGCCCGGCTGGCTGGCGGAGCGGAGGCCGCCCCTGGAGGGCGGTCTGGGCAGACTCAAGGGGGAGTCCGCCCGGCTGGCTAGCGGAGCGGAGGCCGCCCCTCGACGGTCGGCCTGGGCGGACTCCTGGGGGAGTCTGCCCGGCTGGCTGGCGGAGTAGAGGCCTCCCCTCGGCGGGCGGCCTGGGCGGACTCCACGGGGAGTCCGCCCGGCTGGCTGGCAGAGCGGAGGCCGCCCCTGGCGGGCGGTCTGAGCGGACTCTAGGGGGAGTCCGCCCAGCTGGCTGGCGGAGCGGAGGCGCCCCTGGCGGGCGGTCTGGGCGGAGTCAAGGGGGAGTCCGCCCGGCTGGCTGGCGGAGCGGTGGCCGCCCCTCAGCGGGCGGCCTGGGCGGACTCCTGGGGGAGTCCGCCCGGCTTGCTGGCGGAGCGGAGACCGCCCCTCGGCGGGCGGCCTGGGTGGACTCCAGGGGGAGTCCGCCCGGCTGGCGGAGCGGAGGCCGCCCCTTGGCGGGCGGCCTGGGCGGACTCCTGGGGGAGTCCTCCCGGCTGGCTGGCGGAGCGGAGGCCGCCCCTAGCGGGCGGTCTGGGCGGACTCCAGGGGGAGTCCGCCCGGATGGCTGGCGGAGCGGAGGCCGCGCGGTCTGGGCGGACTCCAGGGGGAGTCCGCCCGGCTGGCTGGCGGAGCGGAGGCCGCCCCTTGCGAGCGGCCTGGGCGGAGTCCAGGGGGAGTCCGCCCGGCTGGCTGGCGAAGCAGAGGCCGCCCCTCGGCGGGCGGACTCCAGGGGGTGTCCGCCCGGCTGGCTGGCAGAGCGGAGGCCGCCCCTCGGCGGGCGGCCTTGGCGGACTTCTGGGGGAGTCCGCCCGGCAGGCTGGCGGAGCGGAGGCCGCCCCTGGCGGGCGGTCTGGGCGGACTCCAGGGGGAGTCCGCCCGGTTGGCTGGCGGAGCGGAGGCTGCCCCTGGCGGGCGGTCTGGGCGGACTCCTGGGGGAGTCCGCCTGGCTGGCTGGCGGAGCGGAGGCCGCCCCTCGACGGGCGGCCTGGGCGGACTCCAGGGGGAGTCCGCCCCTGCTTGCTGGCGGAGCGTCCGCCCTTGGGCGAATTTGGACCTGGCAGTCTACCTTGCGCGGACTCGGTGGACATCAGGGGTAGCCCGCTCCTTGCGGGTGGGAACCTTGAGGTAGGTTGCCCTTTCATGGGCGGAGAAAACCTGAGCCGAGTAACCTTTAGTAGAAAAAGCAGAAAAATGGGCGCCTTGGAGAGGATCGCTGATTTTGGGGTTAATTGATTCTCTCTTATTGCGCTCAGAGGAGTCTCGAGTGGTTGACTTGTTGCATTCTGGGGATTTGTCATTGACTGGAGGGCTCTCTGCCCGCAGAGTGTGCTGGAATTCGCCTTAGAGGTGTTTCGTCTTTTGAAGTAGAACTTATGTTCTGCCGGTGTCACTTTGGTGGAAGCATGTTCTTGGAAGTTGTCTTGAAGCCAGGGCACATAGAACGCATGCTTGGAGCGGAGCGCGCGGAGGCGCACTTGGAATGGACACGCGGAGTCGCACACATGGCGTACTTGGAATGGAGTGCATGACACCGCGCTCGGAACATAACCATGCACACAAGAGCGTGCAAGGAAGCGGTGCGCACACGAGCGTGCAAGAAAGCGATGCGTGTGGGAGCGCGCAAGGAAGAGGAGAAGGTGTGACGAGAGATAATGAGCGTAGGAAAAATATGTGAGTGAGAAAGTTGTAGGAGAAATATTAGAGGAAAAAGTAGAAAATCGTAGTAGATCGTAACCCGGCTATTTGCAGATCGTAACCACCGTAATTACTATTTGCATGACGAAATTTTATTGTTTAATATAAGTATTATTTTACCAATTTTATTGAACGCAGACCAGCCAATAACTTTGGCTACATGCACCCACTAATACGGGTGTTTATTCGGGCGGTTACACGCGGATCGTACGGAAGAGTTCGCATGATAGTGATCGAAAGGCACAGTGTCGACCGACGAGGAGACCGACCATCTTCGAGACCCAACCGGCGAGGGCTGGCCGGTGGAGGGGGCCAACCACCTGCGGAAGGCTGGACAGCCGAGGGGCAACCCGAGTTGGGCAGCCAAAGGGGGTCGGCCATGCTGGGCGGCTGAAGGAGTGGGTGGCCATGGGGATGCCCTCCCTATACGGCAGAACGACCACCCGACCAGGGTGGCCAAGAGGCCATCGAGATTGGGCGACCAAAGGGTGGGGCGGTCATGGGGCTTCCCGCCCTAGGCCTCAGAATGGATGCCCTAATCTTGGCGACCAAGAGGCTTCCTGAATCGGCTGAAAAAAGTGCGGGGCTACCAAAGGTCCGCCCTCCCTAGGCCGAGATATAGCCATCTGATCTGGGCATCTTAAAGGCAGCCTAGATCCGGTGGCAAGAGGGTTGCGCAGCCAAGGGGCCTCCCGCCCTAGGAGGAGGAATTAACGCCCGACCTGGGCGGCCAAGAGGTCGTCCTAGTCAGGCAGCCAGAGGGCAGGGTGGCCTGGGGGCCGCCCACCCTAGCCGAAAACACGGCCTCCTGGATCGGGCGACCAAGAGGCCGCCCGATTTGAGCAGCTAGAGGGTCGAGCGGCTAGGAGGTCACCTGTCCAAAGCGATAGGCCACGCACATCCCTAGGCTCAACCAAGGTTGCACGCAGGCAAACGAAACCAGGTCGCACGCAGGGGCGCACGGGCTATCCAAACCGCGCGTGGCGGGCGCGGCCAGACCGCATGCAAGCTTGCACAGGGTCAGGCGGGGCTGACCGTGCGCTTGAGTGTGGCCCGGGGACTTGCGCTAATGGGGACGGACACACATGACTTTGCGGCCGCACAATGATGCTCGTGGGAGGCGGATGTGCTTGTAGGAATGCGCACGGGCGCAGTCGGCGGCCAAGGTTGTGCTTAAAGAACCCATCGTTCCTTCGAACGTGCTCCGGGGAGCCTCATCAAACTTCAATTTAGAACCACTGATCCATCAAGGTGTCGCCTTATGACAATTTTCAACAAGAGGGAGTCAAAAATGCCATCGTTAATTATCGAATACATGTTTGGTAAGACGCTTGTTATTATTGCTACCAAGAAAAAAAACTAGTTTGAACATAAAAGTGAACAAATTTCATTGGATGAGGTTGGGCGTTCACGAACGACAATTCATACCTACACTATTCATGATCGCCACCGCGTGCCGAAGCGAGCCTAAGGTTTTTTGAGTCGGCATCTTAACTCCGATGCGGGAGCAGATGCCGCTGCAAGGCGGAATAACAAACAGAACAAGAAGGCACGCGGTGGCATGTGCTCCCGCGTTTCATTGCAAAATCCCGCTAACCGCTCCTTCTCAAATTCCACCTCTGGTCCCAGCTCTCGGTTCCCAGTAGCCGGTTCCGCCCGCCCTACCAAACAGTAGCTAAAGCTTATATATTTTAAGTGATTGTTATCAGCATTTCAGTTTTGTCTATTCACAAATTTTTTATATCCGCAAAACAATTTTTGGGTAAATTATATCCGTAAATCAAAATGATATCCGCAAATCAAAATTTGAATTTTCTGAACATAATCTCTATTCGAATCAAATTTTATTTTATTTTAAAATAGGTATTGATGAGTTCCACCTTCATTTATAGGAAGCAAGGAGCCCCCCCATGATCTCTACCCAAGGAAAGTCATGGGTGGGCCCCACCTCCCCATGATCTCCCATGGAGATGATGGGGGAGGGCCCCACTCCCTCCCTTCGTGGGGAAAAAACCGCCGCCGGCAAGAGGTCGAGCCGCCGCCGGCGGCCGGCACTTCCTCGGCCGCCGCTGCCGTTTCCGGCCGCGACCATGGCCGCCCGGGCGGCGGCCGCCCCGGCCGCCCCGCGGCGGCCGGCTACCCTCGCCGCGCCCGGCCGGCGGCAGGTCGCCGCCGGGAGGCGCGCGGCCGGCCCCGGTCGCCGCCGCCATCATGGCGGCCCACCGTCATGAAAAGCCTCCTCGCCGTCCGATCAAGGGGGAGGCCCTCCCGGCCGTCCGATCGAAGGGGTAACCACCCACTATCCCACCAATTTAGTGGTGGGGCCCGCCATGATCCGCTCCTGGAGGCTATAAAAAGGCCCCCAGGGGACTCTTATTCCTCACTTTTTCTCTTCTACGATTCTTCTCCCTCTTCCTCAGGTGAGAGCTCCTCCACCGTGTCGGCCACCTCTCGCCACCAGCGGCCACCAGCGACCAACAGCGGCCACCAGCGACCTCCAGTGGCCACCAGCGGCCATCAGCACCCGCCATCGGCTATTGGCACCCCATCAACGAGCAGTTGGGAAGGTGGCGCCCAAAATCAGAGGAATTCGAGCGAAGAAGACAGTCGAAGCCAGCAAGCACGCCGCCCCCGGGCGCACGCGCCAGAAGCATCCCGCGCATTCCACCGTTTAAGTCACTTTGGCGGAGCAGTCTGTTGCCCGTCTGCAGTTATAGTCATCCTCTCTCCCCGCAAGTTGTAACGGGAGCGGTCTGTCGCCCCGATTCATTCAACATACTGCAATCACCCTGATCTAGTGGATTTTGACTGGCAGCGAACCGGTCACGTGGTTTTTTACCTGGTTGAAGGGTTTTCCACGTTAAAACTCTTTGTGTACATTTTCCCTCTTCAACTGACTGTGTGCGCGCTCGACCGCTCCGCTAGCTAAGGCGGTCCAAGTTAGTCCGGATCGACCGGAGCGCCGAGTTTGGCCGCAACAGGTATGATGAGGAAGAAGAAACGTTGGAGATAGGAGAGACCTTTTGCAATAAACGATTACCTTGAAATGTATATCAATGACACAAAAAACTAGCTTTTACGATCATGGTGGTGTGGAGAAAACCAAACCGAAACATTGTAGAAGTCGTGCCCTTTTGTGTAGCCAACAAACTCACAATTTCACAGTTTTTAAATTCTCGACACGAGCGTGAAGCTACTCACAGGTTTGCAGAACTTTTAGTGACTCTCTCCAGCTATGTAGCACAACTTGGTTGAGAAATGCATTGAATTATAAGACTAAGGCTTCGTTTGGAAGGACTTATTTTCACCGGTCAAGCGGTTACGATCGCATGAACCAGACCTTAATTATGGTCTGGTTCATGCGGTTGCAACCGCTTCACCGGTGAAAATAAGTCCCCTCAAACGAAGCTTAAGCTCCGGTGTTTATGTCTTTGAATTACTGGGAAGATATGGAAATGTGAAGGATGCGAAGCTGCCTAAGAAAATAATGCTTGGAAAAAAAATAATTCCGAATTTCTAATACGGATAGCCAAAAATTAAATGAAATGCGGATATCAATGGCCATATTTTATTATTTTATAATAGCCTTGCAATTTTAGGGCATACGCTAAAAGGATAATCAGTCTCACACTCTCACCTAGCTTGCTTCAGCCTTCAGTTCATCTAAAAATAATAAGATCACACGTGGATGCATATGATTTGTCCATATCACTAATGCAATATGAGATAGGAAATGCTGCATGTGCGGAGGTACGATGAGCGCACTTTTTTGCAGTTGCATGCATCTCGCTAATTATTTCTCAAAGAGAAGCTTCTAATAAGTAATAAATGTCTAAATTAAAATTAATTATTTCATTTTCCTATAATCTCTCGTGAAAATAAACTCGGTGGAAAATAGGTGTAATTTTTTGGCAGTTGTTATTACTTATTAGATAGATATTTTTGATTATTCACAACTATTTGATAATCACGGATAACTATTTCAAAATAGATATTTTCGAGCGACTTCCGAGTTTCGAATAATATGTTCAGTCCTAGATAGAAGATAGATCCATTAAGAATGGCAGAGGTCAATGTATAACCCGTAATTCATCGAGATCAGAAGTATTTAAGCAGATGGCTATTCGCAGACCATTGGGCGAGCTGTGGCGAGCAGAGACGAGCTGTGGCGAGCAGAGGCAAGTTTGGGCGAGCAGAGACGAGCTTGGGCGAGCAAAGGCGAGCAGTGACGAGCAGAGGCGAGTTTGGGCAAGTATCTCGCGAGTATGGGCGAGTAGCCCTAGATACTCGCTCGCAGAGGCTGGATACTCGCCTACCCCCCAAGGATTTCTCTATAAATAGACCCCCAAGGGTATTGAAAATGACACTTTTTGGAAGAGGCGAGGTCCCCCCAAGTAGATACTCGTCAAGTCCATGTCAGCCTAGTATCTCGCCCGGCCTTTTGGTTGCGGAGGGAAAGCTTCTTCAAAACTTCCAGGTACATGGTGGGACCTCTCCACTGGAGCACTTGGGGTGTGCTTATAGATAGTTTCCTCTCTCTCGTGCTAGCCACTTGAATCGTGACGTCGGATCATAGAATCAGTAACCTTAGACTGCCTTGATCATATTTCTGAGGTCGAGAATTCTCCTGACTTCAACAGTCAAAAACTTATTTGAAGCCGAAAATCATACTAAGGCAAGCAGAACTCGTTCGGCATCAAGTAGAACTTTAAATTCTACGGGCGAGCACGTGAGAGGCAGCTTGAAAACTAATCTTGATGAGCAAAATTCGTCCAACATCAGGCAGAAATCGCCATCTGGCTAGAAGAGAATGGAGGCTAGTGAGAGAATGACGAACCAGATCGAGGCCTTTGGGGGAGAAGAATCTCACGATATCGAGACCAGCAGGAAAGGCAACATGTGCGATTGGCGGGATCCAGGTTGGTGAATTACGGAACGAGAGGGACGGACACACGAAGGAGAAGGGAACGGATCCCGCCATTTTGGGAACAGGTTTCACTTTCATATGATTTAAAGCGTGACTACGAAAACTCAAGTGTTCAAAAAAAAAAATGAAGCTATTTATTTGCCTGTCATAAATTTTGTACCACCGGGCATGACTAAAAATTGAAGAAGAAAATCAAAATGAGAGCGTTGTACGGCGGAGTCAAATCATCACCGACATTTTATCATCAAAACCCACGCGCCTCCTGCGCAGCTCAGACAAAAACTGAAATAAATTTAACTTTAAAAATAAAAGAGGACAGCCCGGGAATCCTGACGACGTACGCTTCCGTGCCGGAGATAGTAAAAGGGAATTCATCCGCAGTATTTAATGGGATGTGCAAAAATAATCGAATAATTGAGAATCGGACCGGAACCGAATCGAACCGAGCGGTTCGGGTTGGAACTTATGTATCTCGGTTCGATTCTGAATCCAAAATTTTTAGAACCGGCCACTTTATTTGGTTTTTGATTCTTATATTCGGGTACTTAGAACCGACCCGAGAATCAAGTTATTGAATTTATGTATCAAAAATAGATTTGTGATGAGTAAAAGACTTTTGAAAGAGATTGATGAATAATTAATATGATCCGTGTATTTTATGTGTAATTTTATAAACTATTTGTTTATGTTTCAAACGGAGCCTTAATGTCTCTTAGTTTTTTTCGATTTTTAAACATTGTGAACAACTCATATTCATCGAGGGTGGACCCCCCAAGAGCCAGGTCAGCAAGAGTCGAAGTTATCAAGTCAAGATAGAAATCAGAGTCAACGCTCAAAACAGTAGAAGGCCTGAGTGAGTATGACGAGCTCCCCTCCTATACTCGACAGGTACTCGACTAAAGCAGTTACTCGCCCAACTTGAGCGAGCTTCCCCAAGAAGTCGCCTAGTCTTTAGGGGGTGGGGATATAAATAAGACCCCCCCCCCTTTGGATTTGCTTATAAATAGGACCTCAGAGGTACGAGTAAAATGACATCGAAATCTCGCAAAATATTCCGACCACCTCATTTCCTAAGCTTCGAGTTGAGCCTTTGGATCATTTCTTCAGAGAGACAGGTCGCGAGCTAGCGGCTATCCATCTTAGTCGTCGCCTTGACTTAGTCGCCAGCTAGAATCTGTCTCGTACCATGATCGACTATCTTTGGTTGTGGAGGGGAAGCTTCTTCCAAGTATCCGGATACGTGGTAGGACCTCCCTGCTACATCGTCTGGGGTCCTTTTTGTTGTCTATCTGTTTCCGCGTCCTAGCCCGTTAGCCGTCGAGCCCGACTGCTGAACCGGTAACCTTAGGCTGGCTTGATCCGAATTTTTGAGTAGCGATTTTCTAAACTTCAACACTATGGTTCGACGAGCATGGACGGAGCTTCGAGCAAGAACTCAATGAGAGCAGGCGTCGTGCTGGCGAGCCCTCAGGGAACTAGGATTGAGCAAGCAGTCGAGATCCTCTTTCTTATCACAAACAACTAGGCGGAGTACGAGGCTATGGTAGCAAGCTTGCGTCTCGCCATGGAGTTGGGGATTCAGGATCTTAAGGCCTTCACCGACTCAATGGTGGTCGCTTCACAAATTAGGGGAGAGTTTGAGGTGTGTGACCCCATCCCGCAGAGATACTTGGTAAATGTTAAAGGCTTGATGAGAGGTTTTCAATCTTTCTTCGTCGAGCATGCTCCCAGAGAGGAGAACTCGGAGGCGAACTATCTCGCCGAGTTCGGTCTCAGGGCCAGAGGAACTGTGACAGAGCTGTTTCAATCGTTTATTGAGGAAGGGGAGATAAGGGAGATCGAGCAAAGAGTTTCTTGGAAGGACCCGCTCGTTACGTTCTTAACGACAGGTCAGCTTCCCGCTAGCGAGGGAGACCAGAGGAAGTTTCGATACAAAGCGACTTACTATCTACTGCACGAAGGGGAACTGTACCGTAAGACCGTTTCGAGCCCTCTAGCCAGATGCCTGGCAGAAACAGAAATCTCTCGAGTGCTTGGGAAAATTAATTCAGGAGAGTGTGGTAGCCACTCTGGGACTCGCACTCTACAGTAGAGAATTTTTAAGAAAGACTACTTCTGGCCGACCATTCGAAAGGATGCAGAAGCCTTCTCAAAGAAGTGTCCGGAGTGTCAACTCTTCGTACCTCTCCAGTTACAGCAACTCAACAACTTCGCTCAATCACCCCTCTCCCGCCCTTTGTCATCTAGGGAATTGATTTGATAGCCACTTTCCCCATAAATTTTTGCATAAGAAAACTATAATTTTATATAAATAATTATACATGCTTATAGAATATCCGACATTTGGCAAACTACTGACATGAACTTTATATAAATATTATTATTCATATAAATTAATGAAATAAATCTATCAACAAATATATAAAACAAAAATATCATGTTTATTTTAACAAATTATAATGAAAATAAATTAATAATAATATTATCTATATCACTATTGCGGCCAACTCAATGCTCTTGGCAGATCTGTCTAAACTAGGTTGTCTTAGAGTGTGGAGCGGTTCAGTGCACACACAGTCACAAAACAAGTAGAGCGGAATACAAAGTGATTTTAACGGGAAAAAATCTTTCAACTAAGTAAAAAATCACGCTACCGGTACGATGCCGATCAAATTCACTATTGACGGCAGTTTACATATTATTAAGTGAATCGAGGGCGACAAACTGCTCTTCGTCACAACTTGGAGGTGAGAGAGATTTCATGTGAGCTCGGTGGGCGACAAAGCGCCTCACACGAAACTCATTTTCTATCACTTTCTGGTAGTGGAGAATGCCCTTGGACGCCACTCTGATGTTGAGCACGACAGTGCGACAGCAAGACGTCCAGTGATGCGTTGGCGGAGACTTGTAGAATACTGCGCACGCAGGAGATTTCTTGGAGTGGTTGGCTGACGATCGTTTCTCCCTCGGATCGTCTTGGACTTAAGACAAATTTTTGGGTGGCTCAACAAGAGGAGGTGACTCGTAAGAAGATTTTGGCAGAGCTCCGTCGCACACCGTAATCAACCAATTTACTAAGTGCAGACCGTATTTTATATAGTTTTGAACATATATAATATTTGTTATGCGCATACCATAATTAAATAAATAGTTCTTCTCACTAACCATGGTGGTTACGTGAGTGATTACCCATGTAACAGGCGACAATGATCTGATGAGATGATTGGACGGCGGATAAGGTCCGCCATCGAAAGTTCACGGGCGACCGCCTCTAGCAGGGGCGATGTCGGCCACCCCTAGCGGGTGCGGTGGCGGCCTCCCCTCGCGGGGTCGGCGCCGACCGCTCCAAATAGGGGCGACGACGGCCTCCCCTTGTGGGGCCGGTGCCGGCCGCTCCAAACGGGGGGGGGGGGGGGGGGGGGGGGCTCCCCCTGTGGGGCCAGCGCCGACCGCTCCAAACGGGGGGGGGGGGGGGGCCTCCCCCTGTGGGGCCAGCGCCGGCCGCTCCAAACGGGGGCGGCGACGTCCGACCCTCATGGGGCCGGCGCCGACTACTCCTAACGAGGGTAGCGCCGACTGCCCCTAATGATCTTGATCACATGGTTGATAAGTGTGATATTCTTCTAGAAGCACTGGAGAAGAGCAAGATACTTGCTAGAAAGAAAACTGAGGAGATTACTTCTCTCCAGCTAGCAAAGTCTGAATGTCTTGAGTCTGTTACCCAACTAACTCAAATGAGCATAGAGATTAGCAAGCTGAAAGAGATGTCAATCATCCAATTTAGCACTGTCAGTCAGAAGAACGAGATCATTAAGGACCTTGAAGAGAAGCTTCTCAAGAAGAGGATGCTAGTGACCAAATTCTACAAGCAACAAAATTTGCTATCAATTATTGATAGCTTCTTTACTCCATTTATGGGTGGAGTAGGTTACAATAGGAAGGAAGCTACAACCAAGGGTATAGGAAAGACAGAAGTTGTTGTGCCTCAAACCATTTTTTAAAAGGTGTTACTTCCTTCTAACAGGTATGATCATGACAACATGTACGATCACTGGAAGAATGAAGGTTCCTCTAGTAAGGGCAACAATGTTCCTCATTGTGGAGAAAAAAGGGTATGAGGTTGAGTGCACCAAAAACACCACATGAGAAAATTCAAATGAGTCACTTTAAACCATTTGTATTTGGTACCCTAACCCCATCACTCAAGGATAAGAAAGTTGTCTTCCTCAAGAGCCTACTCTTATGAAAAAGCAAGCTGCTGACAAAATAGTATCTCAATCTCACAAAGCGATATCTGATGTTATCAACACGATGTCAGTCAAAATGATATCTGTGGATGTCAAGCCAATATCGTCTTGTAAGACCAATTATCATTTTGCTCACAGTCAAGCGATTACACAAAAGAATAAAAGAATGCCCTGACTTTCTCTTCTAAACCTGAACTGTCACATGTATATTCTACTCCAAAGAATGTTCAGAAAAGAATGTATAATATCTATGAGTGCTGGTTCTATGGTAAGGTGGGCCACTTTGTTGTGGATTGCTGGTACAATCCAACAGTGCATAATGCAAAGAAATGCTTTCCTAGCTCACCCTCACGCGCTCCACCTCCTTGCGCTCTCTTGTGCACGCCTCTTCCTTGCACGCTCCCGCACAAGCCTCTTCCTTGCGAGCTCTTGCGTGCGCCTCTACCTTGCACACTCCCGTGCGCAACTTTTCCTTGCACGCATCTCTTCCTTGCTCCCGCGTGCACCTCTTCCTTGCGAGCTCCTGCGCTCACATCTTCCTTGCGCGCTCTCGCGGGATAATCTTCCTTGTGTGTGCCTCTTCCTTGCGCTCTCCTGCGCGCACCTCTTACTTGCACGCTATTGTGCGTGCCTCATTCCAGCAAGCGCCCCGCGCACTCGCCTCCAACAAGCACCTTATGCTCTCCCCTCCAGCAAGTGTGCAACAAGCTCCCCTTCAGCTGCGCGCTCCCCTCCAGCAAGCACCACACACACTCTCATCCAGCAAGCGCCTCGCACGCTCTCCACCAGCAAGCGCCCCGCATGCTCTCCTCCAGCAAGAGCCCCGCACGCTCTCCTCTAGCAAGCACCCTTCGTACTCCCCTCCAGCAAGCGTCAAGTGCAGTCCCTTATAGCAAGCACCCCGCGCGCTCCCCTCCAGCTAGCACCACATGCTCCCCTCCAGTAAGGGTCGCGCGGTCCCCTCCAGTAAGCGCCCCATGCGCTCCCCTCTAGCAAGCTCCCCCGCACTCTCCTCCAGCAAGTGCCCAACGCGCTCTCCTCCATCAAGGGTCCCACATGCTCTCCTCCAGCAAGCGCCGCGCGCGCTCTCCTCCAGCAAGGGCCTCGCGCTCTCTCCTACAACAAACGCCTCATGCACTCAAGAACAAGCGCTCCAACCACCGATATGACAACCACACCCGACCTCTCCAAAAGTCAATCAGAGATAAGCCGCAGAGTATAAGCCACGCAGAGAGCTCCGCCTTCAAGACCACCCCAAGTGTGCCTCTGTGTGCTCTACCGTCAAGTGTGCTCCATGCGCACTTCCTTGTGCCCCGCCTTCAAGACCGCACCAAGCGTGCCCCCATTCGCTTTACCCTCAAGACCACCATAAGAGTCTGACACCCTCAACTCAAGAACATGCTCTCCAGTCTACAACAAGCCCACCAAGCATCAACAAATCAGTCATTCCATACACCTCTAAGCATAACAGGGAACAAACCATAAAGGCTAGGGCGCGTCGGGCGCGCCACTCGAGCTTCTAAGTCCCGTACATCATCAGAACGAGCGCAACAAGTTGCTCCCAAACACCAGTAAAGGACTTCAAGGCGCAACAAGCGTGTCGCCCCCGACAACTCGCAAAAAAACATTTAGTTCTGTGAGTGGTGTTCTGTCACCCTCTGAGCTCTCCCTCCACTCTCTCAACAATTGTAGCGAGAGGTGACCTATCGTACTTGAGTTCTTTTAAGAAAGCCATGTACAATAACCAACAAATAGTGAAGGTTTGACCGGCACAGATCCGGTCACGTGATTTTTCACCTAGTTGACAGGTTTTCAGCGTTAAAAAAATTCTCTTCTCAATTTTCTACTTACTGTGATTGTGTGCGCGCTCGACTGCTCGCGGACTAAGGCGGTTCAATTTATTTCAATCTACTAGAGCCTCGAGCGATCCGCAACAAGTTGAATTCGGTCTGCCCTCCCGACGCTCCTGTTCGAGCAATCGAAGGCGACACCAACTCCTCTCCTTTTGCCGGTGATATTCCTTCCCTTTCCTCCGCTCCTTCCTTTCTGGGACGGCAGACGATGTTCATTTCCTCCGGTGGTGAGAAGGAGTCCCCCCATCTCCTTATTTTTGCTCGGCACACGTGTCTCTGAATCCCCTACCCTCTGCTTACACGAAGAAGATGGCCGCTGCACTTCCTTTTTCTTGGCAAAACTCCAGTGGTGGTGAGAAGGCTCGAGCAAGCCTTTTCATGCTTAGTTGTTCATTTTTGTCAGCTTCTTGATCTGTTATAAGTTAAACTTGATTCGGGGCACAAATGTTACGAATCATTTATTTGGTGAGTAATTCATTCCTCTAGTTCACAGATATTTAGCTTTTTTTTAAAGCCTGGCCCGAGTCTGAGCCCAATTAGGTCTGGATCCGATTAGGACAGGTCAGGCCCAAGGGGCTCACCAGAGCCCCATATTTGGCCAGGGAACGGGCCAGCCTAGGCCCTCCCGGGCATTAAAGCTCCCTAGGTGGCCTACAATGTAATATTGGTCGCCCATCATTAATGATGGGCCCAGGGTGCTCGAGCCCGGCCTTGGCCCGTATGATTTTTTTGCACATATAAATTCATGCAATTTTTAAATAAATAAAATTTAAATTAGGGTGCTCCTCATTTAAATATTTATGCAGCTATTTTTGAATTTTTACTTATTTTCTACTATTTGGGATCTACCTTAAGAGTACCGAAGGCCTTTTGTCGCAGTCTTTTGGTTTGGTGGGGGTGCCCGCAACATAGCCAAAATTTTTTGGTCCGAGGCTCGATCTATTTCCGGGATATATACGATCTAGAAAAGTGAAGATGTTTTCTTTTTATATTTAAGCTTCGTTTGGGGAGACTTATTTTCACCGGTCAAACGATTACGACCGCATGAATCGAACTTTAATTAAGGTCCGATTCATGCGGTCGTAACCGCTTGACCGGTGAAAATAAGTCCCCCCCCCCCCAAACGGAACCTTAGTGTATGACATTCACACTTTGATATTATTTCACATACAAATTTGATATCTCATATATCATATGAATATCTCACATGCAAATATGATATTTTATCATAATCATATTTTCATATCTAAGATATCAAAGTCGATATTTGAATCGGGCTTGGACCCAAAAGGTTTCCCTCTACTAGCGTCCGTGCGCCTATCTGAGCCCTTCATTTCCGCCTACATTTCTTTGATTAGATGTCCCAATTGTCATTTTCTGATGCCACAATAAACATAATGTGTTAACAAAATAAATGCATCCTCCCAAAAATCTTGCCTCCCCTCAATCCCCAAAGAAATATTTGGGTATTGCACCTTAAATACGGTGTCTTACTCGTACAACCATCCGATCTGTGAACCTACGGCGGAGCATTTTTTGACGAAAATAAAGCCGTATTAAAATACAGCCCTATTTATTGATATACAATCGTATTTCGATCGATCATGATTTTTTGCAGGAACCAACTTTTTGAAAACGCTTAACACATAATAATCACAGATGAGAGTAACCAGCAAAAAAAAAAAATCTTCATGAGAAAAAAAAGAGGCAAACAAGCAGCCCACTGTTTTAGCACTCTATTTGAATGTTTTGACTAAGAGATTCAGCTAACATTATTTACAGAAATACCATGCAGTAAAGAAGGCCTGGCATTAAGCAACTTATCAACAATCAGCACAACATTAATCTTATTCATCATTCTTTGAAATAAAAAATAATTTAAGTACCGTATATGTTGCTTATACGCCTTCTCTCGAGCCCACAAAAGCGCCAAAAACATGTTTTGTTAATAAAAACCGGCATGCAATTCACCTTTGGGGCTTTTTTGTTGGCCCGGCACAGCCATTACTTTTGGGTAAAAAAAACACCTGTCTTTTATAGCTTTATTGCTATGGCCCTCCTCCTGTTCTTTACATATGATTTTTGTGCTTCAATTCCTTGTTATTCATACTATGTGAATAAAAAGATGATTGAAGTTGGGCCAAATGTGCTAGTGAGTCGAGCCCGTATTCAATCCCAAAGATTAAGGCTTCGTTTGGGGGACTTGTTTTCACAGGTCAAGTAGTTACAACCGCTTGAATCGGATCTTAATTAAGATCTGGTTCATGCGGTCGTAACCGCTTGGCTGGTGAAAATAAGTTCCCCCAAAGGGAACCTAAGTCAGTGATTTAGGGGAGATATTTGACTCCAGCTGGCCTAGTTTTTTATTTGTAATATCACTTGGAAATTTTGAGAATTTTGCATTGTGCAGAGTTGTATACAAAAATTTTCTTATGCTTTGGTTTGGTAAAAGTTAGGCCCGCGCAAAAATATCCGATGAACCGAGAACCGGACCGAAACCGAACCGAATCTGACGGTTCGGATCGGTTCTCGTTTTACGCGGTTTGGATATGGATCTAAAAAATACTAGAACCGCCGGTTCGGTTCTTGGTTCCCGCGGTTGGGTACCCGAGAACCGGCCCGAACCAATAATTAAAAAAGAATAAAAAAACCCAATTATTAAATGCAGAATCAGAAATATCTCTCCCACGGCTCACGCCTCACGCGGTCCGCCGGTCACGCTACTCAGGGGAATAGGGGATTACGGGGTTAGCCGGTTTGGGTTTTTTACTTTTTTACTCTAAAATCAAGATCGAGAAATAACGCCGCTCAAGCCTTGTCGCCTTCATATATAATTTATGCATTCCCATGAGCTTTGTATTTGCTATTTATTGGGTATGATGCTTTATTTGAAGGAGAATAGCAAATGATTAGACGTGTACACCTACAATGTTAAAAAGATAATAAGCAAAGACTTAGACAACACTACTTCAATACTTCTAGAAGCTGAAATGTAATGATATTAAAAATAAAAAAAATATGTAAAAAGTTCTGGATATTTGAAAATGAAATTAGATTATTCATTCTTCAATATATTTTTAAAGACGAATAGAACCGAGAACCAAACCGGAATCGAACCGAACAATTTGGTTCGGATCTGGTTCCATATTTTAGAACTGCGGGTCGGTTCCGGTTCCAAAAACTTGGAAACGAACATACATGGGTCGATTCCTGGTTTTGAGTGGAACCGAAAGAAACCGATCTGACTTGGACCCCTAGTAATAGTCCCAAAATTCTGAGTGGCGCCTTCTCTCTTGCAATTGTCTCTATTCTTCATCTAATGAAACTACATGCTACTTCCCTTGGATTTAGCCCAATTTAGGGCGAATCACGTAAATATTTCATTTTTTGCATTGTTCGGTTATCTTTTTTGATAACATAATGATCTTTTTGCTGTAAAATCTAGTACATAAATGCAAATACAGTTATAATAAATGAAGGTAACAAGAGCATACATTAGGCACACAAATATATAATCAACAATATAAATGTAATTATGTAAACAGATACAAAATCAAGTGAAGAAATGATCGTCCAACAAATATGTCGAGATTGTTCTGGACACGCACGATCCGCGAAGAAATATCTGAATCTGGATTGTGATCCGCCTACCAGACGCACAAGATTCATCGGAAGCTTCAATGACGAATTCCGACGTTCAATCGCACAACTACCGGAGACTACGACACCACCGAAGAGTGAATCCAAGTTGAATCTAACCGCTTATCCTCTCCACGAAAAATCTCCTCTTTCGCTCCACTCTCTCCACCAACGTCGCCGGCGATCTCCTCCAAGACCGGCGACAACACTCTCCTCCAACGCAGATGGCTATCTCCTCAAAAACTGGCGACCACCCTCTCCATAAACGTCGGCGGCTATCTACTTCAAGACCGGTGGCAACGCTCCTCTTCAAGACCGGCGACAAGGCTGACGGTTCCTTCGAGCACGAGAGAGATGGAAGTAAAGAGAGAGAGAGAGAGGGTTGGCAGTTCACGCATGGGATGGGTGACTCCTCCTATTTTCATTTCTCACGATGGTGAGAATGAATAGGAAACATGAAAATAGGCATCCTAAAAATAGGAAATCAAATTTACAGATCCCGAACCAATTATAACAATCATCATCTTGATTTAAGATCTAGAGCCACCATCTGCACGAAACACCATCTGCACTTGGTAATACTTCCCGTATCACGATCTGCACAAATCACCAGTCTGCACAAAGAACTACCTCAAGACTGAGGTGTTAGCCGACCAGCTCCAGTCAACTCATCCTTGCCCGGGCTCAACCCCTGAATGTTGACGCAACTGGATCTCTGAATCTAACTCACCTAGTCAGATTACTAGAAGGGAGATCCTCTGCACCTCCTTGACCATCAACTCTGTTGACCGCAAAAATTATATGCACATCACCTCGCATCGTAGTCCTCATCAGTCGGTACAGATTATCACATTACATAGATCGCATGAGCAAGGTGTACCCTCGCATCACCGTCAGAACTCAACCTCTCGCCGCAAAACTGTATTACATGGAGTCCAATCTGCCCAGCGATATCAAATTTCTGCGCAGCATGAGTACCAAGTGTGCCTACTAAAGCCTACGCATTGTTTTGTCATGTGTCCTGATGTCCACTGTCCCTGTCTTCGGGACCTCATATGCCATACCATCACCAAAAAATATTGACCCAGTCATCACCTCTAGTAAACTAAACATCTTTACATCTGAGCAAATGTGTTGCGAAGCACCATAATCTAATAACCGTCTATAAGAGTCACCTGAACTCTCAGTTATAATGAGAGACATGTCATTATCATCTGTTATGACTACTACTGCCTTGCTCACACTCTGGACATCCTCAGAACTCCATTCGTGCTGCGGTCAATGTTTCCTGATATGAACACTCTGCCTGTATTGGTAGCACGTCACTGCCTTTCTTAAAGCAGATTTGGCCTGTGCATTCCTAGATCCCTTCCTGAGATGCCTTCTTCGTCCATCTACTGTCAAAGTCTCCACACCCGTAGGAGTGGGGTCTGACAACCTTTGACTGGACAGTAACACAAAAGTGATCTGCTCCACGTATATTATATCCTTCCCATAGAGCAGAGTAGTCTACATTTGCTTGTACGATGCCAAGAGTGAGCTAAGAAGTAATAAGACCTTGTCTTTTTCCTTCACCGTCACACCAACTACATGCAGTTGGCTGAGAAGTCCATTGAATACGTTGAAGTGTTCCTGCAGGTTACCACCCTCGTGCATCTTTAGGTTGTATAGTCCCTGCTTCAGTAAGAATTTCGTGGTCAACGATTTGCTCATATATAGTCCCTCAAGCTTCTCTCAAGACTTAACGACA
This sequence comes from Platanthera zijinensis, assembly GCA_039513925.1. NCBI lineage: Eukaryota > Viridiplantae > Streptophyta > Magnoliopsida > Asparagales > Orchidaceae > Platanthera > Platanthera zijinensis. Next base: position 22,068,452 of record CM077093.1, on the reverse strand, counting down.
TAATCTTCGACTACGATGTTGAACAACACCTTGTCGTGGACGCACATTCTAATAACACTAGTGGCGCGCTCATCCATCTCATTCCACTCAGAATTCTTCACCGGAGTGGACAAAGAATCACGCCCCTGCAGCACTCGGATCAACCCCTACTCAAGTATCATGTCTTTAACTCTAATCTAACATAGGTGAAATTTCTCACTATCATTGTTGAAATTGTTGTAGTGGAAGTGAGCGGTCTATTTGGGCAGACTGCATAGACCGCAGAGTCCACCACTTGTTAGGCGACTTGGTCTAGGCGAATAGTCGGGCTCTGGCTTTTGCTATCTATTCTGCGGTCTAGTTCAGCAAGCACCCTGGGAGATAACCAAGCGGTTAGCATTAACTAACCATGATTGTGCGGTCTAGGTTGTGTGACCGTGAAGTACGTTTGGAGCTGGCAGGTTCTCTGGCTTGTTGTATTCTGTTCATGCGGTCTAGTGCTAGAGTTCGCTGGTGTGTGTGGACTTGGTTACGGTGATATGTCAAGTGCATGGTGTTGCCTAGTCTCAGAGATTGTTGGTTGCACAGTCTGCTTCTGGAGTTTGTGGAGACCGCTTATGCTGCGCGGTCTGGATGTGAAGTCCAGATTGCCTCAGGATGCGTGGCTGCCAGCTTGATTGACTAAGTCCACGTAGACTGTTACTGTCCGCATTACTATGCGGATTGGTGAATATTGCCGTGTGAGCGGATATGTGTTTATCACTCGCGGTCTGACTCTGGTATTCATACTCTTGTGTGGATAGGTGATGCTAGTTGTAGGATGGCAGACGGTTATCCTATCACTATAGGCGTTGACCACACTCCCCTTGCCGCCTAAAAATAGGGGTCCCCGACTCGTCATATATAATGGGAATAGTAAGAACTCAATTCGCACTTTGAACTTGCAGTTAGATTTTTCTAACCGGGCGGCTAAGTGAAGTTGACTTATACTGTGTGGGCTGTGCAGGCTGTACGGCTAGCATCGGGCGACTAGACAACTAATTGGGAAGCTCATTGTGGAACCGTTTGAGGTCAGTCTGTGATATACATCAGGTCGCGGTTAGTGTGGCCAACAATCTTCTTCCTCGGGATTGCAGATGGTTCAAGCAGTTCGCCCGGTCTCAGCGGGTATTGTTTTCCCAGTTCATTAGCATACAATAACAAGGTTGTCCGCGCGGCTTGAGTTGCGGTCTGGCGGCTTGGCTGTTTCGGCGGTTAGAGTTGTAGAAGCGGTTTGAAGGTTTTGGCGGACAGGCCTGTCAATCCGTCAGTTTCTCTTGCTTGTAATTTTTCTGCTTCTATCAGGTGCACTGTGAATCATGTCTCGCAATATACATCTCGCCCTGTAAAGAAGATTATTAATTCCATAATGACTCTTGTGTTTCTGTCGATACTGGTTTTTTACTTGACTTTGGTTTGGTTGAGTGTTCCTGCAACTTTACTCAGCTTCCACGAGAGAAATTCACAATCGTCAAATTTCTCCACAGAATATCTGGCCAACACCGGTTCTTCGATTTCATAGCTGCCCGCAGTACCTCTTGGAAATCTGATTAATTCACGGATCAGATCTGATAAGATAGAGAGCGAACCAATGTTATCACCTACCATTGACCCAAACATAAAACTAGAACGTCAAATTAGTCACCTACTCAAAACCTAGTTCTGATGCCACTTATTGTAAAATCTGGTATACGAATGCAGATACAACTATAATAAATGCAAGTAACAAGAGCACATAATAGCCACACAAATATATAATCAAAATTATAAATGTAAACATATACAAAATCAGGTGAAGAAATGACCGTTTGGCGAATATGCTGAGGATGCTCTAGACACACACGATCCATGACGAAATATCTGAATCGGGACTGCAATCCGCCTAACGGACGGACAAGGTTCATCAAAACCTTCAACATCAAATTCCGACGTTCAACCGCACCACCACTAGAAACTACGCCACCATCGGAGAGGTAATCCGAGCCGGATCTAACCACGCTTCTCCTCGATCTCCTGACAAATCTCCTCTTTCGCTCCACGGTCTCCACCAACGTCGGCGACTATCTCCTCCAAGCACGGCGACAACACTCTCCTCCAACGTCGGTGGCTATCTCTTCCAAGGCCGACGACGACCCTCTCCACCAATGCCGGCGACTATCTTCTCCGAGACCGGCGGTTCCCAAAAGAGAGATGGAAATAGACAGAGAGAGAGAGAGTGAGAAATCAGGAGAGAGAGGGAGGGCTGGAGGCTTGCCCTATTTTTATTTTCCATCTTGGTGAGGATGAATAGGAAATCTAAAAATAGAAAACCTAAAAATAGACAACCTAAAAATAGGAAATCCAATTTACTGTTCTCAAACCAGATATAACACTTTTTTTTTTCTGAAGCTCGCCTTAACCTACATATTTAATATAAATAAAAATGAATTACATAAGGTCCTGAGAGTGAATAAAGGAAAGAATTCTGGTAAGACACATTTCTCTTTTCCACACAAAATTATTCACACATGCCATATTGGCTGCATAGTCAGCTGCAGTTTTGGCTCTACGATCAATTTGGGACAACCAATCTTGAACAATCCTTTACTATCCTTGCAAGGCTCGTCTCAGCGTCGCCCTCGCAGACTCCCAAGAAGATACGGTTCAGCCTCCCACAAGCATTTGCAGAATCACCCTCAAGAAAAATACCAGCGACGCTGTCAAAGAACTGCTTTGCCAAGGTGAGCCCGCCGAGGGCGCTCCTAAGCTCTGACATATTCACCGATCTACTTTGAATCCCGATGCCGCTGGCCGCAAAAAGGTCCCCAAGTTGGTATCCAAGGCCCGTGCAGTTGTTGGCACGCATCGACCCATCAAAATTTATTTTTATCCATCCGATTGGCGGGGCGACCAAGATAGGCATTGATTTGGACGTTCATTCCATATAACACTTTTTGGGTTCCTGACTCACATAATGGGACAAAATTTGGATGACGATCAATTAGATTTTCTGAGTGGTCCTAGGCCAAGATGTTGAACCATGGGGGATAATATCATCACTGTTGGGGAGGCCTTCTTTGTTTACGCGTCGAACCGCGTTTCGCTAGGGCAAAAACGCAACCATAGAAATTGGTGTGTGTGGTAAGCTTTCATTTTGGAGCTTTTACACGTCAGGAAATGCCAAAAATCTCATTTTGCACTTCATTTTCTATAAAATTTCAAGAACGGGAGGTCGCTGGACCACTCTCAAAGAACCAAGATAAAAAACCACTAGTAATAGAAGATGTAAGAGGAAACACTTGTATTAATTTACTGTTTTACAAGCCGAGACATGCAAGCACGAGGCATGATTTCGTGTTGCACCCGATGGAGAACAAAAACAGACCAAGTACAAGCTGACGAACTGCAAATATGAGACCGCCAAGCCGCCTGTTCGCACGAACAAGTCATTGACTTCTGTTGGAGACAAACTGCCTAGTTTGTGAGAACTGAAATGCCAAACCGCGTGAACTGATCCACAGACCACCTGCTTGAGAACTTCCAAAGAGAAAACCGCTCTGATCACCAACCCACGATATTGACAGCGATAGCTCTTATCGTCAGGTGATAGCTGCAAACTACCAACTGCTTTTGCGACTTTCACACTGAGGCTACCACCAACCAAACTTCCAGTATTAGTTTCCTAGTCGCCCAGTGCTAACCGCACAGTTCACAAATAGCTGATCATGAGCCCACTACTCGTCGCACGCGGCTAGGAAAAGTCTAACCGCAACCTTGCTCCAAGTAATTGTTCTCTGTAATCTCAGATGCAAATGAGGGACTCGGGACCCCTATTTATAGGTGGGGGAGGTGGATAAGGTCACAGTTACAAACGATACAGCTACCGCAGAAGGATAGGTGGTTAGCCAACTCAAACCGCACAGTCTCGCGGTTAGCCCAACCTCAAACCGCACGACCTGGGGTAGGAACAACATCAGACGGACAGAAAAACTATCGCCCGGTGATAGGTGATATCGCTGGCGATAGCAGTAGGCCGCGCGCCATAACGACCTGACGACATCCACTTCACTTCAATGTTTCAACATTTCCCACCAGAGCTCCGCTCTCCCAAACAAAACCCTAGTGGGTTCCTATGACTTTAATGGCATAGAGGAGCAGTTACTCTAGTCACACACGCTTTTCGGTGCATTTCGCCCTCAAATTCGATTGTTGGAATTTTGTTCTATTACCTCTAATGAACTCTCGATTGTCATGTTTGTACTTTTCGGATTGACGATCAAAAATCTTCTAGCGGACGCCACGCCCATATCACCGCGGAGCACCAACGACCGCTTCAGCCAACCCCTGGGAACCATAGTCCAAACCAGAGTTCTAGCAGAGAGAAAGGAGCAATCTGAGCCGTCTATTGTTGATGACTATAAAAACATAAGATGGATAAAAACTATCATTACAAATGTCGGAATAGGTTCCTTTCCATTTAGAGTAAAAAATGAATAATATTTATTTCACGGTTCAAATCTATTTCTAGTTAATTCGTCGGATTCACTAGTCCCATCCTTTTATATTTTTCTTTTAATCAAAAAATTCTACACAATTAGATCAAGTAAGAATTCATCCACACCATGAAATGAACCTCCATTTGAGACCCCAAATAGAGAGAATCCCGATTCACAAATCCGAGCCCGCTCATGTAAGAGCAATTTTTATGTATGTTTAGCGTTCCGTGATGCTGGAGCGGGAAAAATCTGGGGCGTTTACCTTTTGATCCAGCAGCTGTGAAAAAATGAAGTAAAAAGAAAATAAAAACAAAGGCAATGCACTATCTACCAAGCAAAATCGGACGAACGACCTTTCTCCCGCACTTGTACTAACTATTTCATCACAAGAGATTTTCAGTTCTGAAAAATCAGAAAAATACTTGTGAAGCATGAAACACTCTTATTAATGCCACATGAAACTCCTTGTATTTCAAATTTATTCATGCATGATCTGCATATCTTGTTGTAGCTGCAGCCTGCATATTCATACTTCCTGAATTCATTATAATAATACTAAGCTTTCATGAAAAAAAAATTAAGTGGAGGAATGAAGAATGATGGCAATAATGGTGGGGATGGGAAATGGGGAACATGGAGTGCAGGCTTAACATGTGAGGAGCAAGCAAGGCATCAATGCCTCCAGGCTTGCCTTTGAAGGTTCACTCCAACCCCCATCATGAAACAACAACTCTGCCTCTTCATTTATAATTACTGATCATCATTCTTCTTATTTGGTTAACCTACTTTTCAAATTGATTCGAACGAGATTAAGGCTCCGTTTGAGAGGGCTAATTTTCACCAGTCAAGCGGTCACAACCGCATGAGCCGGATTTAATGCGATCGTGACCGCTTGGCCGGTGAAAATAAGCCCCTGGTGACCCCACCAAGAAAAAAAAGGACTAATTTTAAACATAAAAATGAATGAAGTTCATTAGACGAGGTCGGGCGTTCACGAACGACAATTAATAACTACCATCTTGCTAAACCGAGCCTAAAACAACAAGTAATCTAGTTTATCTTGTTTGAGACTGCTTCCTCCTCGTCCACAAACTATGTTTAATACATATTTACTTATGTAAAATATATATAATAATCTAGCCTCTGGAATGCTAAAGAATACTTCTTTTCTATTTATTTGAAAAAAAATATGTTTGTGGAATCGATTCTAAAACTGTTTAATTACAGTGCACGAAAAGAACATTATTTTTGCATCAATAATTAAAAAAAAACATTCTTTTTTCCCTTGAAGCTTCCATTTTTGGCTGGATTGAAGCTACCAATGTGACTAACAGAGCATGGACTGAACAGAGAAGAAACAGAGGAAAAATCAGGAACAAGAAACACAAAAACAAACCATGGATAATTGGGAGAAACTGAAACTAATTAATAGCTTTCAAGAGTCTCCTCTTCCTCATCGTCCACATTATACCATCTACCTCCATTAAAAAGCTCATCAGCTTCAAATCCCCATTAACAATCCAGCACCTACCAGTCCTCTTCCTCCGCCGGCTATAACAAGCCGGCTTCTTTGGTGCCGGCGGGCATTCTAGCGCGGCCGGAATTCTATGCCTTGGCGATGTCGGAGTGTGATAGCCTTCCTCGTCGTAATCTCCAGCCTCACCGCAGCCGCCCTCCTCTGTTTTCTTAGACAGAGCAGTAACATCCAACTCTTCAACAGTGGAAGAGAGGGAAGAAAGGGAAGCAGTTGAAACATGAACATTCTCATCTCCTGTGTAGTATTCTTCTTCATGATCTTTCGAATCGGCCATGGGAGAGGAGTGGAAGATGAATTCTGAGCGCATAGGGGAGAGAGGACAGAGAAGTTATGGCAGAAGGCGACAGTTTTGGAGGAATAAGAAGCTTAAAAAAACCATCTTCTTCACTTTAAAAGAAGAAACGTACAAGAAATTTGTTTTTTTTTTGGTGGGAAAGAGAAGGGAGAGAGAGAGGCAGTTATTAATGGCGGTAATTTGCTTGTGGCTGTTAATCTTTCCCGTGTTTTTGCATCAGCATTAATGAAATGTAAGCGGTTTCGGCCGAGAGAGACCCACCGCCGTTGTCTGAGGGGAATTGAGGTCTACGTGACCGCAAGAAATGAAAACCGCACACTAATATTACTAGAGGCGGTGGATGGATCACTTGTGCGTGGTAGCTGTAATTGGTGCTTGGTAGTCAAAACTATTTTGAAATGAAAACCGCACAATTATTTTCGAGCTTTGGGCGGGTATTGTCATTTATACAAATTTGCCCTAAGAAGTTGAAATGTGTAGATTAGACTCAAAGTTTAGCGAGCGGGTTTGGCTCACCAAAACTATTTTGAAAACAAAAAAAACGCTTGGGTCCCGACGCTATAATTGTTGTTCCGTCGAATCCTCGTGTTAAATTTTCTTGATTTTGGAATTAGCAGGAGTTATATCAACTAAAGCACAAGCACAACTAGAAACACATGCAGCAATAGAGTTCTTTATTGAGCAATTCAACTGTCTTACAAAGCGAGGTATACATGGCGAGACATGATTTCGCCAGCATACAAAACAACTTCAACAAAAAACAGAAAAGATAACTTGCGGTCTAAGAACACAGTCCGTCGAGACCGCACAACCCGCTACAAGCCGCTGTTGTTGTTCGTCAGGCCGCCGAGACCGGTCTGCTTTACTATCCGCTCAAACACGAACGCAGTCCGCTTCTTTAAGAACCAACCCGCCACTTCAGAAATTCTGGCTTCCACAGATTGCTATCCGCGAACTCCAGGTCGCCAGTTAGAAGAACTGCTGCTTTGCCTTGTCCGCATAACCTGCACAGAATTACTTCGGTAAGCCGCGCGACCAAAAAAAACAGTCCGCAGGTTCTAAGCGCGAGTTACTCTTACTGTTTCGCGATGATAATATTGTTGTCGGGGGGCTCTATTTATAGGAACGAAGAAAGATATGATCACCGCCCTAGCTGATAGAATCACCACCCCAAGCCCGCAATCAACCCGCACAGTCCGCCCAGTCCGCATGGACATGGTCAAACTCAAGCTACTTGCATACAGAAACCAGGGTAGACCACCAGTCCGCACCATCTGTGGACTCCCCTTCACCTCACAATACAGAGTCTGCGGAGTTCGCCGGTACTGATAAACATTAGTCTGCGATCACCACTCCAGCCCACTGCAGTCCGACTAGTCCGCCAAGGGCAGAGCTCACAGCAAGAAGAAACAAGGCGCCAGATCGCCAAGTCCGCCTAAGCCGCACCTCCTGTCTGCTTGAGCTATCCGCTCAGTCCGCGCGGTTTGCCCGAACACCCACTTTGCACTTCAACTATTTCAACACTCTCCCTTGAAGTGGGAAGTGGAAACCAGCCCAAGCAAACTCCTTAACCGGGTGAACGATCCTTTAGCTAGCGGCTTTGTGAAGATGTCTGTGACATTGTCCGCACTCTGAATATGCTTGACCATAAGAGATCCCTCCAACACCTTCTCATGAATGAAGTGGTGCTCGATCTCAATGTGCTTGGCTCTCGCGTGACACACTAGATTATTCACAAGCTTGAGAGCACTCTCATTGTCCCTCCGGAGCAGAGTGGGACCTCGAACTTTCATATAGATGTCCTCCACCAACCTCCTAAGCCAGATGGCTTCCTAAGCTGCTAAGGCCAAAGCTTTACTCTGCTTCTGTGGTAGAGACAGACACCGAGTCCTGGTTCTTATTGCACAAAGATATAGTTGATGTGTCTGCCAGAAAGATGTATCTAGATGTCGACTTCCGATCATCCGATATCCCCCATAGTCAGCATCCATGTAACCATGCAACTCAAAACCTGTGCCCCTCCTGTAAAGGAGGCCCATATCTGAGGTCGAATTCACGTACTTCAGAATACTTCTAGCTGCCATTAGATGAGGTTTCCGTAGTTCCGCCATGTATCGACTCACCCTGCCAACTGCATATGCAATATCTGGCCTAGTGATCGTCGGGTAGATTAAGCTTCCAACCAAGGCTCGGAACACCAATCTCAGAAAGAGTTCTCCCCTCATCACGTCGAAGTTTTAGACCTGCCTCCAGAGGTATAGAACTGCTCTTCCCCCCTTCCATGCCGAATCGCAGTACGATCCTCTCCGCATATCCAGCCTGGGACACAAGCACTCCGTTCTCCTTCCTCTGTACCTCGACTCTAAGGAAATGGTGAAGCTCACCTAAATCCTTCATCTCAAATCTGATAGCAAGCTCAGCCCTCAGCCTTGCTACTTCCTCCTTAGAATTCCAAGTGACGATCATATCATCAACATATAGCAGCACAATGACCTGAAGCTCCCTCCTCTTCTTGACAAACAAGCTTGAGTCAGAGTCTGAAGCAAAAAATCCGCATAATAAGAGATACTCTGCAATCTTCTCGTACCATGCTCTCGGTGCTTGCTTCAACCCGTAAAGGGCCTTCTTCAGTTTGCAGACGTAGTCCGGATGCTCTTCAGAGATAAACCCAGGTGGCTGGATCATAAAGATATCCTTGTCAATCTCGCAGTACAAGAAGACATTCTTGACGTCGAGCTGCCAAATCTCCCATCCATTGAATATCGCTAAGGCAATAACAGCCCTTACTGAAGTCATCTTAGCAACGGGACTAAACGTCTCCTCATAATCTTCCCCGTACTGCTGTGAGAATCCTCGAGCTACAAGGCGAGCCTTGTACCGCTCTGCTTCCATCAGCCTTCTTCTTCAATTTGTAGACCCACTTACAAGTCACTGGAGTGATTTCTTCCGGCTTAGGTACAAAAGATCACGTCTCATTCTTCTTAAGAGCAGCCATCTCTTCCTCCATAGCACAATCCCACTCCTTGACTCCTGTGGCCATCTTGAAGCATGACGGCTCCCACTCATCTAGAGGACCAGCAAAGAAACATGAGACGAAGTTCACCATATTTCCTTATGTATAGCGAGCTGGTGGTTTGATAGTCCTCTTTGATCTTCTCAAAGTTTGCTCCTGACTAACCACCTCCTTAGTTGCTTCTTCTGTACTAGCTTCTCTTCCAGACGTGCTTGGAGCATCGCTCCCCCTACTTCTAGAACCTGAAGCTTCCGTCTCTGAGCTAGATACAGCTGGAGCTCCTGGTGAATCAGGCAACTCCACTTGAAGATTCACATCAGCTTTCTCTTGCCTAACAACCTTGCTCTCTTGTAGTTCAACTCCTGAGCTACCTTTGTATGAAGTTAGCTCGTCAAACACCATATCCCGAGAAACAATAGACCTCCTTGTTTCGCGATCCATGCACTTCCAACCCTTCTTCCTGTCATCATATCCAACGAAGACTAGCTTCCTTGCTTTCGCATCTAGCTTTGTCCGAAGAGTATCAGGAACATGCACATAGCAAGTTGACCCAAATACCCGAAGATTGACAACACTTGGTTTCTCCATAAACATTAGTTCATGAGGAGTCTTCATGTTGATAGGACTTAACGGCATCCGATTGATAACGTAAGCTGCACAAGACATTCCCTCCGCCCAGAAGGACTTTGGGATACTCTTGACATGAAGCCAGCACTTGTAGGTCTCCGTCAGATGACGGATCTTCCTCTCTACAACTTCGTTCTGCTGTGGAGTATGAGCACAAGTAAGCTGTGAAAACCCTAAAGCAGGTCTTCCCCAAATGATAGGAGGCATAACCAGAAGTTTTCAAATTTGAGTCACAGTAGTACACAATCAGAAATGAACCATTTTATTTATTTATTTATTTACATCAGGTACAATTACAAATCTAGGAATAATAATAGATACAATAATCGCACTCGCACTTTGGGTTTGCAATTCGATGATTCTCTTGGCATTCCCTGATACCGACAAAAATCTTCAACCATACCTTCGCCAGTTCTTCCGGCGGAATCCTCTGTGGTGCGCTGGGACTTGCTCCTGCTGCCTAAAACATGGAATTCAACTCAATTAGTCATACAAATATGACTATGTGAGACAATTATTTCGTGAAACAGTTCTACATGCAGTAAACAGGTGATAACAATATGCTTACAATACAATAAACAATTTAGGTGAGGATATACGTATGTGTGTTTTCTTCTTGAAACCCACCCTTTTAATTACATATTATAGGAAATACTTAGGTATGCAACTTGAATTGGCCACACCCCTGAAGGGCGAAATTGTAGGCTCACCCCTACTGGTGAATCCATCAGTAGATGCCTCTACATCATAGGATTCTAAACCTTCGTATTTCCTTATGCCATATTGTATGTTTTATTATCTTTCTTACGCGTTAAAATAAGATATATGAATAATATAATTTCCCCTCAGAAAATGTTTGTATCGCTATAACTTTCCCCTCGCCCACATTGCTTTGATTAGCGATATTTCATTGAGTTTTAAACTCATATGCACAGGCAGTGTCCTTGGAAATAAAATAACATGAAAGTACGTGAATAAACATAATTCAAGAAATAAAATACTCACCATTGCTTTGCTTTTACCCTTATCCTTTCCTGTATTATTACCCTGATTATCACGGGACGCCATCCTCGCTTGTCCTAGTTTGGGAAACCACTGAAATAAGATGCACAAGTCGGGTTGCGTCTCGCTTTACTCATAGTATAATATGTTAGGACAATTATTGATTACTAACAACTTCGAATCGTAGAAATCGATCAATCGAAAAAAATAAAAGGAAAAAGCCTCAAAAACAGCCCTCAATTAGTGCTGGACAGCCATAAAATAGCTCGAATGAGCCAAACCAGCCCCAAATGGACTTCTCGTCCTCTCAACCTGCTGTCCAGTCACTAATCAGCACAACCAGTATCAAAAAGTAGCATAAAACAGCCCCCAAGAGTAATTATACAAACAACCCAACCAGCAGCTATAGACACAATCCAACCAACCCAAAATAAAGCAATTTCTGTAGGTAACATAAACCAGCCCAAAATCAGTGAACTTCTGAAGTACTTTCAGCTTATGACAGAAGGTAAGAGAGGGGGAGAAGCATGCTTACAGCAGGAGAAAGAGGAAGAAGGATGTTACGCAATCGATCTCTGTAGGACTTCGTAGAAGCAGCAGCCCTAATAGGTTCAACACAGTCCAACCGAAGGCACGGAAAGGCAGCAGCGGCAAAAAGAACAAGGTACAGCAGTTAAGAAAATAGAGTCCCTAAGAAAGAGGAGTATGCAATAGCAGCGGTAACATAAGGCACAGCCAGGGAACAAAATATACCGATAATCAAACAGCGACGACTCCGGCAGCTTAAAGAAGAAGACTGGAGGAGCGGCAGCCCGAATCGGCCTGGCAACACCATTGACCTAGCAGGATCGGCGGCGCAAAGGCAGCGCAAGACTGAGCACCGCACCGAGAAGGGGTAAAGCAGAAGAGAGTTCTCGATCGACTGGAGCAGCCAGAGGGAGAAGGCGACGGAGAAGAAATACGCGCAAGAGCAGGAGATCGACGAAAGCAGTGCGGAAGAAGCAATAGCCCGGCTTCATTTTATAACAGTGATTAAGCGGCTAAGCGGCAAGGTGAAGCCAAGCACCGCTCCAGGTGTACTGAACCGAACCCAAGTTTTAATAACAAGCAGCCAGCTTAACCTCAAAACAGCCAGCACACAGCCAAACAGCCAGCAAGATGTTAAAGCAATTAAATTGTTAAGACAGCAAGCCTTCATCGAACTCAACCTCAGCCCAGCAAGAGAAAAGGGCCAAACATGTAGAATGTTCCCAAAAGTCCAACTCAGTGAATACTTAAATCAAGATCCATCAATTCAGCCCACATGAAGAAATTCAGCAAGCTCAAAGAAATAACTAAAAACAATTATACCAAAATAGCAATGAAAATCACCCAAAACTCAAACTTAAACGAACAAAAAAATAAAATATGAAATCAAACACAAAAGTAAAATCGTACTGCCATTATATTATCATCATTGGGGAAAGCAAAACTTTTAAAATATAAAAATAAACTAAACGTTATATGTTTATTTTTGGTTTGTCACATAAGCACTCTCCGGATGCCGCTTTTCCTGCAAAGATCAGAGAACTCGGTAGAGGTGAACTCTCCACTATTGTCAGTCCTCAACTTCTTAATCCGCAGGCCTAGGCGACCTTCCATAAGCTCCTTGAACTCCACAAACTTCCTGAACGCCTCTGACTTCTCTTTCAGAAAGAACACACATACATATCTGGTGTAATCATCGATTAACAACAGCATATACTTGCTGCCTCTGAGGCTTGGGGTGAGAGTTGGTCCCATCAAGTCTCCATGGATGCACTCCAGCGGATTCTTACTTCTAGTTTGCGAACTATCAAATGGAAGTCGATGAGACTTGCCATATTGACATCCCGCACAACCATGATCGTCTCTATAGGAGGACAAGCTTGGCAGACCCTTGACCAGGCCCTTTACCGCCATAGCCTTCAATTTGTCCATTCCTACGTGCGCCAACCTCTCATGCCAAATAGCGGCACTATCGTTTGTTCTCATCTTATCAACATAAGATCTTGTAGATAGAACATGCATGCCCTTTGTTCTCCTCCCAATGTGAACAACCTCAGCTTTTACGGCTAATACATTTCTAAGAAATTTTACTTCTATTGGGTCAAACAGAACGTGATACTCAACGTCAACAGCATTGGTCACAGAGAAGAGATTCTTCTTCATACCAGGCACGTGATATACACTCCTTAGAGTGAGTGACCCTCTATCACTGCCTAAGGAGACAACTCCTTCCTTCTCAACTGAATGAACAGTATCATCAGCTGTAATAATAGCATCATTACCTGAGTATGGCTGCGATGAAGAGAACTTTGACTCATCTCTAGTGAGGTGATGACCATACTGTGAGTATACGATCCAGTCCTCCTGATAGTTGATGGGAGCAAAAGCACAAAGAGTAACCGAGAAGGCTCCTCCCCATCCACCATTATCCTGCCTGACATCAGGTTCCTCCTTTCCTGCGGCGTGTCCAGGATGAAGATTGACTCTGCAATCCTTCCTGAAGTGACCCAGCTTGTTGCACATGTAGCACCTGAGCCCTTCCTTCTTCTTTCCCTCAGACTTAAGAGCAAAACTCCTCTTCTGCTGACCTGAAGATGAAGGCCCATTGCCTCTAGAAGACTTCTTCTTCTTCTCCCACTTCTTCTTCTTCCCATAGAACAACACCTCATTATCACCCCCGGAGATAAACACTCCTACCATCTGCTTTGTTAAGATCTCCTGTGATGCAAGCAGATTCTCCAGCTCTAGAAGGGATGGCTGATTTGCCCATCCTTGATCCGATATGATGAAGGCGAGGTATTCCTTCCGCAAGTCGCGGATAATGTGCCTCTTCATCTTTGCATCAGAGATAGGCTCATCGGGATCCAAGGCAGAAATCTCTGTACAGAGGTTTTTCATCTTCAAGAAGAAAGTGAAGATAGGTAGATCACCTTGAGTGGCCTTTGCCAGCTCATTCTCTAAGAACTGTAGCCGAGCTACATTCTTCTTGTTGAACAGGCCATTCAAGGCCTTCCAGATTTCAGCAGCTGATCTGCAACCGATGATATGATCGAAGAGTTCAGGTGAAATAGCTCTCTTGAGGGTGAACTCTGCCTTCACATTTGTTTTCCTCCAAGTTCTCACCTCCTGAGCATTATCACCAACAAGAACTACTTCCTGAGTATCATCTCCTCCAACCACCTCCAAGAGATCCTCGCCAAGAAGATAACTCTCAATGCAAGACTTCCACTTTTTAAAGTTAGTCTGCGTAAGGAGTTCAATACCAAGACCTCTCACATATCCACCGTCCATGGTTCTAGCTCTAGCACTTGTTCTCGCTTCACAAAAGAAACAACAACCTCTAGTTGATCACTGCTTAACAACTCGAACCTCCCTCTGATACCATGTTAAATTTTCTTGATCTTGGAATTAGCAGGAGTTATATATCAACTAAAGCACAAGCACAGCTAGAAACACATGCAACAACAGAGTTCTTTATTGAACAATTCAACTGTCTTACAAAGCAAGGTATACATGGCGAAACATAATTTCGCCAGCATACAAAATAACTTCAACAAAAAATAGAAAAGATAACTTGCGACCTGAGAACACAGTCCGCCGAGACCGCACAACCCGCTACAAGCCGCTGCTGCTGTTCGTCAGGCTGCCGAGACCGGTCTGCTTCACTATCCGCTCAAACATGAACGCAGTTCGCTGCTTTAAGAACCAACCCGCCACTTCAAAAATTCTGCCTTCCACAGATTGCTATTTGCGAACTGCAGGTCGCCAGCTAGAAGAACAGCTGCTTTGCCTTGTCTGCACAACTTGCACAAAATTACTTCGGTAAGCCGCGTGACAAGAAAAAATAGTCCGCAGGTTCTAAGCGCGAGTTACTCTTACTGTTTTGCGATGATAATACTGTTGTCGGGGGGCTCTATTTATAGGTACGGAGAAAGATATGGTTACCGCACTAGCTGATAGGATCACCACCCCCATCCCGCAATCAGCCCGCACAGTCCGCCCAGTCCACATGGATATGGTCAAACTCAAGCTACTTGCATACAACAAACCAGGGTAGACCACCAGTCCGCACCATCTGCGGACTCCCCTTCACCTCACAATACAGAGTCCGCAGAGTTTGCCAGTACTGATAAACATTAGTCTGCGACCACCACTCCAGCCCACTGCAGTCCGACTAGTCCGCCAATGGCAGATTTCACAGCAAGAAGAAACAAGGCGCCAGACCGCCAAGTCCGCCTAAGCCGCACCTCCTGTCCGCTTGAGCTATCCGCTCAGTCCGCGCGATTTGCCCTAACACCCACTTTGCACTTCAACTATTTCAACTATTTCAAATTTGCCCTAAGAAATTGAAATGTGTAGATTAGACTCAAAGTTTAGCGAGCGGGTTTGGCTCACCAAAACTATTTTGAAAACACAAAGAATGCTTGGCTCCCAATGCTATAATTGTGGTTCCGTCGAATCCTCGACCTCCACATTTGTCGATAACGCTGTCACTACCTCTTGTGCCTGTCATTGTAATGATCTTAAGTCGTTACGTGATATGTGATGACATAAATAAAGGAAACGATCAAGGAGAGGAGGCGACTAGAAACAAGAGAGAGGACGAATGACCAGGGTTAGCCGGAGATAAGAGAGATGAAGGGGGTGGTCAGGAAGAGAGCAGAACAACTAAACTTATTACATTCATCCATAATTTGAATTGCAACTGCTAGACTATATTTATAGCCTACATACTCACTTTCCAAAACACCTATTTGCAACTATGCCATCCACATACTATGTATAATACTCCCTTACATTGCAGCCCTGCCCAACCCAGCCATCAAAAGACGATCTCGTCGTTTAGTTATTTTTCTATCTATATTCTCAAAAAAAAAGTATCGAACATCGACGAATATTTTAGATTTTGAAGGCTGCTGGAACCTTCAATAAATTCGATAGGCTAAAGGGTTGCTGACCATCTTGAATCCGTTTGGAGGGACTTATTTTCACCGGTCAAGCGGTTACGACCGCATGAACCAGACCTTAATTAAGGTCCTGTTCATGCGGTCGTAACCGCTTGACCGGTGAAGAAAAGTCCCCCCAAACGGAGCCGAAGTTTGAAGTAGAACATGGTGGAAGCAAGGCCGCTACCATATGAGAACATAACTATGTGCTCTCCATCTAGGGTGTCATGCTTACTATGAATAACTGATGCAAGGGCAACATATAGGGATGTTGTGTACATATTTCCAACCTGTTTTGGTATCGAGGTGGAAGATTGAACTTTTGCGTCATACAATTTTTCGATAATTGTTGCGAGGCCTTTTTGAGATCCCGATTTTGATAGCTCTTATCTCCGATTAAATTTGCAAATGGCTCCAGATTTGCCCTTCAATCTTTAACCACAAGGGCAGAATTTTGGAGAAAGTCATTGAAGTACATGTAAAATTTTCTAGGAAGCCGAGAAAGGTCACATGAACACTCAACCATAACCAAGTCAAGTAGAAATCAACAACAACAGAAGCAGAGAAGTCTCAAACTTGGAATTATCAACAACTTCTTTACAATGCGAGGTATATATTGCGAGACATGATTCACAATGTATCTGATGAAAACAAAAAATACAAACAAGAGAAATTGTGCGGTCTGCAAACTGTAACCGCACAGACCACACAAGTCACTGACCACAAGCCCTGTCCGCCGAAATCGCCAAGTCGCTAAACTGCAACCAAGACGCACAGACTGCCTGTTATTGAAAGCTGATGAACTGAACAAAACCCGCTGATAGATCGGGCGAGCTGCTCGAATTAACCGCAACTCCAAGAAAGTGTGATACACCCGAATTAGATATACGTATTAACGCAAGTGGACGCGTCGAATCAAATAATAAAGTGTGAGTAAAGATCATTCTCACGGAGAAGTGTTTAATGTAGAACTTGCAAATACTAATTACACCGTTTCATTAGATTCAAGGAAATCAAATGAGGTGATTTTGAAAAATAGCAAAGATTCTAAACAAAGATTTAAACTAACTAGACTATTGTAAAAATATCTTTTTTTATCAGTTGGGGAAAAGCAGTCTTGTATTTCTAATTTCCTATGTCCATTGAGATGATGCTTGAAAGTAATATTTTCTAAGAATGGTTGATTAATTTATCTTACAACAATTTTATAGGAAAAATCTTTATCTCTCGATATCAGAAATCTTGATATCCTAAATTCCCCATGTCATCTCTAACTAAGGCGGAATGACGAATATATATTACTCTCATTTTCCGAGTCTGTCAGTGTTACATGAGAGTCTTTATAATAGAAAAGAAAACGAGGCGCTCTGCGGTTTCACGAAACCATGGAATACTCAGAGCTTGAGCACTTGCCTCGATCACTCTCATTAGTAAAACAATTTTAACTTATTATTTAGTTCGAAAGGTAGTCACGCGCTCCAATCTTCATTTTCGAAAAAATTGAGTGCATCAATTTCCCGAGCGGGACCCTAGGCTTCAAGAAATTGGAAAATCTTTAATTTTTACTTAAGAGTTTCCAAATTTTGATACAACCTTTAAGAGGGTCTAAAAACCCTAGTAATTTTTTCAAAAAATTTCGAGTAATTAATTGGACCTCAATTTTGTCCAAATAAAATTTATTTGGACTTCTGAAAATATTAAACTAATTCCAAAAAATTCCAAATTTTTTGTGTAGACTACCCTTGTCAAGGGAAACAATTTTTATATTCAACACTTTTCCCCTAGAAGGCTATATTATTTTATAAAAAATGTTCAAGATTCTATCTAAGAATTTGTCTGCATATAACAGATCAATCTTGATCCAGCGGCCAGCATTGCGGCAGACAGAAGATTTGGCGAGCATCCGTTGTGGGGGGGGCACAGAAGTTGATGCGAGGAGGGGGGGGAGAGGTTATCCCAACAGTTCATCTCATCACCGAGAGATGGACGGCGGTGATTTCATCTCGCCGGTGAAGGAGGCGGTGGCCTTCTGCCATTGCTGGCCAGCCACTGCTGGGCACCGGCGCCACCCCGATCGACTTGTCGGGGGCCTGCGAACTTCTGGGCAGTGGTCCGACGGTCTACCACCGCCGAACACCACTAGAAATTTCAAAACAGAGAGCAGGGTTGCAGGTGGCTCTGCTCCCAACACCACCGCGCCACCCCACCTCTCCGACGACTACCCCATCCACAAAACCACCCTCAACCGACGCGTCGGGGGTTGCATCATCCTTCGGTGGTGCTCCGGTGGCCTGGTGCTGCTGGCCACTACCGTAGAAAAATACAGGGATTTACCCTATTTTCGGGTGTCGCCTCCGGCGGCACCTCGACCTTCCACCGCCGGGGATGGTTATCCCCAGTGGTTTAGCCCTTCCCCAGTGCCACCACCAGCGCTGGGCAAGGCTAAACACTTGCGGTCACCACCCAACCTGAAGCTTGGCTCGGGTGGTTCTTTAACCACAAGGGCAGAATTTTGGAGAAAGTCATTGAAGTACATGTAAAATTTTCTAGGAAGCCGAGAAAGGTCACATGAACACTCAACCATAACCAAGTCAAGTAGAAATCAACAACAACAGAAGCAGAGAAGTCTCAAACTTGGAATTATCAACAACTTCTTTACA
This sequence comes from Platanthera zijinensis, assembly GCA_039513925.1. Taxonomy (NCBI): domain Eukaryota; kingdom Viridiplantae; phylum Streptophyta; class Magnoliopsida; order Asparagales; family Orchidaceae; genus Platanthera; species Platanthera zijinensis. The sequence goes on along the minus strand of CM077093.1, from coordinate 22,049,852 downwards.
ATGCGAGGTATATATTGCGAGACATGATTCACAATGTATCTGATGAAAACAAAAAATACAAACAAGAGAAATTGTGCGGTCTGCAAACTGTAACCGCACAGACCACACAAGTCACTGACCACAAGCCCTGTCCGCCGAAATCGCCAAGTCGCTAAACTGCAACCAAGACGCACAGACTGCCTGTTATTGAAAGCTGATGAACTGAACAAAACCCGCTGATAGATCGGGCGAGCTGCTCGAATTAACCGCAACTCCAAGAAAGTGTGATACACCCGAATTAGATATACGTATTAACGCAAGTGGACGCGTCGAATCAAATAATAAAGTGTGAGTAAAGATCATTCTCACGGAGAAGTGTTTAATGTAGAACTTGCAAATACTAATTACACCGTTTCATTAGATTCAAGGAAATCAAATGAGGTGATTTTGAAAAATAGCAAAGATTCTAAACAAAGATTTAAACTAACTAGACTATTGTAAAAATATCTTTTTTTATCAGTTGGGGAAAAGCAGTCTTGTATTTCTAATTTCCTATGTCCATTGAGATGATGCTTGAAAGTAATATTTTCTAAGAATGGTTGATTAATTTATCTTACAACAATTTTATAGGAAAAATCTTTATCTCTCGATATCAGAAATCTTGATATCCTAAATTCCCCATGTCATCTCTAACTAAGGCGGAATGACGAATATATATTACTCTCATTTTCCGAGTCTGTCAGTGTTACATGAGAGTCTTTATAATAGAAAAGAAAACGAGGCGCTCTGCGGTTTCACGAAACCATGGAATACTCAGAGCTTGAGCACTTGCCTCGATCACTCTCATTAGTAAAACAATTTTAACTTATTATTTAGTTCGAAAGGTAGTCACGCGCTCCAATCTTCATTTTCGAAAAAATTGAGTGCATCAATTTCCCGAGCGGGACCCTAGGCTTCAAGAAATTGGAAAATCTTTAATTTTTACTTAAGAGTTTCCAAATTTTGATACAACCTTTAAGAGGGTCTAAAAACCCTAGTAATTTTTTCAAAAAATTTCGAGTAATTAATTGGACCTCAATTTTGTCCAAATAAAATTTATTTGGACTTCTGAAAATATTAAACTAATTCCAAAAAATTCCAAATTTTTTGTGTAGACTACCCTTGTCAAGGGAAACAATTTTTATATTCAACACTTTTCCCCTAGAAGGCTATATTATTTTATAAAAAATGTTCAAGATTCTATCTAAGAATTTGTCTGCATATAACAGATCAATCTTGATCCAGCGGCCAGCATTGCGGCAGACAGAAGATTTGGCGAGCATCCGTTGTGGGGGGGGCACAGAAGTTGATGCGAGGAGGGGGGGGAGAGGTTATCCCAACAGTTCATCTCATCACCGAGAGATGGACGGCGGTGATTTCATCTCGCCGGTGAAGGAGGCGGTGGCCTTCTGCCATTGCTGGCCAGCCACTGCTGGGCACCGGCGCCACCCCGATCGACTTGTCGGGGGCCTGCGAACTTCTGGGCAGTGGTCCGACGGTCTACCACCGCCGAACACCACTAGAAATTTCAAAACAGAGAGCAGGGTTGCAGGTGGCTCTGCTCCCAACACCACCGCGCCACCCCACCTCTCCGACGACTACCCCATCCACAAAACCACCCTCAACCGACGCGTCGGGGGTTGCATCATCCTTCGGTGGTGCTCCGGTGGCCTGGTGCTGCTGGCCACTACCGTAGAAAAATACAGGGATTTACCCTATTTTCGGGTGTCGCCTCCGGCGGCACCTCGACCTTCCACCGCCGGGGATGGTTATCCCCAGTGGTTTAGCCCTTCCCCAGTGCCACCACCAGCGCTGGGCAAGGCTAAACACTTGCGGTCACCACCCAACCTGAAGCTTGGCTCGGGTGGTTCCGGCGGCGCTCCGGCCGCCGGGAGGCGCATGCGGAATGTCACAGAGATAAGGATGGGAGAGGGAGAAGGTTCCACCTTGCCTGAAGGAGCTTGGGAGGGACTTGACCGAGATGCCATTAGAGGCAGTGGTAAAGCTCAGGTGGTGGAGTTTTTTCCGGCGAGCTGGAGCTCCGGTGAGGGTGCTCTGGGCTCGGGTAGGTTTGTGTGGAGGGGAGCAGGGTGGGCAGTGCCTTTTATAGGCTTGGGGAGGGTGGCAACCCCTCTTCTACCCGATGTGGGATTATTCCAATGAGAGGAGGAGCTCCTCTCCTCTCCTCCAATTACTCTGGCCAGGTGTCATCATTAGAGGGGGGGAGGTCCACCAGGTGGCAGCCATCAGGGGGGGGGGGAGTTGGTGGGCTTGGGCCTTAGGTTTTAAGAAGGGGAATGGGGTGGGCTTTTTGCTAAGGGCCCACCACCCATGCTTTTGCTGTATAGGGTGGCCCAAGTAGTGAGGGGGGGGGGGGGGTGTAGGGTCTTAGCCATTAGTGAAGAGGAGGTGAGCACCTTCTTTGGAAAATTTCCAAAAATGGGTTTTTAGGGGGTTTGACCAAATTCAACCTTAGGGTGGGTTCCCCTTGCTGGTCAAAGTCAAAATAGGTCCATGCCATTGGAAGTCGGGTCAAGAGTGAGGTGTTGTGTCATAATTTGTGTGCGCACGCTTTTCGGTACACAATTATGCTTGATTTGACCATGGGTTTACCACTCATCTTTAAAATTGACCGGGACGAACTCGGTTGACTTCGTATTGAACATACGAGTCCAATGCCACTGATCGGGGTCGAATCGAAGTTCGTTTTCTAATTATCCAAAATCTGCGCGTCGTAGCGCGCTAAAACAGTCAAAGAGCTAATATTCCTCGTTAGATTTTGAATTGCGACGCAATAAGTTTCAATGTGTTCGTATTGACTATACAAAGCCATAAGAACTAACATAACTCAAATCAGAGCTCTCTAGGTCATTATCCAAAAATCTCGTTTTCGTAACGTTTTACAAGAAATGGTTCTACCCATCATATGGCCTTGGAGTTTAACGGGACGAGTTCCAATACGTTCGTATTGGTTACACGAAGCCATCTGAACTAACATAACTCGAATCGGAGTTTTCTAGCTCTATATACCCTGTCTAGGGTTACCTCTCACCCGGGTGCAGGCCGTGGGTAGAGGTTCGGGTCACTTTTATTGGGCCCACTAGGGTTCTGGTGGCCTAATAAAAGTCGGGATGTTACACAATGCATATGTAAATACTACAATTGCAATAATAATACATGAAGAAATGTACTGACGGCCATTACAGAATACACCGTGGAGGAACCGGACACGCACGATCCTCGAGAGAGAGAATAATCTGGACTGCAATCTGTTAGCACAGCGGACGAATAAGGTTCACAAGGAACCTTGGTCGTCGGATGACGACCAAATTACCAGCCATCCTCGGAGAAGCATCATCGAGGCCAACTGTACTCGCGCACGCCATCAACACCATGTTGCACCACCGGAGAGAAACACCATCAAGACCAATGCACTCCTACATGCCTTCGCTGCAACACCCGTACCGTTAGAGATAAACTTCATCAAGACCATTGCACCATTACAAGCATTTACCGCCACGCCCGCACGAAATCATCTCCTAGCTTAGCGATCATCGCACGGTGTTGCACTTAAAGCAATCGCCGGTGGAATCCTACAAGGGTTTCCCACCCCTCGCGACACCAAGAGCAATACGGTGGCGGCGGCGATGGCGGCTTCGCCATCCAATGCTAACAAGGGCGGCTATTCCTCCACGTGAACAAGAGGTCCCTCTCTCTCCTTCGAAATATTCTTAGTGGTTGCTTCTCCTCTCCTGCGGCTTGCTTTCTCTTCCAATGTGTACAACCCCGTATTCGCAGAATGGGGCCTCCAAGCAAGACGTGAGACTTGCTATATATTTTTAAGCTTTTGGGAGGTTTTGCACTCCTGAAGGCCAATTTATGGTTGATATGCATAATATACTAATAGGGGATGAAGAATTTGCCTCCCCCGACCTCCTTTCAGGGGGGCGGGTGCGGCGCGAGGCCGGCACCCGCCCTGTCCTCCTCACAGGAGGGCGGGTGCGACGTGAGGTCGGCACCCGCCTTGGCCTCCTCTCAAGGGGGAAGGTGCGGCGCGAGGTCGGCACCCGCCCCAGCCTCTTCTTAGGGGGGGGGGGGGGGGTGGTGCGGCGCGAGGCCGGCACCCGCCCAGCCTCCTCTCAGGGGGAGAGTGCGGCGCGAGGCCGACACCCGCCTCGGCCTCCTCTCAGGGTGGGGGGGGGGGCGGGTGCGGCGCGAGGCTGGCACCAGCCCCGACCTCCTCTCACGGGGGGCGGGTGTTGCGCGAGGCCGACACCCCCCCGGTCTTCTCTCAGGGGGGACGGGTGTGGCGCGATGCTGACAGCCGCCCTCACCCCTCTGAGGTCTCGCCCGACCTAGTTCTCGCCTGGCTTGAGGGTCTCGCCCGGCTTGAGGGTCTCGCCCGGCTTGAGGGTCTGCTATTTTGCCCTTGGTGGGTTGCGAATAGCTGTTCGGAACAGCGGAGTTTGGCTGTTGGCAGACCAGCCCCGGAGTATTTCAGTAATTTCAGAGCAGCGGAGGTTGGCTATTTGCATGCCATTCCCAAAAATCTATAAATCGACCCTTAGGGGTCCTTGGAGAGGGATCCGTTTTCACCACTCTTCTTCTTCCTCCTTCATCCTCCAAGGCTCCTAGCTCAGCATTGGCTAGGGAGGGGGAGATCTCAAAGGTCTTCTGGGTGTGAGGTGGGACCTCCACGCTAGAGCCAAGGGTTAGTTCCAAAATTCAGGTCTCTATCCAAGGGACGGCTTTGGAGAAGCCGGTGTGAGCTGCACCCTATGTCTTAACTCTATGTGGAACCGAATTTCGGTTTCAATATTTTGGTGTGGTGAGCGTGGACCGCTGCTCATACAGAAGTTCCTGAGCAAATTCCATGGCGGGAGATCATGGAGGTGGTGATGACTCCAACGATCTCCCCAACCCAGGACCCTTTGTAGGGAGGGAAGAATTCATGGCGTCCTTCCAAGGCATCATGGAGATGCTGCGAAGTATTGCTCCTCGGGGTGACTGCTCAACTCCCACCCCCAGGAGCTAGCTCTCAGGGGTCTCGGCGAGACAGCCTCCAGGGGTCTCGGTGACCCAGCTTCCAAGGGTCTCGACGAGCTAGCTTCCAGGGGTCTCGGCGAGACAGCTCCCAGAGGTCTAGGCGAGATGACCCCAGGAGGGGTAGAAGAAAGTGCACGAGGAAGACGACCTGGGAAGGAAAGGATTGGAGAGGGGGTCGAGCGAGACCTCACCGGCCGGGAGTTATTCCCCAGCCCGGCAAGTGCTAGCCTCCTAGGCGAGCACGAGTGGAGCATGCGAGACAGAGTAGGGGGTCACCCTTCAGTGAGCTGATTGTATCAGCTCTCGTTCCTGAGGGGTTCAGAGAGCCTGACATGACTTACTATACCGGGAAGGATGGCCCCGTCCAACACCTATAGTGGTTCGAAGGCACGGTCTCTATCAGGCCGATGTCGGATGCATTCAAGTGTCACCTCTTCGCGATCACATTGAAAGACAAGGAAAGGGACTGATTCCATCAACTCCCAGCGAGATCGATCTACGGGTTCGAGGATTTTAGCCGCAGCTTTCAGCTTCGCTTCTCCACCTCTAAGAAGAGGAAGAAGAGTCCTGAGTCATCTTCCTGATAAGATAGAGGGCGGAGGCGTCGTTGGCCCAATACGTGGACAGGTTCCAAGAAGAGATCCTGGATATCCAGGAGATGCCACGGTATGCCCTCCAGATGTCGTTTACAGTAGGGTTGTGTGAAGGGTTCTTCAAGATGAGTCTGACTCGAAAGACCCCCTTATCTTTCTAGGAGCTGATGGAAAGGGCGACAGAGGAGATAGCAACTGAGGCGGCCAACCCGGAATTTGTCAAGAAGTTGGCAAGGTTAACAGAGGCAGAGTCGAAGGAGTATGGTGGCTCGAGGCATCAGGAGGGGAGAAGGAGATAGGAGCAGAGAGCTCAGGGGTTCCAGGGACCTCAGGAAGGTCCGGAGCCAGGTTGGAGGCAATAGGGAGGACCCGTTCATGGTCCAGGAAGAGGTCCCATCCAGGGTGGGGGGAACTTTCATGGAGGCCAAGGGAGGTTCAACTTCCATAGGTAAGCTCCTACCCCCACCATAGCAAGTCATGACGATAAGAAGAGGGGGAAGAGGTAACAGGAGGAATCACCTAGCCCGTTGAAGAAGGGAAGGAAGAACGTTGCCATACTGTGACTTCCACCAGGTGGAAGGTCACGCCCCGAATTCCTGGAAGTGAGAGAGGCGAGAGGCCCAGCCCAGCAGCAGCCGCCAGTGCATATTGAAGAAGTTCTCTCTAAAGAAGGGGGAGACGACGTATGTGAAGACCGGGTCGATGTAGGAGCTCGATGAGGTATAGGAGTGATCCACGGTGGAGTGGGGGTCAAGACCACTCAAAAAGGCAAGTCTCCATACCGTATACCGTCGGAGCGCAGCTTCGACATCTCAGACTCCACTCCCAGAGGAGAAGATCACCTTCTCAGTAAAGGACATTCTGAGTCATGAGGATCCGTTCTGCGATGCGCTGGTCATCCAGACAGTCATCGAGGGCTGCCATCTCCCGGATCTTGGTTTACAACGGGAGCTCCGTCAACGTCATTTTCAAGAAGGCGTTTGTTGAGATGAAGGTGGAACCAATGGGGGTGGTGGCCTCAGATGGACCCCTGTTCGGATTTTCAGGAGAACGGAAGGAGGTAGAAGGCGGAGTCGGACTCCAGGTGAAGTTGGGGGGAACCTCAAGAAAATGTCAGTTCGTCATTGTTGACGCTCCGAGCAGTTACAATGCCATCTTTGGAAGACCCCTCATCAACGCCTTTCATTGTGTGTCATCGTCCTTCCACCAGTGCCTCAAGTTTAATGATGGAGGGATCCAAGTCAGGGTCAGGGGAGACCCCAGGATAGAAAGACAGTGCTATATCATGGCTGTCAACACCATCTCCTGGCTTGCCAGGGCAGAGGAGATGGAGAAGATCATGGAGAGCTTGGGAAGGATAGAGATATCAAAGGAAAAGGAGGCGAATGACGACCATCATGCCCAAGCAGCCTGAAGAAATCTTACTTTGGTGAGGACTTTTTTTCCTTTCATGCTGTTTTTGTAATGAGTCTACCCCTAACCGAAAGATTCAGGAGATCATGTATCCTAAAATTCTCCCCGTTTGAGGATGTTAAATTTAGCATGATTCGAATGATATGTCTAGTCCCAACCCCCGAGAGGATCTCCTCACCCAGGCTCTCACTAGCTGGATGGGTCGAATGTGCCTCGGGGAGAGCAAGTCCCAACCCCCGAGAGGATCTCCTCACCCAGGCTCTCACTAGTTGGATGGGTCGAATGTGCCTCGGGGAGAGCAAGTCCCAACCCCCGAGAGGATCTCCTCACCCAGGCTCTCACTGTCTGGATGGGTCGAATGTGTCTCGGGGAGAGCAAGTCCCACCCCTAGAGGATCTCCTCACCCAGGCTCTCACTAGCTGGATGGGTCGAATGTGCCTCGGGGAGAGCAAGTCTCAACCCCCGAGAGGATCTTCTCACCCAAGCTATCACTAGCTGGATGAGTCGAATGTGCCTTAGGGAGAGCAAGTCCCAACCCCCGAGAGGATCTCCTCACTCAGACTCTCACTAGCTGGATGGGTCGAATGTGCCTCTGGGAGAGCAAGTCCCAACCCCCGAGAGGATCTTCACACTCAGGCTCTCACTAGCTGGATAGGTCGAATGTGCCTCGGGGAGAGCAAGTCCTAAACCCCGAGAGGATCTCCTCACCCAGGCTCTCACTAGCTGGATGGGTCGAATGTGCCTCGGGGAGAGCAAGTCATAAACCCCGAGAGGATCTCCTCACCCAGGATCTCACTAGCTAGATAATTCGAATCTGCCTCGGTGGAGAGAAGGAATCAAACCCCAAGAGGATCTCCTCATCCAGGCTCTCATTAGCTGGATGGGTTGAATGTGCCTCGGTGGAGAGTCGGTTCAATCCGGAGGAGATCTCGTCACCCAGGCTCCCATTAGCCGGCATGACAGGTTGACCCCTCGAAGAGGCCAAGTATTTTCGACTCCAAGATCGCTACACTCACGCTCGAAAAGAGCGATGATTGTGTACAACCTCGTATTCACGGAATGGGCCCCCAAAATAATGCGTGAGACTTGCTATATATTTTTTAGCTTTTGGGAGGTTTTGCACTCCTGAAGGCCAATTTATGGTTGATCTGCGTAATATACTAGTAGGGGGATGCAGAATTTGCCTCCCCCCGGTCTCCTTTCAGGGGAGCGGGTGCGGTGATACGCCCGAAATAGGTTTGCGTAATTCATGCAAGTGCACGTATCGGTTTAAGTAATAAAGAGTGAATAAAGATCGTTCCCACAGAGAGGTACTAGATTTAGTGCTTGCAAGTACCAGTTATGTCTGTTCTCTAAATCCAAGTGAATCGAGATGATGATTTTGAAATATTAAAAATTGTAAAGACAACTACTAATTAAAATTAACTACGGATGCATGCTAGAGAAAATATTTGTGTTACCAGTCACGAGAGATAATCTGTTACCGTGATTTCCTAAGTCTAGTGCGATGAACATATAAATGTGACCTTGTGAAAGCGTGTGGTGAAACGTCTTGCAACGATTTTAAAATAGAGATCAGTATCTCTTGATATCAGAAATCCCTAGCCCACTGTCTCCCCTTGTGTGAAATAGGAAACCGAATGAAGAACGAAAATCAAAGGTTCTAATATCAAGAGAAAATCTCTTTCTCTCTTCAAATACTATATCGAATCTATAATACACACACGCAACTCCTCTCTCGATTTATAAAGCGTAGTAAAAAGATGAAACCTTGGCCACAAGTTCCATAATAAAAGGTCATAAACTCAATAAAGAACGTTCACCAAACATTCATGAAGATAAAAATTAGAGAATAGTCATCACACACAACTTAGTACTCTCACAATACAAGATTAGAGGAATTAGTTCATAGCGATGGAAGAAAACCGCGAAATAATTGGAGAGATCTTACAATACATGATGGATTTAACGATTAAACGCTGCAGGATTTCCCTTCCGGAGTCGCTCGCTCGATCAGCCCAAGGATTCGTCGTCTTCTTTGTTCTAGCCACCTTCTTCAATGGAGGATTTTCACAAACCCTAGATGAAGAACTCTTGATGGAGATTTTTCCTCTCAAAAACATAGCCACCCATTTGGAAAGAAGCACCTTTCCATATTTGAAATTGGAGCCAACTTTGAATTTCAAAATCTGAAATTCGTCCAGACCACGTTGCAACCTGCTTTCCCGCGCGTTGTGACATACTTTCCTAGTTATTATATTTGGGCAGATTTCTTTCTCCAAACAGATTTCTTTGTAATTTCTCGCAATAACACCATGGAAAAAGATCGAATTAGCCACAAAATAAATAAATATACATTTAATTTCATTTCTATCTTATTTAAATCATTTTAAGCATTTTTAAAAATTAATATTAAGTCTAAAATTGGGCTAGATAACTTCTTTTTGAGAAGTTATCATGCAGCGCGAGGCCGGCACCCGCCCCAGCCTCCTCTCAGGGGGGCGGGTGCGGCGCGAGGCCGGCACCTGCCTCGGCCTCCTCTTAGGGGGCGGGTGCGGCGCGAGGCTGGCACCCGCCCCGACCTCCTCACAGGGGGGAGGGTCCGGCGCGAGGCCAACACCCGCCCTCGCCCCTTGGAGGTCTCGCCCGGCCTAGTTCTCGCCTGGCTTGAGGGTCTCGCCCGGCTTGAGGGTCTCGCCCGACTTGAGGGTCTCTCCCAGCTTGAGGGTCTCGCCCGGGTTGAGGGTCTGCTATTTTGCCCTTGGTGGGCTGCGAATAGCTGTTCAGAATATCGGAGTTTGGCTGTTGGCAGACCAGCCCCGAGGTATTTCAGTAATTTCAGAGCAGCGGAGGTTGGCTATTTGCAGACCGTTCCCAAAAATCTATAAATAGACCCTTGGGGTGCCAACTCTTCTTCTTCCTCCTTCATCCTCCAAGGCACCTTGCTCAGCATTGGCTATGGAGGGGGAGATCTCAAAGGTCTTCCGGGTGTGAGGTGAGACCTCTACGCTAGAGCCAATGGTCAGTTCCCAAATTCAGGTCTCTCACCAAGGGACAACTTGGGAGAAGTAGGTGTGAGCCGCACCCTAGGTCCGAACTCTTGGTGGAACCGAATTTCGATTTCAACACCGTGAACCTATATATATATATAGGAATCATATATAGCTGGTGGTTTAATTCCATATAAGAGAGATCTAGAGAGAGAGATAGCTCTCTCTCAATGCCATTAATAGGGCTAAAATTTCTTTTCTATTACTTCCATAAAATATGTGGCCGGCCAGCCATGCATGCATTATCTTTCTCAAAAGAGAATCTGGTTTCAGTTTAGATCAATCCAAATCCGAACCAAATATAACATTTATTATTCGGGATCAGAAGTTTTTCATGTCTAGATCATATATAATTACATAAAAATATTTAAGATGAGTTTGTCCAAGGCGCATCCATCTCCCTTATCTCCGATGGAAAAGGAGCCCTAACGCACACCCAAGTAGAACTTTAATGCCTTAGTCTTTTTTTATTCTTCTTATAGAGAGCATTCTTTTTGAATAACCTAGATATGGAATCTTCTTAACACTTGAAGGCTTCATTTGGTTTAGCGGTTGCGGTTGTAAAATGAGCTGCTGTAAATGGAGGTTTGTAAATGGAGCTGTTGGAAACTGGTTGGTGGAAATGGAGATCTGTTTGGATAGTTGTGTTTGCAGAGCTGTTCGAAACATCGAATCGTTTGGCAAAACAGCAACATCGTTTGGCAAAACAGCGACATCGTTTTATAAATATTTTTTTATTAAATTGTTGAAAATAATATTTATATTTTTAATTATTTTTATTAATTAATTTTACTGTTTATAATATAATCTTTAATTAATTTTAAGATTTATAAATTAAATTGTTAATTTATGTCATATATATATATATAATTTTTACTGTTTATATTGATTTATTTTATTCACTGTTCGGGCCACATTCCTCCGCCATTCAGCCGCCCTGTCATTTTGTTCCTCCTCCCTGCGGACCCTACTCAACCGCCACCCTGCCTGGAGCCCACCGGCGGTGACCTCCAGATGGAGGAGCAGTAGGTGGAGGAGCTTGAGCTCGGAGGAGGCGGAGGCGGAGGTTTCGCCGGTTCCGGCAACGGTGGCGGTGACCTCCAGATGGAGGAGCAGTAGGTGGAGGAGCTGGAGCTCGGAGGACTTGGAGGCGGCGGTGTGGCCGGTCCCGTCAGCGGTGGCGGTGACCTCCAGATGGAGGAGCAGTAGGTGGAGGAGCTAGAGCTCGGAAGAGGCGGAGGTTTCACCGGTTCCGGCAGCGATAAGTTCCAGCGAGCTTGATGAATTTCTGAAAACGCTGTTAACTGGAGGTCGGGTTAGGCGGTTGGAGAGGGCGGAAATGCTGAAGGAGTGAAATGCTGGCATTGGAGCGGGAGGCGGGCAAACAAATGAAAATATTATCCGGCCGTGCGTTTTAGGGAAACGAAACGCCTCAAAACGGGTTAACAAACTGAGCTTCTTTAAGGGTCATTTATTATGAACTCTTCTCCATTTTTAATGATTAGAGTAATTGACCTCTCTGATTTTTAGAACTTTCAAGAGCCTGCTTCTCTGAATTTACATTGTTAGCATTAGAGGTGCAGTTTGAGTCAGTCTGAATCGGTTGATCCACCGAAATCAGGAACTGTTTCATATAGATTCGGTTTCACCGTTTTTAAATTAGAGCTGACCCATATATCCAAAGCCTAGAACCCATACCCTAAACCTAAAAGTTTGTCGTCCATATTTTTCACAAAAATCTTAGCAAACCCCTTAAGCATGAATGCAATTTTTTTTTTCATTTTTGTTTTTACTAATTTAATAATTATATTGATTATCTAGAACTGTAATTATTATAGGTTTTGCAATTCTCAAATCTTATTGAGAGCATTTGCTCCCTCATATTGTATTTTCCTTATTATAGGAATAATTAAAACAATCTTTAACCAAAAACAGAAGCACTGGTTAAAACTATAGAACAGTTGCCAAAAAGCACTGATTAAAAAGAACATGCCAGAAAGCAAAGAATACAATTCAAGTTGAAATAAATTCTTTTTAATATAATGATGTTACGTTTTCGACTATGTGCAGCCAAGGATAAATGCTTGTCAATTAAAAAAAATCATAGAAAATTATGAACCTGTATATGTCTTGATATATACATAATCGTTATGACCACTACCAAGAAATTATGTGATCTGCACATAGCCGAAGCCAGTTTGCTTATAGTTAGTGTCTTTAAATATCACATTGACTTTAATGCGAAAGAGGTGATAATGGCTTAGGTGAAAATGAAACTCCCATGCATTAGAAATGAATCTCCTATGCCTTGATGAGAAACGAATCTCAAAATGAAATTTTGATTTTTTTTTTTCACCCACTCCACCACTCCTCCAAAATGAAGATTTACCAAACAAATCTGTTTGGCATAGCGTTTTTGACCCGGTGAGTTTGGACAAAAACTACACCATGGAAGAATATATGTTTGACATGAGAATCATTATGATCACTGCCAAGAAATTTTTTTTTATTTTTGAATATAAAATAGATGAAATTTCTTTGATGAGATCGGGCATTCACAAACGAAATTCATAATCACCACGCTCATAACCAAATAGAGAATTTCTTCTGTGACTTTTACAACTCACAAAAAAACAGTGTTAAACACAAAAGCTGAAGCCTTGAAAAAAAAAACCACTACCACCAAAGCTGTGAACCCTATTTTACAAAGAAGAACTCGATTTATAAGGAGATATATATATTTTGTAAATCGATTATTTATGTATTTATTTATCTGTAGTTATTGTGTAAATCTTCATCACGAGATACGTTTTTTTAAGTTTATTTTTAGAAATATTTTAAGAATTCGTATGCATACGTGTATATATAAGAAGAATCAGAACTATGGACGTGGATCCCATCAACTCCGCACGTCTGCCGGTGCTCCAGCCGGACGGGAATTGAATTAGGCCATGCCGATCAACGTACACGTGTCTGTCCTTCACTCGTAAACGGTTTCCTTTACAAATTCAAAAGTACCCCCGAAATTCGTCTTCCTCTGCATCACCATCCACCTTTCCAACCCCTTCGCCGCCCAAAAAAATCCTGTCCCCCGATCTCAAATCCGGCGATCAAACTTGCTGATGGAGCAGTTGATTTTGCTGAATTGCTGACCTGCTCCTATTTTATGCCCTTGGATTTGCTGTCTTCTTCTTCTTCTTCTCCGTCCTTCTCCAGATTTCAGATCAAATCCATGTCGGCCGGAATGGGGACTCCCTTCTTCAACGAGTTCAAGAAGCAAGCTTCCTTTTTTCTCAGAGAAAAGATCAAGCACGCCCGTTTAGCTCTCACTGATGTCACTCCAGCTGAGTTGTGAGTCTCTTTTTTCTCTTTCTTTTCTATGAATCTTTTCAATTCTGATCATTGTTTTCTTTCTTTCTTTCTTTCTTTCTTCTGCAGGCTGACTGAGGAAGTGACTGGTGGTAATCCATGGGCGCCGGATGCGAAGAAGATGGGCTTCATCTCCCGAGCAGCGTTTGAGATCGACGATTTCTGGAGAATCGTTGAGATTCTGCACAAGAGGTTTGGGGCTGCCCTGTTTTTTTGATCAAGATTCGGCTTTTATCTGTTTATTCAGTGGTTTCTATGCTGTAAAACAGGCTGTGTAAGTTCGACAGGAAGAACTGGAGAGAGTTTTACAACGGTTTGGTGCTTCTCGAGCATCTTCTGACTCATGGACCCGAGAGCATCGCTGATGAGTTCCTGTGTGACAGAGAGGTTATACAGAGATTGGGAGGCTTTCAACTTATTGATGAGAGAGGGTGAGGAGATGAACAGAGTATAGGTGTTTTTTTTCTTGCCCGAAACTTTTTCAAATTTGTTTAACTTGCTGCAGGTTTGACTGGGGATTGGCGATGAGGAAGAAATCAGAAAGGGTTCTGATTCTGCTTGAGAAGGGGCCAGCGCTTAAACAAGAGAGGAATCGAGCTCGAAAGATTACAAGAGGGATCCAAGGATTTGGGAGCATGAACTGCAGGTGGACTCAGGAGAGCAAGGATGAGTTTGGCCGTGCTTCTTCTGATCACTATGGAAGAAGCAATTCTCAATATGAATGTTATGGTGACCAAGTCGATGAAATCTTAGAGGGGAGGAACAGGAGTTATAGTAGTGATGCTGGAGCGGTTGACTTTCAGAAAAATAAGATTTTGGAAGGAGAAAAGTCAATGAAAATGAATGTTGCTGCTGGGATCTATGAAAGAGTGGGAGAAGAAGAACAGATTCGTGGTGAAGATGCGAGGAGCGAAGACTTGGAAGAATTTTTGGTGGTCAAAGAGGCCGGGAAGCTTAAAGTTCAGTTGCAGAAAGAAGATCATCCATTTATATATAATGAGCATCGGAGGATGGAATCGATGGTCCTTCTGAGTCAATCCTGAAAAAAATTTAATTTTTTTGGCATTTGAAGGGTTTTTTTTGTGTCTGGTTCGGGTTAGATGGATGAAGAAGGTTCTTGTTTTTTTGTGTCTGGTTCGGGTTAGATGGATGAAGAAGGTTCTTCCCCACTTTCTCAGTGATGTAACAATGAATGGGTATAAATGATTTCAGTCCTTGAGATTATAAGAAGGCTACTAAGGGTAATTTGGTCGCGTTTAAGTTTTGTTATTTTCATCATTTCTGTTATAGTATAATTCAAGGGCTAAATGTGGTTTTTAGGCAGTCGTGTTCAAAAAGTTCGATCGGGCCGGGCCGGGCCCGATCGGGCTCGGGCTTTTGTCAAACCGGACTTGGCCCTGGCTGAATTTAAATCGGGCCGGGCCGGGCTTGGGCTCCCTCCGAAAGAGGGAGCCTGATTAGGCCCTTCAGGCCGGCCCGGGCCGGCCTGAATTAAAAAAGGCGGAATAAAATCCCTCCTAATCATAGACGGGATTAATCCCGCCTATGATTAGCGGGATTAATTCCAGGCGGGATTAATCCCGCCTGATCAGGCGATCCAGCAGGATTAAAATCTCGTCGAACTTTCCTTAGCCCAGTGCCGGGCTCAGGCTAGCCCGGCGCCCGGGCTTTGCCGGGCCCGACCCGGGCCGGACAACCGCCAAAAATGGGGGCCCGGTAAGGGTCCCAGGCCCAGCCCTGGCACGGGCCGGGCTTTTACCATGCCGGGCCTAGCCGGGCTTTTACCGGGCGGGCTTTTAGAGCTCGGGCTTTTTGCCCGTGACTATTTTTAGGTGAAAAATTCAAGGACTATTTAGGCACAACTAAACTTTTAGAGATGAGTTTGACAATAACTTAAAATTTTAGGGACAGAAACAAATTGGTTAGAATTTTGATAAAATAGATGATGAATTTGAATTTCTCTTGTCGTTACCAATGAATTTTGACTACTTATACGTCAAAAACAGTGTCCAAATAAAGGGGAAAAAAATCCGAAAAGATTGAGACATTTAAATTTTTTTGGTTGGAGGAGAAAGATGATAAAAGAGCTAATTGGTTTTATTAATTTTTATTTTGATGACATATGTACATCTAGTTGATAAATTTGAGACCAACTTTGAACTTGTCAAGCCTACATTTTTTACTCACACCTTTTTCAGAATCATTGAAAGAAACACCAGCGTCATCTTCGACACGATATAGTGACTTTTTTTACTTAACTCTTGTAATTTTGTTAATTTTAATTGTTTCTCATTTATTACACTCTAATAGTACATGAGATCAGAGCCAATGAATTTGACTATGAGTTTCTCAAAATTCTTAAATGTTCTGGACCCCCTTGTTGAAACTCACATTCTCTACAGCAGTACCACACGTCCACATAATTTTTTGGGGTTCTGTCAAATGATTAAATATTAATGATAACATTTTTCACTTTTGTTTCAACCTATACTTTGTAGCAAAAAGGACATCTTAAATATTTGCATTGCAACCAACATATTTTTTTCTTGGATTTTTTTTATCACATCAACATTTAACTCAAATATCCAACAAACAAATTAAATTGGAATTGTTTATATTATTTACATTCTCACATCTCAAATTGTTGAAAAGTTAATATAATATGTACTGCAAGCAAGATTAGGTTAACATCACGTATGTTGAAATCGAAACTCGGTCTCAAGAAGAGTTCAGACCCAAGAGGTGTAGCTTGCACTTACTTCTCCCGAACCAACACACCTGACCGGACACTTAGGAACTAGGAACTGACTCTGGGTTACAGCGTAGAGGTCCAACCACACGTCCGAAAGGCCTTAGAACGCTTCCTCTCCCAAGCCAAAAACTGAGTTGGACATCTTGGATGGAACTCGAAGTCAACCAGAAATGGCCTGAGGAAGAGAAAGCCAAAAGAACTCGATCCCCTCCAAAGATGCTCACATGGTCTATGTATAGTTTTCTGACTTGGCCTGCAAATATGGCAATTCCACTTTTTGAGGAATGTTATACTCAACCCAATGGTCTGCTAACAACCAAACTCCATTGTTCGAAGGGGCTATTAGCAGGCCACCGAGGGAATTCTGGTAAATCCACTACTGGGCGAGTGATTCCTTCTACCACCACACGCCTGGGGCGGCGAGTGCCCAGAAGAGGCCAACACTCGCTGCCTCGACTAGGATAGAGGGCGAGTGCAAAACTTTTTACCTCACTCGTCTTTCTCCTAGTTTGGTCCTGAGGCAAGTGTATGGTTAGGTTTCCTACTCGACCCCCTTACCACCGACGACTTGATCTCCCGCGAGCTCATGCCTTTCGTTCCCACTCACCCATCTGATTCGCCTAGTCCTAAAGTTGTTTTATTTGATTAGGTCTTCCCCTGACGGACCCACTCGGTGAACACGGAGTTGTATAACGTAATATTTTATTGGGTCTGAAATTTTATTAAAATATAGCTCAGATGTTTCTAAATAAATAAGTTGTAATAAAAATAATTATTTTTTGTGACCCAACTGTGATATCTTACAAGTATAAATCTTGGTATATATAATGATTCAATGTTAAAATTAGAAATATTTTATGAAATATGAATCAATTTAAGCTTTTTCAGCCTACAAAAATGCCTCTTTCAATAGAAATATGAATGAGAAATGTTAAAATTAGTCCAATTATTATATGATATTTTATTTTTATCTTTTTATAATTATTCTAGATTCATTAATACAATGGGAAAAGGTATATCACACTTTTCAACCTAGAGTTGCAAAGAGTAAAATTTGAGAGTTTTCGATAGTCCATCTTTCTTCTAGAAGTGTGCGTTTAAGGGGTTTCATATCTCTTTCGCGGTCTTTTACACACCATAGGTCATTGTGAGGCGGGGATTTAGAAAATTCATAAGATAATCCCTACAAATATCCTCATCTTTGCTCCACTGATCATCGTCCATGTCTTCACGAGTCGTGGCAAAGTCACTAAGAACTGTGTTGAAGATCTCACGTTCTTTCATTCACAATTGGACAGTGAAGTTTCCAACCGTGGAATTCAGTGGGGCCAAAGTGCTGCAACTTTATCATGTCATGCGCGTTACGCTTTGACATTTTAAACATGAAATGCAAATCAAAAAAATATCACCCGTTCTGTGTTGAGACGAGTTAGTGACTTCAGATCCAAATCAGTATTATACAATTATGTTTGCTCCTCCTCTCCGACAGAAAGAAATCGTCGAAGATTAGATCCAATCGGCATTCAACTGAAGTCACACCTTCCTCCAAGCGGAGTAGAGCAAACTCCTCCAAATCACTAAATTTGTAGTGCACAACAAGAAGAATTGGAATCGACCACCAGCTTCATCAAATGACAGAGATCCAAGAAATTTTGATGTCAATCTTGGCAGCAAACAATAATCCAAGTGTTGAAGTCGGAAAAATTCCCTACTTCAAAATCCAGGTCTAAGTATAGCCTAATGTTACTGGTCCAACGACCGGACTTGACGTCTTGACGGGCAAGGATAAAAAGACTAAGAGGAAACTAAAGGACACCAAGCGCTGCGACAGGAAGTTCTCATCACGTACCTGAATGCTTATAACAAGCTTCCCCTCCACAACCAAAAATGGCCAAGCAGAGTATAAGGGGGACACTAACTTGACGACTAACACAAGATGTCGACCAATAAGGATGATCCATGTTTTACGACTCAAGTCCTTCATAGTAGGATCCAAAAGCTCATCCAAAAGTCCAGAAAAAGATCTCCAACCTTGTACCCCTGGGTCCTTTTTATAGGCAAATCGAAGGGGTAGGGGTCTTATTTATAGTCCAACCCCCACCTGGCGACCATGCGACTTCTAAAGGAGCTCGTCCGGCTTGGGAGACTATCTATGTTGGTTGCCTACCATGCGAGCATGCAAAGAGTGCTCATCATACTCGCATAGGTCTTCTACTGTCTTAAATACTGACTTTGACTTCTGTCTTGACCTGTTGATCTTGACCCTTTGTCGACATGACTCTGAGTGGGTCCACTCTCAACGAATATGAAATGTACACCAAAGAATCTTAGGCTCCGTTCGTTTCAACGACATTGGCATTTAAGTATTGGCTTTCAATTCAATATCAATACCCATGGGAAATGATATTGGATTTAAATCCAATTCTTTTGTTCGTCCGCATGAAGACTTTATATCATAGGAATTGACATTGATATTTTTTTATTGTTCGTTTGTAGAAAGACTTTCTGTCATAGGAATTGACATTGATCAATGCTATTAATGATCACAATTAAAAATCACAAATGCGATTTTTTAGCCCGACCGTGATTTTTTCTTGAGGCGTGATTTTTTCGCCCAAACTCAAATTTTTCGACCACAACGCGAATTTTTTGACCGAACGTGAAATTTTCGCCCAAAAGTGTTATTTTCGCCCAGACGTGTTTTTTTCGCCATGACGTGATTTTTTTCAATCTGATTTGATTTTTTCAGTCTGAATGCGAAATTTTCATATGAACGCGAATTTTTCGTCCGAACATGATTTTTTCGTCCGCACACGAATTTTATCGTCCGGACGTGATATTTTCGCTCGGACGCGATTTTCTCGCCCGGGCGCGATTTTCTCGCCCGGGCGCGAATTTTCTCGCCCGGGCGCGATTTTCTCGCCCGGGCGCGATTTTCTCGCCCGGGCGCGATTTTCTCGCCCGGGCGCGATTTTCTCGCCCGGGCGCGATTTTCTCGCCCGGGCGCGATTTTCTCGCCCGGGCGTGATTTTTACTTCTCAAATCGAATTTCTCGCCCCGACGCGATATTTTCGCATCCGGGCGAAATATTCGCGTCCGGGCGAGAAATTCGCGTCCGGGCGAGAAAATCGCGTCTGGGCGAGAAAATCGCGTCCGGGCGAGAAAATCGCGTCCGGGCGAGAAAATCGCGTCCGGGCGAGAAAATCGCGTCCGGGCGAGAAAATCGCGTCCGGGCGAGAAAATCGCGTCCGGGCGAGAAAATCGCGTCCGGGCGAAAAATTCGCGTCCGGTCGAAAAATTCGCGCCCGGTCGAAAAATTCGCGTCCGGTCGAAATATTCGCGTCCGATCGAAAAATAGGGCGAAAAATTCGCGCCCGGGCGAAAAACACGCGTCCGCGCGAAAAATTCTCGTCGGAGCGAAAAATTCGCATCCGGGCGAAATATTCGCGTCCGGGCGAGAAAATTGCGTCCGGGCGAGAAAATCGCGTCCGGGCGAGAAAATCGCGTCCGGGCGAGAAAATCGCGTCCGGGCGAGAAATTCGCGTCCGGTCGAAAAATTCGCGTCCGGTCGAAAAATTCGCGTCCGGGCGAAAAATTCGCGTCCGGGCGAAAAATGCGCGTCCGGGCGAAAAATTCGCGTCCGGGCGAAAAATTTGCGTCGGGGCGAAAAAATTGCGTCCGGGCGAAAAAATTGCGTCCGGGTGAAAAATATCGCGGTCGGGCGAAAATATCGCGTCAAATCCAAAATATTGCGTCTGGGCGAAAAATTCGCGTCTGGGCAAAAATATCGCGTCTGGGCGAAAAAACCGCGTGCGGGCGAAAAAATCGCGTTTGGGCGAAAAAATCGCGCCCGGGCAAAAAAATCACGCTCGGGCGAAAAAATCGTGTCCGGGCGAAAAAAACGCGTTCGGGCAGAAAAAAACGCGTTTGGGCGAAAAAACCTTGTTTGGCCGAATAATTCATGTTCGGGCGAAAAAAATTGTGTCTGAGCGAAAAAATTACGTCTAGATGAATAATTAGGCCCAGGCGACCAAAAATTGAATCGTAGCAAAAAATTTCCGTACGGGCGAAAAAAACACATTCGGGCAAAAAAATTGCGTCATAGAGAAAAAAACCGCGTTCGTGCAGAAATATCGCATTCAGGAGAAAAAAAACCTGCCTGGGTAAAAAAAATGCTTCAAGACAAAAAATTACGTCTGGGCGAAAAAATCGTACACAGACGAAAAAAACACGTCCGCGCAAAAAAATTGCGTCCCGATGAAAAATTGCGTTCGGCCGAAAAAAATCACGTTCAGGCTAAAAAAATGGTCTCATTTTGAAAAACTTTTCCGTGTTCTTGAGCTACGACTGGAGCTGCGACGGCGGAAGCGGGAATATGCGAATCGGGAAGGTGAATACCCTAGCGGAGCGCTTCTTACCTTGAGAATCTTAGGGCTAGTGATTTTTTTAAGGTGTTCTGTCGTAACTCTACCGAGTTTGAAATAAATAAATAAATATATATAAGGGATATATCTAGTGCGGGTGTACGGGTAAGGGTCAAGATGACTTCAAATCAAAAAGTGATCAACATGAAAGTTGTAGATCTCGGCGATTCGAACAACTTTCATGTTGATCACTTTTTGATTTGGAGCCTCCGTGACCTTCGATTTATATATATATGTAATATCTCTACTGTACAACATATCTCTAAAATGACACGAAACTCATAAATCACTATCGAGTCTAGTGTATAGCATATCTTTAAAATGACACGAAACTCATAAATCATTATCGAGTCAGTCTAGACACTCACGAACATATATTAAATTATCGAACAACTATTACTAAAGATTGCAACAAAGGTCATGTCGTTGGTGATTTAGAAATAGTAAGCAATTCTATACATACCTAAGTCATACATAAGAACCACAAAAAGTGGGCCCCACACCCAATAAAATAATCCAAACTTTACTTTTCTGTGTGTTTTAGGTGTGTGAAAAAGGCCAAATAATATATTTTTATTATGTATGAGCCCACTTTTTGTGGTTTTTATGTAAGTTTTAGGTATGTGTAGTTCCGCCCATATAAATTTAGGGTCTAGAATCCAATCCGTTACCTTAGCTTAGAATCAAAGGTTAAGATCTACAGTGTAAAATGAATGAATTTGGGCTTAACTGTTGAGATAGGATTTGAAATTAAGAGAACGCCCAAACCCTCGTGGCCATGGACCTCCATTCCTAGCCTTCTTTTTCCTCCCAAAAAAACGTCAAACGGCCATTAATGGGGAGATGTTTTTCAAAAAGGTGACTGTTATTAGCACTGCATTAATGGGGATCAACAAAACTTTGATTCGAAAGTGAAGTCAGATTGCTCTTGAAAATAGTTACCAGATTGGTTGTTCAATCAAAGATTTGCTTGGAGTTTTAATGGGGCAATAATTTCACTCACATGCCCCTTTCACTGGCTATTGACTGAGATGAGCATGCAGACAACCAATGGAGAACCCGTCGCAGTCAATGGATTAGTGGCGACGAGACGAAGTTTTCTTAAAATTTTTATCAAGTTCACTAAGCACTTTCAGTTTCCCAACCAAACGACGGTGCCAGCCGTTCGCCAAACGTCAGCACACCGGCGAATCAGTCACGGCTGCCGGAGGTTGGGGGGTCAAACTTTTAAAATTGATGTTCTGAGGAACATAATTGACCATTTCTATTCGTCCTCAAGTTAATTATGAAGACAATTGTACGAGAGCCCCTCCAAAGATCTGTAAAAACTAAACCTTGGTTGAGGAGAGATTATTGGAGGAAGAGAAACATTGGAGTTGAACAATAAAGTTTTTGTTGGGAAACAGAATCACTTGGTGTTTGCACAACAGCCACACATAAGATAAAACACAAGAACAAATGAAATACACAACCAGGGAACACAAAAATTTACGTGAAAACCGCTCTGAATCAATGAAAGAAAAACCACGGGACGGAACACACAGACAATCCACTATAGAGAATAAGAATTACAAAGAAATATTCTAGGTTTGTCCAACGTAGATCCTGCTTTGATTCACAAATTGAATCCCTCTCTCAGAACTCACAGCGAAACTTTCTTCAAGACAGATCGCAAAACTGTTGAATTTTCTTAAGAAGCTCAGCAAGATAGTCTAAATATCAAATTAATATTTTCAGAACTATCCAGATCACAACTTGATCAAGCGGAAACCAGGAAGTAACTCAATCAACAAGATGCAAAGACAGAGACAAACAAATCATGTATATATCAATCTTCTTTACAGAGCGAGGTATACATGACGAGACATGATTTCGCCAGTACACTAGGGAAAGCAGAAAAAATATAAGTATCAATTCGGGCGGACAGAACACTAGAGACCGCCGAGACCGCTTGTCCGCAGAAGTCGCAGAGACCTCCCGAACTGCTGCTGAAGCCGAACTGAACAAAGGAGTCCGCCGAGACCGCAAGGTCGCGCGGACACACCGTTATTCGCTGAACTACTGCTGCTGCCGAACTGGAGAACAGATCGCCTAATCGCCAAGTCCGGCGGACAGATTATTGAACTTGAAAAATTGAAGCAGGGAGAAAACTGGTAAACCGACGAAAGCAGTCCGAAAACTTCACTGAGCCTGACCGAAGTCAAAACCAAACTTCTGGTTTCACAGTGCTAGCCGCGCCACCTACAAACCGCAACCAGTTAAGTCTGCTCAAACCGCGCGGATAGGAAAACCGAGTCCGCAACACTTAATCTGAGTTCAACTTACTGTTCACTCAGTTACAAATGAAGTGTCGGGGGGTCCTATTTATAGGCGGGGTGAGGAGTGTGGTCACCGCCCTATGAGATAGGCTAACCGCCCCTTGATCGCAGCTAGCACAGCTGGTCCGCCGAGTCCGCATTAACCGAATCAACAATGCCGGACTCGCGATCAGTCCGCCAACCACCAAGCGCAAGATTGTCGCCATAGCAGACCTGCTAGCCAGATGCCAGTCCGCACAAGGTAGTCCGCTCAATCCGCAAGGACAAGCCGGACATCAACCAAAACCGCCAAGCACCAAGGCGACAAGCCAGTCCGCTCAGATTAGCGGACACTGCATCAGTCCGAAGCACAAGTCCACGACCAACAGGCTGACCGCCCGGTCACAGCGGACATAGCGGACTCTGCGAACACCGCACCAATCCGCAACATGGTCACGACCAATAGGCTGATCGCCCGGTCACAACGGACATAGCGGACTCTGCAAACACCGCACCAATCCATAACATGTCCACGACCAACAGGCATTTCGCCCGGTCAACAGCGGACACCCTGGACTTGTCACTGTGTGTGACCAAGTCCATCAACCCGCCAACATAAGGCGCGAGCTCGGCGGACACTAAATCAGATCGTCAGCTCCAAGGACAGTCCGCCACCAAGAATGCGGCTCATCCACCGCAACTCCAGAGAACGGCAAGGACCATTGCCGAACTCGCGGACTCCAAAACCACAGTCCGTGGATTTCAACCCGCACAGCAGCCATCAGAACTCCACAGGTCGCCAACACCAGACCGCCAGACTACTACATCAGTTCGCGCTGTCAATCCTCAAGAGGGAGGAGGAATGGGAGGGGCGGCGGCAAGGAGAGAGTTCTCCAAAAGCTGAAATTAAGTTTTAGGTTTTCCTTTTTTTCTACTTAAAACCAAGAGAGTGAATGCCTTATATATGACCCACTCTAATAAAGTTCATACATAAAATATTCAGATTTTAAGAGCTATTGGAGGCTAAATGCAGGCCACCAATTAAACAAAAATAAGCATAAAAATTGTTATCCACAGCCCGACAGTTTTTATGACAACAACGTCACTTGATGGCGTTATCTTGCGAACGAAGATTGTAGCGGTGAGAGGTGCGGTGCCGCGCTCCCGCATCTTTATTTCACCGTAGATCTTTGCTTTGTAGTGGTGGTGTGTCATCCATTAGCGCTTCCACATCAACGGCCGCGGGTTGGAGAGGGTCGGCTCCGTCAATCCTTCCCCTCTCAAAAGGACTCATCACCGAGGAGTTGGCGTCTTTGTAGCGGCGAAGGAGAGCATAATCCAAGCGAGCTACTTCATCTTCGGGAACCCATGAATCATCGGAGGATGGGCGATCACGCCAATGGACCAAATAGCGGCGAGAGGTACCATGCGGGGACGGGAAAACATCATCGGCAAGTATCCTGTCTGGTAAGAAAGAAGTCTTGGGAAAACTAGGAAAAACATTAGTCGAAAAAGGTAAGACCGAAGCAAAATCATCAACCAACGTACCTCCAACGGAATCCGTAGTAAGAGGCGATTCATGAGACCTTTCCCCCCCCAAACCCAAGAGAAGATCGAGAGGAAGAAGAAAAAGGAGAGTTGCATATTTCAAGCGGCGGAGAAGTATAAGGTGTTAAATCGGAAACATTAAAAATAGGAGATATACCCCAATCGGACGGTAAATCCAAAAGATACACATTGTTTCCTAATTTCTTAGTAACTCGAAATGGGCCGGCTCTCCGATTGGCCAAATTTTTGACGGTACCCGTAGACATCCGCTCGGGAATGAGACGAACCAAGACCAAATCACCAACATTAAAGTGGACGGCTCGACGGTGCAAATTCGCGTGTGACTGATCGGACGCATATTGCGTGGCTAACACTTCTTGTATGTGTTTATGTAAATTTTTAATGTGTTGGGCAAATTCCTGTGCGAAGTGACTTGATTTATAAGTGGGCGGTAGGGGAATCAAGTCAAGTGGCACGGCGCCTTATAACCGTGCACAATCTCATTCGGCGACAACCCGGTAGACCTATTCTTAGAATTATTATAAGCGAGTTGTGTGTGAGGGAGAATGAGATCCCAAGTGCCTTTGTGCTTTCCAACAAGACATCGTAAAAGATTGCCCGCACTCCAATTTACGACCTCCGTTTGGCCATCCGTTTGCGGATGATAGGCGGACAAAAATAAAGGTTTAGTTCACATAAGTTTCCAAAGCGTCTTCCAAAAAAAAACTAGTGAATTTGACGTTCCTATCTCTAACGATAGTTTTCGGAATGCCGCGGTGCCCGACAACTTCCTTAAAATAAATTTTTGTCATGTGCGAGGCGTCACTAGTTTTGCTACACGGAGTAAAGTACGCCATCTTCGAGAACCTGTCTACAACTACCAAAATAGAGTCATGTCGTCGGAAGGTGGTCGGGAGGCCTAAAATGAAGTATATACTCACATCCTCCCAAGGGATAGAAGGGATGGGTAGAGGGGTGTAGAGACCGGCGTTTGTTTTACTACTTTTCGCTAGTTGACAAGCACGACAACTACTAACGATTTTACCAACGAGAGATTTCAAACCCGGCCAATAAATTTCTCCTCTACTAAAGCTAGTGTCTTATCCCGACCAAAATGGCCACCAAGGCCCCCACCATGAAGCTCCCAAATGATGTGATGGCGAAGGGAAGTTTGTGGGATACACAACTTCGTGTGCTTAAATAAGTAACCATCTTGGATGTTGAATGCCGAAATAGTGGAGGGAGACCCCTCTTGGGTGGCAAAGTAGATGTCCT
Source organism: Platanthera zijinensis (assembly GCA_039513925.1). Taxonomy (NCBI): domain Eukaryota; kingdom Viridiplantae; phylum Streptophyta; class Magnoliopsida; order Asparagales; family Orchidaceae; genus Platanthera; species Platanthera zijinensis. The sequence continues at coordinate 22,024,067 of CM077093.1, read as the reverse complement.
TAAAGTCTGGACATGACGCGTATTCGTCCTTAAAACGCTCAAAACCAATCACCTTAACTTGCATGGTGGACAATAATAACGAAAGTCGGCTAAGGGCGTCGGCCACACGATTGTTGGTCTCCTTAAGATTCTTAAGAGTGAACGTGTACTCTTGGAGGAACGACACCCACTTAGCGTGTCAGGGGCTGATTTTATGTTGGGAATTAATAAAACGTAAGGCTTCATGATCCGAAAGAAACACAAATTTCTTGGAAAGAAGATAGTGTCTCCAATAGTGCAAACTTCAGACCACCGCATAAAATTCCCTATCGTAATTGGAATAGTTTAATTTAGCCCCGGATAACTTCTCACTAAAATAACATATGGGGTGACCCTCTTGACTTAATACTCCTCCAATCCCAATCCCGGACGCATCACATGCTAATTCAAACACCTTAGAGAAATCCGGTAAGCGTAGGAGGGGTGCTTCCGTCATAAGAGTTTTGATCGTTTGGAAGGCATGAGTGGCGGATTTAGTCCATTTGAAATCACTCTTCTTCATGCACTTGGGTTCCGGCCACTCTCTAATAACTTGCATCTTTTTCGGGTCGACTCTAATGTTGTCCGCTCCTACAATATATCCTAAGAACTCAACCTCACGGACAAGAAACGTACATTTTTTCAAATTAAAAAATAGTTTTTCGTTCCTTAAAGTAGTTAAGACGGTCCTCAAGTGATTTGTATGTTCGGTGGACGTCAAGCTAAACACCAAGATGTCGTCAAAATACACTACCACGAATTTTCCCATGAAGGGTTGGAATATTTGAGTCATCATCCGAGAGAATGTGCTTGGTGCATTAGAAAGCCCGAATTGCATGACAAGCCACTCATATAAACCATCCTTAGTTTTAAACGCCGTCTTCCATTCGTCCCCTTCCCGAATTCTAATTTGATGGTAGCCACTCCTAAGATCTAACTTGGAAAAGATCGTGGCTCCGGCAAGCATATCTAAAAGATCATCCAATCGGGGAATAGGGAACCTATATTTAATAGTGATCTTATTAATCTCCCTACTACCGACACACATTCTCCAAGTGCCGTCTTCTTTTGGGGCTAATAGGGCCGGAACGGCACATGGGCTTAAACTATGACGGATGAACCCTTTAGTTAAGAGTTTCGATATTTGAGTTTGAAGCTCTTGGTGTGCCGTCGGGTGGAGCCTATAATAGGGCTGATTTGGGAGTGAGGAACCCGGGACGAGATCTATGGCATGTTGGATGTCATGTAGTGGCGGTAAGATGGGGGGTAACTTGGCCGGATACACATCTTTATACTCATCCAACAATTGTTTTAATTCCTCTGGAATATCATCTAATTTATCACCATCCCCCTTACTATTCATGAGCACTAACGCATAGATCACTCCATCTAGAAATGGGTCGCGGGTGAACTCCTTTCTTCCTATTAAGCTCAAGGTTTTCTTCTCCACGGGTACAATGGTATCCTTGGACGGAATAGTGGATCCTTAGGTGGAGTTGGTTTAAGGGTAATAATTTTCCCTTTAAACTTAAACTCATAAGTATTAGCCCTACCGAAGTGAGTCATGTCGTGGTCATATAGCCAAGGCCGTCCAAGAAGGACGTGACATGCATCCATGGGGATGACATCACACCATACTTGCTCGGAATAAGATTTGATGTTAAGGGGAACTAGACAACGCTTCGTGATAGGAAAAGAAGTCTTATTTACCCAAGCTACATGATAAGGTTGGGGGTGGGGTTCGGCAACTAAAGACATCCTCGCAACCGCACTCTCCGAAACGACGTTCATACAACTCCCACTATCGATGATAAGCTTACATAACTTCTCTCCACTCTTAAAGATCATCGAAAAGAGGGTCGTCCTATTCCAATCGTTTGGCGTTCGGGGAGCCGTCAAGATACAACGCATAACCATGAGGTTATGTTCATCCTCCAAATCACTCGGGACTCCCTCAACATCGGACTCCTCGTCGGCTTCATAAATTATTTCAGCCGGGTCGTTAGGAGCCTCCAATAAAGCTAAGGCCTTAGGCTTTGTGAGGCATTCGCTCGCGTAATGCCCTTGAACTCCACAAGCATAGCATGTGACATTCGTCTTGTTAACTCTCCCAATTGGCACTCGCTCTCCGGTTGGATTCTTAGAATTCCTAGCGGTGATGACTATCGAATTTGTGTCGGTAGCTTTAAACTTTCCTTTGTCTTTATACGTGGACTTTTCCTTTTGGAAATACTTCGCTTTATACTTGAGAGCGATATTTTTCTCAATGTCCAAGGCCGCGTTGTACGTGGTGTTTATATTCGTATGTCCATAACGCAAAAGCTTGCGCTGAATATCCGGATCCAACCCCTTCCGAAACCTCGAGAGAGTCACTTCGGGCATCTCCTTAACGTCGCAGCGTACTAACATATCCTTAAGTTTAGCCATGTAATCAGACACCGACTGACTCCCTTGCTTAAGAGAGGCTAAGTCGTCAAACAGTTGTGTACGGTAATACCTGGGGACGTATTGATCCGACAATATCGCTTTCATAACCTGTCAACCAATTGGTGGCAAACCCTCAAGTGCTCTCATGCGTCTCTCCTCGTTGAGCCAATATACCTTGACCCGGTCTAGCAACTTTAGCCTAGCGACTTGGACCTTTTGCCTATCGGTTAAATTGTGTCACTCGAAGTAGCACTCGATATCCATTATCCAATTCAGAATTTGGGGCTGCCCCATTCTGTCGTAAGTAGGGGCTTCTATACGAATGGCTTTCGTGATGTTGAAGTGTTGAACTCTTGTGGAGCTCGATTATAATAGTGCGGACCACGTGGTGTAAGGTCATCGTAGTCCTCCTCAAATCGATGAGGATAACGGAGCTGGTGGTGGTTCGGGGGGTGAAGATTAATTGGTAGAGGGGGATTAAGAGGGACTGGTGGAGCCGCTCTAGCAGGCGTAAGTTGAGCGATCATGTCCCTTAACTCATTCATGCGACGCTCTTGATTCACGATGTGCTCATTAAACTCTTGTCGAAGAGCCTCAATGGGAGTTGGGTCTTGACCTCCATGTCGCTCGTCCCCCATATTGGAAGAAGAGGGTGTGTACTCAGTGCCGTGCCTTGTGTGCATACAGATTTGTTTTTTCTGCACTAAAAGAGGCCTAAACACCCTGACTGGCCAAAATTTTAGAAGAAATAATTTTTTTCCCGCCCGATCGATGGACTAAACTGTTTTTTTAAAAAAAATTAAATTCTTCCTAAGGTGAAGAGAGCGTACCAGAAAAAAATTGAGTTCGAAGAAAAATTCAGATTTTAACCCGCTATTGGCACACCAAAAATAGTGATTTTGCTGAAATACAGGTTTTGCTGACTTTGTTTTGCGAAAACGAAGCCTACTCAAGCGGAGAAGGATTGCGCCGATTTAGGAACCGGCACGAACCTCGCTTTGATACCAAATTGATGTAGGCTACCAGGGCGAATTGTCCGGCACGTTCTAGCGACTAAATCTACGTACCCGCACACGTTCTAATTTTAGTAACACTACACGCAAGCGCAGCCACGTTTTAGATGAACATTTATCGTCACACAACGACTTGAGGATCGCTAACCCCCTTAGGATCAAATAGTGACTAGAGGCCACTATCCTTTCCGGCGAAATGAACCCACACGGTTCGGTCGAGTGAAGTCGTACCAAGGAGATCCACCAAAGAAATGATTCGGAAAGAGGTTGTTCTCCCCCGACTAAGAAAAACCAAAGGTCACCACCCTTCTTCGAATGCGAGAAACTTAGAGAATCCAATACGAAACCAAATGGAAATACTTCGATGATTAAAATTTTAGATTTCACACCAAAACTTTCGCACAAGAAATATGCGATGGATGTAGAAGAAAACACACAAGATAGAGAAGAGGAATCGTTACCCCAACTCGTAGATAGTTTCACGTGGAGAATCGCTCAACCACGGTTCCGCCGGAATCACACCGGAAGAAGCTTTTCACGTCCACCTTCAACGGAGTCACACCGCGAAGTTCCAACGCCGGAAGAGGAGGGCCTGCACTTGGCCGAAATCCTCAAGAGGGAGGAGGAATGGGAGGGGCGGCAGCAATGAGAGAGTTCTCCAAAAGCTGAAATTAAGTTTTAGATTTTTCTTTTTTTTTCTACTTAAAATCAAGGGAGTGGATGTCTTATATATGACCCACTCTAAATAAAGTTCATACATAAAATATTCAGATTTTAAGAGCTATTGGAGGCTAAATGCAGGCCACCAATTAAACAAAAATAAGAAAAAAATTGTTATCCGCAGCCCGGCAGTTTTTATGACAACAACGTCACTTGATGGCATTATCTTGCGAACGAAGATTGTAGTGGTGAGAGGTGCGGTGCCGCGCTCCCGCGTCTTTATTTCGCCGTAGATCTTTGCTTTGTAGTGGTGGCGTGTCATCCGTTAGCGCTTCCACATCAACGGCCGCGGGTTGGAGAGGGTCGGCTCCGTCACCCGGACTGCCCGATCACCCACTTTTACTTCACAAATTTCAACAAAAACTCAATCTCTGTTACAAGTCCAAAGATAATCGAAGGCAAAATTGAGCAAAAAAACCTTTACAGCAAAGACAAGCAACAACTCTGAGAGAACTTCCATTCTTCTTGCTAAAGAACACCCCTGGTAGCAACAATGGCGAAGACATGCAAAAAACTTTGACGGCCAAAATCTGGAGCGTAATCCCCTTGGGAGTAGGGCAAGCCCTATTTAGGAAAAGAAGGGATGCAATCAAAGCCCTTGGATCAAGTACCAAGTGATCCGACAACAATAATTGCACCCAAATTTCAACAACCAATGTCCGTCACCTCATCTCAGCGCCACCCAGGACACACTACCTTCACGCTGATATTGCTGAGAAGGCTGAGACCTGGTCTCGCAGGTACCGCAAAGACCGCTGAGATCCATCACTCTGGTACCGCTGAAACCGCTGAGGCCCATCACACTGGTACCGCTGAGAACGCTGAGACCAAACCTGATCCCATTATGATCTGATTTTCTGAATCCTACGACTCTTTAGGGGCTAAACCTCAACAGTTTTAAACCAGCAAAAAAACTTTTTGAAGCGTAGAAGAGTTTTCTGCGCAGCAAGCGGATTTTCTGGAGTGAAACCGCAAAGCATTCCAAAGGAGCTTTCTGGAATGGAACAATAGAGCTTTCTCGAATGGAACAATAGAACTTTTTGCGCAACAAAAATATTTTTTTGGAAGGGAATCACATAACAGAATTTATGCGGGAAAAACAAAGTTTGTGGGTGTGGAATCACAGAGTTTTCTCCGCTGCAAACGTAGTTTTCTGGAGTGGATTCATAGAACTTTTTGCACGACAAACATCCCTTTCTAGAGTGGTTTCGAATCCTCAATATTGTACTTGGAATTTTTCAGACCGGGCGTTTTTTTTTCTTTTCTTGTTTTTTTCGCATAAAAATTATGTTGTCAACTCTTTTGTCTGTTTACGCATTCGGCTCACTCTAAGCTAAGGCGACCCGACTCGACCGATTTGTGATAGCGTTGAGCAGCCCGCAATATAGGTACTTATTTTTAATAAATATTCCTGCGGTAAATTCTAAACAAAGTTTTCTATAAAGCATATTTTGATTAATTATTAAATTGCTTAATGTAGATTAGAGAGATACACAATTACACATATGTCTAACGATTATGAATTATTGGCTACGGTGAAAAACATAGGGTGCTGTTATTAACAAACTCACTTTCGTTCCTAGCAAATCAGGAAAAAACAGATTCAGTCATTTTTTGCTTTTTTTTCTTTTCCCAAAAATTACTACTAGCAAACCAACATTGCTTTTTGGCAATTTTTTCAATTTTGAATTTCGAGCCTCAAATATTTCTCATTTGAAAAAGTGATCAACATGAAAGTTGTAGATCTCGATGAGATATACAACTTTCATGTTGATCATTTTTTGATTTGAAGCCGTTTAGGCCTCCAATTTGGGCCCTAAAAAAGATATGCACGGAACGTACAGATTTTCGGCGTGACTTTTTTCAGGGCCCAAATCGGGGGTCTAAACGGCTTCAAATCAAAAAGTGTTCAACATGAAAGTTGGAGATCTCGTCGAGATCTACAACTTTCATGTTGAACACTTTTTGATTTGAAATCGTTTATTCCCTCGATTTGACTCCCGAAAAAAGTCACGATGTGGCGTCCGTACATATGTACGACGTAACTTTTTTCAGGGGCCAAATCGGTGGTCTAAAGTGGTTCAAATAAAAAAGTGTTCAACATTAAAATTGTAGATCTCGTCGAGATCTACAACTTTCATGTTGAACACTTCTCATGAAATTGTAGGTAGAAGACGCAGTTCAAAATGACGTATATATTTTTATGTACACTTAACTCGTATATACAACACATCCTTATAGGAATTGGAAATCAAATATATTTTTAAACCGACCAATATTTTGTTTAAAGATTTTTGTGCAGATAATGATATTTTGTTGAAAAAAATAGTTTTGGACATACTAAATATTTGCGGCATTTTGACTCATCTATAATATTAACATAAGTGGTTGAATGAATACATTTGAAATCATTTGTAATGTCATAATATGCAGCGGGTTATTTTGAAAGAATGAATGTTTTAAACAAAGTTTAATTATTTTTAAAAAAATTATGCTGGTTTGCTAGTAACAAAATAGTTTTCAAATAGCCATTTTGAAAAATGAGAGTTTGCTAATAGTAATGATTTGCTAGAAATCAAACTGAATTTGCTAGTAACAGCACCCAAAACATAAAGAGAATTATACTAACTATTTCTGAAGATTAATTAGTAGCTGACTATGATAATCAAATATTTCTCTTTTATAATCAATACAAGTGCAGGCTTGGGGCTCCGTCCTACGGCCAACAACGAGAATACTCCGATCTCATGATGGTATATGGGTGGCCTTCAATGCCCCGCGCGACAGCTCTTTGGCTATTGTATTGCCTCAGCTCCATGACGCACCTGTCGCTCGCAAATTTCTGTGCGTTATATTTCGCTCATCGCTCATTTTTTCTGCATGCACGGGGCTTGCAAGCGACATGAAGAACACACTTTTTATTGTAGATAATGAATTTTGATTATATAAAAAGACATTTTTAAAATTAAAAGAAAACACATGAATTAAATAAATTGAATATTTATAATATAGAAGAATAAAATTAGAATTGATCCGCACCAGAATTAGTAGGCACTGTTGCGGGTCACCCGATTTTACTCTGGTCTAGAGAATCGGACTGTCTTAGCTCAGATTCGGACTAGGCGCACAATCAGTCAATGAAGATCAGCAGCAGTGAAAGGAAGCTTATTTTACCATGGAAAACCCGAAAAGTGTGAAAAAACATGTGGTCGGATCTGTGTCGGGCCGATCAAAATCCACTATTTAGTTTTGAGTTTACAAGTTTTGAAAGTTTCATCGGAGGATGACAGGTCGTCGCTCTGTTTACAAGCCTTGAATACAGAAAGAGCAGAAGAAACGAAGTCTCAGAGCTTGGATGCGAGCATCCTTGAAGAGAGAAATGCTAAGTCCTTAAAACCTTCGAGTGCCTTCTTACGAGCGTCCCTGAAGAGGGAAATGCTAAGTCCTTGAAGCCTTGCTGGGTCTTCACACGAGCGTCCGCGAGAGCGCTCTCCAGTGCCTTCTTCCGGGCACACAAAAACGTCCAAGTGAGTGTCAGATGTTATGCATGCTAGAGAGAGATAGCGGAGCAAGTTCCATGCGGAGAAACGATCTAAGTCTCATATTCTCGCTGGAAAATCTCAGAGTTTTCTCTAGTCTCTGTAATTGTTTGTCTTCAAATGAATGTCTGTGAGCTTATTTATAGTTTTCTAGAGAAACATGCTGATAATTTTGTTGTTTTTTCTACTGCGCGAGGGCGTAACGCACGTGCGTTATTTGTGTTTGGTTCTTCTCCTCTTTTGAGGTGATTTTGGGTCTCTTTGAGCGAGCGCGGCTCACCCGGCCTGAATGCACTGCTTAAGTATTTCAAATCCTACCGATTTGACTTACATAATTCAGGGGGAACCTCATTAGGCACGAGAATCATTTTTTTGGGGCGGAAAGACTTGACTCTGTTGAATTTTCACAAGATGCTCAGCAAGATAGCCCAAACGCCAAATTAATATCTTTGGAACTACCCAGATCACAACTTGAACAAGCGGAAGACAGGAAGATAACTCAAGCAATCAAAGTGCATAGACAGAAACAAGCAGATCAAAAATTTATCAATCTTCTTTACAGAGCGAGATATACGTGGCGAGACATGATTTCGCCAGTACAGAAAAAACAGAAACTACAATCAATTCGGGCGGACAAAAACACTGAGACCGCCGAGGCCGCCTACCCGCAGAGACCGCCCGAACTGAGCTGAAGCCGAACTGAACACGGAGTCCGCCAATACCACGAGGTCGCGCGGACACGCCGTTTTTCACAGAGCTGCCTGCTGCTTCTAAACTGAGGAACAGACCGCCTACCCGCTGAGACCGCGAGGTCGCGCGGACAGGTTATTGAACTGGGAAGTTGATGCAGAAAACTGGTAACCGATGAAAGTAGTCCGCTAACTTTACTGAGCCTGACCGAGGCCAAAACCAAGCTCCTAGTTTCACAGTGCTAGTCGTGTCACCTGCACACAGCAACCGGTTAAGCAAATCAACCCGCGCGGATACCAAAAACGAGTCCGCAGCCTTAACCCATGTCCAACTTATTGTTCACTCTGTTCTCAAATGACGAGCCGGGGGGTCCTATTTATAGGCGGGGTGAAGAGTGTGATCACCGCCCTATGAGATAGGCTAACCGCCCCTTGATTGCAGCTAGCACTACCTGTCCGCCGAGTCCGCACCGACAAGCCGGTTCGCGAACAGATCGCCAACCCCCAAGAGCGCCACCAGCTGAGCACCAATGCAGTCTGCATGGAGAAAAGGACACAACATCTGTCCGCACGCACAAGTCCACGACCACAGGTAAACTGCCCGGTCACAGAGGACTATGCGAACACCAACTCAGCTCGCAATGTCCACGACCACAGGCAAACCGCCCGATCACAGCGGACAAAGCGGAAACCCTGGACTTCACAGAAGTACAAGTCCAGACAACAAGCTCACGCGAGCTCGGCGGACACCAAGACAGTCTGGCAGCTCCAAGGCCAGATCGCTACCAGATTGCGGCTCACCGCAACTCCAGATCAACCGCTGATCGCGCGGATTCCAAACCTCAGTCCGCACAGACCGCGGAAACCATCCCGCACTACTCAGCCAGGCACTGCCGGACTCGACCAGTTCGCGCAGTCCGCGCAACCAATCCGCAAAGACAGCCAACACCAGTCCGCCGATCTCCAGCTCCAGTCCGCGCAGACAGACCGCCTTGACCGCCCAGGCCGCCCGAACAACCCGATCATCCACTTTCACTTCACAAATTTCAACCTGCTCGGATTAAAAAAAAACTATCTTAAAATCAAAATATTTTAAATTATTTAAAATGAGTTTCAAAAAAAATATAGCCATTAAATTAAAAAAAATAAGAGAATTAGAATTATGCATGTTGCGTAGAAATGTTTTTATAGAATAATATTGAAGTACGGATGTAGAGAGCGATATTATAGACATCACGAAGATTTATTTAGCACCGAATTTATCCAGCTAGCCGAATGAAGTATTCGCATCTGGGACGTCATTCCACTGGCCTTAAAAAATTAAACGATCCAGACGTTGCCACGTAATCCGACCAATTTGGACTTATCCTGCCTATCGTTAAAAGCACCACTCCACCAAAACGTTGACACCCCCCCCAAAAACATTCACTACAATTTATTTTCATTAAATTCTCTCTTCCTTGTCGTAAGGGCTTACGATTTCTAACGCGTATTAAATTTAGGCGATTATTAATGGCATCCGACTATTCATAACTAATCATTAAAAAAAGACACACACAACATTGCTTGTTTTTAACCTCAACTCAAAATTTAAAACCCTAATTCTTCGTGCATTATATTTTAGGTCACGCACTCACGTATCTCTCTTTGAAGCTGCCTGACACGTTCTTCCCCGAGTAACAATGAGGTGCGACAAGTCAAATATTGAATTGTTGTTACATTATTTAAAACTTCTAAATTGTGATTGACATTAGGGTGCGACAAACAAAAATCGAATTGCACTTAACAATTGCCTTAAGCCGCATCCGAAACCAATGAAATGACACCTTTTTGTGCCTTCTTTTTCTTCTTATGTTTGATATTTGGGATACAAGGAATAGAAAATAAAGAAATCACACCATACTAATTGTTGCGGGCAAATTCGGCGTCCCGGTCGGACCGGAATAAACTGGACCGTCTTAGCTCTCGGGACGGCGAGCGCGCACACAGTGAGTGAAAAGAGCGAATTGACACAAGATGTTTTTACATGGAAAAACCCCTCAGCTGGGTAAAAAACCACGTGACCGGATCTGTGCCGGTCAAAGTTCACTATCTGCTCACGTTTACAGGGCGTTTGGGGAATCGAGGGTGACAGACCACTCCTCGTTACAACTTAGAAGTGAGAGAATTTACAGACTCGCAACGGGCAACAGACTGAGCCGAAGGAGTGTTAAATGCTAACTTGGTGGCTGGTGTGCTTGAGCACTAGCGATGGTCGTCTTCTTCCCTTCTCCACGCACTTATGGACTTGACTCGTAGGCGGCTTGAAGATGACCCGAGGGAGGAGTTCGACAGAGCTTTGGCCTGAGGAAGAAGAATACTTCGGAGTCAAAAGGGAGAGAAATAAGCAGGCCTGGGGGTCCTTTTATAGCCTCCAGGAAGTGGTTATGGCAGCCCCCACTAACTTGGTGGTTTAGTGGCTGGTTACCTGTAGATCGGACGACGACGGATGCTCTGTAGTGATCGGACGGTGGCGAACGTGCAAATGGCGGTGGCGGTTGGCGGTGGCGGCGGCCGGTGGCGATAAGTGGTGGCGGCCGTCCGCGGGCGGCGACGGCGGAGGCGGCGGTGGCCGGCGGCGGGCAGCGGTAGGCGGCAGCGGCCGACAGCGGCGGTGGTAGTTGGCGAGTGGGAGGCCCCCATGATCTCTCCTATTGTGGTGGAGATCATGGGGAGTGGGTTGACCGATCAAACCCACGATCTCCACAATAAGAGGGATCATTTGGGAGATTGTTAAGTGCACACTCAAGTCTATAAATGGGGCTTCATCCTCATCAATTGCCCCCCAGATCCTCTGTTGTCGGAGGTTGGCACAAGCGAGAGAACAAAGATTTTCCCTCATTCCTTTCGACTATGACGACATCCAGCTATAGACCAGAAACGTCCGTGAGCGGCGCCCGGCAAGCCCAGGTAACGTCATGTTAAAAAATCTGTGCGGGAGAGGGCGGACGGTGTGCCCATGGTCGGACGACGTGCCCATGGACGGACGGCGCGACGACGTGAAAACACGCGGGCACGTGAGGGGGGCGCGGACTAAGTTGCGCGGGGCGCGCATCCGGTCGCGCGCGCGCTTGATCGCTCGCAACAGTACGCGCACACCTGTAGCGTGCCATACAGGGAAAAGAGCGAATTCTCACAGACGGCGTCAAACTGTTGCGGGCAAACTCGGCGTCCCGTTCGGACCGGAATAAACTGGACCGCCTTAGCTCTCGGGACGGTCGAGCGCGCACACAGTCAGTGAAAAAAACGAATTGACACAAGATGTTTTTACGTGGAAAAACCCCTCAACTGGGTAAAAAACCACGTGACTGGATCTGTGCCGGTCAAAGTCCACTATCTGCTCACGGTTATAGGGCGTTTGGGGAATCGAGGGCGACAGATCGCTCCTCGTTACAACTTAGATGAGAGAAAGAATTTCTTGACTCGCAACGGGCAACAGGCTGTGTCGAAAGAGTGCTAAATGCTAACTTGGTGGCTGGTGTGCTTGAGCGCTGACGGTGGTCGTCTTCTTCCCTTCTCCGCGCACTTAGGGACTTGGCTCGTAGGCGGCTTGAAGATGACCCGAGAGAGGAGTTCGGCAGAGCTCTGGCCTGAGGAAGAAGAAGACTCTGAAGCCAAAAAGGTGAGAAATGAGGAGGCATGTGGCTCTTTTTATAGCCTCCAGGAGGTGGTTATAGCGGGCTCCTCCACTAACTTGGTGATTTTGTGAGTGGTTACCTGTAGATCGGACGACGACGGATGCTCTGTAGTGATCGAACAGTGGCCAACCTGCAAGCGGCGGCGGCGGGCGGTGGCGGCGGTCGGTGGCGGTAAGCGGCGGCGGCGGCCATCTGCGTGCGGCGGCGGCGGCGGGCGGCGGCGGCCGATGGTCGGCGGCCGGCAGCGGCTAACGGCGGCCGGCGGCGGCGGTAGTTGGCGAGTGGGAGGCCCCCATGATCTCTCTTATTGTGGTGAAGATCATGGGGAGTGGGTTAACCGGTCAAACCCATGATCTGCATAATAAGAGGGATCATGGAGGAGATGGTTAAGTGCACACCCGAGTCTATAAATGAGGTTTCATCCCCATCACTAATTAAAGTAAAAAAAATAATAATGACAACAATCTTTGTAAACTAATTAATGAACGCTCTTTAATGAAATAAGGGTGCCCGCTAATTGTTCTAAGAACGAATTCTTTACAAAGACAATCTTAGCATAATCATCTTGACAACACGAATCTCACCAACATTCCAAGAAACTTTGAAAAATTAAGCACAGTTTAATTGTAATGATCCAAAATGTCAGATCTACGGATAAATTTTCGTCTAAATGAAGCATATTGTGTTAAGATAATTTACTCATAAGTGTGAAAGAGACTATCCAATTTTGACAGTGTTTTCAAGCATTTGTTTCATGATAAGTATGAAAAGTAGTAGCCGAATTTGACCTGAAAATCAACATGTGCACTTAATGAAAGATTCTAGGAAATTGTCTAAAGTAAGCGTTATGTCAAATGATATGTGTTTTTGACCGATGGAAGATTCATCCACATGTCATCTATCACCTCTATCTCCTTGGTTTTGGCCCTATAAATAGTCATGAAGGAGAGGGGGGTAAGACATCAACTTCTTTTCAAACTCGAGAATTGAAAGATTTCTAGAAAGCCCTTTGCGACAATTATCTTAGTTTGAGAGAGCTTTCGAACGGTGTTCTACAACGTTGACGAGGAATACTTTGCCTACACCGATTTGATCTGGAGCAGATTTGAGCAAATATTCAAAGAGACATCTTGAAGAGGATATGCGTAATCCTTCTCGTCCGCCACTGTCGGTAACTTGCATTTTTTCTGTTACTATTTATTGTATTACGTAGTGCGAATCTAATGAAGATCTTGTATGAATCGAGGAGGGAAAGCCTTGTGATTGCCTATTATTCTCATACATTTTTAGTGGAGGCTTTTCGGGTGGACTCCGATCGTCTCGTGGTTTTCATCCAATTGGATTTCCACGTTAAATCTCTGTATCACTTTTATTGATGTTATTTTGTGTTGTGTTTGGGTTGTGTATCGGCATATCGCTAAGTGGTTGTGCATGTAGTTGCTTGAACTAATTTGCAGGTGCTCTGGTTGGGCTTGCGTGCTCTCTAGCATAACAAGTAGTATCAGAGCTAGGTTCATTATCAGAGCAGATATCGGGCTGACATGTTTGAGATTAGAGACGAGTCGATCGGATATTTCGGGTTAGTGATCGGGTGCAGTAGGTGACGACCATTGGTCTGCTCCCTATCTTCTTTGGGTTCTTTCTTTGAAATAGTCAGCTCAGAGAACTGAGCTCAGTTTGATTAGTGATAGAGCACGAGGGAGTCTACCTCAAGTTAAGGCTCCGAGCAAATGGTTATATTGAACGATGCGAATTACCACCAATGACACTTACTGATGGAAGATCTCATCTACGTCAAGGGCTGACATGATCTTATCTTTAAGGAAATGCCTAAAGACAGATCCAAATAAGTGGAAGGTAGAGCACCAAAAGTTTGTGAATACATTATACGATTTATAGAACCGAACGTCTACAACCATGTTGTCAGTATCGTCAATGCAAAAATACTTTAGAAGACTCTTGAGATATTATATGCCAAAAGTACTAGCATCGATAAGTTATATCTACTGAAGAAGCTTGGAGAGTTTAAGTATAGAGATGGCTCACCTATTTTGGATCACGTGAACGAGTTCGAAGGTATTATTGATCAACTCACTGCAATGAAAGTGACCTTCGAGGATGAGGTCAACGAACTATGACTATTGAAGTATCTTTCAGACTCTTGTGAGATGGTAAGAGTTTCTCTAATCAACTCATCTCCTTGTGGCATCATTAATATAGAGATTGCCAAGAGTGACATTCTAATTGAAGAAGTGAGAAGGAAATCTTAGGGGATATCAGTCTCTTCTTCACGAGCTGATATCCTCTTTACTGAGCCCAAGGGGAGAGGCAGGAACAAGAGTAGGGAATGAATAGTGAGAGGAGTCAAAATAGAGGGAAGTCTAGGTCTCGCTACCAAAATATGGAGTGTCACACTTTCAGAGATGGTGTATCCACATCCCTATAATAAAGAAGGCTGAGTCACATTAACTAGAAACGCCTAAGATGTCTCGCCAAGAAGAAGATGATATCTGATTTATATGTGGATCAGTTGGAAAGATACGACCACTGCATGGCTGGGAAGCAGAATATAGTATCTTTCTAGAGCCACACTTCCACCAAGAGATCCGAGCCACTAGAGCTCGTTCATACTGATGTTTGTGTACCACTAAAGGTCTAGACGAGTGGAGGATCGTCTTTCTTTGTGATATTCATTGATGATTATTGGTCTCTTTGATGAGTACTGTAGAGAGCAAGAGATCAGACATACAAAGACTCTGCCCAAGACGACGCAGCTGAATGACGTAGTTGAAAGAATGAATAAAACTTTGATGGAGAGGATGAGGTGCTTGCCGTCTGAGTCAAAGCTACCTAACATGTTTTGGGGTGAGTCTTTATATGCAATTGCACACGTTATCAACCTCTCTCCCAGTTATGCATTATAAGAGGATGTTCATGATAGGGTCTGGTATGGGAAGGACCCTTCATATAGTCACTTGAGGGTCTTTAACTGTAAAGCCTTTATGCACATCCCTCGGGACCAAAGATCGAAGTTGGATTCCAAGACCCGACAATTCATATTTCTGGGATATGGACATAGTGAAGAGCTTAGCTATAGGTTCTTTGATCCAATTGAGAAGAATAAGAAGACCGACTCTCACACTGATGTAGAGTCCCCTATGATTGAAAGTGATGATACTAAGAAGGCTGCAGAGCCTGAGCCGATATGTGGCACTGAGCCACTTCCAAATCATGAGGATGCTATTGATTAAGAGACTACAGAGGAAATCACTAATGATGTGCCTATACCAATAGTTGAGCACGCTCCACGAAGGTATAATAGAGTTAGACACCCATTTTCGAGATACTCTACTATCGAGTATATTCTATTGACTGATGCTAGGGAGCTTAAGTGCTTTGATAAAGTAGTGCAGATTTTAGAGAAAAAAGAATGGATGGTTGCAATGCAGCAGTAGATGCAGTCTCTACAAGAAAATCATACATATAAATTGGTGAGATTGCCTAAGAACAAGAAGGATTTGAATAATCGATAGATTTTCAGAGTAAAGTAGGGAGACCCCTCGACACCACTCAGATATAAGGCTTGATTAGTGGTGAAGAGCTTAGTCAGAAATAGGAAGTTGATTTTGATGAGATCTTCTCTCCTATTGAGAGATGTAATCTATCTAGGTAGTTCTTAACCTTGCTGCGAGGCTAGACCTAGAGATCGAGAAGATGGATGTCAAGATCGCGTTTTTACATGACAATCTTGAGGAGGAGCTATATATGGAGCAGCTTGAAGGTTTTATGATCAAGGAAAAGAAGAGTCTAGTCTGTCGCTAGAAGAAGAGTTTGTATGGCCTGAAGCAGACCCTGTGATAATGTTACAAGAAGTTCAATGCTTTTATGGGGGAGATCGACTTCAAGAAGACCACTCTTGATCACTGTGTGCTCGTGAAGCAATATGTTCTAGATGATTTCATCTTCTTAATCCTATATATATATGGCATATTGATAGTTGGTAGGAGCACTGCTCGTATTACCGAGCTGAAGCAACAATTAAGCTTCACATTTGCAATGAAAAACTTGGGAGCTGTGAAGACCATCCTAGGGATACATATTCAGAGAGATTGATGTTCTAAGTTACTTTGGTTATCACAAGAGAGAGATATTAGGAAGGTGCTACAAAGATTCAGTATGGATCAAGCGAAGAAGGTGAGCATGTCGCTTGCAGCTCACTTCAGACTTACTACTAACCAATGCCTAAGCACAGCTGAGGAGAAAGAGGAAATGCAGAAGGTCCCCTATGCTTCTGCAAATGGCAATCTTATATACGCGATGGTGTGCACTTGCCCTGATATAGCACATGCGATTGACACTGTTAGTAGATTTCTCTCCAACCCCGGGAGAGAGCATTGGAACTTTGTGAAGTGGATTCTAAGGTACATATATGGGACGTCAGACTTGACGTTAAAGTTCAGATGTAGTGATCCAGAGATACTGGGTTACACTGATGTTGATATGACTGGAGATTTGGACTCCATATGATCGACTTCTGGGTACCTGATCCTATTTGCAGGGAGAGTTATGTCATGGCAGACAAGACTACAAAAGTGCGTCGTACTGTCTACTATGGATGCAGAGTTCATTACAGTCACTGAGGCAGGGAAAGAGCTTCTTTGGATAAAGCATTTCATTAAGGAGTTGAGTTTCACTTAGGAGTGATACACATACCCATGTGATAGTCAGAGTGCAATTCATTTGGGGAAAAACCCTTCCTTTCACGCGAGGTCCAAACATATTGACATGCGGTATCAGTGGATACACGATACTCTAGATCAGAAAGAGCTAGATTTGTAGAAGGTGCACACAGATGATAATAAAATAGATATTCTTACGAAGACCGTATTAAGACAGAAGTTCGAGCACTGTGTGAGGATTGTCGGCTTGACGGTTCTCTCTATATAAAGCAAATGGGAGAATAAGTTGTTGGGTATAGTTCTCATCCTTTGTGGAGAAAACTGTTAGATTCGAGTCTTTCTAAATCAAATTTGGTTTAACTGACTGAATATGGAGACATGTTGATGGAGGACCTGACGGGTGGCAAATTGAAGACTTAGGGGAAGATTGTCAGAATGACAAATTTTCTTCACTTAGTCGAAAAGGGGGAGATTTGTTAAAATAATTTTTTCCTAAATGTGAAAGAGACTAGTCAACTTTGACCGTATCTTCAAGCATATGTTTCATGACAAGTATGAAAATGAGTAGCCCTCTTTGACCTGAAAACCAACATGTGCTCTTAAAAAAGCTTCTAGAAAATTGTTCAAAGAAAACTTCATGTCAAATGTCAAATGACATGTGTTTTTGACCGAGGGAAGTTTCATGGAAGCTTCATCCGCATGTCATCTACCACCTCTACCTCCTTGGTTATGACCCTATAAATAGGCATGAAGGAGGAGGGGTAAGACATCCGCTTATCTCCAAACTCAAGAATTGAAATATTTCTAGAAAGGCCGTTGCGACAATCATCTTAGTTTGGGAGAGGATATGTGAAACTCTCTCGTCCGGCACCGTCGCTAACTTGCAGTTTTTCTGTTACTATTTATTTTATTATGTAGTGCGAAACTAGTGAAAATCTTGTATGGATCGAGAAGGGAAAGCCCTGTAATTGTCTATTATTCACATAGATTTTTAGTGCGACTTTCCGGATTGGACTCCGATCGTCCCGTGATTTTCATCCTATTAGGTTTCCAAGTTAAATCTCTGTATAACTTTTATTATTGTTATTTTGTGTTGTGTTTTGGTTGTGTATCGGCATACCGTTAAACAGTTGTACAAATGTTGAAACCAAAAACTTGGTCTCTGTGAAGTCCGACCCTTGGGGAAGGGGTGACCTCACACCTACTACACTTGGAAGAATGTCACGGACCAAAGACTTGGGAAACTAGGAACAGACCCTCGGCTCTAGCGCGGAGGTCCCACCACACACCCGGAAGGTCACAAGAACACTTCCCCTCCCTTACCAATGAGAGCTGGGTACCTTGGAGAGTTCTCTCAACTCTACCAAGAGAAAAGCTAGGGAGGAGGAAGCCAAAAGCCAATGCCTCTCCAAAGGTACCCAAGGGGGTCTATTTATAGTTTTTCCAAGTCTTGAGGATAAAATGACCGAAATGCCCCTACGACCAATTGGCCTTGAGCTCGGCGGATTGGGGAGCTCGGCGGCTTGGGGAGCTCGGCGGCCTGGGGAGCTCGGTGGCCTGGTGAGCTCGGCGGCCTGGTGAGCTCGGCGGACTGGGGAGCTCGGCGGCCTGGGGAGCTCGGCGGCCTGGGGAGCTCGGCGGACTGGGGAGCTCGGCGGCCTGGTGAGCTCGGCGGCCTGGTGAGCTCGGCGGCCTGGTGAGCTCGGCGGCCTGTTGAGCTCGGCGGCTTGGGGAGCTCGGCGGCCTGGGGAGCTCTACGGCCTGGGGAGCTCGGCGGCCTGGTGAGCTCGGCGGACTGGGGAGCTCGGCGGCCTGGGGAGCTCGGCGGACTGGGGAGCTCGGCGGTCTGGGGAGCTCGGCGGCCTGGGGAGCTCGGCGGCCTGGTGAGCTCGGCGGCCTGGTGAGCTCGGCGGACTGGTGAGCTCGGCGGACTGGGGAGCTCGGCGGCCTGGGGAGCTCGGCGGCCTGGGGAGCTCGGCGGCCTGGGGAGCTCGGCGGCCTGGGGAGCTCGGCGACCTGGTGAGCTCGGCGGACTAGAGAGCTCGGCGGCCTGAGGAGCTCGGCGGACTAGGGAGCTCGGCGGCCTGGGGAGCTCGGCGGACTGGGGAGCTCGGCGGCCTGGTGAGCTCGGCGGCCTGGTGAGCTCGGCGGCCTGGTGAGCTCGGCGGACTGGTGAGCTCGGCGGCCTGGTGACCCCCCGAGGGGGCCGGGGGGGGGAGTAAAATATTTCATCCCCCTACTAGTATATTTCCAAGTCCAAACCAAAATTGGCCACCAAGAGTCCAAAATCTCTAAAAAGCTTAAAAACTTAAAACTGGCTCTGCGCCTGCCGAAAGGACCCTACTCTGTGAATACGGGGTTGTACATAATCCCCGTTCTTTTCGAGGTTGGCACAAGCTCGGAAAGAAACATCCAACCCGACGTATTCGCTGAGTCAGCCTGTCATGCCAGCTAATAGGAGCCTGGGTGACGAGACAGCCTCGGGGTGAAAACACTTAGCCTCCCGAGGGGTCAACCTGTCATGCCAGCTAATAGGATCCTGGGTGACGAGATAGCCTCGGGGTGAAAACACTTAGCCTCCCGAGGGGTCAACCTGTCATGCCAGCTAATGGGAGCCTGGGTGACGAGACAGACTCGGGGTGAAAACACTTAGCCTCCCGAGGGGTCAACCTGTCATGCCAGCTAATGGGAGCCTGGGTGACGAGACAGCCTCGAGGTGAAAACACTTAGCCTCCCGAGGGGTCAACCTGTCATGCCAGCTAATGGGAGCCTGGGTGACGAGACAGCCTCGGGGTGAAAACGCTTAGCCTCCCGAGGGGTCAACCTGTCATGCCAGCTAATGGGAGCCTGGGTGACGAGACAGCCTCGGGGTGAAAACACTTAGCCTCCCGAGGGGTCAACCTGTCATGCCAGCTAGTGAGAGCCTGGTCAGCAGAATCATCCCGGAGCTAAAAGACTTAGCCTCCACGAGAGATCAACCTGCCCTGTCAGCTAGTGAGAGCCTGGTTAGCAGAATCATCCCGGAGCTAAAATACTTAGCCTGCACGAGAGATTAACCTGCCCTGCCAGCTAGTGAGAGCCTGGTCAGCGGAATCACCCCGGAGCTAAAATACTTAGCCTCTATGAGAGATCAACCTGCCCTACCAACTAGTGAGAGTCTGGTCAGCGGAATCATCCCGGAGCTAAAAGACTTAGCCTCCATGAGAGATCAACCTGCCCTGCCAGCTAGTGAGAGCCTGGTCAGCAGAATCATCCCGGAGCTAAAATACTTAGCCTTCACGAGAGATCAACCTGCCCTGCCAGCTAGTGAGAGCCTGGTCAGCGGAATTATCCCGGAGCTAAAAGGCTTAGCGTCCACGAGAGATCAACCTGCCCTGCCAGCTAGTGAGAGCCTGGTCAGCGGAATCATCTTGCCCTGCCAGCTAGTGAGAGCCTGGTCAGCGGAATCATCCCGGAGCTAAAAGGCTTAGCGTCCACGAGAGATCAACCTGCCCTGCCAACTAGTGAGAGCCTGGTCAGCGGAATTATCCCGGAGCTAAAAGACTTAGCCTCCACGAGAGATCAACCTGAACCCACCAGCTAGTGAGAGCCTGGCAGCGGAATCATCTCGGAGCTAAGGGTCTTGGCTCCCACGAGAGATCAACCTGAACCCACCAGCTAGTGAGAGCCTGGCAGCGGAATCATCTCGGAGCAAAAGGACTTAGCTCCCACGAGAGATCAACCTGAACCCACCAGCTAGTGAGAGCCTGGCAGCGGAATCATCTCGGATCTAAGGGTCTTGGCTCCTACGAGAGATCAACTTGAACCCACCAGCTAGTGAGAGCCTGGCAGCGGAATCATCTCGGAGAAAAAGGACTTAGCTCCCACGAGAGATCAACCTGAACCCACCAGCTAGTGAGAGCCTAGCAGCGGAATCATCTCGGAGCAAAAGGACTTAGCTCCCACGAGAGATCAACCTGAACCCACCAGCTAGTGAGAGCCTGGCAGCGGAATCATCTCGGAGCTAAGGGTCTTGGCTCCCACGAGAGATCAACCTAAACCCACCAGCTAGTGAGAGCCTGGCAGCGGAATCATCTCGGAGCAAAAGGACTTAGCTCCCACGAGAGATCAACCTGAACCCACCAGCTAGTGAGAGCCTGACAGCGGAATCATCTCGGAGCAAAAGGACTTAGCTCCCACGAGAGATCAACCTGAACCCACCAGCTAGTGAGAGCCTGGCAGCGGAATCATCTCGGAGCTAAGGGTCTTGGCTCCCACGAGAGATCAACCTGAACCCACCAACTAGTGAGAGCCTGGCAGCGGAATCATCTCGGAGCAAAAGGACTTAGCTCCCACGAGAGATCAACCTGAACCCACCAGCTAGTGAGAGCTTGGCAGCGGAATCATCTCGAAGCTAAGGGTCTTAGCTCCCACGAGAGATCAACCTGAACCCACCAGCTAGTGAGAGCCTGGCAGCGGAATCATCTCGGAGCAAAAGGACTTAGCTCCCACGAGAGATCAACCTGAACCCACCAGCTAGTGAGGGCCTGACAGCGGAATCATCTCGGAGCTAAGGGACTTGGGGACGGGGCATGTTACCTGAACTCTGCCAAAATTCAACATCCTCAAAAGGGGAAAAAAGTGATGGTTACATGACCCCCCCGACTCTACCGGTCGGGGGATGGACTCATTACATCATAAGAAAAGTACGTGACTCTACTGGGGCGAGGCTTCTTCAGAGGACCCGGGCAAGATCTCCACTTCACCGTGAGTCGCTCATATCTTCCCTCGTGTTCCCACGTCGACCCGATCCTCACACCTCTTCCTTGCTGTCTCGGGCTGGACTTCTTCAATCCGTACCAGATCTTGCGGTTGTTGAGGTTGTGGTGTCGGAGCTCTTGTCCTTCTCAATTCCTGGAACTCGGGGCAAGTAGTTGTTGCATGACCCTCCTCCTGGTGAAACTCACAGTAGGGTAACTCTACTCTTACTCTTCCTCTTCCTCTTCCCGTGCGGTTCCTCCTCTCCCTTCGACCGATCGCCATCGCTTGCTGTGGTGGGGGTAGGAGCTGTCTAGGGGCTTGTCTTTGGAAGTTGTATCTTCCTTGGCCTCCTTGAAAGTCCCCCCCACCCTGGATGAGAGCTCTTCCTGGACCCTGGGCAGGTCCTCCCTGGTGCCTCCAACCTAGCTCCGGACCCTCCTGTCCTTGGAACCACTGAGTTCTCAGCTCCTCTCTCCTTCTTCCTTCTTGATGCCTTAAGCCACTTTGCTCTTTTGATTCCACCTCTGTCAACTTTTCCAACTTCTTCACGAAGGCCGGGTTGGCTGCCTCCATGGCTATCTCCTCTGTCGCCCTTTCCATCAGCTCCTCGAAGGAAAGGGGGGTCTTCCGGGTCAAGCTCATCTTGAAGAACCCTTCGCGCAACCCCACCGTAAACGCCATCTGGAGGGCATACCCTGATACCTCTTGGATGTCAAGGACCTCCTCCTGGAACCTGTCAACGTAGTGGGCCAGCGACTCCTCAGCCCTTTGCTTTATTAGGAAGAGGGACTCAGGACCTTTCTTCCTCTTCTTGGAGGTGGAGAAGCGAAGCTGAAAGATCCGGCTCAAGTCTTCAAACCCGAAGATCGACCTTGGAGGGAGTTGATGGAACCAGTCTCTCGCCTTCTCTTTCAAGGTGATCGCAAATAGACGGCACTTGAAGGCGTCCGTCATTGGCCTGATGGATACGGCATCCTCGAACCACTGCAGGTGCTGGACGGGGTCATCCTTCCCGGTATAATAAGCCATGTCTGGCTCTCTGAACCCCTCGGGAACGGGAGATGAGATGATCAACTCACTAAAGGGTGACCCCCTAAGGGGAGCTCTCGCCACCTCCACTCGCGCGACCTGCTCGCCTGGGGGGCGAGCACTCGACGGGCTGGGGAACAGCTCCCGGCCGGGGAGGTCTCGCTCGACCCCCTCTCCCATCCTCTCCTTCCCAGGTCGCCTCCCTGGGGCACTTCCTTCTCCCCCTGCTGGGGTGATCTCTCTTAAATCTCTGGGGGGCAGCTCACTGAGATTCCTGGGAGCCGGTCCCTGGGGGGTGGGAGCTGAGCTGGCAGCCCGAGGAGCAATGCTTCGCAACATCTCCATGATGCCAGAGATGGAAGCCATGAACTCTTCCCTTCCTACGAAGGGTCCTGGGTTGGGGAGACCGCCGAGGTCATCACTACCTTCCTGATCTCCAGCCATGACACTCTCCCGAGATCTTCTGTGCTGGTCACTCTCCGCGCTCACCGCACCAAAATGTTGAAACCAAAAACTTGGTCTCTGTGGAGTCCGACCCTTGGGGAAGGGGTGACCTCACACCTACTACACTTGGAAGAATGTCACGGACCAAAGACTTGGGAAACTAGGAACAGACCCTCGGCTCTAGCGCGGAGGTCCCACCACACACCCGGAAGGTCACAAGAACACTTCCCCTCCCTTACCAATGAGAGCTGGGTACCTTGGAGAGTTCTCTCAACTCTACTAAGAGAAAAGCTAGGGAGGAGGAAGCCAAAAGCCAATGCCTCTCCAAAGGTACCCAAGGGGGTCTATTTATAGTTTTTCCAAGTCCTGAGAATAAAATGACCGAAATGCCCCTACGACCAATTGGCCTTGAGCTCGGCGGACTGGGGAGCTCGGCGGCTTGGGGAGCTCGGCGGCCTGGGGAGCTCGGTGGCCTGGTGAGCTCGGCGGCCTGGTGAGCTCGACGGACTGGGGAGCTCGGCGGCCTGGGGAGCTCGGCGGCCTGGGGAGCTCGGCGGACTGGTAAGCTCGGCGGCCTGGTGAGCTCGGCGGACTGGTGAGCTCGGCGACCTGGTGAGCTCGGCGGTCTGGGGAGCTCCGCGGCCTGGGGAGCTCGGCGGCCTGGGGAGCTCGGTGGCCTGGTGAGCTCGGCGGCCTGGTGAGCTCGGCGGACTGGGGAGCTCGGCGGCCTGGGGAGCTCGGCGGACTGGGGAGCTCGGCGGCGTGGGGAGCTCAGCGGCCTGGTGAGCTCGGCGGCCTGGTGAGCTCGGCGGCCTGGGGAGCTCGGCGGCCTGGGGAGCTCGGCGGCCTGGTGAGCTCGGCGGCCTGGTGAGCTCGGCGGCCTGGTGAGCTCGGCGGCCTGGTGAGCTCGGCGGACTGGGGAGCTCGGCGGCCTGGGGAGCTCGGCGGCCTGGGGAGCTCGGCGGCCTGGGGAGCTCGGCGGC
Organism: Platanthera zijinensis; assembly: GCA_039513925.1. NCBI lineage: Eukaryota > Viridiplantae > Streptophyta > Magnoliopsida > Asparagales > Orchidaceae > Platanthera > Platanthera zijinensis. Next base: position 22,000,109 of record CM077093.1, on the reverse strand, counting down.
CTGGGGAGCTCGACGGCCTGGTAAGCTCGGCCGCCTGGTGAGCTCGGCGGCCTGGTGAGCTCGGCGGACTGGGGAGCTCGGCGGCCTGGGGAGCTCGGCGGCCTGGGGAGCTCGGCGGCCTGGGGAGCTCGGCGGATTGGGGAGCTCGACGGCCTGAGGAGCTCGGCGGCCTGGGGAGCTCGGCGGCTTGGTGAGCTCGGCGGACTGGTGAGCTCGGCGGCCTGGTGACCCCCCGAGGGGGCCGGGGGGGAGTAAAATATTTCATCCCCCTACTAGTATATTTCCAAGTCCAAGCCAAAATTGGTCACCAAGAGTCCAAAATCTCTAAAAAGCTTAAAAACTTAAAACTGGCTCTTCGCCTGCCGAAAGGACCCTACTCTGCGAATATGGAGTTGTACAACAAGTACTTGTTTGAACTAATTTGCAAGTGCTCTGCTCCAAATTGCGTGCTCTCTAGCCCAACATATTGTATTTTCGACAGCTATATATTTTCATAATTGCAACAAAATGGATAGCCCTCAATTATATTTTAAAAAAAATTGGGAGTTGAAAATGAACTAACATTAAATAATCTACAAGGCTCTCCTTAGGGAATATTATTACATAATTGTAATTGACTCTAGTACAAAATACTATCACATGATGGTAGTTGACTTCATATTATTTTCTACAAAACAATTTTCTGAAGCTCCAAGAAGAACAAGAATCAAGATCATGACAAACAGAATAATGGATGCCTATAGTTATATAGGGTTAATTATCACGACCTTCCCTAAGAGTTTGCAGCTTAATTACAAGTTGCATCTCTCTATCTTTCAAAAGTATATTTAACTTTTTTCTAAGTTTTTCTAATTTGCAAAAACTTTTTTTGATTAAAAATATGGATGAAATACGTTAAAATTAACAAAATTATTTTATGATATTTCAAATCTATCATGTTATAATTTTAAATTCATTACAAAGGGTAAAATGCAACAATCCTTTTCAATATAAAGTTATTATAAAGAGTAAGATCAGCATATCATAAATTAATTTGACAAATTCTATCACTTTTCATCTATATTTCTAAGAGAAATGGTCCTACTACCTTTCAATGCAAAATTATAACAAAGGTAAAATTGAATATCATAAAAAATTAACTTGGGTGATTCATTTTGAGCAATGTTAATAGCACCCTGTGTTGGCTAATAGCATCTCAAAAAAGACCAAAAAACACATTAAAATGGTGGCTAATTTTATCACTATTCATCTATATTTCTAAAAAAAAAGGCCAAACCTTTCAATGCAAAATCATAACAATGGGTCAAATTGAATATCATAAAACATTAATTTGAATGATTCAATTTGAAGAATGTTAATAGCACCCATGTGTTGGCTAGTAACATCCCAAAAAAAACAAATTAAAATTGTTGCGGACTAACCCGACGCCCCGGTCGGATCGGATAATCTTGGACCGCCTTAGCTCGCGGGGCGGTCGAGCGCGCACACAGTCGATGAAAATGAAACAGTGAACACAAGGCTTGATTGTTGAGGGCTCTGCTCAAAGTATTCTACGAATACCTCATCTATGTATGGAATGGGTATTTATAGTACTTCCAGCGTAGAGCCTAACCCTAGAGCGACACGAACCCGTAACCTATACCGAGTCGGGCTAACACGCGTGCGGACATATTATAAAATATCTAACAATCTCCTCATATGTCCGCCGTGTACCCAGACTTCGGATAAAGGGTGGTTTGTGTAAAGTTCAACCAAACGTGAATCATACACAACCGTGTCCAGCACCTGTTTCAAACAAAATTAGACTTAAACACAAGATAGTATGCACGCTTAAGTAAATAAAACTCAGCTGCAACACATAAATAGTCTCAGGTACAACAAGACACAGGCCTTATATGCCTGACGTCACAATCAACAGAGAGCTAGAAAGTCCAAACAAAACAGTGCATAAAAGAAGAGCTAAACAGAGCTCTAAACAGAAGTAGCAAAAGAGAAACTAATAACGCTCTAAAACTCATCATCCAAAAGATCATCCTGATCCGGATTCCAGTCAACCAGTGCTCCTCCTATCTCAGCAGCTCCTGCAATTTCAACACAGAATTTCATTTCAGAATGAATTCTATCCTTTGCAAATTTGCAAATATCTAGTTCTACAAAAAGAACTTAGTATTAATCATTTTAATGGCTGGGAGGACACGTTCACAGAGTATTATAGTTTTACCTCAGAACCTGATATCTATTTCAACCGAGACGATCTCAGACTTCTGGACACCGCAGCTATATCTGTGATCCTATATGGAATGTCACGGTTACTGCCCTTCTAAAGTCAATTGGAACTCATCAAGTTTAGAATGGAACCAATCTCCAGAAGAAGAGTCAAGACCAAGTCAGATTGTGTTATCAAGTTTGGAATAACACTCTCTTCCAAGGTAAAAGCCGAATACAGGTGAAGTTGTTAGCATCAAGTTTGGAATGAAACAACTTACCAGATCCGAGCTCAGCAACCAAGAGCATCAACGGAGCACAACATGCTTACTTTGACAAAGGAAATCAGACTAGTCAAAACATTTGGACAAAGGCTGAACTAAATCGCCTATTGCTGAGCTAAGGCTGAACTAAATCGCCTTTAGTCCCATTTCCCCCACTGTTTTGATTAGTCGGTCTTTGGGCATTCCTTTCGTCAATGGATCAGCCAGGTTATCCTTTGAACGTACATCAATCAAAGTGATAATTCCTTGTTCTTTCAGATAATTCAGTAAAGCATGTCTCAGTCGTACATGTCTCCTCTTAGTATTATAGAGGGCATTCTTAATGACTTGAACTGCTGCTTGATTATCACAGTACAAACTCAATGAGTTGACTTGTAGCTTATACAAGGGAATGTCTAAAATCAAGTTCCTGATCCAATCTGCCTCTTCACCGGCCAAGGCTAGGGCAAACAACTCGGCTTTCATAGACGACAATGCTATACAGGTCTGTCTTTTGGATTTCCAAGTGATAGCAGCTCCACCCAAGGTGAATATATATCCACTGGTAGACTTGCTGTTCCCGGCTTCTGAACACCACGAGGCATCAAAATGTCCTTCCACAGTAGGTAAAAAACCAATGTAGTACAGAGCATGATCTTTAGTACCTCTCAAGTATCTTAACAGTCTGTCTAGGGCTTTCCAATGCTCTTTGCCTGGATTACTGGTAAAACGGCTCAGCATGCTAACCGAAAAAGCAATGTCTGGTCTTGTACAACTTGTGGCGTACATGAGACTACCAATTATTTTTGAATATTTAACTTGATCAATGCTGGTCTCTTCATTAGGACTCAACTTGATATTATGATCAAACGGTGTCTCAGCCGGCCTACAGTTATCATATCCCCAGGTAGAAAGAAGTTGCTCAATATAATGAGCCTGATTAAGAGTAACTCGACCCTTGTCAACTCTGACCTTCATACCTAACAGGGTATCTACAGGACCGAGGTCCTTCATGTCAAAAGCTTCTGCCAAAGTGGATTTAGTATCCCTAACTATAGCAAGATTAGATCCAAAAATCAACATGTCATCTACATATAAGCATATGATGACTATCTGATTCGACAAGGAGCGGTGATAAAGGCATTTATCTGAGACACTGGACTGAAATCCGAGACTCTTTACCACCTGGTCAAACTTCATGTGCCACATCTTAGACGCTTGTTTAAGCCCATAGATTGATTTATCAAGTTTGCACACTTTATCTTTCTGATCTTTCTGCACATAACCTTCAGGTTGTGCCATGTAGATCTCTTCATCAAGCTCTCCATTTAAGAAGGCTGTCTTCACATCCATCTGATGAACTATAAAGTTCTCGATAGACGCTAAGGCTAGAAGAATCCTAATAGTCGATAGGTGACACACAGGTGAATAAACATCAAAGTAGTCTATTCTCCCCTATTGTTTATAACATTTAGCTACGAGACGTGCTTTATACCTGGCTATAGACCTATCACTATGAAGTTTCTTCTTCAACACCCACTTGCATCCTAGGACTTTAGCGCCTTTCGACAAGTCAACTAGATGCCAAGTATTGTTATGTACCAGCGAGTCCATCTCATCATCAATGGCTTCTGCCCACATCAACGAATCTCTAGATCTCATCGCTTCCTGGTAGGAGAATGGATCATCCTCTAAGTGATAGGTGACGAAGTTCTCACCAAAGTTCTTTGGGATTCTCTCTCTTGTAGATGCTCTAAGTGGAACAGGTTCCACCTCTATAGGTTGGGGGGCAGTGCCAGAGGGGCCAGCTTCAAGTTCTACGATAGATTCGGAAATCATATCATTAGACCCAGAGACAGATAAACCATGATCCTTGACAAATTTATCTTCAAAGAATATGGCATCTCTAGACTCTATCACGGTATTCGTGGATAGATCGAGAAATCTGTCTGCTGCACTATCTTCTGCACTACCTAGATAGACGCACGTCGATGTTCTAGGTCCCACCTTAGGCCTCTTAAGGTCTTGTATACGCACATAGGCAATACAGCCCCAAGTCTTTAGAGTATCGTATCTACAAGGATGACCGTGTCATAGCTCATACGGGGTAGACGTGAGCTGAGAATGAGGCACTCTATTCAGAATGTGATTTGCAGCTCGAACTGCTTCTCCCCAAAAGGAATTAGGCATGCCAGCTGTTAGGAGCATAGAGTTCAACATCTCTGTTAAAGTTCTATTCTTACGCTCGGCAACACCATTCGACTGGGGTGAGTAAGGAGCTATTGTTTCAAGAATTATTCCCTCAGAGGCACAAAATTCCTTGAACCCAGTAACAGTGTATTCTCCACCTCGATCACTTCTAAATCTCTTAATTTTTAGATTTAACTGATTTTCCACACGAGACTTGAAAGTCTTAAACGTCTCAAAGGCTTCGTCTTTCGATTTTAACAGATATACATGACAAAGTCTTGAAAAATCGTCTATGAACGTAATCAGATACTTCCTTCCCCCTCTAGTGACGTGACTACGAAAATCACAGAGGTCTGAATGTATCAATTCAAGAAGTTTCGTGCTCCTAGAAACCGATCTGAAAGGCTTTCTAGTGATTTTGGTCTGAGCACACACCTCACACTTGTCAAATCGAATCGACAGATCTAAGGGGATGTTATGACTCTTAGCTAGATCTAGCATCTTCCTATAGTTTACATGTCCAAGTCTGTTATGTAACAACTTAGGATCAATAAGGTTCGAACTAATTTGGTGAATGCTATCATTGTTTAAGCTAAGTCTATACATCCCGTTGATCAGGTACGCACACCCAAAATAATGTGAATTGACTGCTAAGGTCATTCTACCGTTCTGAGTTGTGAAGGTCATCCCAGCCTTATCTAATAGACTAATGGAAATCAAGTTCTTGGTTAAATTTGGAACTACTTTTACATTAAGCAAAAATAAAATTTTACCTGATGAGAGGACCAGCTCGGCTGTCCCTGCATGGGTCACCTGAGTCTCTCCTCCATTGTAGTTCTCCACCTTTTCCTGGACCGTCTTGACCTCAGTGAGTAAAGCTCTGTCATTCGTCACATGACAGGTAGCACCGCTATCGAGCCACCACTCAGAGGACGAACTGCGGTGACTGCTCCCGATCATAGCCACGAATGGTCTGGGATCCGGGTCGTCAACCGGCAGATGTCCACTGTTTTGATCCTCGAGGCGGATAAGTCTCTTGAGATCATCTAGAGTGGTCTCCTCCTCCAGTCGGAATGTGATCCACTCAGGAGGCAGCTTGTGCAGTATCAGACTTACAAAAAGACTATCGGATATTACGGACTGTTCGTCCGCCAGCTTGAGATGCAGATTTTCCAGTTCTACAATTTGGGAGGTGATTGAAAAATTTGCATCAAATTTAAAGTTAAAGAATTGCTCGCTAAGAGGAATTCTCAACGATCCCTCCTCCTCTTGGAAGCGTGCGTTCAAGCGATCCCAAAGCTCCTTTGCAGTCTTACAGTCACTGAAGGTCAGGGAGAGACGAGGACATAAAGATCTTCGGAGGTAGTCCCTGCATAAAACATCGTCTTTTCCCCACTGAAATGTGTCCACATCCTCTCGGGTAGTGGCGTAATCGCTCAAAACTGTGTAAAAAATATCACGTTCTTTCATCCCTAGCTTGACGTGCAATTTCCAAACTTGGAAATCAGAGGGAGCGAACGACTGAAGCTCCATAATGCCGAGTGAGCTACACCTCGACATCTAAATTCAGCTTGAACAGAAAAACAAGTAAGAAGTCACCTGATCCGTGCGATAGACGACCCAGTGTCTTCGGATCCAATCCAGAAATATGTTTGCTCCTCTTCGGCTGAACACAATCACCGAAGACAAGATCCATGCAAACAAAGACTCCAAAGAAGATTTCCTGTTGTTGGCCCAAAGAAAGCCCTTTGTTGTATCCAGCCCTTTGTGGATTAGAAGATCCTTTGTTGAATCAAGCCCACTAGATCTAGTTTGGCAGTAAAGGATTCCTCTGAAAATAGATATGCTGGATCCAACAACTTCTCTAGGCTGTAGAAGCAACCAAGCAACTGAATCAATCCCACTAGATCAGAGTTTTTGCAACCATATCAGAGCAGCGAGTACTTCTTGACAGATGGCTGAAATCTCCATGCAGCGTAATCTCCTAAGACTGGATCTGCTTCAGCAATAGTGCTGATCAACGGATCGAGGAAACCGGCTGGCCACAAAAAATGGAAACGAGAGCGGCGTAAGCCGAGAAACGGGAGAGTCACGGCAGTGGATCTGAAACCAGCAGCAATGGATCTATACCCTCTTCCCGACCGAGAGCCACAGCGGCGCTGCGGCGGAATCGCGAAAGGGATGAATCGCAAACGGGAGACAGACAACAATAATAGATCTGTGAGGTGAAAACGCAGATCTAGCGCCAACAGTAATAGATCTGGCGATGACTTGCGGAGCGACGGAAGTGGCGCCAAAAAAGAGAGAAGAACTCTGGATCTGTGGTCTCCTCTGCGGCGGCTTTGCGACGAAAGATTCGCAAAAAAAAACAGCGAACACGAGTGGCGGAATCCGGAAATCGCCGGAGCAGTGGCGGTTGATTCGCGATCCAGCAAACACGAGCGGCGGGATCCGGAAATCGCCGGAGCAGTGGCGGTTGATTCGCGATCCAGCGAACACGAGCGGCGGGATTGAGAAAAACGCAGAACGACGGGAGAGCGGAAACCCTAGCCGTACTTTGAGAATGTTGAGGGCTCTGCTCAAAGTATTCTACGAATACCTCATCTATGTATGGAATGGGTATTTATAGTACTTCCAGCGTAGAGCCTAACCCTAGAGCGACACGAACCCGTAACCTATACCGAGTCGGGCTAACACGCGTGCGGACATATTATAAAATATCTAACATTGATGACGTGGAAAAACCCCTTAAATGAGTAAAAAACCACGTGACCGGATCTGTGCCGGTCAAATTCCACTAGATCTGGGTGATTACAATATGTTCGGTGAATCGGGGCGACAGACGGCTCCCGTTACAACTTATGGGTAGAGAGGATGACTGTAGCTTTCGGCGGGCAACAGGCTGCCCTGCGGAAATGACTTAAACGGTGGAATGCGCGGGATGCTTCTGACGCGTGCGCTCGGGGCGACGCGCGCTTGAGGGCTTCGACTGTCTTCTTTCTTTTACTTCCTTCCACCTTGGGGGTTTCCCGTGCTAGTTGTGCGCTGATGGGGTGCATGTAGCCGATGACGGGTGCTGGTGGCCGCTGGTGGCCGCTGGTGGCCGCTGGTGGCCGCTGGTGGCCGCTGGTGGCCGCTGGAGGTTGCTGGTGGCTGCTGGTGGCTGCTGGTGGCCGTTGGTGGTTGCTGGTGGCTGGTGGTGGTTGCTGGTGGCCGCTGGTGGCCGCTGGTGGCCGCTGGTGGTTGCTGGCAGCCGTGGGTGGCCGCTGGTGGCCGACTCGGTGGAGGAGGTGGGAGGTCTTTCACCTAAGGAAGAAGAAGAAGAAGAAGCGTAGGAGGAAAAAGATGATAAATGAAGAGCCCCTGGGGTCCTTTTATAGGCTCCAGGGGGAGATCATGGTGGGCCCCACCACTAACGTAGTGGGTTAGTGGGTGGTTTCCCCTTGATCGGACGGCCGTGGTAGCGCGTCATGATCGGATGGTGGAGGTTCGGGCGGCAAAATTCTCTCTCCCCTCTTTCCCCTTTTTGTGGATCTCATTTTTGGTGGGAGAGAAAGAGGGGGGAATTGGATGAAGGAGATAAAATATGAGAGAAAGTGGGTCCTCCACTTCTCCCATCATGAAGGGAATCATGGGGTTGACTAGTCAACCCCATGATTTCATTTTGGGGATTGCTATGTGCACCCCTAAAGATATAAAATAGATACAATCCCCATCAAAAATAGTGACTAATAGCAAGTTCTATTAACATTGCTCTTCATTTTTAAGGAGCATTTTTTTTGTAGATTTGAGAAACTTAGAGAGGAAGATAAATGTAATTTCGAAAGATAGAGAGGGGTGCAACCTGTAATTATGCAACTCCATGGGGGAGATCCCAGTAATTAACTCCATTTATAAATATAAGATCAAACATTTTTCTACACCAACGTATGAATTGAATAGCTTATTAATCTGCAGCTTAAGTAAACTTGGTCTTCCCCCGTGCCTCTGTTTAAATACAGAGACTTCTCAAATGAAAAAAAGAATGAAAACAATATACATGTATGTATGTATTTATGTATGTATGTATATGCGCTTCTGGTGTCCATCAATTTACACATGACCTCCAGATTCTTCCCTCCAAGGAGATCACAATCACCGAAACATCGTCGTGATACCGCCTTCGATCCCCCTGAGCTATCTCCAGCAATTCATGGAAGTCCATTCCTGCATCACAAGCATATAAAAATCAATATTACTGCAGCCCCAAAGTACTCTCCTGTTATAACTGACTTACCCGCTTTCTTCGCCGCGCGAAAAAGGACTTCTTCGATGAGATGCTGCGCGGGATCGCCTTCGGGGGTTGCGGCGAGGAATAGCTCGACTTCGGCGACGGCCTCGTCGTTGGTCATGTACTGGTAGAGGCCGTCGGAGGATAGGATCAGAAATCTATCCCCCGCGGCGAGTTTACGGTGATGGAGGGATGGGTTGCAGGTTATGTAAGGGGAAGTGCCGATGTAGTCTATTCTGAACATTTTCAGAAGAGCGTTGTTCCATTTGGGCTGAGGAAGATCGGAAATTGATGTTAGAACATGGATTTATTTCATTACAAAACTGATTATGCAGAAGCGACTCAGAAACAAACACAATTGATCATAATGGAATTTTTGTGATTTCATACTTTACCCCCATTTAGGGCACTTGTCACACCAGGCTGGGCAGTAATAAGTTTTGTGCTAGGCTCGAGAAGATTCTAGAAAAATCTGGAGTCTTAAAGATTCTTATATATATATGAGAAGATGCATGAAGATGATGAAAAATTAATTAAAGAAAAACTTAAAAGAAAAAGACTTTCTTGGTGCTTGTTTCTGTAACTGAAAAACTTGAAGAAAAAGGGAGAAATCCAAGTGCGGCCGTGGATGTAGGCAAGATTGCCGAACCACGTAAATCAATGTGTTTTCTGTGTTGCTTGTTTGTTTTTTCCTTCGTTGCAGTCTGATGGGGCCATGTGTAATTTATAGGAGAACCAGTGAGCAATTAACTGGTGACCCCCACTAACTTGGTGGGAATCATGAGCGTAACCGTCACGCACGCGATTGACTGGTCCGATACATGTGCAATCTATGCACGAGATCCCATCACCATGCGCACAACTAACCTCCCGCGGCAGGCCAAAACAGTCGGCCTCCGCCTCCCCCCGACTGTTGGCCCCTCCCGGGCCGGCGCTCTCCCGAACGAGCACTGCCGGCCGTGGCCGCGCCTCGCGGCCGCAAGCTCGAGGCGCGGACGGAGAAATTCATCGGCCTCCCCAGCCGGCGCGCGCAACCAGCTCCGCCACAGGACCTCTGGGCCGCCGGGCGAAGCCGACCGTGGCGAGATCACGGTCGCGAGTCGCGACCGGTGCCGCGGCCGGCACCACACCTAGCCTCCCTGGCCAGCGCGCATGGTCGGTCGTGGCCGCGCAAGCTGTGACAGCCACGCCCGGCTTCCCGGTCGGCGCGTGTGGCCAGTCGTGGCCGTGGGGCGAGGAAGGCGTCACGCCGTAAGGCGCGGACGGTGTCGTGCCCTGCCACCCTGCCTTGCGTGCCTGCGACTAGATGCAATTTTTTCCTCCTCCCCCGGCGGCCTCCCGCCACCCGGGGCTCGTCGCCCACGTACCATCAACGACGACCCCCTCTCCACCGTCCTATAGTTCTCGCGCGATCGTCGTCGTCTGTAACATGGATAACCACCCGCGTAACTGTCGCCATGAGTAGGGGAAAAATAAGTGTAATAATCCTTGTTTACGTACATAAAATATTACGAAATAATACACATCTATAACTATATTAAAATTGGTCTGCACCTAATAATTTGAGTGGTTACGGTTTGTGGATAGCTGTATAACTACCGTAATCATCCCCTGAGGGTTTATAAAAAAAAACCCAGACCACTCTCATTTCTAACTTTCTCCTCCCAGTCTTCTCCTCATATAGGTCAGAGATCTGCCGAAATCCTCCAACTAGCCACCTCCCCTTCGAGAAACTCCGAGAATTCGGCTAAATACACAATGCACCGGAGAAGAAGACACACCGCCGACCTCTCCAAAAATCCTCCTACATGCATGACGTTATGCGGGTCCTCCTCAGCAAATCTCCTATGTGCGCCACAACATCGTGCTATGTCTGGGCAAAGTCCGGGAGCGTCCACCGTCAATAGAAGGAGATAGATTTGTGAGCTTTGTGAGTGGCAGTCTGTCGCCCTTTGAGCACACGTGTTTTTTCTCAACCCCAAGCTAAACCAAGCAGCGGTTTGTCGACCTCGATTTCTCTAAAATCATGTAAACCGCCGCTGATAGTGAGATTTGACTGACACCAAACCGATCACATGGTTTTTACCCAATTTACAGGTTTTCCACGTTAAAAATCGTTTTGTATATTTGTCTACTTACTCTCTGACTGTTTGCTTGCTCGACTGCTCCACAGACTAAGACGCCCTAATTTAATCCCGTCTACCAGAAGTCTTGAGCTGCCCGCAACACTTTCGATCCATTCGTTCCTAAGACATTCTGGAATAAGATGGGTGATTCATGAATATTGTAAATATAATAGATATATTGAATAATATAGAATAAAATACATTTTAGATTCTTAATATTTAGGAGGGAAAAACTTTGGGACATATAAAAGAGGAAGACCCCTCATTTGTAACCATCCAACTTTTGGACAAGTGATAGAGTTCTCTTCACTTTTGAGCTTTCTCTTGATTGTTTTTTTACTTTTCTCTTCACCACAATCAAGATCTTGAGAAAGGCTGACTCAGCTAAGTTACAGAGTGACACGAAGGAGCTAAAATTGCACGTGAGCTTGTTAGGAGACAAGTCCGTAACAGTCCGCTCTTCATAAGCTCCTTTTCTAATGTTTGGAACACGCTTCTACTTTGATGCAATGCGAATCATAGCGATTTTCATTGCATCAACATCTAAGAAGATTACAAAATGGTAGAACCCGATTCCCACCCGCATCTTTCACCCTCGAACCCAATTCATAGACTAGAATGGGTAGCTAGTCAAAAGAAGCAAGGGTAATATAGGACCACATAACTATTTTATGAAAAAGTCAACTGTTTGCCGCCGATGCTGCCAATATAGGCTCCGTTTGGGGGGACTTATTTTCACCGGTCAAGTGGCTACGACCGTATGAATCGGAGCTTAATTATGGTCTGATTCATGCTTATGGTCCGATTCATGCGATCGTAACCGCTTGACCGATGAAAATAAGTCCCCCCAAACAGAGCCATAGTCTCACATGGAGATATCCATCCAATATAATTGGGTTTGGGTTGGACGGTTTAGACATAATGGTCCATAAATTATGGAGGAAGAAGCCAAAAATAGAAAGTCAAAGCACGATTCTTTTACAATAAAGATCTTAAGTAGCGATATTTTCGGAGGATATTTTGCAGTGTCATTTCAATTGTTTCGGACGATCCAAGCCCCAAACGTAAAAATTCCACCATAATCAAGGAAAAATTGTAGGTCCTTGTAAAGCGCCTTAGATCACAACGCGTGACCCATATCATGCCGTATATTCCCGTCAGCATGAATTTTCGAGCATGCATGAGTGATCTAAAATGCAATCACTTTTCAATACGATCGTATTGTTCAAATATTATCGCAAGTAATCCACACCGTTGAATCACGGATCATACGGTTGCATTTGCTTCTCCATAATTAGAGAGGCAAAAGCTCTCCATCCTTGACTTCCAATGCATTACTCTAAAAAAACGTTAATTTTAGTTTACTCAACCAAATTGTTTAATCCTTTTTAAGGAATAACTTTAATCTTCAGCATGAATCCATATCTAAATCCTTAATTTCTTCAGGGGTAAGCCATTGAAGGCCAGCCGCCCATCTAAATAATATATAACCAATTAAGCTACAGTGAAATCAAATTGCAAACTTTGATCTTGTTCATATCAGGGAATTATATACTCTGTCAGCAATTCCTAAGAAAATTTTCGATCGGAAGTTCATCAAAGGATCAAAGAAGACAACAAAATCCTACCTGTTTCAGGAATCCGGCGCCGAAGGCTCTCGTGACTTTCAAGTAACCCTTCACGCGATCGTTGGCAATGGCGGAAGGATCGTCGGGATGCTCTTTTTTGATTCTGCGAACTTCCTGGAACACAAAAGATGAACTTTTGTGAGCAAGACTGTTAAAGGTTGGGCATGAGAAGTGGTGTTAAAATCCGGCTGTTGGGTTGCGATGTTTGACTCCTTGTACATGAGTGGCGCCTGCGTGGGCTTGCCCGTACTCGTGCGGAATGACTTGACCCAACTTTCAAAAAAGACGACGAAAACAGAGACAGAAATTAAGAGGAAAGGAGATCTCTAATCATTACATCTTCGTCGCAAGTGCTGTGATCCAATGTGAGTTGCAGAGCAGACAGACAACGAAGATCAATCATTCGTTCTCCATATTCATTGAAAAAGCCATCATTGATGCTATCAGCGTTTTCGGAGAAGGAGGTTCCCAACACGGCGCGGCTATCGCCGACGTTCATCAAGTAGACATCTTGGCCTCTCATCAGCATCACGAGCACGCAGGAGCCCATCAGAGCTAGCTCCGGATTCACTCCGGCCATCTTGTCGGCGGCGTTCAAATACGCCGCCTCTGTTTCTCTCAGAGCACGGGACAGAGAGTTGAGAACCAGAGCATGCTCTGCTTCCGAATGCCTCTCCGATACTTTTCCGTTGAGCTCGCGCTCCACTGCAGGGTAGAGATTGGAGAGGAGGTAGTCGGTGGCGTCAGGGCCGTTGAAGCCATCGTATATGCCGACGAAGATGCAGCCGCGAGACACGACGACGTGGACACGGTCCTCGCCGGCTTTCCCCTGCGCCCATTGGATGTTGGGGTCGACGGAGGCGGGGGAGACGGCGGAGGCGCGCGAAAGGCGGGAGAGAAGGGAAGAAGGGCCGCCACCGACACCGCCGCCGTGGGAGACGGAGCGGTGGAGGGAGGCGGAATTGTCGAGGGGGCCGGAGAGATAGGAGCGCTCGATGGGGCCGGAGAGGAATCCGCGGTCGGAGAGGGGGCCGACGGGCTGAAGGGGGACGGAGAAGAAGGACGTCGAGCTCTCGAAGGAGGCGGAAGAGAGGGAGGTTGAATTGGAGTCGGTGGAGAGGGAGGTGGCGGTGTTCGCGCTGAGGGAGGCGCCGGAGAGGGAGACGAATGTGGTGGTCCGCTCGGAGGAGGAGGACGAGGACAGGGAGGCCGGAACGTAGCAGAAGGAGTGGCCGAGGCTTTCGTCGTAGGGCTCCAACGCCGCTGCCGGCGATTTGGCAGCGCGGAGGCGCCTGGTGGAGGCGGGGTGGAAGCAGTGGGTCAGCTTGGTCCAGCCATTGCCCATTGGGATTGACAGGGGAGGAGGATAGCAGGGGAAGTTGGGGGAGATGAAGGGAGCTGAAGAACTGTGAAAACAGAGGATGGTGTGAATGAGAAAAAAGCATTGGGGGAGACTTGACTTTGAAGTGTGGGAAAAGGATTCACTTAAGAATCACTGGAAATTAAATTTGTGGAGTTGACTTTTTGGCGAGTTGAAAAATGACAACGTGGGATTATTACATGGTTGGAAATTGGAACGGAGAATTAGTCAACCACCTGCATGAGCCTGAGAGGGAGCGACGCGTGGCAGGTTTTGTGAGGTGGGAAATTGTGGTCAAAATCTTCACCGCGGCGGCGCACGAGGGAGGGGTATTTAATAATAACATTAATGAGAGGAGTGAATAATTAGGGGAATTGTTATTGGTATTTCAAAAATAAATATTTATAATCCATAGATATATGTACTCAAAATAGATATTTGTATTCATAATTGATATTTGTACTCGTACATAATAATATTAGGAAAATCAATGAGATCTTCTGAGAGGCGTTAGGTGCACCACCATCGCCGTCTCTGCAAACCTCCATCGCCGCCGCCACGCCAACAACCATCATTGCGCCAACCGCCATCGCCGTCGTCGCAAATCGTCATCGCCGACGCCGCACTGAAACCGCCGCCTCCGCGCCAACCGCCATCGCCGCCGCCGTACCAACCGCCATCATCGCCGCCCCGTCAATCGTCATCACCTCCGCCGCGTCAACCGTCATCGTCGTCACTGCCTCGCCAACCGCCATCGTCGTCTCCGCAAACTGTCATTGGGAAAACTATGTTCACATGTTCATCGGGAGTCAGGAATGGTCGGAGGGCTGCGACAAAGTATAGGGGGCGTCGAAGGAGAAAAGAAGCATCGACGAGGAGATGGACGGAAGGCGCGGTGGAATCGAGGGTGCGACGGACGGCGAGATATTATCGGATCGCCGGAGAGACTGCGAGCGGAGAGACGAAGGTTCGGCTGCGGGAGTTTAGGGCTTAAGAGAAACAAAAACGAAGTTTGTGTTGGGTACAAATATCAGGTAGGTTTTGGAAAAAAAATGTTAAAATTTGTATTATTATTAGTATGAATATCCAATTATGTGGTGTAAATAACAATTCTCATAATTAGTGGTGTCACACAATAAAATAATGGCACTGAGGTAATTACTTGAAATTATTTTTGTTTGTATTTAAGCATGAAGAAAAAATGATAAAAAAAATAATGTAAAAAAATGTTATGGACGGAGTTGATTGACGATTTGCTATGTTTGCCGCAAGAATTGGCTAGCGGGGGAACTGAAGGTGGATTTCTCGATGTGGTGGCGACTAATAACGTCGAGTCGAACTGTGAAGTTCGGAGAAGCTGCATTCTTGTAGGTGGTGGGGCTCAAGATTTGGGGCATAAAAACCCGTAGGAAGGGCCACTTCTCGGCAGATGTTTGAGCAAATTCCCTAGATTGAAAAAAGGGCAAAACGGCGCGCAAAGCATCCCGCGCAACAAGGGCCCGCCGAAGGGTCCCACCACAAGGGTGAAATGTAGGCAAATCTAACCCTACATTTTTGGGAGAGGTTGCTTTCCGGGCTAGAACCTGTGACATCAAGGTCCCATGACAACATCTCAACTTGTGCACCCAGACTCCTCTTCTCCCAAGATATAGGCTCCGTTTGGGGTGACTTATTTTCACCGGTGAAGCGATTGCGACCGCATGAACCGGACCTTAATTAAGATCCGGTTCATGCGGTCGCAACCGCTTGACCGGTGAAAATAAGCCCCTCCAAATGGAGCCATGAGCAGGGGCGGATCTAAGGGGGGGCCGAAGGGGGCCCGGGCCCCCCCAAAAATTTTGGTAAAATAGATGATGAATTTGTGTTCCTCTCGTCGAGCTAATGGATTTTGACTACTTATACGTCAAAAACGGTGTCCGAATAAGGGAGAAAAGAACCTAGAAAGGTGAAGACATTTATTATTATTTTTTGTTTGAAAGATGAGAAATTTGACATGAGATGTAACTGGTTAAAATAATTTTTATGGAGATAACATATATAAATTTAGTTAAGATAGCTGCAAATAATTTTGACCCCACGAAGTCCACTTTTTTCTTTACTCATAACTTTTTTGAAATCTCTGAAGAAATACTATCGTCATCTTCAGCCTGATATAACACGACGTCTTTTTTACTTAACTCCTGTAATCTTATTTTATTTCTCAGTGTCTCCTTTATTACACCCTAAGAATACACGAGTTCAAAGCCAATCAATTTTAACTACGTGTTTCTTTAACTTTTTGAATAGTTTGGGCCCCCCGTGTTAAAATTCGCATTCTCTGCAGGAGCATGCGTCCACACTTTTACTTTGAGATCGTTTTAATATGAACTTCTCTTACTTTAAAGAGGAACTTTCATAAGTTCTTTGGAGTGTTGACGAATGATGATGACAATGCGGTCAGTCGAATGTTTAAATAATAATAATAACACTTTACACTTTTATTGCAACTAATACTTTATAGCAATGAAGTCATCTTAAACATTTTCATTGTAATCAACAAATTTTTATTTGGATTTATTTACTTCATCACATAAATATTTAACCCGAACACCTGAACAAACAATTCAAATTGGAATTGTTAATACTTTTTAAATTACCACATCTTAAATTATTGAAAAGTTATTTTATATATACTGCAACAAAGATCAGACCAACATCAAACAATATTCCAATTTTCTAATAACTGATAAAAGACTGAGCTCAAATGTCTCTAAATAGATAAGTTACAATAAGAAATAATTTATTTTATGACTCAATTGTGATATCTCTACATGTGCAAATTTTGGAATAGACGTCGATCATAAAAAAATTCTTCGCCTTTTGATTGGGCCCCCCCTAATAAAATTTCCTGGATCCGCCCCTGGCCATGAGCAAGTATAAAAATTGTGATAGTAAACCGGAAGATAGATTAGGCTATACACAACCCTTTGTTAACCACAACGATATTGAAAATTATATCCTCAAAAAAATTGTTAGCTGCAATCCTTTCATTTTTGTTTTAATTCTATCGATAAATCTGAAGATTTTTTGATTCCAGAATACCAGCTTCTTGATTCCATATTTCCTAAAGCTCTGTTGGGCACAGTGTTGGCAATCATGAACATGGGGGTTGAATTGGAGTAATTTTTAGGTACCCGTGGGTACATAGAGGTGGGTGCAATACATTTTTAAGCGTTGGATTTGAGATCTGACCGTCAGCATTAAAGGGAGAAAAAAATATTATAAAATAGGCAGAAGTTTTTGTTGATCGGACGGCTCCAGATGCATCGCGGGCACCATCCTCCATATGCCCGCGTGTACCTAAAAATTAGCCGTTGAATTGTCATTCGTTAACGCCCACCTAAGGAACTTCATCCACTTTTATGTTCAATCGGATGATGTTTGTTAGGTGATTCTTAACGAACAATGATTTAACACAAGCGTTTACGACCGTCACCACCGTGTCAAACGGAGCCTAAGAGCATGCGCGTGGAAGAATAAGAATAAAGAATCAATCTTTTAAGAACAGAACAGTCCACCAATGCCACAAGTTTAAAAAAACATGAAAAAATGATGGGCAAAGGATTTAGCCATTTTGTTCTATGTAATTAGAAATAGATATGAATTTAATTTCCATAAACACTTTCAAAATCGGGAGGCACAAGCCAAAAATAGACATAGGCAGAAATCATGGCCGGGCATGCTTCTAAACAAAGAGAAAGAGTAGCCTCTTAACAACAATTGGGAAGCAAACGTGTGGATCTTCTAAAGAATTAACCCAAACAGTATGATGCAAAAAAAGAGAGAATGTTAAACCTTCCATTCCTTCAATGATTCTTAAAGGATAAAAATCAGAATAAGCACTTCAAAGATCGCCGGGGAAAAGTAAAACAAAGCTAAGATGAAGAAAACAACGTCAATCCACGGAGAACCGCACCCTCAACGAGACCTATGAGAGAAATCGCATCCAAGGTGACGTCTAGGGAGCTCCGGCGGCTTCCAAAAATGTAAACACTAACATGCTCTACTTTCAACCTCGATAAAGAAACAGATTATGAGACCACATTGAAGATTTGACACTAGGGCTGCTGCAATCTTGGAAACTGGCTACCACTGGGGCATCATCGACTTTGAAACAAGCGGCTAGGGCTTCAGACGATTAGAGTTTCGGAACCAACGGATAGGGTTTCGGTTGAGCCGCAAGTAAACAAACGTTAATGCAAAATCATGATTTTTTTGGGTGTGGATAGCCAAATTTACTTAGTGGTTAACAACTGCAAAAAAAAGGTCAAGGAGGCCAATGAAGTAGGACCCCTAAACGTTTCAAAATTGCTTTGGTAAGCAGGCATTGTGTAAAGTCGCATTATCTTAGCTATTAGGTGGAGGGAAAAAAAATGTTTTGACTTTTAAAAGTCAAACAGAGTGGCTGAATGTCATTGACATGTAGCGGTGGTTGAGCATCATACATCGCCTTTTAAGTGTTGGAAAATCGGAGCGTCGAGAAGATCGATTCGACGGAAAATTAAATAAAAAAATCAAGCAAACCAATCACAAGCAACCACAAACAACAAGATTTACAGAGGTTCTCCCAAAAGCCGGGCTACGTCCTCCCTCCCTTGCTCATCTTCCTTCTTGTATTCACCCCCAAAAAATAAACAATTACAAAGGTCACAAGGATCTCACCGATCCTACCTTCTCTCAATCTCATTTGGACAAGAACTGGAGGAACCACCGCCGGAAACACACCTCCACGAATAGTCCTGTATGCGCCTCCAAAGCCTCCCAACCGAAAACCTAAGAACCGTAACCCTAAACAAGGGAAAATTTCTTAAATATGGTTTGTGCGAAAACGGGCTGATATCCGCACACCCGGGAAACCCAAAACTTATTTTGTTTCGAGGGCGTTGCCCCCGAGCCTCCGCCGGGGGTTGCCGCCCCCGGACCCCCGCTGTCTTCGGCGCCGGATATGTCGGAGGGATTCACACTTCAATTTCTCTATACTCACGTGGGCGAACCCGATGTGAGAAACAAGAGGACCGTAAGTGTTCCACAACTCCAACATGAAGGGTCGGACGTCCCCACCTGAACGATTGGATTTCCTGAAGAGTTTGGTAATTGTCCTCATCCATAGTGTGCGATCAATCCAGCCAAGCTGTTTTGGTCTCCTATATTTTCAGGAGAACACCTAAAGAAATTGATTTCAACCATTGATTGAATTGATCCAACGTCCATGAATCATTAGGTGGTGTTAACATCTAAATATGCATATTCTCTTATGTACTGGGACCTCACCTCTAAGTTTCAAAAATTACAGACTGCACCCTCATATTATTGAAATTATAAAAACTTCCCCCAAATGTTACAAAACAAAACATTTACTTCCCCGGAAGTACAGATTTCATAACATCCATGCACAAAATTACCCCCCTCAGAGGGGTATTTTGTGTATGAATGTTTTGTAACATTCAGAAGAAATTTTTGATATATATATATATATTACATATACGATCATTTACATGCACACATACATCCAACAACTACTTGACAATTGTCATGAAACCCTAGATCCTAGAATACAAAAGAAAAATATGAGGCTGACAAAAAAACCTAAACAGTGACCCCATTTCCCCTCTGCAACCATGAACAATAAAAAAAAGAACAAAATTCAATTAGTCATGTACAAGTCTACCAGCTACATGTCAAAATAGAGGGGGACATTCTATACAAATACAAGTGATCTGCAGGTGCATCAGACCAGTCTCTCTCCCTCTCTCTCTCTCTCTCTCCTGCCCACCCTCTCTTGATCTAGAATGTACAAAGGGGGGCTTAAAATAATCCCCCCACTGAAAAGAATAAGGAGCAATGTGCCCTCATGAAGGAGCCTTCAACATTCCAAAAAGAACAAACAAACCGAGCAATCTCCGCCAAGATGCCGATCAAAGAATTGAATGCCATGCCGAATCATATGTCCGAGTGAATCACTGACGGGTCGGGCGTACGAGCTGGCCAAAAAATTTCATTAAATACGTCATCGAGGGCCAATCAGGACCTGGAAACCTCGGTTTTATTCGCCCGGCACATACAGTCCGGAATTGGAAAACTATAAATTGAATCATTTGGTCTTCTGATTTCAATACCCTTGCCATCGCTGTGCGAACGCATGCCTAGCAGCTGCCGTTTCAGACTTTTCCATCTGCCCAGATCAAGACAAAAAAAGCAATAATATTTATTATTATTTTTAGAATTTAAAACTTCATTTTAAAATTTATATCATTGACATATTTTATATAAAAAGCTCTAAAATAATAATTGCAATTGGTGAATTTAAAACTTCATTTTAAAATTTGTATCATTGACATATTTTATATAAAAAACTCTAAAATAATAATTGCAATTGGTGAATAAGAAGTTAGTTCAGGCATCTTAACATATCTCTTCACTGTTTATCTTTAAGGGTTGGTGCATAACTTTTTATTCTTCAACACTCATTTGAAAGTTTAATGACAAGTAAAATTGCTTCGCCTTCGTAATGATTTCCTAGAATCAAATCGTTTTTGGCGTAACGTCTACAAGACCGTTGCAAGACACGAGGGAGCTCCGGCTACATTGGAGCCCATAGGTATTTAGGGTATGTTTGTCAATAATAGCTTGTGTTAAGTTGTAACTCTTATGTGCCTATGTGGGACAGCTGTGATCCAGGCACGTGGCAGGCATAACACGGCCTTGTACAAAGAGAAGGCAGAATGCGTGATCCAGGCATGTGGCAGACATCGCACGGTGTTGTACAAAGAGAAGGCAGAATGCGTGGCAGACAATACTCGGCGCTGTACAAATATTGTGTGACAATAAATAGAGCCAACTCCCTAGCCCCACCTCCCTTTCGCGTGTTTCGGTTCAAAATTTTCCAAAAAAAAACGTTCCGACGTTACGTTAGACCTAACTTCTCAGTGATCATCGGCAGAAAATAACACGGCGAACACAACCATTCATCGACGGCGAACATCGACCGCGAGGGAGAAGAGATCGGCCACTCGTCAGCTTCCGTGAACTTCTGATTCGATCACCATCGGCAGAGTAGTCAATGGCGAACAACGACGGTAATGATCCTTCATAGCATCATTTTCATTTTTCCATTTGGTAGGAGTTTGGTTAGGTTTAATTTGGAAAAGATTGTCACACAATTTTTATTTTTTCGTAACATTTGGAATAGTGCAATGAAGGCGGATATTGCTCAAGTTTAGGGTTCCAGCTGCAAATTTTCCTGGAGTGTACCTGTTTACGGTGATAAACAGTGACTGAATTTCTAGGGTTTAGCTTTGCAGTATGCATTCTTTTTTCTAGTTAGATGTTCCTCGGGTCAGATGTTCCTCTGATCAGATATCAACACATCTGGTTGGATTTATAATTTCAGTCACTGGTAGGACATTATGGATGCCATTTTTCTTCCTTTTTTCCTTACAGTATACTATTCCAGATGGAAGGACATTGTGGTGGCACCTTTTTGAATAGCAGATGTGCAATCTCAACCTACAAGAAATATGTTGAGCCTCTACTAGATGTGCTTTCAGAGAAATCACTAAAGTTGTTGAGAGATGTTTCATTGCTATAATTTTTTTAATTCCAGATATTCCTCAAAACATTTCACTCTTATATAGGATGTTCAGACTATATAGGCCTGATAAGGAGGCCTTCCTGTTCGATTAATACTATATTAAATTCACTGTAAACGAAGTAGCTTTTATTTTGGGTCTACCAAACATGGGAGAAGATTTTGATTTTCAAATAACCTCGTACTCACGGGTGAAACAAAGCGATGTAGTTGTTGAGTTAAAACAATTAGACAGTGAAGTCCATTCACCAGATTTGGAGGAACAAAAAGTGAATGTCCCTTGTCAAATATGCACTATCAAAATTTCTTTTTCCACTAAAATCACTAACAATCCCTGAGTGTCTTAAAAATTTTGGTGGATTGGATGACTTTAGGAGATTCAACTGGCCAAAGGCTATCCACAACTTTCTTCAAGCACAGTTTAGCCCACTACATAAACTTAGTTGCACAAGAGAAGAACCATCAAGCTTGGAATATCTTAAAGGATGCTCACTGTCCTTGTGGTAAGAGTTTTATTCTATAAATTTTCAGGTCAAATTTTAAATATTTTTAAACTCACTAATATATTTTCATGTAGGCGTGGTTGTTCGAGCACATCAATATATAGTTCCTGCCGATGATTTGGTGAGACCGCGTATTCGTTGTTGTTCTGCGAGGGCTAGCTTCAGCTTTAAGTTCTGCACAGACTTATCTGTTAAGTTGTCGCCAAGGAAGGAGGTTAGTGTCATATATTACATGTTTTGATATTCTTTTGATGTGGATTTATAATTTGTCTTGTTCAATGTATATTATCACAAAATTTGTTAATCTTGTCGAGGAGCAGAACCTTCTAGAAGATGAGGAGGTAGAGTCCTCTTTTGAGACAGTCAAGGGAAAGAAATAGGAGAAAAAGAAAAGAAAGAAGAGGGCAAATAAGGAGAAGCCAAAAGAAGAGGAGTTGATGAAAGAAGAGAGGGAGGGAAGAAAGATGAGGAGATGAAGAGGTTCATTAGTAGAGAGGTTAGTCATCTTAGGTGCCAAATTTCAAAAAAAATTCGGCAATTACGCTCCTACTGCAAGGAAAAAATTGATTTTATGGTTGGCCTCATTAATTCCTTTCATGCAAATGATCACATTCCATCCACCGCACCCGGCTCCGATCCTACTTGTGATCTCACCACTTCCAAAGCATCACCCCCCCCCCCCCCAATTGAGACAGTCAAGGGAATGAAACATGAGAAAAGGAAAAGAAAGAAGAGGGCAAGGAGAAGTCGAAAGAGTAGTTGATGAAAGAAGAGAGGGAGGAAAAGAAAGATGGGGAGATGAAGAGGTTCATTAGTAGAAAAGTTAGTCATCTTAGGTGCAAAATTTCAAAAAAAATGGCAATTACGCTCCTACTGCAAGGGGAAAATTGCAGGTAATGGAGATCTGTTTGGATAAACTGTGTTTGCAGAGCTTTTCAGAACATAGAATCATTTGACAACAGCTGTGTGATATATGTGATATTTAAATTAAAATATCTAATTTTGATTATTTCTTTCAATTCTAAAAACGCATTCCAAATATTTTATCCATCCCTGGACATGCAAAGCTTCCCCCCCACCAACAAGCAAAGCTTCCCTTGTTCATCCCTGTGCATGCAAAATAGACAAAATCCTTCTAAAGTTTACAGCCTTGCAGTGCAAAAACGAAAGTACATATGCGTATTGATTTTCATACGTTTGTCGAAAATCAGTTGTACGAAGGAGCTTGAAGGAGAAGAAAGAATGAATAAACACATCCCAACTCGCCGGAATTTGCTCGCCGGACATGGATTTCAAAGAAAGAGAGAAGCCATTGTTGAGAAGAACAGCAGCCATGCACATGATCAAGATCCTTCATTTATCCACAGAATTGGAAGGTGATGCTTCTCTGGCTCGACAAAGAGAGCATTACGGTGTGATCAAAAAAGTGCTTGAGTGCCACCAAGGCCGAGGGTGTGCCATGCGTGTGAGCTAAGAAGGTGAAGTTGGTGGGGAGGTACATCGTGGTGGAAGGGAAAGGCAGGTTGCCGACGTGCTGGTGGTTTTGACTTCGATTGCAAGGAGGGATATCCAGGAGGCGGAGGAGCTCTAGCGGAGAGGAACAGCGGACAGTGAAGGATTTGACGACGAGTTGGCCGCCAAAGCGAATTCCTTTGACGTCGGAGTTGGACCTAAAGAGGGGGGTTGGTTGGGTCTTTGTGTTCGTGTTTCGTCTTCTTATTCGTCTTCTTTTTCTCCTTCTCTTTCATGGCGCTGTGGCGGCGGGGGACTTTGGGTAACTAAATTCTAGGACGGTGTCAAGAGTTGTCGGAGACACGCCGCGGATTTCTCCTCCTCCCCAAACCTAAACGCGGCAAACTGGAGCAAGGACTGCGGGTTTTGGGAAAAAGATGATTCACGCACGTAGCTTTTAAATGTTATTGGAATAATAGGTGCAAAAGCAATGAAAAATAATAGCAGCGGTACGAGTTGCCAAAACGTGATGGAGTTAAACGCTTTTCCAAACTAAGCCTTAGTCTAAATTTGATATTATCGTCATTTCCTATGTTTCCATCGTAGACAAAGAATTCAACTTGAAGAAAATGAAACTTGACCAATTTAATTGTTTGGGAAAGTTGTTGCAATAACTTACAGGTCGTTGCAACAACTTGCAGGTCGTTGCAACAACTTGCCGGTCGTTGCAACAACTTGTCGGTCATTGCAACAACTTGCCGGTCGTTGCAACAACTTGCCGGTCGTTGCAACAACTTGCCGGTCTTTGCAACAACTTGCCGGTCGTTGCAACAACTTGCCGGTCGTTGCAACAACTTGCCGGTCGTAGCAACAACTTGCCGGTCGTTGCAACAACTTGCCGGTCGTTGCAACAACTTAGGTCATTGCAATAACTTTACAGGTTGTTGCAATAAGGCGGAAACGAATTTCTAAATTCAAATTTATAAGATTGCGTTGATTACAAAAAAAAGATGCATTGATTCAGAGAACGGTTGGCTTCAAAAAGGGGTGAAATACCATATAAAGGGCGACAGTTACTTGAAGAAGGGGAATGATTTTCAAGTTGGGCGAAAGGAGGAGAAGCACCGGATCGGGAAGGGAAAATAGATTTGACGAAAATCTGAGAGGATTTCCTGCAAGGCTACAACATTTTGAACTCCAATCATCATATTTAGTAAGAAATTTCTTATTGTGTGGTGTGGTCCAACAATTATGAACTAAATATCAAAGTCTTGTATGATGATAGCAATATGCTTGTTGTGATGATAAATTTCTAAGTTTTATGTATGTTTGATGATTTATTTTTATTGACTTTATGAATTTGATAGTAAAAATTTTGGATTAAGTTTTCATCTACTACAGCGCTTTGAGATTCGAGAGATAAGTTGCGTGAGTATATGAATGAATGTTTTCTTCCTGCACTGCGAGATTCGAGAGATGAGTTGCACAAGTTTCTAACCAAAGTTTTTATAAATTTACTGCGCTTCAAGATTCGAGAGATGAGATACGTAAGTACTTCATAAATTAAATATACCATAGAAGGGAGAAAGAGATTTTATTTTCTTGCTAGTAACTTTGTTTTTTATTCTTAATGATATTCTTTATTCCGTCTAACTTAGAGATGACTAGGGGAATGAAAAATATAAAGATTTCTGATATCGAGAGATAATGATTTTTACATTAAAATCATTGTAAGATAAGTTAATTGAGTATTCTCATAAAACATCATTTTAAATATTCATCTAAAAAACATAGAAAATCAGAATACAAGACTGTCTTTCCAAAATGTTAAAAAAGAATTTTTAGGAAATCATTGTCTAGTATTATTAGTGTTTTCATCCATTCTAAAAATCACTCTATTTAATCTGCTTGAATTTAAAGAAAATGTTAAACTATATCTTGCAAGCGTTAGATTAGTCACTTCTCTGCGGGAATGATCTTTAGTTTCATTATATTACTTGATAAGACATGTGCGCTTACATATATCACATATATATATCGGTGTATCAATTACTATATTAATGATGATTTAGCAAAACAAATATTATTAAATCTTCGAGAAAATCCTGGAACTAAACCTAATTTGAATATTCAAAATAATTATCTTTTTATAAAAATCGTCATTATGTTCCCAAATCAGAGCTCTCGGGCGTTGGAGAAAGCTCTCATATTGGAGAAAGCTCTTATGCGTCGGATACAGAGGGCTCGCACGATGAAGAAAGCTCTCATGCATCAGAGAAGTCGCATACGAGTATACAAAAGCCGCATGAAGCGATGATAGAGAGCTCATAGACGAGTACAGGAAAATCACATAAAGCGTCGTAAACTCCACCGGAGAAATGCATAGATGCAGGAGAAGTTGCAGAGGCTGGAAAAGTCGCAGGCCGGAGAGGTCACAGACGCGGGTGAAGTTGGAGACAAGGGTGGAGACGTCGCAGGAAGTAAAATTCACAGAGATGGGAGAAGTTAGCAAATGACAGATATGTGTGTAGTGGTTGGAGATGTCTATAAATATCTCATGGGTAAGAGGGATGAGTTGAGTGTCGATCCCAATCGACGTGAGGGCAGCGAACTGCGAGTACCATAAGCAAAATGGCAAGTATATGGGAGTAGAATAGGTCAGCGCAGGAACCGATCACAAGTGATTTCGTGCGAGTGAGGGAATGTTCATACGAGATTGGAAAGACTGTGTGAGGTCGGGAGTATTCACACTTCTTTATATAGAATAGAGGAGCGGTAAGAGAATACACTTGAAGATGTGTGACTAAATACAAAGGATGAAAAATATACAATGGGCCCTTTCTTTGAGCTTTTCATCTTTAGGCTTTAACAAGATTAAATTGTCATATATGTCACTTGTAGATGCACCTCAGCAGTAGTAAAATTCAAATTTCAAGTAATGTCATTATTATTGTCATAAGCTTTGGAACGGGTTGACGAACTATGCTACCCCTCAACCTCTCTTCTGGGATATGAACAAGTTATTGTGCTAGGTACACATCCAACACTTATTTTACAATTTAACTCTAGAATACAGGCACATTATATTTTAAAGGTTGATTAATATATAAATTCTTAAAAGAAGCCACAGACGCTATCTCTTGAAACAATAGCAAATGCAATTTTTGACCGACTACTTGGAAGGATCAGAGCAGTAGAGTAGGACAACACAAGAGATCTACTTGCAAAATAAAATATAGGATTTACAAATAGAACTGTGAGCACATACCCGATATTAGGATTAGCAAATAGTTGTGCTAGCTTTCTTTTATCGGGTTTAATAGTCTTGGAATGCCCCCCATATAAATATCTACGGTGGCCAATCAGAAAATGTGGAAAATTTCCGCCTTGAGTTGTCACAAACACTTCACTGTGGAGACAAACAGTGTAGTCTATAGCAGCCATTCTAGAGGAAAAATTCTGAAGAAGAAATTTTAATTAGATAAATTAGAAGGCTTCTAACTGCAACATTATGAGAAAGAATACCTTAAAGGGAGCAAGCTCTTCAGTCTCTACTAATGTCTCTTTAGTTTGTAAAAGAGGAAACATTTCAAAAAGAGGGCGCATGGTCTTTTCTGCACTGTAAATCTTTCCAGAAGCCAGATAAATCAATGTGTTGTTACTGAATCCCATGCCTCGGAGCATCAATCCAACCTATGAAGGAATTCAAAGAATTAAAAAGAGTATAATAGCATTACTTTGCACTGAGACAGTTTGGAGTGTTAAAAGTCTATAATATCATATGAAATAATCCACATGCACTCCAAGGACATCATTCTAATTATTTTATATTTTCTCCGAGATATTTACCAAGGTTTAATTTCCACGTATTCGGCTGTAAATGGTTCTGCTACATATGTGGGTGTAATTGGGACCTTGATGGAGAACTTTCTTCAGTTATATATGTATGTAAATTTCCTTCAGAGTTATCATCTGAAAGTAAACTTACGAAGTTTTGAACTACTCATTAACATTTCTTTCTATTTTTTTATTTTTTAATAATTGATTACGAGGAAATTTTGCAGGGAATTGAGCTTGTGGATCTTTACTATTTGAAATTTGCATCCCCCACTACTTGTTATGAATATAGAGTTAGAGAAAAGAAATTAAGCATTTCTTCCAATATAATCTTAATGTCACGCAGCACTTCTATTCATACACAAAGGAGGAGAACCCCAAATCAACATTAGAGGTGTGGGACTAAAAATAAAGAGGAGAAACATGGGCCTTCGCAATGGGTTTTAGTTCATTTAGTTCATCTAATTCCACTCTCCCTCTTAAGATAAAGAGTATATGTCAATAAATCTCAGCTTGAAGATATTATCAATGAAGGTGTCCCTAAACCCTAAACACATCACAAGCCCATGGTAAAGATAGTTATCAGCTGATCTTGAGATTGAACAAACGGGGTGCAAATGTTGCCTTTTTCTAGACGATCCTTGATGAAATGTTTATCAATTTCAACATGTTCTGTTTGGTCATGTTGAATGGGATTATGAGCGATGTTGATATCTGATTTATTATCACAATAGTCATATGACCTTTTGATGCGGAGCATAGATGAACACTTGCAGTGGATGACGAGTTTTGGGTCCATTCGGGGCTGATTTGGCGAATTTCCATATATGGCGTGCCCGATCGACGATCGGACTCCGCAGATGTGTTCGGATTCGCGTTGCGAATCGATTTGATATATTATTTCACTATTTTGCATTTTATTTTGATGTATTTAGGTGGCACCACCTTCGGCCAATCATATCCATCGATGGTGGGATGCCTTAATCTTCTCTTTATTATAAATAGATCGCTTAGGGGCTTATTTGAGGCATTGCAAATTTTGGAGAAGATAAATCCCGAAATCCGGCAACCCCTCCACGGTGCCGACTCCGTGGAACCCTAGGTGACGACTCCTAGGTGTGTATCTCCCTCCCCAAGGTATTCCCTAACCCTAGGCCACTTTTTCCCCCTCCAATTCTCACTTACAATCACCTACCAGCAACCAATTCCAGCCCACCGTGCTGTACAACTTTCCTTACTGTTTTTTTCACTTGAATTTCACTGTTCATATATGAAATTTACTATTCTTCATATATAGTTTCCCCCAAGCTTTCACTGTCGCTGCTCCTTAGCCCTTCCCAGCAGTCGCCGGACACCCCTTTGCCCCCATCAGCCGCCGCCAGCCCCCTCCCACTCCCCTACAGCTTCCGCCCCCTTGTTCCCACCCCCTACAACAACCGTTTTGCTGTCTACAGCCACCGGCAACTATTCCCGCCCCTCCCCTCCGTGGAACCACCCCTAGCTGCCCCTCCCTCATCAAATCAGCCCATATCTGGAAATCTCAGTCCAGATCCAGCCCGCTTCCCTACCCGCCCCATATTTTTCAGCCCGGATCCGCTACCAAACATCGGATCCATCCATCCCTCGCCCGGATCTATCCATAAGTGGTTAGATCTATACATTTCGGGTCCGATTCCACCCTCCAACGTCGAGGACAGCCACCTACTTCGTTTTCCACGTTGTCGGTTCCACCTTGGAGCGTCGTACATGCATCTACGGCTCTGGATTCTTCAGTGTCTTGGTCAGCCCACTATTTGGTGAGATTTCGTTGTACTGGATTATTATTTTCAGCATTTCTATATTGGATTGATAACTATATTTGTTTGGATATATATTGTATTGTGGTGGTTTGTCTGGATAAATATTGTGATTTGCAGGGTTTAGTCGCCCCGCGCTCGTGATTTGGCCCTCCACGCGGAGGAAAGGCTAAGCTTGTTTCGCTCTAATTAAAATATTTGTCTTGCTATGAATTAACTGCGTGAGATGTTAGAACATATTATCTAATTGTGATTTTTTTAATGGTCGGACTTTTGCATAACATGTAGGGTTAGGTCACCGCATTTTCTGCAGCCTATAGATTCACCCTGGGTCAATTGGTATCAGAGGGAGGTTGCGCGCAGCCAGGTTACGCGCTCATTTTGATACGCAGTCGTAGAGTCTATAGGTTTTTTTGTCATGTCTAGGTATCACCACTTATCCCCACCTCACTTTGGAGGCCTCGAGTCCACTTGCACCCGCTCTCACAGAACCCTGTCAGGGAGATCCTCACATTATTCCAACGATCATTCTTGATCGCGGTACACCACTTTCAGAGGTCGTGTTGACCCACCGACACGACCCCAATATGCTAGAGACGATCAGTATGATGATTGTCTTCGTTCTTATCTGTACACGCGAGCGGATCGTGTTGATCCTTCGACACAACTTGGTTACCTTAGGAATTAGACGAGCACTTGTAGTGGATGACGAGTTTTGGGTCCATTCGGGGCTGATCTAGAGACTTTCCATATATGGCGTGCCCGGATCGACGATCGGACTCCGCAGATGTGTTCGGATTCGAGTTGCGAATCGATTTGATATATTATTTCACTATTTTGCATTTTATTTTGATATATTTGGGTAGCCCCACCTTCGGCAAATCATAGTCATCGATGGTGGGATGCCCTAATCTTCTCTTTATTATAAATAGATCGCTTAGGACTGATTTGAGGCATTGCAGATTTTGGAGAAGAGAAATCCCGAAATCCGGCGATCCCTCCACGATGCCGACTCTGTGGAACCCTAGGTGACGACTCCTACGTGTGTATCTCCCTCCCCAAGGTATTCCCTAAACCTAGGCTACATTTCCCCCCTCCAATTCCCCCTTACAACCACCTACCAGCAACCAATTCCATCCCACCCTACTGTACAGCTTTCCTTACTGTTTTTTTTCACTTGAATTTCACTGTTCATATATGAAATTTACTATTCTTCATATATAGTTTCCCCCAAGCTTTCACTGTCGCCGCTCCTTAGCCCTTCCCAGCAGCCGTCGGACACCCCTTTGCCCCCGTCAGCTACCGCCAGCCCCCTCCCACTCCCCTAAAGCTTCCGCCCCCCTTGTTCCCACCCCCTACAGCAACCATCGGGCTGTCTACAGCCACCGGCAACTATTCTCGCCACTCCTCTCCGTGGAACCACCCCTAGCAGCCCCTCCCTCATCAAATCAACCCAGATCTGGACATCTCAGTCCAGATCCAGCCTGCTTTCCTACCCGCCCCATATTTTTCAGCCCAGATCCGCTACCAAACATCGGATCCATCCATCCCTCACCCGGATCTATCCATACGTGATCGGATCTATACATTTCGGGTCCGATTCCACCCTCCACCGTTGAGGACAGCCACCTACTTGGTTTTCCACGCCGCTGGTTCCATCTTGGAGCGTCGTACACACATCTACGGCTCTAGATTCTTCAGTGTCTTGGTAAGCCCACTATTTGGTGAGATTTCGTTGTACCAGATTATTATTTTCAGCATTTCTATATTGGATTGATCACTATATTTGTTTGGATATATATTGTATTGTGGTGGTTTGTCTGGATAAATATTGTGATTTGCAGGGTTATTCGCCCCGCGCTCGTGATTTGGCCATCCACGCGGAGGAAAGGCTAAGCTTGTTTCGCTCTAATTAAAATATTCGTCTTGCTATGAATTAACTGTGTGAGATGTTAGAATTTATTATCTAATTGTGATTTTTCTAACGGTCGGACTTTTGCATAACATGTAGGGTTAGGTCACCGCATTTCCCGCAACCTATAGATTCACTCTGCATCACCTTTCCATTTTGTAATCCCAAATGCCGTATTATAGATTGAATCCAGAGTCCTTTGCATATCCCTCGCGGCATTACCCTGCTTCTTCTGCACTGGACTTTGTTACTACATTTTGTTTCTTACTTCTCCAGGTCGAAAGATTCTGTCCAATAAAAGAGCAATATCTAATGGTGGATTTTGATCATCTTGGCTTCCAACCAAATCAACATTTGTGTATACTTCAACATTCATATGCTTATTTTGGGAGAATAGGATTCCACGCCCTGAAAATTTCTTCAGGTACTGTAGCACTCGTATAGTGGCTTCTTGATGTCGCAATCTAGGAGAATGCATGTATTTGCTCAGAATCCCAACTGCATATATGATATCAGGATGAGTGTGTGAAATAGATAAGTCTTCCCACCAATCATTGGTAGCCAGATGAGTTCACTTTCTCACCATCAATGTCTTCATCGATTTTACAATTACTTCCATGGAGTATCTACTGGTGAGCAACCAAGCATCTCTGTTTCTTCTAGAAGGTCTAGAACATACTTTCTCTGAGAAATGAAAATTTCACGATCTGATCATGCAACTTCAAT
Source organism: Platanthera zijinensis (assembly GCA_039513925.1). NCBI lineage: Eukaryota > Viridiplantae > Streptophyta > Magnoliopsida > Asparagales > Orchidaceae > Platanthera > Platanthera zijinensis. The sequence goes on along the minus strand of CM077093.1, from coordinate 21,968,214 downwards.
TCCTAAAAAATATTTCAACTTTTCTAGATCTTTAAGTTTGAATTCCTTAACATCGACATAGATAATGAGAACTTCCACTTTCTTTGTATTCCTTTTAACAAAGAGGGTATGATCGGAGTGAACTTGTTTGTATCCCAATAGGGCCATGGCTTTTTGGAACTTCACAAACCAAGCTCTGAGAGATTGCTTCAAATCATAGAGAGATTTTTAAGTTGACAGACTTCAGCTTTCAATCCTATCTTTGAGAAACCCATCGATAACTCCATGTATACCTTTTCTTCAAGATATCAATGTAAAAAACATTTTCACAACCAATTGTTGCAGATCCCATCATGTACATTAATCACATGATAAGATAATACGAATGGAGTCCATATTAGCAACCAGCGCAAATGTTTTATGATAGTCCACACCAGGAGTTTGAGTATATCCGTGAGAGACTAGTTGTGTTGTGTCAGACGGGAGTCGAGATAGTTCCCAAATTTGATTCTTCTCCAATGCAGAGATGTCTTCATCCATTGTCTTTCTCCATTCAGGAATGTCTATCGCTTTCTACCAAGTGTTATGAATACAAACAGAAGACAGAGGAAACGAAGTCTTTATGTGCATGCATCAGATTCTAATATGAGATATAATTGACAATAGAGAATTTAGAAGAGGTTGACTTACTCTTCATATGTATGAGAGGTCAATGGAGGTCTTCATGATCTGGTTCGAAAGTTTGTATCTATTTTGGTGGAATAACATGGGTTTGTAGTATCTCAACACCAATGTTGTGTTGTCGATAGACACGAGGAAGGGGAGCAATACGCCTCCTGACAACGAGAATTTAGTTGAGGACGAGAGTGGACATTGTAGTTAGATAAGTGGAAGGAACATGATTGGACATGATAGTTGGACAAGTGGAAGGAGGAAGATATGAGGACAACACAGGAAGAGGAATAGTGGGAGTATCAACATAAGTGTCCCTCTCCCACTGAAGAGAGCTAAAGAATTGTTCCCCCTTTACGAAAAGTAGCATGCATGATACAAAAGAAATGTCGAGAGGAAGGGTGATAACAACAATATTCTTTCATATCAGAGGAGTATCCAACAAAAACACATTGAAGGGAAAGACCATCCAGTTTATCACGGTTGTGTTGATGTACATGGGCAAAACAAACACATCTGAATGCACAAGGAGGGAGCTGAGATGTGTGGACAACACATGTGCTGGACAAACGAGAGATAGGGGAAGCATATTGCAAGGTACTAGAGGAAAGGTGGTTAATGAGGGAATCTGCGGTGAAGACGGCATCGACCCAATAGGATTTAGGAAATTCATTGTAATCAGAAGGCACCGTATGACTTCGAGAAGATGTTTGTTCTTGTGTTCTGCAACACTAGTTTGGGTGGAGGTATGGATGCACGTGGCTTGATGAACAAGATATGTGTCGTGAACAAGATACCATAGTCAACAAGATATGTCCCAAAGACACCACAGTTGTCATACTCCCCCTATTGTCACAGCGAAGTTCCTGAATAGTACTATCAAATTGAGTAGCTGTCATTTTTGTGAAAAAGTTAAAAGCAATCAAAAACATCAAATTTTCCCTTCTAATAAGTACACCCAAGTAGAGCGAGAAAAGCAATCAATAAATGTCACAAATCAATAGTGACCGGAGAGGGAGGTTATAGGAGAAGATTCACGTACTTCAGTATGAATAATAACAAAAGGAACCATACTACTAGAAAATAAATGAGTCGGACTATGACGCACATGTTTAGAAAGTTTGCAAACATCACAAACAAAAATGCTCATAGAGCTAGAAGCATAGGAAACAACTTGAAAAGATAGCTTGAGGAAGGGTGTCCAAGATGTTGTCATCGTCCCATATTCGTGATAGAGGGACGAAGAACTGGAGAGAGCTTGAGAAGATGGATGGTCCAAGACGTACAACCCCCTGCAGTTCCTATAACTGCCAATACATTGCTTCATTGCCGGATTCTGAAAAACAAAACCAACGTGTAGGAAAGTTACTGAGCATTTTACGGATGCGGTCAAGCGATTAATAGATAGTAAATTGTGAGGAAATGTAGGAAGAAGTAAAATTAATGTGAGGGGCATAGTAGAGGGACATAAGATGGTTCCCTTGCCAACAATAAAGAAGAGAGATTGATTTACGATGATGACTTTATCACACCCCGAGAGGAGGGTGTAAGAGGTAAAACCTGGCAAGGCCCGGTTATGTGATCAGTCGCACCGTTGTCGATGATCAACTCAGAAAGGGTAGTTGAGGCAGATTGGGCGCTCAGAGCATTGGCGGTTATGAAGGAAGCAGTGGAAGAGAGTCCTTGAGTGCGTAGAAGACAACACAGAGCATCAAATTCATCCGTGGAAAAACAGTAAGAGAAAGGTCATTCGGGATCGGCGTCAGTAGCATGAGCAGCAGAAGAATGGTTGGGTTGTCAAGAACCATCATGCCCACGACCACCATTGCCTTTCTTGAATGTGCAAGGTGTGGATATAGGTAAAAGTAGGAATCTTGGACTTGATCATGTTTTCCACAGTGATCGCACATCCAAACAAGTGGAGCTAGCACATCCAAAGAAGGAACTCTATCAATGTCAGCAAGGGGAGATCGATCAGGGCCCCTATCAGAATTGAGATAACGACAACGATCCTCGTCCCCCAAGACCATGTTGAAGGTTTCCAGGAAAGAGGGAAGGGGTTGGCGTTTCAAGACAAGTGTGCGAACAATGTCGAATTCCATAGAGAGTCTCATAAGGAAGACATGGAGAGACGATAGCGGTCCTCCTTGATTTTTAGTGCTCGGGCATTGGCGGTGCATGCGGGAGTGAAATCCTTAAAGTAGTCAAGTTCTTGATAAAGGCATTTGAACACAGAGAAGTAGGTAGCAACACCAAATGATCCATGCTTAAATTCGAGGAGGCGCCTAGTGAGCTCATACACCTAGGTTGTACAACCTCATGTTCGCAGAGTGGGTTTACCAGAGAAGTCCAAGGTGCAAATGGGCCCTAAGGACCAGGTGAGCGGCGAGTGGGGCAAGCAGGCCCGCACTCGCCCAAAGCAGCAGGTATGCGATAACGGGGCGAGGGGGCAGGTGGTCCGCACTCGCTTCAGGTAGCGAGTAAGAGGTAGGCGGGTGTCGGCTTCATCGGTCACTCGCCCTTAGCTAGGAGCGAGTGGGAGGTTGTCGCCCCCATCTAGGCACTCACCCCAGGTAGCGAGTAAGAGGTAGGTGAGTGTCGGCTTCATCGGGCACTCGCCCTCAACTAGGAGCGAGTGGGTGGTTGTCGTCCCCATCTAGGCACTTGCCACTCCAGGGGAGTATGACATCATGGTCGACCCGTCCTAGAAAGATTCTTCATGCAATAATATGTTTTGGTCTGCCAATAGCCCCTCCAAATAGCGAAGTTTGGCTGTTGACAGACCAATTTGGGGTGCGTTTAGTAAAATCAGAAGGCGAGATTCCGCTATTTGCAGACTAGACTTGGGAAACTATAAATAGACATCATGGGCACCATTGGAGATTGAAGACATGCCTGACTGTGATTTTTGTTTTAATTTTTTTTCCAAATATTGAAGAAAATTATGCAAAAACTCAATAATTTTTGTATGATTTAGTGTTTTTGAAACATAATCGGTCGTTGAGTAAGATATGATGCAAGCAATCATATTGATTTTCTTTTTTAAAAGATATAGATGATAGTGATGAATGATTAATAAGTAGAATATATGAAGAATATGTTCAAGAAGATGAATTGATGTTTGATGTTGATTATTTTAAATAAATGTGGTTGCGTCTTGCCATCTTCGGGCACGCGCTTGCGCCTTGAGCCTTGAGCCTAACCTCTAAGACCCATTTTCCCCTTAGTGCGTCTTGCGTCTTAGTGAGCCTTGTGCCTTAGTGCGCCTTGCGCGTTTAATAACTAAGCTTGGATAGAGCTCAATCTCTGGCATCAATATCAGCTCTGCCCCGTCTACACCTGATTTGGATTATCCTATGATAGTACTATTGGAACATTAACTTTTTTGGTAGTTTTTCTACAGAATCAGTTGTCTATCCGCAGTTTCATGTTGAAGAAATTAGCCATCTAAAGCTCTTGACAGTGGTCTATTCTATTATATATCATGGGAAAGATGAATAAGTCTTGACATACAGTTTAATCCAAGATTACATCACATCCTCACAAGTTTTTGTTCCAGTGGTTAGATTTTGTGTTACCGGAGGCAGGATCTGTTGATCTTTTCGTTGGTCTTCAATTCTTCATCATGGATGATACATTAAAGGTGTTAGTTAACCAACCTAAAAGGTCCGGTAATATTTTTAAATCAAATGTTGTAGACTCTTTCATTTTTTATTACTCTCTCATACCCAAATTAAACTGAATGGTAGAAATCATCACCATTGGGATCAATCTCTTATGGTTCGTTCGTTAGGATGGAATTGGGGAGGAGAATTGAAATTCGCCCCTCAATTCCAATTCCAATGTTGGGCACGCCTTTTACGAGCGGAATTGGAATTTGGATGAATTCTATAAGAATTCAATTTTTCCTAAACCTCCCCCCCCCCCCCCCCCAATTCTTTCCTCATAAGGTATTCTTTACAGATTCCATCCTCTTCACTTGTGAAGCCTCTTCATCAATTCCATCTCACTCCTGTTGTCCATCGGTCATGATCCTCATCCATCTCGCTCCCATCGTTCTCCATCGGTGTCAACAATACTCGCATTCATGGCTCTTTATCATCTCCATACCCAATCGAGTGTGCTTCACGGTAAGCACAATCAGCTTCCCTCTAGAAGTGGCAAGGAAGCGGCTCATGATCGGAAAAATGCACGGCAAATGTCTGGCAAACATGGTTGCCTGCTTGGCGGAAGTCGTTTTTGATCATCCGCTGCCGATTAGGGTATTCAAAGTTGGAAGGAGCCAATTTATTATAACGAAATATCATCGACCGCAGGTCATTTTTTGGGGTTGATATGGGATTTTTGAAGTTTTATCATTAAAATATTGGGAGTTGATATTTTTCCTTCATCTCTTATGGTTGCTTACAGAATCTGGATTGAAATTTATCTCTTATGGTTGTTTACAAAATCTTGATTGAAATTTAGGATTGTATTGAGATTCTGTAGGCTAATCAAAGCATTTATTCTGCATGTTCCATGATTGAGAGATTAATATTCACTGAATCATTGTCATGGAAGTGTGCATAGATTCATATTTTTCAATTTCAGTGGAAATTGAAATTGAGTCAATTCCAATTCCTACCCCCAATTCCGCTCAAACGAACGGACCCTTAGTACCTCCTCTGACCAAAGAGTTCTGACGCAGGACGGCTCGATGTAAAAGTATGTGTGTTGGTGTGTCGACACACTAATGTAATGCTACATGCGAATGTGTGGGATGAATGCGATCAAGCCCAATCAAATGATACATGTATGCTTCAATTAATTATCCGGAATCAAATAATAGCAACAATGAATATATGCGGCTAGTAAATCAACACAACATGCACAATAATTTTCGCATGTGTAAGCAAATAATCACCTTCGTTATCACAAGTGATGCTTTCCACTACAACTTTGCACAAATAAGTTTTATAGAACTAACAAAAATGAAACAATAGCACTATTGATCACAAACTCCAAGCAAGCAAAGCATGCTCATCTACAATTTAACACAAAAATATAACACAATAACATAAATACTCACAATCATGGGGATCCGCTGGCGATGGCAGCGGGTGTGGCTCCACGAGACAAATGCGGGGTGGTTGACTGGAGATGAGGAAGGAGGACAATAACTGCACGGACTGAATGTTGGGTCTGAAGTAGGGATGCTTTGGGCTCACTATTGTTGGAGGCTGGACTTCAATCTTGGAGGAATAGGCCGGCAGTTTGAACGGTTCTGGATGAATATGGTGTTGGGAGAAGATGAAAATTGAAGTGGAAGACTGTTGGATGGAGCACATAAGATTGTTGTGTTGTGATTAGAACCTTGTTGGAGACTCCACGATAGAGATTGAGACAGAAGAAAGAGAGGTTGTGGGGAGGAAAAAGGAAGGGACTGTTATTTACCATTGGAGTTCGATATCACTGGAAGAGTGGAATAATAAAAATGGCCATGATTTGCGTTATTGGGAATCCACTGAGTGGAGGAGACGTGGGAGTTTGTTGGAGAAGGACTCACATGGGAAGTAGAAAGTGGTTAGGGCTGAATCTGGGAGGTTTCAGTGGTTTTGCAGGAAGGGGGAGAAGTGGTCTGTACGGTTCCTGGCAATAAGATGAACAGTAGCGTGGGGAAACGATGAACAGCGGAGATCTGGCGACGATTGTATGTACCAAGGGAAGTGATGCAGGACGACACGTAGGGTTTGCGCGCCTGTCGGCTTTTTTCTAGAAAAACCTAAATGCGTGCAATGAAATATGAATTTTGTAATAAAAAAAAAATTAGCGGACGTCGCGCAGATTTTATGAAATTTAGCAAAGTTTGTTTTCTATAAAGCACAAAAAAAACTATTTTGTTTAAAAAAATGGATTTTCCTAAAATAACAGTACAATTCTGAATCCGGGAATGAAAGTTCGCAACTTTCGTTCCATTTCACTTGTCGTAGCAAAACGAAAATCGAGAATTTAAAATACGATTTCATTTGAAGTTTTTGATGCAGCGTTTGCTGACAAAATTCGGGCGAAAACCCAACAATGAATCTAACTATCCTACGAGAAAATATTTAGACACACCCAAAGGAGGAGAAAGAAACAAGTTACCCACGGAAAGAGGCATCTTTCCCTATTCGAAGTCGATGGCGATCACGCGAGAAACTCCTCGTCGCCTTCGATCTCCCGCTCCGAGGTCGACCGCTATCGCACACGGGTACCAAGGAGAAATTCGCTCACTCTCACACTCAAGAGTGGATCCACGAAATCTAATTCTCTTAACCTTTAGAGAAGCCACAAAACTAAACTACACGGTCTCATTCACCTACACAGCACAACTAATCACCTCCATTAGTTTCTTCAATCACACGGGAAAACAGCAGAACAATTCACAGCCAACAATCAATTGCAATCTCTGAAATCATACATCAATCTAACACCTAAACATAAGCAATCAGAACTCTCAATCTCAATACATTCATCAATATTTTCACCATCAAAAACAATTACAAGCATTCCCTTTTTATAGGATTCGAACAGAAAGCAATAAGGAAGAAAAAATAAACAGTTAACCTTTGCGAATGATGGATCAGCCATTGCAGATGCAGAAACCGATGGAGGAGGTCGTGGCCAGAAATCGAAGCAGGACCGATCGTTTGTTGCGTCGGGTCTTCCATCATGGGTGGGAGTCGCCGATCGTGGGTAGCGTCGTGCGGGATCCACTCCTGGTGCAGCGCCAAAGACGGAAACGGCGGTGCGGCTTGAGACGAGCCCTAATCCCATGCCTGAACCGGGACGACTTCTGTTGTCTTGGTTCATGAGGGCTAGACCGGCTTTTAAACAGTGGACCGGTTGAACTTGTATCTCCTTAACAGATTAACACAATATATATCATATATACGTGTGTGTCTGTGTGCGTGCACATAAAAAGGTGCAAAATACATAAATTGCAAATAAAATTACAAAAATAACACGAATAAAATGCCATAAATTTGGGCCGATAAAGGTCTGGTCGGGCGCGGCAACGGGTACTTTTTGCGACGTTCAGATCGGGGATGGTCTCCACCAACTCTCCCCCTCTTCGAAATCACTCATCTCTGGTGAGTGCTCTAATAGGTAGTGTTGTAGAAGATCAACATCTATGCGTGGTAACTCCTCGGTCAAGACCCAGCTGGTCTCGGTCTCTGCTCTCCAATGCCAGCGAACCAAGTATCTCTGAGTAGTGGTCACTGTCTCATTGTCCAAGATCTGCTCGGGAACAAAGATCTGTCACGGATGTCTGTCAGCAGCTCTGGGAACTGGTATAGTAAGACTCATCTGGTATCTCATACTCAACCTGAAAACTGTCAGTGGAAACAGGAGGAACTGTAATGGATGTATCAGTAGCGGAATGAATGTCGGTATGTCTTGAACGTGGCTCCTCACTCTCACTCACCAACCCAGAAGAATCAAATGGAGGAGAAGGCAATGGAAATTCTAAAGATTCATGCAGATAATCGTGGAATAAAGTCAGATTGGCTACGCTAAAAACCGGATTTGCTCCCCAAACGGAACGCATTCCAAGTTCAGACGCATTTTGCTCTATCCGCTTCACCACTCGAAAGTGTCCAATTCTACGGTCAGTTAGCTTCTTTACGGTACCCGAAAGTAACTGTTCCGAATTTAGCCAAACTATCACCAAGTGATCCACTTTGAAACTAGTAGCTCTTTTTTATGTTTGTTAGCTTGAGTTGCATATAAGTAATAAGTACTATGCAATTTTTGCTCAATTTTTTTATACAAATCATGTAAATGCAAAGGATGAACTAGTAACACGACTAACTCCACAAACAGGAGGTTTTAGATACTAAAAACTTCTGAGATAGGTACATGGTCAAGAGGCTCAGAAGATGGTTCATAAAAGAATTCATCGCGGGGGAGATGAACACTCATATGAAAATCAGATACATTAGTGATAAGATTTGTCCACACGGTGTGCGGACTATCTCTATAGGTGAGGGTGAAATAATATAAAATAAATGAATCAGTGAATGCACCCTCAAACTCAATTGTGCTACTAAGGATAAATACATCTCAAATGTGTGGTGAACTCATATGTGGTTCATCTGGGGGTTCACCGGGAGGGGTATAATAAAATTTGTCATAAATGTGATGAGTACCGACGTAGGCTCCAAAAATATATGGAGTGCTCTCATATAAACGATAATGCACGTAAAGTGTGATAATCGTGACAAATTTACTAAGCGAATGTGAGGCATCAGGATGATCACCAGGTGGGACATATGAAAACTCATCGCGAATACGATGGTCTTCAAAGTGATAACTATTTTCACTGATAATAAGACGCGACTCTAGAATGAGGGGAGTAGGTGGTATGCCCCATAACTCATCTAAAGTGCGAGTGACCAGATAGCTACGATCAAGCCCTACTATATGGATGTCACGCTCAAAATCCTCTCTTTGGAGCACTAACGACATCAGGGGCGATAATGGAAAATGTGTCCATGTCTTAAAATTTATAAGTGTGTTACTCACATGAATCACATCCACACAAGGACGAGGTGGCTCATCTGGAGGCTCAGTAGGAGATTCGTCAAAGAACCCATCAGTAGAGTGATGGTCCTCCAGAAGCAAACCATCAAAAGGGGTCGTGCTCCCAGAAAGGGTAGAAGTGGCAACCTCGAGATCACTACAAAGCTCTTGGCTCCCGATCGTGATGTGACTTGGTACGCCATCGGGTGAAGTGATGTGACCCGGTGCGCCACCGGGTGAAGTGTGCGAAGAATCTACACTCAATAGAGAGCTAGTAGATATAAAATCTAGGGCAAATTCATTAATTAGAGCAGACTCTCGTGGGGTTTACTCCACATATCCTGTATTAGAACATCAGACAGAATGGGAGAAGTTTCCCTACTTTGGGAAGTGGAATACTCCCGCTAACCCTTATTGGCTATTGTAGAGAATGGCCCAAAAGCTTGTATGTATTACTTCAATGTGTAAATACAAGGGGAGAATACAAATATATAGGAAAGAGGAGAGACGAATAAATCCTATACAAGATGTGGGACTAAAGAAGGAGGAGAGAGAAATAAAGAAAGAGGGCCCAATAATGAGCCCTTTACATGGGCTTTTCTAATACTCCCCCGCAAGCTGGAGCGTACAAGTCGTATGCGCCAAGCTTGGATAGACACTGATAGAAGAAGGTACTTGGTAGAGCTTTTGTGAGGACATCCACGACCTGTTCAGTACCCGGAACATGCTTGAGCTCGATCTTCTTCATGTGGACTTTCTCTCGGATGAAATGACAATCTACCTCAATATGCTTCGTTCTTTCGTGAAAGACCGGGTTCTTGGCAATATGTATAGCAGCCTGGCTGTAACATAGGAGGAGAGCTGGTGAAGATAGCCTTACACCAAGGTCGGCAAGGAGACTCTCAATCCATGTGAGTTCCGAAACCACAGAAGCCATTGCCCGATATTCTGCTTCTGCTGAGGATCGAGCAACCACTGCTTGTTTCTTGCTGCGCCAAGTAATCAGATGTCCCCCAAAATATGTGCAGAACCCGCTAGTGGATCGTCGATCATCAAGAGAGACAGCGTAGTCGGCATCAGAGTATGCCACCAATGTTGGGATTGAAGATGAGGTTTTGTATACAAGTCCTTGGCCAGGAGCTGTCTTGAGGTATCTGAGAATCCGTTCCACTGCCTGAAGATGAGAGCTTCGAGGAGAGTGCATATACCGACTGACGAGCCCCGCGGCGAAGGATATATCAGGTCTTGTTACCGTTAGGTAGATTAGTTTCCGAACTAGACGACGATAATATTCTGGATTTTATAGAAGGGTATCAGAATCCGAGGCCTGAGCACATAGTTTATGATTGACATCCATGGGAGTGTTCACAGGTTTGCAGCCGGAGTAGCCTGCATCATGAAGAAGATCTAGGCAGTATTTCCGCTGAGAGAGAACCAGACCATCTGATCGTCTAGCAACCTCCAGACCTAGGAAGTACCGAAGATGTCCCATATCTTTAATTTGGAAGACGGAGCTCAGATGTTGCTTAACGGCCTGTATGTCGTTCGAGTCGTCTCCAGTAATGATGATGTCGTCGACATATACCAATAGGAGAACCGTACCCGTTGTCTGGTGGTGAGTAAACAATGAGAAGTCAATCGAGCTCCGAGTGAAGCCAATTTCCCGGAGAGCTTTGCTGAACTTATCGAACCATGTCCGAGGGGATTGTTTGAGACTATAGAGCGATTTGAGAAGGTGACACACTCGAGACTCCCCCGTGGTCTCAAACCCGGGAGTTGTTGCATGTAAACCGTTTCGTGGAGGTCGTCATTCAGAAAAGCATTCTTGATGTCCAGTTGAAGTAAGGGCCATTGGCGATGGACAGCCGCCGAGATGAGAATGCGGACTGTGTTGAGCTTGGCGACCGGAGAGAAAGTCTCGTCATAGTCGAGACCTTGTTGCTGGGTGAAACCGCGAGCTACCAGGCGAGCTTTGAGTCTGTCAATGGTCCCATCAGGAGCATGTTTGATGACAAATCCCATTTGCACCCAACTGGTTTCTGTCTGGGAGGAAGGGGCACCAGGGTCCAAGTCTGGTTTGCCCAAAGAGCAGCCATTTCTTCTTCCATGGCAGCGCGCCACTCAGGATGTTGAAGAGCCTCTTGTACGGAGTTAGGAATAGAGACCGAGGATTGTGAAGTAGCCAATGTCTGAAGATGTGGAGAGAGGCGATGTAGAGAAACATAGTTGGTCATCGGATGAGCTGTAGAGGCGGGCACCGGAGCAGCAGAACACGGAGAAGCCGAGGTCGAAGCCGACTGCATAGGGGCAACAGAAGGAAGAGGGCGGCGAGTATAGACCCGAATGACGGGCGGTTTAGGAGGAGCAATAGTCGGAGTCGGCTGAGGGAGGGTTAGAGGCGAGTTGACAGGGATAACCGGCCGTGGAATGGAAGGTGGTAGAGTGGTTGGTGGTAGAAGAGGCGGTAAAGGAGGAGGGAAGAAGGGTCGATCCTCCCAGAAAGTAACATCGGCGGACACAGAGACTTTCTGGGTAGCCGGAGAATAACACACATAGCCCTTTTGGGTGCGGGAGTAGCCGACGAAAATGTGTTTCGCTGCTCGGGGATCCAGTTTGTCTATAGTGGGACCCAGGGTATGGAAGAAACAAGTACAACCAAAGACCCTGGGGGTCAGAGGAAAGGCAGGTGCGGAGGGAAAGAGAAGGCTGAAGGGGGTAGCATTTTGGAGAACCGAAGATGGGAGACGGTTGATGAGAAAACACGCAGTGGAGACCGCAAAGTTCCAGTATACTTTGGGAACATGCATGTGAAGCATGAGGGATCGAGCAACATCAAGAAGGTGACGGTTCTTTCGTTCTGCAACCCCGTTTTGTTGAGGGGTGTAGGGACAAGACGTCTGATGAACAATCCCGAAATCTGCGCATAGATTTGCAAACTCGTGGCTAGTGTACTCACGAGCATTATCAGAGCGGAATGTTTTGATAGGAGTAGAGAATTGCGTACGAGTCTCTAACACAAAAGCCTGAAAGACACGAGGAAGCTCTGAGCGATCACGAAGTAAATACAACCATGTGGTATGAGAGTAATCGTCAATAAATGTTATAAAGTATTAATAACCAGAGATACTGGTAACCATGTACGGACCCCAAATATCAGAATGTATTAAATCAAAAGGAGCAGAGCTCCGAGTACAATGTGCGGGAAAAGAAGAACGTGGCTGTTTGCCAAGAATACATGAATCACATTTAAAAACAGGAAGGGATACGTCAGGAAGCGCCTTCTGGAGGAGAGGTAGAGGAGCATGTCCAAGACGGCAATGTCAATCACTAGATGATACAGAGGAAAGGGCGGTAGAAGAGACATCGAGGAGGTAGAACCCGTTCTGCAGTCGACCCCTACCAATGGTAATCTGCGTCTGTCGATCATGTATCAAAAAACCAGAAGAGGTGAAGGTGATATAACAGTTCATATCAGTAGTAAGACGGCCAACAGATAGTGAATTAAATGGTGATGCCGGCACATAAAGAGCGGAGCGAAGAGAGATGGAGGGGTGGATCAAGAGATCAGCACATCCGGAGACCGGAACACTCGCACCGTTGGCCACAGTAATAGATGTGGGATTAGGAGCATCTGAGAACCTTGGCGGCAGCAGTGAGGTGATGTGGTGGGTGGCTCCCGAGTCAAGGATCCAACGAGAACTGGAAGAAAGACAGGCAGTACCTGTAATGGAGGTGGATGCAATACCTGCAGTAGAGGTGGAGGCAACCGAAGCAGACGGAGGGTTGAGTAGCCCCTGGAGTTGTTGCAGCTGAAGGCGAAGAGCCTCAAGATCCGTACCGGTGGGTGGAGGGCTATCAGCGATAGCAGCAGTAGGCGGGCGAGGAGGGTAGCCATGTTTATTGTGACAGACTGCTTCAGTGTGTCCATCCCGACCGCAGTATGAGCACTTTGGGCGACCTCGACCACCACGGCCCCTTCCACGGGAGCTCGTACGACCACCCCGAGCAGAAGATGATGGGGGAAGTAAGGGAGGAAGGGCCTGTTGAAGAAGGGCCGACGATGGTGGTGCAGACGTCTCCAGGGGAGGTGGTACTCGAAGTAACATAGAACAAACATCTGAGAAGGAGGGGGTAGCAGGTGATGTCAGAACCTGGGCCCGGATACTGTGAAGGTGTGGTGGTACTCGAGCCATAATCATAGCAATACAGACAGCCTCCTTCTGGGCACGCTGAGCAGCGAGATCAGTAGTAGATGGCTGGTGCTGAATCCAGGCCTCCGTGAGAGTCTTAGCACGAGCCACAGAGGAGGTCATGCCCATAGCCTTGCCAACATCCAACGCTTGAAGATCGGTGATGATGTCAAAGAGGTGCTGAAGGCTGTCCTTGCCCGAGTACAAGGAGTGGAGTTCATCCCACATTGTTTTGGCGGTCTCATGATACATGATCATCTGGTAGGGCTCACCCTCCAGAGAGTTCAGGATCCAGGTCTGGACGCGACCGTTATTTCGTAGTCATTCATCAGTAGTAGGAGAAGGAGGTCCCTGGGTAAGGTGATGCGCAAGGCCCTTGGCTTGCAGGACCCTCCGAACGGAGTGAACCCACGGGATGAAGTTCGTCTTCCCAGAGAGGGAAAGAGTAGTAATCCGAAGCTCATCACGGAGTTAAAGAGCAGGAGCCACGCGGTCTGCCGTGGGGGTAGCTGTAGTGGAATCATTAGAAGACATGGCGACCTGGAGGAGAGGAAGCGAGCAGAAGGCAGGCCGCGGCGAGCACAGACGCGCTAGGCAAGGCGCGAGCAATGGTAGGCCGCGGCGGACTGGAGCAGTCTGCGGCGAGAAGAGCGGGCAGGCCGCGGCGAGATGGAGAAGGAGAAGACAAGCGGGGAGAGCTCGTCAAGGCGCGGAAATGTGCGACGACTAGAGGGCGACCGCTGCGAGCTGGACCAGTCCGCAAGACGGAAATCGCAGAGAGGAGCGAGTCTGCGGTGGGCAGGGAAAAGAACTTGCCCGCCAGAAGAGGGAGGAGAACAGCAGCGGACAGAGAAAGCCGCGCGGACAGAAGGGAGCTCGCAATAGCAACAGGTAATGGACAGAAGGAGACTGCCGAGCTCGCAGCGGACCAAAGTAGACCGCAGAGCTAGGGAGCGAGTTCGCCGAGCAAGAAGAGGAAGCGAGTTCGCCGAGCAAGAGGAGGAAGCGAGTTCGCCGAGCTCGCAGCGGATAGAAGGAGACCGCAGAGCTAGGGAGCGAGTTCACCGAGCTCACAGCGGACAGAGAGAGGCCGCAGCGGACTATGGGAAGCAGTGGACCCCACAGATCAGAGAGAGAGGGCTATAAAAGGACCAGAAGAGGAGTGGTTCCACGGAAGAAGGAGAGGGAGCGGAGAGGAGAAGGGCAGGCCGCAGAGGCTATGCGACTAGGAGGTGCGGACACAAACGTCAGGCCGCGGAAACCGCAGGCCATCGGGCGGATAGACATCGGATCCGCAGGAGCACCGAGTCCCTCTGATACCATGTAGAGAATGGCCCAAAAGCTTGTATGTATTACTTCAATGTGTAAATACAAGAGGAGAATACAAATATATAGGAAAGAGGAGAGAAGGATAAATCCTATACAAGATGTGGGACTAAAGAAGGAGGAGAGATAAATAAAGAAAGAAGGCCCAATAATGAGCCCTTTACATGGGCTTTTCTAATAGCTACCATCATGTTTGTTTTTGGAATACTAGGAGGATCGCTAGGTGTGATGTAATCTTGATGAGAGTGACCTTTATAGGTATCTTGAGGTTCATCATGATGATCGTCCAGAACATAATCATGGCATGCTCGTGGGTGGTTGTGAGTCCTATGAACGTGTGGTGGGGGTCGCACATATACAGACTATGATTCCTCATATAGAGGAGATGTGTAGTATCGATAACTGGCGTCATACTGAAATCTATCCTCATAATATGTTGTCGAAAGACCAAAAGGATCCACTCGAGTACGAGGATAAGAACGACGACAGTCATCATACTGATTGTTTCTAGCATAATGAGATCGTATTGGTGGATCAACACGATCTCTGGAAATGATGTACGATGATCGAGTATAACCATCGAAGTATCGAATAAAGGATTCCTCAAATAAAGGATTTGTGATCCTAAAATAAAGGATTCCTCCTAAGTGTAGATCTATCCACGTAGTGATGTGGAACAACGTGATGGGGTCGCACAGAATGTCCATCTCGAATTGGAGGTGACATTAAAACTTGAGGAGATACCTCTAAACTATTCATCCTAACGCGAAGGTTGCGAACACTTCTCGCACTTGGTGTATACTTTTAACTAACGCCGTCATTTGGTGGGCGAAAGGTGGAAACCACGGAGGTGGTTCATTCCCTTCGTTTCCACGACACAGTTGACCACACATCTCACTAACCTATTACTACGCAGATGCATGCAAGATAGGCAATAAAATGCAAATGTATGATGATACTAAAAAATGCAAATGTATGACGATCCTGCTATGCGAGTTCCTATACTACCCAGGGCGGATACCGAAACTTAGAAAAATTTTGGAACCTCGCTTTGAAACCAAATTGATGTAGGACGGCGCGTAGGGTTTGAGCATCTGTCGGTTTTTTTCTAGGAAACCCTAAATGCGTGCAATGAAATATAAATTTTGTAAAAAAAATATTGAGCGGGCGTCGCGCAGACTTTATGAAATTAAGCAACGTTTGTTTTCTTTAAAGCACAAAAACTATTTTGTTAAAAAAATGAATTTTCTTAAAATAATGGTTCAATTCTGAATCTGGGGATAGAAGTTCGCAACTTTCGTTCTGTTTCCCTTGTCGTAACAAAACAGAAATGGAGAACTCCAAATACGATTTCGTTTGGAGTTTTCGACTAAGCGTTCGCTGACAAGATTCGGGCGAAAACCCAACAATGAATCTAATTATCCTACGAGAAAATATTTAGACACACCCAAATGAGGAGAAAGAAACAAGTTACCCATGAAAAGAGACGTCTTTCCGTATTCGAAATCGATGACGATCATACGAGGAACTCCTCGTCACCTTCGATCTCCCGCTCCGAGGTCGGCCGTTATCGCACACGGGCACCAAGGAGAAATTCGCTCACTCTCACACTCAAGAGTGGATCAACGAAGTCTAATTCTCTTAACCTTTAGAGAAGCCACAAAACTAAACTACACGGTCTCATTCACCTACACGGCACAACTAATCACTAATCACCTCCACTGTTGTCTTCAATCACACGGGAAGACAACAGAACAATACACAACCAACAATCAATTGCAATCTTTGAAATCATACATCAACCTAACATCTAAACAGGAGCAATCAGAACTCTCAATCTCAATACATTCATCGATACTTTCACCACCAAAAACAATTACAAGCATACCCTTTTTATAGGGTTCGAACATAAAGTAACAAGGAAGAAAAAAATAAACAGTTAACCTCTGTGAATGATGGATCGGCCGTGGCAGATGCAGAAACCGTCGGAGGAGGTCATGGCCAGAAATCGAAGCAGGACCGATCGTGTGTTGTGTCGGGTGTGCCGTCGTGGACGGGAGTCATCGATCGTAGGCAGCGTCGTGCGGGATCCACTGCTGGTGCAACGCCAAAGACGGAAACGGGGGTGCGGCTTGAGACGAGCCCTAATCGCATGCCTGAACCGGGACAACTTCTGGTGTCTTAGTTCATTCGGGGAAGAAGAACTGTGTGGGTTAAGCTGATTATGAGGGCTGGACCGGCTTTTAAACAGTGGACCGGTTGAGCCCGCATCTCCTTAACAGATTATCACAATACATATCATATATAGGTGTGTATATATATGTTTAGATGTATGCATATATTATATATACACATAAAAAAGTGCAAAAATACATAAATTGCAAACAAAATTGCAAAAATAACACAAATAAAATGTCATAAATTAGGGCCGGTAAAGGTCCGGTCGGGCGCGGTGACGAGTACTTTTGCGACGTCCAGATTGGGGATGGTCTCCGCCAGGAAGACTCAGTGCTCGCCGATTAGGTCTTGATGAGGCCTTTCGCTCTTCGTCGGGGAAGGAACTGTACAAAAAGGAGTTTTGATGGGTTCCTCCTTCAGCAAACAGGGGATCGTGGGTTTTAGGAAGTGTGGGCTTGCGATTTTAATCATACAATATGAATATAACTAAGAAGTATTGATAAGCAGAAGGTACCGAGGGATGAAGGGGGGAAGGTGTTCACGGAATAGTAGGTCTTGATGAGGCCTTTCGCTCTTCGTCGGGGAAGGAACTGTACAAAAAGGAGTTTTGATGGGTTCCTCCTTCAGCAAACGGGGGATCGTGGGTTTTAGGAAGTGTGGGCTTGCGATTTTAATCATACAATATGAATATAACTAAGCAGTATTGATAAGCAGAAGGTATCGAGGGATGAAGGGGGGAAGGTGTTCACGAAATAGTAAATTGAAAAATAAAATAATTGAATTTAGAGTAGAAGACTGGGATGTCTCACCCCGGGCTCGCGGCGTCGCACCACGAATTGACTGCGGAATTCTGGACTCTCACAAAACTCAGCAATGCCTGTAAACTGCAATGTCTGCCCCTATTTATAACAAGAGCCCCGGTTGGGCACCGGGCGTGAACGACCATGATCGACCGTTACGCCCAGTGTCCTAAAACACTAAATATACACCAAAACAATACATATAAAATTAAAAGTGATGCTCCAAACACGCTCGCGGTATCGGATCTCCGATTCGAGTAACGTATCTCCGCCAAAAATGCAAAAACGGGTCCTACCGAGTAGTGGCCCGATCTCCAATCACGAACATGCGGTAGATCCCCATCAAGTTCACTTGACGGTATTGACTTTTATGAGACTTTTGCTCTGATTTTTAAGCATAATATTGTGAGAGCACTTTTGCCTATAGCAATATGCAAATTTTGTCAACTTCATCAAGTTATGTGAAGAGAGTTTTTCTTTATGACAATCTAAAAGAAGAATTCTATATAGCTCCTCTCAGAATACAAGTGCAGAAACTCATGAATACATGTCTTCTTAAGAATGATATACATGGTCTAAAAAAATTTCCTTGTTCATAGTATATGATAAGTTGAATGCCAAACTCATGAGTATGGAGTTCTCTAGGACTATGATACGGGTCACCGATTGCGAACGGGTCCAGGGCCGCGAGGGGGCATTGGCCTGGCGTGGGGCGGCCGGACCTATGGCGGGGGCGGGGGTGCCGCTGCGGGAGTCCGACAGCTGTCGCATGCGGGGAGACGGGTGGGTGATATCGCGCGGAGTCGTGATTCGGCGGGTGGGGCTAGGGCGTCGGGTAGGGCTTCCGTGAGATACAAGAGAAAGAATTAGAGAGAGAGAAAGAGAGAATTAGAAAGAGAGAGTGAATTAGAATAATAGTTGTCTGCCTTCTCATGGTCCCCAACCGGGAATTAATAATAGTCAAACATAGTTCCCAAAATGCCCCCTTAGCTTAGGCACGGAGGATCAAAATGCGCGTAAAAAAATAGGAACTAAATAGAAAGTAGATAATGGCCACGTGATTGCTCGAGCGATATACGTGACCAAATGCGGGTTCATAACAGACTACTTATGATCACTCTGTTTTCATCATGATATTATTATCACTAGGACTAAGGAGCAACGTATTATTTAAATTAAAGGTTGGCCTAAATATTTGAAACTAAAGATTTGGATCTTCGGTATTTCCATGAGATTGAGATCATGATGCATCCTGCAATACACCATAACTTTCCTCTCAATCACATTTATTTATGCACGTTATTTCTTGTACGCATTTTATTTCTTGTACGCAAATTTTACTCCTTGTACTCGTTTGGCTCATCGATGTGACCGCCCGATAAGACCCAGAATAAAAGGTCTGGTATTATTAGTAGGACTGTAATGGTAAGCCCAAAGTTAAATTAAGGAAACATAAATTTAAATTTCAAAAGCTAACGCACGGAGTGAATTTAGGAAGTAATCATGTTGGTAATGCCAATTAAAAAGGAAGCTCAAAACTGCTGGACACAATTAGAGGAATTCTAATTAGAAAGCAAATTAAAAAGTTAATAAAGTTTTTAAGGAAACAAATCAATTCATTTTGGGTTTAAAAGCATTCCAGCGGAAAGGAAAAAGGCAGAACCTGGACACGCAGAGAACGCCAAATTGGTTGTTCCCTGCACTTGTCGGTCTCACCGCCCGTGTACGCCGCCCCGCCCTTACCAGCCTCCTCATCAACCGCTTGCAGCAGGAAGAATCCGCCCGTCGCCAGTTCCAAAAATTGTCGCACGCCACTGCTGCCTTGACGGCTTCGTCCCGCGCTGCCGAACTCTCACCGGGTGTCGTCGACCTCGGATCGTTCTTACGGCGCCCGATTTCCGTCCAGCACCGTCGACCTCGACACCCTTTCCGATTGCTGAACCCGTTGGAATTCCTCGGCGTTCAGGGGGCACACCTGTCCTGTGCGAGAAAGGCTCGACTGGAACCATTCAACTCGGCGAAGAGCTTTGGTAATCTTGTACTCTCCAAGGCGTTAAGCATAAATTTATGTTTTTTCACTGAAATAATTTTTGGGCTTGCCATTACGTTCACACCACTTAAAATCCCGTTTATTTTCACAAGTTATTGTTGCGAAAATCTTGCTTGTGGCCGTGTCTGGATTTCGTGGAGGGTTCGAAGCATAAAACACGAGGAAATTCCGCTCGAACGAAATTAGCGAACCTCTAAAAACTCAGAGCGACGTTGAAATCTCGCACGCAAAAATTCAGTTTTGGGTCGCTCGGCCACTTTGAACTTTTCAAAAATCAAGTTTTTTATTAAAAGTAAACATCATAATTTAATTTATAACCAAATAAATATTTGCTAAAATATTTAATTTAAATCTGGGTTACATCAGTTTGGTATCAGAGGTAATTTGGTTCGCTCCTATCGCGAATCGAACAATCCGTTTTAAAAAAAAAGTATTTTAATTCATTCTAAACTTTTAAATTATCTTTTCCTTAAATATTTTTTTTTTTAAAAAATCATTTTTTTCTCCCGCTCGAGAACGCTCTTTTTTCAAAAAAAATTAATTAAAAAAAATAAAAAATAAATTTTTATCAACCATAAAATATTTTGAATTTTTCGATGGAAAAGTGGGTCGATCAATTAGAGAAAACAGTCGAAACTCTCACCACCGGTATGGGAAGTGTCACACATCATGAACGGGATGCGCACTTCGGTTAATAATATCGAAACAACCTTGCACGTCAACCTAACACCTACCCTGTTAGTCGAAAACGACCCTGACTATAGGCCTCGGGAACTCGCACACCCCGATCCGGAAGCACATAACGAACCACGTCACCAACCCCGTTGGGATGTAGGAATCAAGCTGGACGTGGGTCATTTCGAAGGGCGAATAGAGCCCGGGAGTTGCCTAGAGTGGTGTGAAAGGATGAATCGTTTCCTGGCTTGGAAGCAATTGCCCTAAGCTAGGCAAGTTGAGTACGCCACGCTTAGACTTAAAGGATCAGCGTTAGTGTGTTGGGGACAATTAGAACGATCTAGGTTCAATTTAGGTATGCCCCCGATCACAACATGGAAGGACTTCAAAACTCAACTGCGTAAGAGATACATTCCGTCTTATTACA
Organism: Platanthera zijinensis; assembly: GCA_039513925.1. Taxonomy (NCBI): domain Eukaryota; kingdom Viridiplantae; phylum Streptophyta; class Magnoliopsida; order Asparagales; family Orchidaceae; genus Platanthera; species Platanthera zijinensis. The sequence continues at coordinate 21,947,373 of CM077093.1, read as the reverse complement.
TGCAAACTGTTACGCTCGGGGCCGAGTCGCGGCTGTTTGGGAGACAGTACAAGCGTCGGGAGCGACAGGAAGGTGGCGGCAATGGGGCTAAACCATCCGGTTCAGCCCCTATTGGGGCCGGCAAGCCCCTTTGGCCGGCCCCCCTTGGTTCCGGGTATATATAACCCGGAACCCCTCTTTGGATGGGTATGCAAGATTATTACAAGGCACTTCTTATCTCCTCTCTAACCCTAGCCGTCTTCCTTCTTCCTCTCTAGATCTCTCTAGTAGTTTCATAACATTTGGTATCAGAGGAACCTTCTTCCACCATGGTGAACATGCGTACACAAGAGGAGGCTAGCCGACTCGAAACCCTAGAAGAAAATTTCGTAGGGTTGACGGATTCGGTGGCCGCAATGGAGGACAACATGAGAACATCAACGCAGCGGTTGGAGGAGCGGATCGACACCCGAATCGAAGAAATCAAGGCACTGTTGAAGGGAAAAGGACCGATTGGTAACGAGAACGGCGGATCCGGGTCGGATGCCGCGGAATCCCACCACTCGCTTCCGCCGGACGCTCGGGAGGTGGGATCGGGCTTCGGCGTCGGCACGGTCGGCGGCGCGGCATGGCAAGGAGCAGCCGGAGACCGAGGGCGTCAATCGTGGATGGGAGCGGCATCGACGGGGCCGTTCGCACCGTTCGCGGGAAACGGCGAGGGGAGCGCGGGCCGCACTCATTGGCGGCGGACTAGGGAAGAGCCGCCGGGCTTCCAGCGGCCGGCTGCAGCGGCGGGGCACGGTCCAGGTGCTACGGGAGGAATTCTTCCCTTCCCGCGGGCTGGTGGACCACCGAGGGGCTTCGTTCACGACACTCCTTGGGCCGGCCAGCCACCACCTCCGCCGTGGGGAGCACGACAATACCAAGGGTAGGTTTTTCTGGAACCAGTTGAACATGGGAGGCGTGAGGGCTACGGATATGGCCAAGGATGGACGGGGCAAGGTGCACAGCCGCCCCACTTGGCTCCAAAACTGACCCGCATGAATTTTCCAAAATACAGTGGCGGGGATGCCCTGGAATGGATCCAAAAGGCCGAGTTAGTCTTCTGTTATCAGGATGTACCGGAAGGACAGTGGGTGCAGTTGGCCTCCTTCCATCTTGAGGACGATGCCTTCCAGTGGACGCAATAGTTCCTGCGCAGGCGGGAGTACGTTCCTTGGGGAGAATTTGTGGAAGGCTTCACGGCCCGATTTGGGCCGTTGGAGTATGAGGATTTTGAGGCTCTTCTGCAGAAGCTGAGACAGAAGGGCTCCGTGATGAAGTATTGCACTGGGTTCGAGAAACTCTCAAACCGGGTTCGTTGGGAAGAGAGGACGTTCTTGAGTTGTTTTATGTCTGGACTCAAGGAGGACCTTCGAGACGAAGTGCAGGCACACGTGCCCCGTTCCTTAAATCACGTCATCACACTGGCTCGTATTCATGAAGAGCGCTTCAACAGGCAGAAAGCTCGAACAACAGGTAGGCCACCCGCGGCCCCAACACGACAGCAGTCGGTAGCAAGCCGACAGTGACACGGTTATCATGGAGCGAGCTTGCAGCCAAGAAGGAGAAAGGCATGTGTTTTAATTGTGATGAAAAGTTTACACCGGGCCATAAGTGTCAGAAAATACAAGTCTTCATGTTGCAGGAGGAGGAGGAAGAGGAAGCGGTGCATGAGGAGGAATTGGACGGTGGTTTGGATTTGAGCGAGCTTGGGGTATCTCTACATGCTTTGGAGGGGTGCAGTCCGCCACTCACCATGAGGCTGACAGGTTGGTTGGATAAGGAGAGGGTCACCATTTTGATGGATAGTGGGAACACCCACAATTTCATCCACCCGGCTGTGGCACGGCGCGTCGGACACAGGATAGATACGGGGTCTGCCTTCCAGGTTATGGTGGCGGACGACAGCAAGCTACAGTGTGAAGGGGTGCTAAAGGGTGTGGCACTTCGGATGCAAGGATATACGCGTTACACCGATATATATTTGTTGCCTATCAGGGGTTCTGACATGGTCTTGGGAGTTCAGTGGCTCCGCCAGTTGCGTCGGGTAACGTTTGATTGGGAGCATATGACTATGGAGTTTCACCATGGTGAGACACAGTTCTGCTTACGGGGTCTCAAATCGTCGTCTATCAAGGAGATCTCTCTACATAGCATGCAGCGACTGGGAGAGGAAGGCAATATGATGGCGGTACTTATGGAGATTCAGGCATCAGCTACAGGGGAATCGGAGGTACCGGTACAATTACGGACTCTTCTTGAGCAGTATGCTGACGTTTTTCAGGAACCCCGCGCACTACCTCCCACGAGGTTTCGGGATCATCAGATTCAGCTTAAGGCAGGGACAGAGCCAATCAACGTTCGACTTTATCGTTATCCACATGTTCAAAAGGCAGAGATCGAGCGCAGTGTCCGGGAGATGTTGGATGGTTCATGGCGGTTCTGTGTTGACTACCGAGCTCTGAACAGCACCACAGTGAAGGATAATTTTCCAATTCCTATAGTGGATGAGTTGCTGGATGAGTTACATGGGGCATTCGTTTTCACTAAGCTGGACCTATGTTCCGGCTATTATCAGATTTTGATGCGAGAGGAAGATATCCACAAGACAGCCTTTCGGACACATGATGGCCACTACGAGTTTCTCTTCATGGCCAATGGGTTGACCGGCGGGCCGTCTACCTTTCAGGCCAACATGAATGAGACTTTCCAAGAACTTCTCCGTAAGTTTGTACTGATCTTCTTTGATGATATTCTTGTCTACAGCGCCAGTTGGGAGGACCACGTGGGTCATGTTGAGCAAGTCCTCAACATTCTCCGTCGGCACAAACTCTACGCCAACCGCTACAAGTGCTCATTTGGTCAGCAGGAGGTTGAATATTTGGGACATCTGGTTTCCGGTCACGGCGTCAGAGCCGATCCTCAGAAGATTCAGAGTATGATATCCTGGCCACGACCACTTACAATTCGGGCGCTACGCGGATTCCTCGGGTTAACAGGGTATTACCGGCGGTTTGTGAAAGACTATGGGAAAATAGCTCGGCCTTTAACTCAATTGTTGTAGAAGGACGCCTTCTCTTGGACAGGGGAGGCTGAGGAGGCATTTCAGGCACTCAAGCGGGCTATGACCACCACACCGGTTCTCGCTCTGCCTGATTTCACGAAGGAGTTTGTGCTCGAGACGGATGCCTCGGGGGTGGGCATCGGGACGGTTTTGATGCAGGAGGGACGACTGTTGGCTTTCTACAGCAAGGCCCTCGCTCCACGGACCTTGGGGCTGTCTACTTATGAGAAGGAAATGTTTGCTATTATCCATGCCGTGGCGATGTGGCGGCCATACCTGCTAGGCCCGCACTTTAAGATCCGCACAGATCATCAGAGTTTAAAGCATTTCCTGGACCAGCGGGTGTCTTCGCCCCTTCAACAGAAATGGGTCACTAAGCTCTTGGGTTATGATTACGAGATTACATATCGGCAAGGCAAGGGGAACGTGGTAGCAGACGCTCTCTCGCGCATCCCTGAATCTACTGTTGCCCACATCACCGGGCCACTTGTTGACTCCTTGGATGAGATACAGGACGAGGTTATGCGTACTCCCACGCTCCGTTCTCTAGTGGAGGCTTTGCTGCGTGGCGAGGTCGTGGAAGCCGGCTATCATCTTCAGAATGGTCGCCTCTACCACCATGACAGGGTGGTTATTCCTCCAGCTTCAGCGTGGAAGACTATCATGATGCATGAGTTCCATTCTTCACCTACTAGTGGGCATGCGGGTGTGCTTTGTACCCTTCAAAGGGCCCGAGTTAATGTCTTCTGGACAGGGATGCGGCGCGACATACAGCAGTTTGTATGACAGTGTGAGATCTGCCAACGACAGAAGTACGAGACGACCTCTCCGGCTGGACTGCTTGTTCCCTTGGAAATTCCGCAGCAGATTTGGGGCACCGTTTCCATGAATTTCATCGACGGGTTGCCCAAGTCTCAGGGCAAATCAGTGATTCTGGTGGTTGTGGACAAGCTCTCCAAGTATGGGCATTTCATTGTTTTGTGTCACCCTTATACTGGCGAGTCTGTAGCTGCACTTTTTGCTCGGGAGATTATTCACTTGCATGGTCTTCCTCGTGCTGTTATTTCTGATCGGGACCCGACCTTTCTGAGTAATTTTTGGCAAGAGTTGTTTCGTCTGCAAGGAACATGTTTACGCTTCAGTACGTCAAACCACCCCCAGACTGATGGGCAAACGGAGGTTTTAAACCGGGGTCTCGAGACATACTTGCGTTGCTTTGTGATGGACGAGCCTCGCACATGGCCGAATTGGTTGCACTGGGCCGAGTACTGTTACTACACGTCTTATCACTCTGCCAGCAAACTGACCCCCTTTGAGGTTGTCTACGGTCGCGCCCCGCCGACCTTGAGCAGTTATGAGCCGGGCAGCACAGCTTTGTTCGCCATTGATCGGGCTCTGCGCGATCGAGATCGCATGCTGGTGACACTACGCGACAACCTCCGCCTTTCCCAGGACCGTATGAAGCTCCACGCCAACAAGCATTGCAATGAGAGGGAATTTACAGTTGGTGATGAAGTCTTCCTCAAGCTCCAACCGTACCGTCAACTGTCTGTCGCTCATCGCTTCAGCCAGAAGTTATCTCCTCGATATTACGGCCCCTTTCGGGTACTCAGCAGGGTGGGGCCGGTAGCTTACAAGCTGGATCTCCATACGGGTTCTCGCATTCACCCGACGTTTCATGTTTCATTGCTCAAACGGAAGGTGGGTGCCAATGTGCAACCAAGTGCTCTTTTACCTGAGGTCACAAATGCGGGCGAGCTTCGCCCCCTTCCTGAGGATGTGGTGTTCCTCAAGTGGAAACGGCGAGGTGCGGAGTACCGTCCAAAGCTGTTGGTCAAGTGGAAAAATTTCTCAGAGGCACACAATTCTTGGGTTGATCTGCTGGATTTCAAGGAGCTTTATCCCGATTACCACCTTGGGAACAAGCTGGTGGTTGATGGGGAAGGGAATGTTACGCTCGGGGCCGAGTCGCGACTGTTTGGGAGACAGTACAAGCGTTGGGAGCGACAGGAAGGTGGCGGCAACGGGGCTGAACCATCCGGTTCAGCCCCCACTCTCTGAAGACCGGTTAATTGGGGCTGAACCAAACCGGTTCAGCCCCTATTGGGGCCGGCCAGCCCCTTTGGCCGGCCCCCCCTTGGTTCCGGGTATATATAACCCGGAACCCCTCTTTGGATGGGTATGCAAGATTATTACAAGGTACTTCTTATGTCCTCTCTAACCCTAGCCGTCTTCCTTCTTCCTCTCTAGATCTCTCTTTCTCTCTAGTAGTTTCATAACACAAACCCTGTATCGTAGGTTCCATAATCTATACCAGGAAAAATTATCTGTCGATGAGTACACAAACGAGTTCCTAGTCCTGCAGTCTCGCCTCGACCTCCGAGAGGACGATGACATGACTGTTTCCCGTTATTTGAACAGGCTACGCTACTCCATTCGAGATCAGTTGGAACTCCTTGATTATAAGGATTTAGGAGAGGTTACGAGTCGCGCCCGTAGAGTAGAGGCACTGCAAAAATGAACATCTGGAAATAAGACTACTGACAAGCCCCACCCGACTCACACTTTCACCCCTGTCGGGTCCTCGCGATCGGTAGCATCAACGAGCACCCCAGCACTCCCTTCCCCTCCTAACAAGGGCAAGGAGATTGTAGGCACTAGACCTCAGCCTGGGACATTTAGATGTTTTAAGTGTATGGAGTCAGGCCATAAATCTTCTGAGTGTCTGCGACGCCACTTCATCGTCATCATCGATTTTGAGAGTGGGTCAGAACCTTAGTATGAAGTATTCCTTAGTGATTCCGAGACTGACCCGACCCCCGAGACTGAGTTAGAGAGTGAGTACGAAGTTGAAGGAGAATAACCTGAGCAGTTAGTGTGTGTTCTCCAACATAATCTCCTAACCCCCAAGACGCCTACTGACGACGACTGGTTGAGAAATAATATTTTTCGTACCATTGCCCTCATATAGGGACAGTTCTGTTCCATCATTATAGACAGCGGTAGTATGTATAACTTTGTTTCTCAATGGATGGTGAATAAACTGAAATTGAAAATGCAGCCCTTAGGGAAACCCTACAGTCTGGCATGGGTCACTAGTAGCACTACCATTCCTATCACGCACCAGTGTCTCGTAGAGTTTTCCATAGGCAGTACGTATCAGGACGATGTATGGTGTCATGTAGCTACTATCGAGGTATGTCACATCCTGCTAGGACGACCTTGGCAGTACAATAGACATGTAGTTCATGATGGTGTAAGGAACTCTCACTCCTTCGAGCGCAATGGTCGCAAGATCGTTCTTCTCAAATAGAAGAATGGTCTTGTTCCCAAAGCCCTAGAGAGGACTTCACCCCCTTCTACCACTGTCTCTGCGATATCCTTCCCCTCCGCCACCATGTTACTGACTGGGTCCCAATTCCAGGAGGAGATGAAGGATAACGAGGTTGTCTATATGTTATCTGGTATCGACACCACCCTGCTACATTAGACATCCCTAGTACGGTGCGACCTCTCATTGAGGAATTCTCTGAAATCATGTTGGAGGAGTTGCCCGATCAGCTACCCCCGATGAGAGACATACAGCACTGCATAGACCTTATTCCAGGAGTTAGCTTGCCTCATTTGCCTCACTATCGCATGAGTCCGAAAGAGCATGAGGAGCTACATAGGCAGGTGACCGGTCTGTTCAAAGGGTCACGTTAGGGAGAGTATGAGTTTGTGCGTCGTCCCCGCGCTTTTAGTTCCTAAGAAAGATGGGACATGGCGTATGTGTGTGGATAGTCGAGCGATTAATAAAATCACGATCAAGTATCGCTTTCCGATTCCCCGATTGGATGACATGCTAGATATGCTAAGTAGATCCCGTGTATTTTCAAAGATTGATTTAAAAAGCAGATACCACCAGATTAGAATTCGACCTGGGGATGAATGGAAGACTGCATTTAAAACCAAGGAAGGATTATACGAGTGGTTGGTGATGCCTTTTGGACTCTCCAATGCTCCCAGTACATTTATGCGAGTGATGAATCAAGTGCTTAGGCCACTCATAGGAGTTTGTGTAGTAGTATACTTTGACGATATTTTGATTTATAGCACTGATCAGGATCAACACTTGACTCACCTTAGGCAGGTCTTAGAGATCCTACGAGAAATAAGCTATATAAAAACTTGAAGAAATGCACATTTTTGACTGATAGCCTGACCTTCTTAGGATATATTCATTTCTTCTGAGGGCATTAGAGTTGATAGAGAGAAGGTCAAGGCGATAGAATCGTGGCCCAGCCATAGGACGATTACTGAGGCTCGAAGATTTCATGGGCTAGCATCTTTCTATCGGCGATTTATTCGAAACTTTAGTACCTTGATAGCACCTGTGACTGATTGTCTGAAAAAGGGATTGTTTATTTGGACTGAGGAAGCCGAACGAGCGTTTCTTTTGGTTAAAGAGAGATTCACGAGTGCACCTGTATTAGCGCTGCCTGATTTTGAGAAAAATTTTGAGGTTGACTGTGACGCATCGATCGTAGGTATTGGCGCAGTTTTGAGTAAGGAGGGTCGTCCCATCACATTCTTTAGTGAGAAGTTGAACGAGGCGAAGACTAGATATTCCACGTACGACTTAGAGTTTTACGCAATCGTTCAGGCTCTCCGCCATTGGAGACACTACCTGATTCAGCGCGAGTTTGTGTTAAACACTGATCATGAAGCTCTGAAGCATCTGAACTCCCAAAAGGAGATCAGACGTCATGCCAAGTGGGCTGCTTGCCTGCAGGAGTTCACATTTCATTTGAAGCACAAACCCGGTGTTACGAATTGAGTTGTTGACGCACTTAGTCGACGCACCCATTTATTAGTCACCTTGCAGCCGTGCATTACTGAATTAGATTCCCAGCGCGACCTATACGCCACTGATCCGTTCTTTCACGATATTTGGAGCTCATGTCAGCACAGTAAGACTGATCCCACCATACAGTACATCATAAGTGAGGGTTATCTGTTTAGGGGCACTCGTCTGTGCATTTGCGAAGGACCACTTCGAGAGACATTATTTCGGGAGCTCCACTCATCTGGGTTAGGGGGACACGTAGGTCAATCCAACTTGATAGATCTCGCTAGTGCACGATATTATTAGCCCAACATGAAGCACGATGTCATCAAGTTTCTAGGCATTGTATTACTTGCCAGCAATATAAAGGGCACGCGCAAAACACTGGATTATACACTCCCTTACCGATAGCTGAGCGGTCATGGGATGACATCTCGATGGACTTCGTCGTAGGACTTCCTCGCACTCAGAAGAAGGTTGATTCTATTTTTGTAGTCGTAGATCGGTTTTCAAAGATGGCACATTTCATTTCGTGTAGAAAACTTCTAACGCTGTACACGTTGCCGAACTTTTTTTTAAAGAGATCGTTAGAATGCACGGGATTCCTAGATCGATCGCTTCTGATAGGGACACACGCTTTATGAGATATTTTTGGAAAACATTGTGGGCCCGACAAGGTACCAAACTCGAATTTAGCAGCGCATATCACCCTCAGACCGATGGGCAGACTGAGGTCGTTAATAGGAGTTTGGGGGACCTTAGGTGTTTGACTGGGGAAAATCCGAAACAATGAGATCCTATACTGTCACAAGCTGAATTTGCATTCAATAATTCTACTAATCGCGCCACAGCTAAATCTCCTTTCGAGATTGTTTACGAATTCCATATACCACATCTACTTGATCGCCACTCCCTTCCAAATCATGAACGTATTTCCTTTGATGCGCAAGCCCATGTTGATTATTTGAAGGAATTGCATAAATCTATTACTAACAAATTGCGAGCGACTTCTAACAAATATAAATCCATGGTTGATCGCCATCGCCGGGAGTTATACTTTTCAGAAGGAGATTGAGTTTTTGCTTATTTCAGGAAGCAGAGATTCACTCCGGGTACATACCATAAGTTACAACAGAGGAAGTTTGGTCTGTTCCAAGTCCGGAAGCGCATCGGGGAGAATGCGTACCGTTTAGATTTGCCCACTGAATTCGGTACTTCGCCAATATTTAACGTGGTAGATCTGACACTTTTCTATGGAGATCTGCCTAGTTCCAGCCCGAGTCCACCGACGACAGCTCCAAAGATCCCTCCAGACTTAGCTCCAGTACCGACACCCATCACTGAGGAGATAGACCAGGTTCTGGATGTACGAGAGTTTCGCACTCGCCACGGGACATACCAGCGTTATTTGGTCTCATGGCAAGGACGAGCAATCACGGACAGCTCTTGGATCAGCATTGATGAACTACGCCGGCGGCGCCCCGATCTCTCTACTACAAGTCCTTGTGGTTACTCGTCGGGGTCGAGCTCTTTCAACCCCGGGGGAATTGGTGCATCCTACGATACACCATAATTTTCCTCTCATTCACATTTATTTATGCACGTTATTTTTTGTACGTGTTTTATTTCTTGTACGCAAATTTTACTCCTTGTACTCGTTTGGCTCATCGGTGTGACCGCCCGATAAGACCCAGAATAAAAAGTCTGGTATTATTAGTAGTAGGACCGTAATGGTAAGCCCAAAGTTAAATTAAGAAAACATAAATTTAAATTTCAAAAGCTAACGCACGGAGTGTATTTAGGAAGTAATCATGTTGGTAATGTCAATTAAAAAGGAAGCTCAAAACTGTTGGACACAATTAGAGGAATTCTAATTAGAAAGCAAATTAAAAAGTTATTAGAGTTTTTAAGGAAACAAATCAATTTCATTTTGGGTTTAAAAGCATTCCATTGGGAAGAAAAAAGGCAGAACCCGGACACGCAGAGAACGCCAAATCGGTCGTTCCCTGCACTTGCCGGACTCACCGCCGGTGTACGCCGCCCCGCCTTTACCAGCCACCTCATCAACCGCTTGCAGCAGGAAGAATCCGCTCGTCGCCAGTTCCAAAACCCGTCGCACGCCGCCGCTACCTTGACGGCTTCGTCCTGCACCGGTGAACTCTCACCGGGCGTCGTCGACCTCGGATCGTTCTTCTGGCGCCCGATTTCCATCCAGCACCGTCGACCTCGACACCCTTTCCGGTTGCTGAACCCGTTGGAATTCCTCGGCGTCCAGGGGGCACACCTGTCCTGTGCGTGAAAGGCTCGACTGGAACCATTCAACTCGGCGAAGAGCTTTGGTAATCTTGTACTCTCCAAGGCGTTAAGTATAAATTTAGGTTTTTTCACTGAAATAATTTTTGGGCTTGTCATTACGTTCACACTACTGAAAATCCCGTTTATTTTCATAAATTATTGTTGCAAAAATCTCGCTTGTGCCCGTGTCTAAATTCCGTGGAGGGTTCGAAGCATAAAACACGAGGAAATTCCGCTCGAACGAAATTAACGAACCTCTCAAAGCTCAGAGCGACGTCGTTGAAATCTTGCACGCAAAAATTCAGCTTTGGGTCGCTCGGCCACTTTGAACTTTTCAAAAATCGAGTTTTATTTTAAAAGTAAACATCATAATTTAATTTATAACCAAATAAATATTTGCTTAAAATATTTAATTTAAATCCGGGCACATCAGATCATTAGATCAGCTGGAAATATCATGATCTCTCAAAGAAAATGTCTCGGATAGTCTTAAGTAAAATTGGATGTCTTAGAGTTAAATGTATAGTTTGCCCACTTGATCCTAAATATGACATCCATAAAAAAGATTCCCCTAATCTTGAAAGGAAATTGATCTTTCAATGTATTTTTGGGAATTCCAGTAAATATTTCCTTTGTTGTTGGTCTAGTTAGTCAACTCATGCAAAGTTCTAAATTTCATTACTATTAAGTCGCTCCTTGGATTCTCAGGTATCTTCAAAAAAAAATAAAGGGAAAATACATTATATATCAAAATTATTGTCACCATAATGTTCATGGCCACAGTGGTACAGATTGAAATGGAGTACATCTAGCGAAAAATGTAGAATGTAGTTTCATATCCTATCTCTGTTGAAGAAACTTTAGTTTCATAGAGTAAAAAAGCAGAATGTAGTTGTTTGATCTTCTGTTGAAGTAGAACATAAGATCATGGTCTTAATATGAGTTGATATGGATCAAATTAACCTCGGGAGAAATGAATTTTTATGTTCACGTAGACATCAAGTTCCAATGTGATAATCAAGTAGTTACATAGTATTTATTTTAGTTTTGCACAAACAAACCAAACATAAAGAGATTGGTTGACATTTTTTGAAGAAAAAATTTAAAATAAAACAGTCACTACTTTCTTTGCTAGATCTGGCGCTCAAATGAAGGATATGTTTACAAAAGTTGTATCTGGGAAAAAATTTCAAATGAACTCTCACAGGATTAGGGTGACAAGTGCTTATGGCATTAAGGAGCCATGGGTCTTCGTCAAAGATCGATTTTTGACACCCACTTTATAAAGCATCAGATAGAGCTCGGTAAAAAAGAAAGCAAGGGTATTGTGGGCTCAGAAACAAGAGGATAGGAAAGCTATAGTTGAAGTCCATGCCGCAAGCAGCAAACAGGTGGATTCTCTAATTTCAGAAGCAATGCTTACCATTGCTTAAGCCCAGCATCCAGAACAACCCAAGAAGCCGCATAAGACAGATTTTTTGATTGTATGCATGTATTGAGAGAAATTGTTGTTCAACCGATCATTGTGAAGCTTGGGCTCTCCGTTGAGGCAGAACTAATCCCTTCCATTCCAAGGGTTACAATCCATATATAAATAGGCTAAATTTTTAAGAACGCAAGCTATGTAACAAAGTGGGAAAGCTAAAACAAATTACATACCTACGGATCACATGAAAAAGTCAAGAAAAATTAATAGGCTTGCAACAAAAGGTAAGGAAATTAATAAGCTAGACAAAAAATAGATGTAGGAATTAAAAAGAAAAAAAGGAGGCCACGTGCAAAAAAAAGTAAACAAAGCCTGCACTTTTCTGTAAATCACGCAAAATATGTCTTTTCCCATGCCTAGTTTGCCAAAAGACAACAAAGGTTGCATAGCTGATTTGCTTCAAAGACCACAAGCTTACATCAAGACTCGTCATCATAGAAAGTTTTGCCGCACAAAAGAAATCTGATTTTAGTGATACTTTGTGAGGACAAAAAATTGTTAGGGCTTCATTATTACCCTACTAGTAAATGGGTCTCTACGGTCAAGCAAAAAACTCGAAAGGGTTAATAAGTGGTTCAGAGCAAAATCAGTTGTGCAAATGTACACTTAGATTGTGTAACATCCAAAATTTATACACAGTTTGAATGTTAGTATCGACGCGCGACAAGAATCGTTTTTCTTTTAAAAGCGTTAGTAGAGTGGGTTGCGTTTAGTTAAGGTTACCAATTTATTTGATTAAATTTCAGCAATGGGTGCCAATAGTAATCCCCCCCTCTCCTCTTTCCGGTTAAGAAGAAAACCGGTGCAGCCCGATAATAAAAGCCCGCACCCCTCTCATTTCACGAAAGTAGGCCGCAAACCGCAAGCTTTCTCCCGATTTTTCTCCTGTGCGTCCGTCTCTCGCTCGTTCCGCAGACCCGACGATCGCAAGCCCGCGGTCTTCCGCAACCCTAGTCGACGCCCGATACCTCTCCAGAACCCTTTGTCGGCTTCCTCTCCCTCCTCTGCAGGCACCGGGGAGTACTCCTCTTCTTTCCTTGGCCGTGGGAGAAGTGGGTTAAACCCTAACCGGAGAAGTTGAGTTTCGTTTTGGTTCCGGTGAGTCGATTCCTCCCTTATCTCGATTTCCTCATGAAGATCCTTCGTTTTGTAGGTTAGACTAAACAAATTTTTGTTCCTATTACCCTATTTTAGGTTTTGTAGTTCGTGGTTCGCCGCGGAAGTTTAGTTGGGCGCTTTGAGAGCCGAAATCGCTATACGCAAAGGTAATCTATGAGGATTAGCATTTGTTTTTAGTAGCCCTAGTTGTATGAAAATGTTTCCACGGGAAACCCTAAAGGGAAAAATTATGAAATTAGGGCTGCCCTAAATTGCAGGACTTCGGTGGCCTCGGGGCAACACTCTGAAGGTCCCCAGCAGTAGAATTGCCTTCGGAAGAGAAGATATCTCCGCGCCGAGTCTACGAGCGCCGCAACACCGCTGTAAGGAAACCTAACTTTTGCTAATTAGACATAACAATAAATATATATTTTGTATACACATGAGTAGATTTATTTCAAGTACCATGACCATGCATAGAAAGGTGTGGTGATAGGAAAACGGTTACGAAAAACGTGTAGGGTGACACTATGCTCTAAGACCCAAGTAGTCGGATCATGAACAGTAACGTAGGGTACGAAACTTTACCCGTGTACGTAAGTTTGGAGATTGTCCAACAAAGGGCGAGAATGTCCCTTCAAGTCGACCATAAGAAAGTCGATGGTCGCTCAGTAGTTCACCAAAAGAGATATCCCAAGCAGAGTAGCATCAGACCGAAAGGTCAATGAGCACACAAGTCTTTCCGTGCTAGGTAGAGGCGCACTACCTCTCTCATAAGGCATATGGTATCTTATGAGCAACAATAGTCTTGGGAGTTTACGTCCCTTTGAGACAGTTAGTAGATTCGAGACCGTGTCCGCGCGACACTAGAACAATTGAGTTCGTAAGATGGTCTCGGGTCGCCAGTTTCAGTTGCGCGTTAGGAGCTACTCTGTCTAGAGCCTTCCAAGTAGATGTGCAGGTTAGAAGCCACCTAGAACTCAAGGATAGACCTGACGTGAGACAGTATGCTAGTTAGTGAACGTCAGGACTTGAGTTAGTGAACTAAAAGTCACGTGCCTAGTACGAGTAGGTGTTTGACCAGGAAGTAGTGCGAAGACATGCATAACATATAGCATAAAAGATTTTAATGCACAAAACTGTTTTCTAAGGCATGCATTCATCATATGAAACTGTTTTTAGTGTCACTAGGAGGAGTTATTTTTCTTTACTCTGACCCCTCGTGGGCAATGTTTTTCAGGTGACCCAGGTGGGAAGCTACGCCTAAGATGAACGTTATGGTGGTGTCAGTTCGTAGTATTTTTTTTCCTTTCAGTTTACTCGTTTTCAGCATGTACTCATAGATGGGAACAATGTACTAGATTAATGTTTTCTCTAAATTTTTTTATCAGACTATTAATATTAAGCAGATTTTCAGTTAATTCAATTAAATTCTTGTTAGTGGCTCTGTGAATCCAGATGTCAGGTATGTGATTACCCTTAGTTTACTTTTTAACTTCCGTTGTTAGTCTTAAATTGCTTAGTATAGACTTTTATTACCTGCTGCTACTAGTTTTAATATTGTTTCCTAGTTTTCTCTATATCGCTGACTCGGCCGGACGGCTGATTTCTGAAATACTGGGAAGGGGTGTTACAAATTGGTATCAAAGCCAGGTTTAGGATCCCTGAACCCTAGAAAGAATTCACAGAGCCATAGGATTGTGTAAGAGTAAACTCTTGTTAGTAGAGTATTTTAAGTGACGTTTAAGTCCTAGTTTTTGCTAGAGTACGAAATAAAATTTGCTAAGCCAGATTTCTCAGATGCTTGTTAAATAATCAGATTTCTTTTGTTATGGTCTATCAGGCACCACGAGTTAGTGAACCAGGTGAATCTTCACGTCAGGACCCGGTTCCTAATGCGTCCATGGGAGACGCTGCCGTGCCTCAGGTACCACCAATTCCAGCAGCTCCAGAAGGCACAGACATAGCATCTCAGATTGCCAAGGCGATCACAGTTGCCTTAATGGAGTTTCAGAGAGGACTGGCTGCAGGGTTTCCAGCTCCAGTACAAGTACCAGTCCCTGCACCAGCTCCTGCCCCAGTACCCTGGAGCGCTATTTGAGAAATTTTAGAGAACTTCAGCCTTCGAACTTCAGTGGAGATGAGACCCCGATGGACACAGATGATTTGATAGCTAACATCAGAGACCTGCTGAATGTTTTAGAGTGCCCAGAGAACAAGAAAGTCCCTTTGGCTGTTTTCCTCCTCCGGGGAGAGGCGAAAGTCTGGTGGGACTAGTACCGGGCAGATGATCCTGCAGGTAATGCGAAATGAAATTTTCCTCATATTTTTAGGAAGTGATGTGTTTCTTTTTAAATTGTATGACCATATGTTTGGGCAGGTCGTACATCAGACATGTTTACTTGGGGCGAGTTCTCTAGAGCCCTTGCAAGTTGGTTTGTGTCTACTTCCGCACGACAAGGTCTTCAGGAAAAGTATCTTAGGCTTTTCCAGGGGGACAGGACAGTTACTGAGTACGAGCGAGAGCTTACTCATCTGGCTCGATATGCGGGCGTGATGCAGGGAGATCAGACTGAAAAGTGCAGTCGCTTTGTGGATGGTTTGCGTGACTCGTTGAGGCAGCCACTGATGACTATGGTCAACGCTGATTAAAGAAGCTTAGTGGATACAGCTCGCAGGCTGGAGGCTGATCAGCAGAAAGTTCAGAAGCGGAATAGTTTTCGTGCGAAGCGATCTCAGGATTTGCATCAGCCGCAACAGAGCAGGAATGAGCAAGGGAAGAACTGGAACAAGAAGCCGAATCCTGAGGCTAAAAAGAGTGGTCAGTCTGGTGACAGGAGCAAAGACTACCCCATGTGTCCCAAGTGTCAGTGTCGCCATCCAGGAGAGTGTTTTGCCAGCGCGGGCGTATGCTACAAATGCCGACAACCTGGACACATAGCTCGTTTTTGTCAGGAAGTTGGTGCAAATCAGGTAAGCAAAGTTTGTTGTATTACATTTCTTTTCTTGTAATTTCAGTAGATGTTAAATGAAAATTATTCCTACAGTCGAAGTTCGAAGTTGGTGGCTCTAGCAGGGCTGATAAGGGCAAAGCGTTGATGATTACTGATGGGAGACCTCAGCAGGGTCGAGATTTAGTGCAGCCCAGAGCGTATGGGCTGGGTCAGCAGGAGGCGAAGGATCAGGAGGATGTAGTGACTGGTAAGTGCTCTATTTTTACTTAACAAGTTTATTCAAATCCTCCGTAGTGACGCATTTATTATCATCCTTCATAATTCATTCTTGTAGGCATCCTTATGATTCATAATTTACCCTCTAAGATTCTGTTTGATATGGGTGCCTCGCACTCGTTTATCGCGAAATCTCTAGTGCGTAAGTTGGATTTAGAAGTCTTCCCAGAGTCAGTACCGTTGGAATTCATGATGCCGAATGGATCCCTTCTGCAGACCAGAGACAAGTGCAGGGTACCAGTACAGTTTGGGGATACCGAGATTATCGTGGAAGCTTTGCAGCTACCTATAGCAGGATTCGACTTGATTTTTGGTATGGACTGGCTTTCGGCAGTCAACGCCAGGATTGACTGTAGGGCGAAGCAGATTCAGTTCGATGGCCCCAACCAGACATCTTTCTCTTTTTAGGGATTGAAGGGAGTAGTGAAGATGATCATATCTACAGTCCAAGCGAGAAGGTGCATCAGTAAAGGTTGTGAAACTTTCGTAGTACTGATGAGCGTGGAGTCTAAGACTGACTTGTCAGAGGTACCAGTGGTGCAGGAGTTTCTCGATGTTTTCCCGGAAGAGCTCCCTAGTGCCCCTCCTGATAGAGAGGTTGAGTTCCCGATAGACTTGCATCCTGGGGCTACACCGGTAGCCAAATCTCCCTATCGGATGGCTCCAAGAGAGTTAGCAGAGTTGAAGAGCCAGTTGCAGGAGTTGCTTGATTGGGGTTTTATACGCCCCAGTACTTCGCCTTGGAGTGCTCCAGTACTGTTTGTGAAGAAGAAGGATGGTAGTCTGAGACTGTGCATAGACTATCGTGAATTGAATAAGCTGACCGTAAAGAACAAGTACCCGATTCCCAGGATTGATGATTTGTTCGACCAGTTGGTGGGATCGAACACCTTTTCCAAGTTAGATCTGAGGTCAGGCTATCACCAGTTAAAGATTTGTGACGTAGATATTCAGAAGACCGCTTTCTGTACCAGATATGGACACTTCGAGTTCGTGGTCATGCCGTTCGGGCTGACCAATGCCCCTTCAATATTTATGGACTTGATGAACAGGGTATTTCGGGAGTATTTGGATCGTTTTGTCATCGTCTTTATAGATGATATCTTGGTGTTCTCTAACAGTGCAGAAGATCATGTCGCACATCTCAGGGTTGTGTTGAATACCCTCAGGCAGAACCAGTTGTATGCAAAGTTTTCAAAATGTGAGTTTTGGCTTTCAGAGATTGCATTCTTAGGCCACATCATCAGTCAGAAAGGAGTTACCGTTGATCCGAAGAAGATAGAGGCTATAAAGAGTTGGCCAAGGTCGACGACAATGTCAGAGGTTCGCAGCTTTTTGGGTCTTGCTGGATACTATAGGAGGTTCATCAGAGATTTCTCAAGGATAGCCTTACCACTGACTTCCCTCACTAGGAAGGGTAAGGGCTTGGATTGGACAGTCGAGTGTGAGTTGGCTTTTGAGGACTTGAAGGATAGGTTGATGACCGCACCGATTTTGAGTTTGCCTTCAGGGCCAGACGGGTTTCAGATTTATAGTGATGCTTCAGGTCAGGGTTTGGGTTGTGTTCTCATGCAGCATGGAAAGGTCGTAGCCTATGCCTCGAGACAGTTAAAGGTTCATGAGATGAACTATCTCGTACATGACTTGAAGCTTGCAGCAGTTATTCATGCTCTGAAGATTTGGAAGCACTACCTCTATGGAGTGCGTTGCGAGATCTTTACTGATCATAAGAGCCTCAAGTATATCTTTGATCAGCGAGAGCTCAATTTGAGGCAGCGTAGATGGTTATAGTTTCTTTTGAACTATGATTTAGACATTCAGTACCACCCAGGAAAGGCGAACGTGGTAGCTGATGCTCTTAGCCGTAGAGACTCGTGTTTTTACCTTCTCACCCAGCAGAAGGAGTTAGTACGAGAGCTGGAGAGACTGGACATCGTCGTTGTGCCCCGTTGCGGTTTTGGTTCAGCTTGGTTGAGTTGGATGGAGATTTCATGCGATATTAGAGATAGGATCAGGACAGCTCTACCGTTGGATCCAAAGATGGCAGAGATTTGGATCTCAGTGCAGTCAGGTCAGAAAGAGAGATTCTCTATTCAGGATGAGTTATTATTGCATGATGGCAGAGTGTGTATCCCAGATGTTAGTCACCTTCGCGAGGACATTCTTTTCGAGACACACAATTCCAGAAATTCCATACATCCTGGTAGCACGAAGATGTATGCAGATCTTAAGAAGGCAGTCTGGTGGCCAGGTTTGAAGAGTGATGTTGCAGATTATGTAGGGAAGTGCGAGACGTGCAAGTTGGTTAAGGCCGAGTGCCAAAGGCCTGGAGGCTAGTTGCAGCCACTTCCCATTCCCGAGTGGACTTTTGAGGATATATCCATGGACTTAATTCATGGTTTGCCGAGATCGCAAAGTGGGAATGATTCCTTATGGGTTATAGTAGATCGGCTTTCGAAGGTCGCTCATTTCATTCCTCTTAGGAAGACGGATCAAGGTCTGAAGCTTGCACAGTTATATTTAGACGAGATAGTTCGACTTCACGGTGTTCCCAAGACTATAGTTTCAGACCGAGATGACAGATTTACCTTCAGGGAGTGGCGATACGTTCAGGAGCGGTTGGGTACCATGTTACATTTCAGCACCGCATTCTATCCCCAGACCGATGGACAGACTGAGCGCAAAAATAGGACTTTGGAGGATCTGCTACGGTTGTGCATACTAAACTTTGGAGGAAAGTGGGAGAAATATGTTACTCTTGTGGAGTTCTCCTACAACAATAGTTTTGAGGCAAGTATTGGGATGGCACCATTCGAGGCCCTCTATGGTAGACGTTGTCGGACACCGTTATGTTGGGCTGAAAGTGAGGAAAGATCTACTATCAGGGAGTCATGGATTGATAAGACCACTGATAGGATCAAGCTTATTCAGGAGCGTATGAAGACAGCTCAGGATCGTCAGGCCAAGTATCATGATCAGAAGCACAGGTCAGTAGAGTTCAGTGTTGGAGACTACGTTTATTTGAAGGTCAGACCAGTCAGAGGAGTCTCTAGAATAAAGCGGATGAAGAAACTGAGTCCCAGATTCGTTGGTCCTTTTGAGGTACTGGAGAGAGTTGGTGAGGTTGCATATAGGTTGGCCTTACCTGAGGAAATGAGTGATATACATGATGTATTCCACGTCTCCTATTTGAGGAGAGCAGTCAGAGATTCTAGTCAGATCATCAGTACCGAGGAAGCACCAATTGAGACAGATCTTAGTATTGGAGTTAGACCAGTCAGAATAGTGGATTCAAGGATTCATAAGCTCAGGAGTAGAGAGATTCGTATAGTCAAGGACCTCTGGATGAACTGTGGCCGTCCAGAGTATACTTGGGAGCGAGAGGATGAGTTTAAGAGCAATGCAGACTATTCTTTCCTCTTTGATTCAGGTATGGTTACAATTTTCAAGGACGAAAATCTTTGTTAGGAGGGGAGATTTGTAACATCAAAAATTTAGACATAGTTTGAATGTTAGTATCAACGCGCGACAAGAATCGTTTTTTGTTTTAAAAGCGTTAGTAGAGTGGGTTGCGTTTAGTTAAGATTACCAATTTATTTGATTAAATTTCAGCAATGGGGTGCCAATAGTAATCCCCCCCCTCCTCTTTGCGGTTAAGAAGAAAACCGGTGCAGCCCGATAATAAAAGCCCGCACCCCTCTCATTTCACGAAAGTAGGCCGCAAACCGCAAGCTTTCTCCCGATTTTTCTCCTGTGCGTCCGTCTCTCGCTCGTTCCGCAGACCCGACGATCGCAAGCCCGCGCTCTTCCGCAACCCTAGCCGGCGCCCGATACCTCTCCAGTCTCCAGAACCCTTTGTCGGCTTCCTCTCCCTCCTCTGCAGGCACCGGGGAGTACTCCTCTTCTTTCCTTGGCCGTGGGAGAAGTGGGTTAAACCCTAACCGGAGAAGTTGAGTTTCGTTTTGGTTCCAGTGAGTCGATTCCTCCCTTATCTCGATTTCCTCATGAAAATCCTTCGTTTTGGAGGTTAGACTAAACAAATTTTTGTTCCTATTGCCCTATTTTAGGTTTTGTAGTTCGTGGTTCGCCGCGGAAGTTTAGTTGGGCGCTTTGAGAACCTAAATCGCTATACGCAAAGGTAATCTATGAAGATTAGCATTTGTTTTTAGTAGCCCTAGTTGTATGGAAATGTTTCCACGGGAAACCCTAAATGGTAAAATTATGAAATTAGGGCTGCCCTAAATTGCAGGACTTCGGTGGCCTCGGGGCAACACTCTGAAGGTCCCCAGCAGTAGAATTGCCTTCGGAAGAGAAGATGTCGCCGCGCCGAGTCTACGAGCGCCGCAACACCGCTGTAAGGAAACCTAACTTTTATTAATTACACATAACAATAAATATATATTTTGTATACACATGAGTAGATTTATTTCAAGTACCATGACCATGCATAGAAAGGTGTGGTGATAAGAAAACGGTTACGAAAAACGTGTAGGGTGACACTATGCTCTAAGACCCAAGTAGTCGGATCATGAACAGTAACGTAGGGTACGAAACTTTACCCGTGTACGTAAGTTTGGAGATTGTCCAACCAAGAGCGAGAATGTCCCTTCAAGTCGACCATAAGAAAGTCGATGGTCGCTCAGTAGTTCACCAAAAGAGATATCCCAAGCAGAGTAGCATCAGACCGAAAGGTCAATGAGCACACAAGTCTTTCCGTGCTAGGTAGAGGCGCACTACCTCTCTCATAAGGCATATGGTATCTTATGAGCAACAATAGTCTTGGGATTTTACGTCCCTTTGAGACAGTTAGTAGATTCGAGACCGTGTCCGCGCGATACTAGAACAATTAAGTTCGTAAGATGGTCTCGGGTCGCCAGTTTCAGTTGCGCATTAGGAGCTACTCTGCCTAGAGCCTTCCAAGTAGATGTGCAGGTTAGAAGCCACCTAGAACTCAAGGATAGACCTGACGTGAGACAGTATGCTAGTTAGTGAACGTCAGGACTTGAGTTAGTGAACTAAAAGTCACGTGCCTAGTACGAGTAGGTGTTTGACCAGGAAGTAGTGCGAAGGCATGCATAACATATAGCATAAAAGTTTTTAATACACAAAACTGTTTTCTAAGGCATGCATTCATCATATGAAACTGTTTTTAGTGTCACTAGGAGGAGTTATTTTTCTTTACTCTGACCCCTCGTGGGCAATGTTTTTCAGGTGACCCAGGTGGGAAGCTACGCCTAAGATGAACGTTATGGTGGTGTCAGTTCGTAGTATTTTTTTTTCCTTTCAGTTTACTCGTTTTCAGCATGTACTCATAGATGGGAACAATGTACTAGATTAATGTTTTCTCTAAATTTTTTTATCAGACTATTAATATTAAGCAGATTTTCAGTTAATTCAATTAAATTCTTGTTAGTGGCTCTGTGAATCCAGATGTCAGGTATGTGATTACCCTTAGTTTACTTTTTAACTTCCGTTGTTAGTCTTAAATTGCTTAGTATAGACTTTTATTACCTGCTGCTACTAGTTTTAATACTGTTTCCTAGTTTTCTCTATATCGTTGACCCGGCCGGACGGCAGATTTCTGAAATACTGGGAAGGGGTGTTACAGATTAAAGGGGTAGACAATTGTAAGACTTGTACTGATGGAAAAGATGAATATCATTCATGTGTTGCTCTCTGTGAAGCAGCTCTTCTTGGTTGGGAGTTACAACAGCTGTATGTAAATTGTGTTTCTCCGTAGTGATTTGAAAAAGGAGGTCTACATGAATACTTCAGTTGGTTTCACAAGAAAGATTCAAATAGAATGATCTGCATATTAAAGAAATCACGAGTACTTCAGTTGGTTTCACAACAAAAGACCCAGGTATGGTTTGTTCATATAAGCCTGCAATGAAAGGTGGATGCACAATGATTGGTTCTGCCACAGATAGACACTCGATCACTGGATAATATATATGTTATAGGCCCACAGATGTTATGGGCCTTGGTCCTAATTATCAAGTTTCCTTTATTAATTGTCTCTTATTGTCGAGTCATTACATATTGTTTTTTCATTTAAATTATAATTTATTAGGAGGTAATTTGATGGCAGGAGTTATTAAGTGAGTAAAATCATGTAATCAAACTTAAAGGCCTTGGGGCTAGTGAAATGATTTGCATGAATTGAAGTCTTTTCTCGTGTCAAGTTATGAGATCATGATAGCTCTCTCTCTCTTCCAAGCATACCCTGCTTAGGCAAGCTGCAATTCCAGCTCCATGGTATCTCCGCATCTCTAGTATCAGCTCCACCTCCGATCACCTCTCCAGCAACGCCATCGACGTTCTACAACAAGCTCGTAACAACTTGATATCAAAACCAACGACTCCCCTGCATAACACTGTCCAGCAAATCATGTGCTCCTATTTTTTCTTCCTCCTCAACGACCACCACCGGAACAAACGCAGTGAATTATCTCTGTATAGCGCGCACTCACACACAATGCTCAATAACACCCACATCTGACACACGATTAAAGCCAAAAATCGTCCACGACATCAACGACCGCTCGCACATCCCATGACATGTTCCTTTCAGCGAGAGGGAATGCATCTCCTCTACTTCGCCTTGTGTAGAAGTTCAATGGGCAAGTAGGAAGGACATAAACTTCATCTCATTCCCCTATTCACACTTCATAAGTCCCACAACAGGCTCTTCCCCCTGTTTCAACACAAAACAGAACCCAGACAATACGCGCGATTGTGAATAATTTGACGGAGGAAACAAGCCACCGGAGATGTCGACCCATGCGCCTCAGCCGAACGACTCGGTTGGGTTGTTCCCATCTTCTAGCTCAATCAACGAAGAAAATGATCAAGTATTCTGACAGAGTCATAGACTAGCAAGGCTCAACACTTCCTGCTGAAGCCAAGCATTGATGTGAAGCCATAATCGACGTTGAGACCTATGTTTCCCGATCAACAGAGCGGAGAGACCCTGCCATCATCTCGCAGAAATTAACTCCAGTCACACGTAACCTAGTTCAAGACCAGAGAAAAAGCTACTTTCCCATTTCTCCACATTGAGTCCAATGCCATCAACGCCCTACCCTTTTACTTATTAATTGATTTATTTACTAATTAATTATTTTATAAGAGTATTTTCATCAACATGGAGAATTTCACTGCCCAATGGAGAAAGCTTATGGAACTTATGTGCAACCTAAGCCGCCGTTGATGTGGAACACCAAGAATATCAAGCCTGGCACCATGGTCGCCCTTGCCGCACTCTCCAATTCAGTAACTCGTGTTGCCCCTTTGTCTCTCTCATCATTACGACGCTAAGTTCGCACCGAGCCTCCAATATCGAGTCATTCCATTCGGTGCTTTATCACCTGTTGAAACCATTGGTCCCAATCACAGTGGTTCCCATTTTGCAGGCTCCTCCATCGCCCTCGACTATTCTTCACCACCACATACCCTTGCCTCATTCCAGCAGTCTACCCTCAATCAATGTGTAACTTTCCAAAATATTTAATCATGAAATTAAATTAAATTGATTTTAAATGTTTAGGGGTGTGGATATTCGTTCGATGTGTGGATAGCAGGATGGTGTGCAATTAGCGGAGTGGCTTTAGGTTAAAATAAAAACCCTCCCCAAACCCTTTTTCCCTCGGCTCTCAATACCCGACCCCCAGCCCATCTAGTTCATGAAACCCATCGCTCGCGTGAAGTCCCCTTGATGCATACTGAAATCTGAAATTGATTTTTAAAAGATAATTTTGTGCACATGTGAAAATTAAATCAAAGTATTGCAAACCCGCATAAAATGACTAACATTTGCGTGCATTCAACAATATAACTATTTCATCCACAAGCTTTTCAAAATGGAAGAGCGGCGACAACGACAACAAATTAACGACAAAAATAACTAAAGGCAAGCAAGCTCTGAAAAATACTAAATAGTTGTTTGCATTCATGAAAGAAAGACTAGGAGTAATAAGGATGATCGTTGTTTGCATTCATGTTGGTTGGGAGGTCAAAATCCTTGCTAATTTCAGCTGAGTCAACAAGTCAAGGGGCGAAGCCTGAGTTCAGCGGCCAGGAGAAGTTTTGTGGCCGAAGAGCTCTTGGAAAGAGGACCGGCGGCAGTTGCAAACATGAGAAAAACTTCCCGCTGCTGAAAGCTTCAGAAAACAGCAAGGGGCCGGAACTGGACTCATTGGCGAGTCTAGAGGCGGTACTTGGAGTGGTTGTCGGGATCGTACGGAGCCTCCGGTGGCGGCGACGGAGCGAGGAGGTCCGTCGTTGGGCGTTGGGAGGTGGAAACGTCAAAGCAGTGGCGGAGAATACCGAGAAACAAAGTTGATTTCTCCGTTTCTCGTTTCTTTTTTCGCTGCTTTTCTTCTTTCTCGTGATATTAAATGGGGAGGAAAGAGTTTTTAGGAGGTTACAACAATTAATCATTTAATTAGCCGGCTATTTAATAACAGCAGATTAGACGGTTTTTGATTAAAAATACCAGTCGGCGAATTAAATGGGAATGAAGGGGGAATGCCAAGGGATTATAATTAAATCTGAAATCAAACAAATTAGTATCTTTAAGGAATTAATTTCAGATTTAATTATTATTTAATAATTTCATTTCTTGCTTGCTAAAAATATTCCTAACCCTAATTTGACGGACCAATTTATTTAAGATCTTATTGGTCGGTCGCACTAATAAGTCGTACACATGACGCAATACAAAACTCAACAATACATGAAAAGAAGGACAACATGTGCAACGACATGCGCTACATATTATTTAATAAAATACGATAAAGATAAATAACGATGCAATTCCGGATGCATAACCTCTGCAGTCACAATTCCTCCTAGGGGTGCTTCGTCGCCTGGGAAGGAGGCTCCTCCTTTCATTTTATCAAGAACCACTTGTCAACTGAAATTTCAATGTGAGAGGGTGTTGATGTCACTACCTTGCGAGAATCAAGCTACTCTTCTTCTTGATCCTGGGCGGCCGACTCATTAAGAGAGAGAGAGAGACAAAATCCCCACTTCTTTTCTCTTTGGTGGTCGGTGGTTAGAGGGAGTTTTGCTCTGGTCTGTCAGCTGGCCCCTTTTGCTAAAGACCTCCATTGTCGATCTCCTGGCCGAAATCTCAAAGGTTGTTGCAGCCGGTACTCTTGTCGTAAAAAGATCTCCTTGTCGACCCGAGTTGGGCCATTGACCAAGAAAGCTTGAGGAGTGAGAAGGTCATTGCTAAGTTCGTCGGGGATTGTCGCGAAAGTTTGATTTTGGAGCTAGCGCCGTCGTGTGGAGGCTCGATCTGTGGAGTTGGAGCCGCTACGGTTGCTCATCATCAATTCTATGCAAGTTTCAATGCCTCCGTGACGAACGTCAAGGGTAACGACTTCTTTCCACGGTCTTAGGACCATTATTTTTATGCATGTAATCATTTTTATGCAATGAGAATCCCCTCACGTCATTTCAGTAGAGGAAGGGGGCTCCGCCAAGGCGTGGGATTGTGACCCCAACGTATGTTTTGTGTGAACTACACGTAGAGTCCCTCTCCTGCTATGCGGTAGAGAGCGAAGACTCAGCCAGATCGTGGGATTGTGACCCCGGCGTAGTTTTCTGCTTTTAGTTGCACGGGAAGGCTACCTGTCACTAATTGGCGGCAATGTGTGATTCCCTAGGCTCATTGTAAACCACTAAGTTGATTGTGACCGTCCCCGACATGAAATTTCATTAGTAATCCGATGTGCAAGTTTGGATTTAGGCATATTGTTTGAAGCCTACCCATGGCGATAAGCCTGGATCGGTGATGTTCATGTTGATGTGCAATGTAATTAGTCCTAAATACATAAACGGGAATGTCCTATATCGTTCGTCGTAGTAAAAATAGGGAACTTGGGGATTTTCTTCGCGAAGGACTCGTTCCTAGGTTGGCCAGTATTGGGCCTACTAGAACTACGATCTTTGAGGGATTTCATAGGACATATGATTTACCCATCACTTTGTGGTGTGGTTACGAGTTGTTTAAGTTGAAATCAGAAAATGATATTAGATTTTCTTACAAAGCCCACTACTCTTGCATATATATGAGTAGGAAAAAACACATGCACCAAATTACCCTACAGTGGGATAAAGAAATAAGAAAGACTTGAATAAATATAACTCTCCCCCTCAAGTCGAACGAAAAATATCTGTCATTCCAAACTTTTGAATATCATCAACAAAAATATCACATCCCACACTCTTGGTGAACACATCGGCGAGTTGGTCTTTGGATCCGACCCTATTATATGATCTGATCCCACCTCGAAACGATCTCATCTAGGATCTCGATCCTGACAACCTTGCTTTGGACTGAACGAATGGAGTGACCACATTTCCATTATCTAGATGGTCTTTGATAGAGTGTTGATCCAAGTAGAGGAAGCAATGGTGACAGTGTGCGCACTGGGTGATGTTGCAGTAGAAAATGAGGTGGAGGCACTAGAAGCAGAGTCAGGCTGTGAATGAAGAAGGCGACGAAGAACCTCCAATTCCTTAGCATAGAACTGTCCAGAAGGAGGATATGAAGGGGCATCATAGACTGTGGTCGCATACACAACACAATTCACATAAGAACTCCCTTGTCGAATTCCTCCACGGCTGGGACCCCGGCAATGACCACGGCCACGGACAGCAGGAGCAATATGAGGATGAGTTCCCGTCGGGTCACTCATTTGTGGCATCATCACACTCGGCAAAGTGGTCAAGGAAACAACACCCAAGAGAGCTCCTAGCTGCGGCAAATGTACCAGTCAATGGGATCACTTGATATGCAACGATCTGATGGTGACAACATCGCATTGAACCTGCGGTCAAATCAACTTCACCGGCTTAGAACCGATAAGGAGAAAAGAATGCTCGATCTCACTGAAGAAGAAGAGTGTGGGATTGCTGGAGCAGGGAGAGATCTTCACTAGGTTGCTGGAGCAGAGAGAGTCAAGCAGTTGAAAACATCGATGCGAAGAATGGGGGTTGCATAGCAGCTGTCAGGCGAGAATCAGCAGCACAGCAAAACAGCGGCGACGACAGAGAATCATCAGCAGAGAACAACGGCAGAAAATAAGCAGCAGCGACTGATGTTGCGTAGAGGAACAGTAGAACAACGCCAACGACAAAGAACAAGCGGCGACGGAAGAGAAACAACAGCGGCGACAGGAACAAGAGTAAGACGACGAAAATGGCAGCATCACGAGAGAACGGCGATGACGTCCTCCTCAGTAACCAACGGCGGCGTCATTCCCACCAGACGACCACATGAGCGGGTCGAGCACGTACGGGCCGCTCAAAACAGCAAGCGGAGAGGACGGGCCAAACGACCGAGAGCACAGGCGAGTGAGACAAGAGAGGGCGGGATGAACAACTGAGGGCGCAGGCGAGAGAGGAGCTAGGGTTTTTTATTCGCCTCTGATACCAAGTTGAAATCAGAAAATGATATTAGATTTTCTGACAAAGCCCACTACTCTTACATATATATGAGTCGGGCAAAAATACATTGACCAAATTACCCCCACATTGGGACACAAAAATAAGAAAGACTTGAATAAATACAACTGTTTAGGCAATGACATGTTGTTCGTGTACATTAAGAGTGGTGTCGGACTATGTTGGGAAATTATTGTTTAAGGACCGGAAGTGAACTCACATCTCCCGTCACTATGTTTCGGAACTGGAAGTGAAGCTACATTTCTCGCCGCTGCATTCTAGAATAGGTGATACTTTCTCCTATCACACGAATAAAGACGGAAAGTGAGCACCCATCCCCTGTCACTACGTTCGAGGACACAGGCCAAACGGGTCCCATTTCACTTTTGTTTGGCAAATTGTAGGTTTTGTTTCTCTTGTCGCTACGATTGAGGACGGGAGGATATTTCACGTCTCAAGTCGCGGGTACTCTAGATTGTTTGTCTTTAAAACTTAGGTTGTGTGACTTTGGGGTGCCCACGACACATGCGTTGATTGTATGGATTATGTGATGCTTAGACCGTCCTTTTTGTACTTGTTTTACGTGTGTGCTTGAAGAAGAGTGATGTACTCGCCCCGGAGTCTGCTAGGATGGCCGGGGTGGAGGGGTCGCTATGTTGTGTTAGTCAACCATATGCTGACCTTCGTTTTTCACTTGTGTGTTTCTGGTTTCAGGTGAAGTAGCTCGTAGTGGAGCTTAGTGGGTCGGAGCCCAAGACGTGTTGTAGTGGTGGAGTTTTTCTTTTCTTTTGAGAATTTATATTTGAAAGCTAGGTAAGGCATTAAGGCAGGGTTTTATTTTAGTATTTTTACATTTCTAGATATTTTGGACATTCGGAACTTTGTGGTTAGTATTGTTTAAACTTCCGCTTCATTTTTAGCTCTAAAATGATTAGTGTGCCTACGATCTTCCGTCAGCAAGCATCTTCGCAGCTCCAACTCCCTGCCACCCTCCGCCTGCAGGAACCTAGTCGTTACATCCACCAAGGCTCTCTTATCAATGCAACCTCCACTGTAGTGACACGCTAAACAAAACTATTTTTGTGGGAAATTAAAGAGCAAGATGATCAATCGTTTGAACCACGTTTGAGCTTAAGAACAAGCTCGATTTGAAGAATGGGTAGGTTTTTATGGGTTCACATATGTTATGGGCCTCGGGCTTGGTTATCAAGTTGTTTTTATTAATTGCCTTCTATTGTCTAATCATTAAATGTTGTTTTTATCTTCTAAATTGTTTTTTAGTAGGAAGTAGATGGATAGTAAGAATAATTGCAGCTCCAATCTTATTTAAAGGCCCTTAGGACTAGTGTAATGGCATGCATGAATTGAACTTTATTCTCTCGTCCTAAGTTATGTGATCGTAGTAGCTCTCCTCTCACACACTCCGCATAGGAAGTCGTAGTTCCGGCTCCATAACATCTCAACCATTATCTCCACCATTATCTCCACCATCGGTCACCTCTCTAACAAAGCCATCGACGTGCTGCAGTGATCCTATAAAAAATTATTTATTTGTGGTAATCTTGTAACCTGGCGAAGAAAACACAAATGTTGTGGCTCGTTCAAGTTTAGAGGATGAATTTAGATTTATAGCTCAAGGAATTTGTGAACGTTTATTCTTGAGGATTATGATAAGAGATTTAAGATTTCTAATAACTAAAGCTAACAAATTGCACTGTGGTAATAAGGTCATCATCATCATTGCATGTAATCAAATACAACATGATCGAATTAAGCAGACTAAGGATGAAAGAAACTCTATCAAAGAAAAACAATGAAGATGGAACAATTTTCCCTCTTTCATTTAGTAAAGGATCGGCATGCAAATATGTTCATCTAAGGGTTAAGTGAGGTGTCTTTCAGGAAAAAAATGCCGGAAAGTTAAGCATGAGAGAGTGAAGGTGAATCATACTAGTTATGTTCAGTGGGTAAGTGCATCCATGGTATAAACTGTAGTGGGTTAGTGCATCCATGGTATAAACTGTAGTGGGTTAGTGCATCCATCGTATCATCATAAGGAATAAAGGAGCTAGTGCGATATATCGATAATATTGTAATCACATGTAATGGTACAAAGGGAATCTGTGAATTAATATATATTTACATGGACACGTTAAGAGAAAGTAGAAAAACCCATACTTCTTGGATAAACGATCAAGGAAAAATCAAATACTTCTTGGATAAAGAAGTTCCTGGTACTTCTTCAGTATATGCATAATGCAAAGAAAATATGTATGGATCTTCTATCTGTAGTAGAAATGCTTGAATGAAAGCATGTTGAAAACTCAATTAACCCTAACATTAGATTGATGAAGGATGAAGGCAAGTTGATTCGGAATCCAACACAATATAGATGGTTGACTGGATTGCATTCTTTGTCAAGGTTGTGAGTCAATTTATCGCTACACAAAGAACCGCCCCTCAGGATGCAATTATTCGAATTTTGGGATATTAGAAGGGAACCCAAGGAATGGGTCTTGTGTACAAGGATATGGGTCAAGTGAAGATGCATAATGACGTAGGAGGGATCTACAGGCGGCGGATTAACAGTGACCTAACCCTACATGGTATGCAAAGTACGACGGATTAAATCAAAATTCAGCAATAAATAATAAAATCACACGCAGTTAATACAAACAAGGCAGGATAATTTATTAGGGAAGAGAAGGCTTGGGCTTTCCTCCACGTGGAGGGCCAAAGCACGAGCGCGTGGCGAACCGATCCTTCCTGCAGTTAGAGATTTCCCAAGAACAAATAAATTAATAAACTAGATTCTCAAGCGAACACATAATATTCAAACTCTAACAATGTTTACAAACGAACAAACCAATACAAAACACATTAAGAATGTTAGGGTTGATGTAAATAAAAAGATCTGAATGGGAAAGGAATCAAAGAGGGTATCCGGTGGTTGGTGGACCGGATCGGGTAAGGGGAGGGGTGGTTGGGGATTAAAAAAGTTGGATCAGGGCGGGGGATGGCTGGAACCGGGCTAAAATACCCAGATCTGGACAGATTTGGTGTTGGGTGGCTGTTTTGAGGAGGATCCGCGGGATGGGGGGTGATGGAAGCAAAGGGGAAGAGGCGGGGCGGTTGGATCTGGCTGGAAACTGTCAGATCTTGACTGTTTTGGGGCTGAAAACAGCCAAGCAGGTTGTTTGAGGTGGTGGCAGTGAACAGGGAGGGCTGCGGGGGAAGGCGGCGGCAAGGCTGGAACATGGAGGGGAGGGGTTGCTGGCCAAATCTGGGCAGAAAAATGGCATGTGGCCTGCTGTGGATGGGTGGCGGCCAGGGGGGCTGAGGGGCGGTGACTGGCGGTTTGAAGGAGGTGTGGATGGAGGGGGTTTCTGGACAGTGGTGATGGTTGGACAAAGAGGAAAATGGATGGGGGCTGATGTTTGCAGGGGCTGCTGTTTGCAGGGGCTGCTGTTTGCAGGGGCTGCTGTTTGAAGGGGCTGCTGTTTGCAGGGGCTGCTGTTTGCAGGGGCTGGACAACAAAATTGGAAAGGTGGAGGGTGGGGACTGGGGAGGAGGGAAAAAATCAAAAGATACAAGCTTACCCAAGGAGTCGTCACCTAGGGGTTCCACAGAGTCAGTACCGCAGAGAGATCACCGAAAATGAGGAAGAGAACTCTCCAAATTTCAGCAATGAGCAATGACGACAGCCCTAACAATCTATTTATAATAAACTGAAATTAGGGCACCCGGAATCAACGATTATGGTTGGTTGTTAGTTTTGGGGTCAAAACTACATGAAATATACACCGAAAAACACAAAACTATATATAAAATTGATTCGCAACGTGAATCCGGACGTATCCACGGAGTCTGATCGTTGAATCGGCCACGCCATATATGGTAAGTCGGCACACCGCATCACTCTCCCCGGCTTTAAAGAATTTATCTCTCGATGAATAGGGATCAAAATTCTCTCGAAGAATGTCGGGCAAGACTCGATGAGGTCCACCAGAGATCGTCCAAATATCGTCGATGGAAAAGTGTCATCGCTAATCAACTCCGCGGAACTGAAAAGCTTCCATCTCTGATGAATGGAGATGGTCGTACTGAAGTCGAAGTCTAGAGGTAAATCAATCAAGCTCTGTCGGTAGCATCCAGGCGTCGTCGGTGAAGGGTCGTCTACGCCAGCAAACCAGGTAGCAGCACCCAAGGCCGTATGTAGAGGGGACGGCCTCATGCATAATGATCTCAGTGGTACGCTCATCTCTCGACACAGTGGTAGAAGGATCTGGTAAAATCTGAGATGCCAATGGTGAAGTCGTTGGGGATAGCATCCTGGGTAAGTGGGGGTCAGAGGTGGGCTGAGCACGGGGCAATGAATATGGTGGTAAGGGCTCGGGGGTAGACTGAGTGGTGGATGGTAAAACGGTGGTAAAGGCTCGGGAGGGCCGCCAAGATGCGAATCTGAATGCTCGTGAGGTGCAAAGTAGGGCTTCAGGTCCTCGACATCGAACACAGTATGGGTATCCATGCTCGCGGGGATGTCCAGCTCATAAGCATTTGTCTCGATGCGTCTCAGGACTGAGTAGGGAACCATTCGCCGAACGCTCAAACTTTTAGCAAGTCTCGCACGGAGCCTTACAACGCATATTCTCACTGCTCGCCTTCATGAAGTACCTACACTTGTCAATGAACATCCGCATGTGATTTACAAGATTTATTACCAATATGAATTATTCGTCGGACCAACTCATGACACGCGTGCAAACGATGAACACACAACACAATAGACTCATGCAAATGATGACGAAACAACTCAACAGAATCATGCAAATGAAACATGACAGATACTACATGTCTGCTACGGGAAAATCTAATAATGACTGGGATGTCTCTAAAATATGGTGGCCTCTCAGGGGGCTCTTTCGGTGGAGTGTAGAAAAACTCATCCCGTGTGTGCCGAGTGCTCAGGTAACCGTGCGGGACATCTACACTAAAGGGAGAGCTCATAAAAAGTCAAATGTCTCTATGGGAACGTGAAACATCATGGGGCTCACCAGGAGGTGTGTACGAAAAGTCATCGAGAATGAGACGGCCGCCCAAGTGAAAATCGCATACACCGACTAGAAGACGTGACTCTATAGTGTGGTGAGTGTCCCTGAAAGTAAAGAGCTCGTCAGGCGGGTCAGCAGGTGGTGCGTCCCAAAACTCATCGAGAGTGTGACGCGCCGGCAGGTGGTGCCCTAGACACTTGATGCTCCACACAATACTCATCCTTTAGGGCAAGGCCAGGGACAATAAAGGAAGAGGCTCTACTAACTCAAAACTCGTAAACGAACGGCTCACCTGAATTTCATCCTCACCAGGATGTGGTGGCTCATCGGGAGGCTCAACAGGGGGTCGTCATTGAACTCGTTACTAAGGTCATGATCCTCCATATGAGTACCCTCATAATGGATAGTGTCCTCGTGGGTGGATGACATAGAAACAACGAGATCAACACCAGACTCTGGGCTCTCAGTCGTGATGTGACTCAGAGCAATGACAATGAGAAGGGGGCATAGATCTACACTCAAGAATGGATCTGTGGGTTTGGTGTCAAAAATCGAATATGTGGTGGGAGTGATAACTATCCCAGTGCATGGCAGAGAAAGAGTATGGGTGAGGTACACAATACTGCAGACCCAATAGGTCGTTCAGGCTCACTCTCGGTCGGGGTCACAGGAGATGGGTCAGATACAAGAGATTGGTCACCCACTGGGCTAAGCACCTCACTGGGGTGAGAGCAATCTGCCTCAGGTATCACTTCTGTTGTGTCTGGCAGGACAGTGGAAGGTATCGTGGTGACCTCAGTATGGGAGAGGCTCATACTGCAGAGGTCGGGATAAGAATCTCATCGACCAGCTCTTCTGGATCTCAAAGACTGTTCATAACTAAGGGCGAGCTGATATGTCGACTCGAGGGAATTCGAGCTATGATAAACTACCTTAGTATGTATGTCAGACCGAAGTCCAGACCGAAATCGGGGAATGGTCATGGTTGGGTTCTCTCGGATATCACTCACCACTAACTCATCAAAACGGTCTATGTACTCAGCGACAGACATGGATCCTTGCCGAAGAGAAAATAATTGATCGAGCAAGTGACTCTGATACGACGAAGGAAGATACCTCTGACATAATGTACGCTTCATGCCCCCCCAACTAGTGATGTGACGAAGATGATCTCGCTCGCGGGTGCTCTCAACGTTAGCCTAATATGTCCTCGCCTGATCTAAAAGTCTAAGTTTCGCAAACTTGACGCGACGTTCACCGAATAACTCAAAATGATCGAGATAATACTTCATATCCACGATTCAATAACTGAAAGACTCGGGACACAATGAGTCGTCAAAGGAAGGGGTAATAGTACGAAACTGACTCTCAAGATCTCTCTCGGAACGACGATCCTCATAATAATCATCTCTAAGGTAACCGAGTCGTGTCGAAGGATAAACACGATCCGCTCGCGTGTACGAAAAAGAACGACGACAATCATCATACTGATCGTCTCTAGCATAGTGGGGTCGTGTCGGTGGGTCAACACAATCTCTAGAAGTGGTGTGATGCGATTGTGAATAATCATCGTAGTGTCGTGAGGGTCTACCTGAAGTGGATCTATGAGGGGGGTGCAAGTGGACTCGAGACTCCAAAGTGAGGAGAGGAATAATTGTGACACCTAAACATAATGCAAAAACATATAGACT
The DNA here is from genome assembly GCA_039513925.1 of Platanthera zijinensis. NCBI lineage: Eukaryota > Viridiplantae > Streptophyta > Magnoliopsida > Asparagales > Orchidaceae > Platanthera > Platanthera zijinensis. The sequence continues at coordinate 21,913,152 of CM077093.1, read as the reverse complement.
CTACGATTGTGCATCGAAAAGTGAGCATAACATGGCTCTGATATCAATTGACGCAGGAGGGATCTATAGGCGGCGGATTAACGGTGACCTAACCCTACATGTTATGCAAAGCCCGACGGATTAAATCAAAATTCAGCAATAAATAATAAAATCACACGCAATTAATTCAAACAAGGCAGGATAATTTATTAGTGCAAAGAAGGTTTGGGCTTTCCTCCGTGTGGAGGGCCAAAGCACGAGCGCGTGGCGAACCGATCATTTCTACAGTTAGAGATTTCTTAAGAGAAAATAACATAATAAACTAGATTTCCAAGCGAACACATAATATCCAAACCATAACAATGTTTACAACTGAACAAAACAATACAAAACACATTACGAATGTTAGGGCTGCTGTAAATAAAAAAAATATGAATGTTGGATGGCTCAAAGAGGGAATCCGGTGGTTGGTGGAGCGGATCGGGTAAGGGGAGGGCTGGTTGGGGATTAAGAAGGTTGGATCGGGGAAGGGGATGGTTGGAACCGGGCTAAAATACCCAGATCTGAACAGATTTGGTGTTGGGTGGCTGTTTCGAGGAGGACCCACGGGATGGGGGTGATGACAACAAAGGGGAAGAGGCGGGTGGCTGGATCTAGCTAGAAACGGCCAGATCTGGACTGCTTTGGGGCTGAAACAGCTAAGCAGGTTGTTTGGGTTGGTGGCAGTGAAAGGGGAGGGCTGCGAACTGTGGGGAAGGCGGCGGCAAGGCTGGAACAGGGAGGGGAGGGGCTACTGGCCGGATCTGGACAGAAAAATGGCATGCGGCCAGCTGTGGCGAGGCGGCGGTCAGGGGGGTTGAGGGGCGGTGACTGGCGGTTTGAAGGAGGTGCGGATGGAGGGGGTTTCTCGATAGTGGTGGTGGTTGGACAAAGGGGAAAACGGATGGGTGGTTGTTGTTTGCAGGGGCTGTTGTTTGCAGGGGCTGTTGTTTGCAGGGGCTGCTGTTTGCAGGGGCTGCTGTTTGCAGGGGCTGCTGTTTGCAGGGGCTGCTGTTTGCAGGGGCTGCTGTTTGCAGGGGCTGGACATCAAAAATGGAAAGGTTGAGGGTGGGGGAGGAGGGAAAAAATCAAAAGATACAAGGGCTTACCCAAGGAGTCGTCACCTAGAGGTTCCACGGAGTCGGCACCGCGGAGAGATCACTGTAAATGAGGAAGAGAACTCTCCGAATTTCAGCAATGAGCAATGACGACAGCCCTAACAATCTATTTATAATAAACTGAAATTAGGGCACCCGGAATCAACGGTTATGATTGGTTGTTGGTTTTGGGGTCAAAACTACATGAAATATAAACCGAAAAACACAAAACTATATATGAAATTGATTCGCAACGCGAATCTGGAGTCTGGACGCATCCACGGAGTCTGATCGTTGATCCGAGCACGACATATATGGTAAGCTGCCACACCGCATCACATAATAGGTTGGTTCTTTAGGGTGTTTTATATCCTTGGAAGATAATTTAGTATACTAGAAGAGTGGCAAACAACATAATGTAGCAAGCCTGAGTGTTAAAACACTATACAAAACAATGACTCATACTACATGTGAACAAGTTCAGTTCAAGTAATTAATTAAGGAAGACATTGGGAAATGATTCGAAGTGTGTGTGTGTTTATACTTCATCAAAGCACAGGAAACAATATAGGTTATCACTTTGTGTGAGAGCGTATGGATGAGGTTATTTCAACAAATTATGTGATAACAAACCAATTGGTTGACATCCTCACCAAGGCCTTGATAGGTAATCCATTAAGTGCAACAGAAACAAGATGAGCACTTCAAACTTGTTGGAATGTTCAAATATTATTAAAATAAATTACAGTATACATAATCCATAAGAAAATATAAGTGTGAATTAGAGTGTGTGATTGACCAACAAGGAAAGGAAGAGGGAGTGACTTCCCGTTCTAATAGGTTAAGGACTTAAGGCAAATGCATGTATTACCTCCTTGATTTGCAGGTTTCATTTGGTATAGGATATATAAATGTCTAGATCTCATCATCAATAATCTTATCCCAACTATTTGGAGTTGACTTTAGGAATTCTAATTTTTCATTTTTTTTTGGGTAGAACATTTGTTCACTTCGAATGTCACCTAAATATAAAATATACAAATCATCTTGAACAACATTCATCCATGTTACTTTGGGTCTATGATTTCTCCTGCATAATCCTTCAACAATACATTTATCTACAAGACTAATCGGTGCACTTGTAAACATCTAGATTTCTAGTTTTATTTCTCATAGGCAGACAAGAACTTGTTTCTTGCAGAAACCCTGACCCTAACATTTATGTGTCACATGCCCAATTGACCTCTCATCCAATGAAAAAGCTGAATACATTTTAATATCTATGCAAGCAGCAGATTGGACTTGTCAAAAGCATGTTCAGTGCATGGTTCGAGAGATGAAATATATCAGTTTATCCACTATTTGTTTATGTTAGAAAACTATTTGTAAAGGCCCATTTAGAGACCCATTATAGGTCTTTTTTCTTTCTCATGTATTAGTCTCACATCTTGTACAAGGGATGATTTTGTCTCTTCTCACTATATATTTGTACGCATACTTGTAATTTAAGATTCTAGAAGTATATACAAGGTTCACTCAATTCTTCTACATGGCATCAGAGGCTAAACTGATCCTCCCGGCGGTTAACTTCTTTCTGACCGCCGGCCTGGTCTCCTAACCTCCATCTTTGGGCGGTCTCCTCTTTCTCTCTCTGTCTCTTAACTGCAACCCTCGTGCGGTCTCTTTTTCCTTAATCGCAATCTTTTGTTTGGTTCAGCTTTTCCCCTCCCTCCCTCCTGTCTCTTTCATCTTCTCTCACTTTTATAGGGGATCACTCCGGTCTAATTTCTCTTCTCGTGGATTCTACCCGTTGCTTGGCTTCTTTCTCTGTTCGCCGCGGACTGACAGGTTTTCCCCTACCCGTTGCGGCCTCCTATAGACTCGTGCGGTCTGCTTCTGACTCTCTTGTGTGGCTTGGTTCTTTTTCTAACCGTCGTCGACTTACTGCTATTCTACCCGCTGCGGACTTAGTCTTCTACCCGTTGCGAGGCTTGGTCCTATTTTAGTTGCGGACTTAGTCGTTCTCTCTATCTGTCCCTAGTCCTTGCCTCTCTACCCGCTGTGACCTTACTCTCTCGGCTCAGGATCGTCTCTGCCTGCTGCCTCTTCAGCTCGTCGTTTCTCCACAAATCGGTGTTGCTTCCTGCTAAAGACCGCTCTCTGCGGTTTGCGGGCTCTCTAACCGTCGCGGTCTGGTTCTCTAACCGCCGCGGTCTGGTTCTCTAACCGCCGCGGTCTGCTTCTGCTCCCGCGCGGTTTTATCTCTTTGTTCGCGCGGCCTAGTCGCCTTTGCCCACGGTTCGCAGATCTCTGCTCCTCTAGTCTCTCGCCTGCGACTTGCTGTTTTCTCCCTACTGCTCTCCCTGTTGCTCTACCCGCACTTCCTCTAGCTGTTGCGGCCTTCTCTACCTGCACTTCCTCTACCCGCTGCTCTACTCGTGTTGTACCCGCTGCTCTACTCGTGTTGTACCCGCTGCTCTACTCATGTTGTACCCGCTGCTCTAACCGCACTTCTTTGTTCGCCGACCCGACTTGCTGCTTTCTGTCTGCTGCTCTACCCGCACTTCCTCTAGTTGTTGCGGCTTGCCCTTGCCGCCCTCCTCTTGTTGACATGGATTCCACGGTGGCTTCCTCTCTTCCCGCTCGTGTCGCGAGTCCCTCTCCTAAAGTCTGCGATGAGCTTCAGATCACCACCATCTCTCTCAATGGGAAGCACAACTTTGTGGAATGGGTGCATTCTGGTCGTCGTGTCCTACAAACTAAAGGTCTTCTTCATCATCTTATCTGGGGCGTTCCTATTGATCCTACTGACGAATGGTTGCATGATGACGGTCGGGTCCAATCTTGGATCCTCAATTCCATGGACACCGAGCCTTAAGGCATGACCATGTATCATGAGACGGCCAAGACAATATAGGAGGAGCTTTCACTCTCTCTACTCTGGCAAAGACAACCTGTTACACTTGTTCGATATCATCGCTGCACTTCAAACTTTGGATCCCGGGAAAACAGGTGATTTGACCTCTTTTGTTGTCAAGGCTAAAACTCTGGTAGAGGCATGGATACAGCATCTTAACCAACGGGCGCAAAAGGAAGTGATTGGGATTGCCATGATGATGGTCTGGGTTTCTCCTCCCCTACACAGTATCCGGGCTCAGATTCTTCCTCCTCCACCACGCCCTCCCTGTGCGATGTCTGCTCTATGTTGCTCAAAGGCACACCTCCTTCTGAGGCCCCTACAAAATTTTCACCAGCTCTCCTTCAACAGCCACTCTTACCCACTCCTGCACTAGCTCGTAGCTTTTCAACTAGGGGAGGCCACCACACGTCTCGGGGACGAAGATGTGTTGGGCGCTCTGGGGTCAAATGTACTTGTTGTGGTCGAGAGGGTCATCTTGAAGCTACATGTTACCGCAAGCATGGTCTGCCTCCACACCTTGTTGCTTCTACTACAGCTGCTCCTACTCCCACGAGTGCTCCACGGGACTTTGATTCTTCTACCCGGCAAGATATCAATGCACTCCGCACCCAGCTTCAACAGCTCCAAGGCGTCATCAGTCGCTCCTCTGGCTCGGTCGCGTCTTTTTCTGAAGGTATATCTTGTCTCTCTCATAGCCCCCACTGGATCGTGGATTCGGGTGCTACTCACCACGTTACATCTCAGAGACCACCGCAGTATATACAATGTCCTTATCCCAAATTCATAATTGTTTCCAATGGCGACACCACTCCTTATTGATCCTACTATCGACGCTTGGTGGGGAATCTGAATTATCTTACAGTTACTCGACTTGACATCTCATTTGTTGTAGGAGTTGAGTCATTTTTGCATGCTCCTCGGACATCTCATCTCCAAGCCGTTGAGTGCATCCTCAGATATCTAAAGACTTGCTCCTAGACAAGTACAAACCATCTACCTCTCTATCTCTAGTTAAGTATTCTGACGCCGACTACACAAGTTCTCTGGATGATAGGCATTCCACAACTGGTTTATGTACATACTTCGGTGGACACTTTATAACCTGGCGTAGCAAGAAGCAGACCGTTGTTGCTTGATCCTCTACTGAAGCCGAGTACCGGGCTAGGGTTGTTGTTGTATCTGAGTTAACCTGACTTGAAAGTCTTCTTAATGATTTGGGATTCAAACTCTCATCTCCAGTAACCTTATTTTGTGACAGTCAAGTTGTGATACACATTGCCAAGAATCTAGTCTTCCATGAACGAACAAAGCATATTGAAGTTGACTGTCATTTCATTCGAGAAAAAGTTCAATCAAAGAAGATAGAATTGGAACATGTTCACGCTACAGTACAAGTTGTTGACATCCTAACCAAAGCCCTCTCTCGGCCGTTATATTATCAGTTTTATTCAAGCTTGGCGCCTACGACTTGTACACTCCAGCTTGCGGGGGAGTGTTAGAAAACAGTTTGTAAAGGCCCATTTAGAGGCCCATTATAGGTCATTTTTCTTTCTCATGTATTACTCTCACATCTTATATAAGGGATGATTCTCTCTCTTCTCCCTATATATTTGTACTCATACTTGTAATTTAAGATTCAAGAAGTATTATACAAAGTTCACTCAATTCTTCTACAATTTACATAAGTTAATTTTCAGGACACGGTTCTTCTCAAAGCAGCAAGATGCAAGTATGTGGAACTTCACTTCTTTCTAGAATCATTCTGAATAACACATCAAAGAGCAAGAATATGTTTGAAAGAAGCAGTTTTGGCAAAAAAATATCTACATAGAGTGGATTTAAAAAAAAGGAATTTTCTACTTAAAAATAAAAGGTACCTCCAAAGGAGTTAGAGGGCATTTTCCATTTACTCTAATAAAACCAGGTCGAATAACGCGTCCAGGTTTAGTGAATTTTCCTCTCCAACCTCTTTCCCTTGCTGTGATCATGTCTCGCCTTTCTTCCTCCCCGCCATCAAATATACAACATGAGAAAGCAACCATATCCTATAAAAAAAATACACTAACAATGTGATTCAACTCATACTTCCGTACACAATTATCTTGATGCAATCTAGGTGAAAGCACTTTGCATATGGAAGTAAACCTCTTCAAAGCGGAGGTGAACTGCAATATATTTTCCGCCATTATCTATGCTCCTTTCTTTCATTCGTGACACGAGTTTTTCGGCAAAACTTTTTATGGGATTTGAAAACCGCAAGGCCTCAAAATTTGCCAAACATCTCAGCCTTTGAACCGAAGGTGGGGCATCAAACGAGAGCCGATTTGCAAAGGGAGAAATCCTTATAAGCCTGAATGGTTCATGAAAAAAGTTCTTTGTTGAATCATCACAAAAATGGTTAAGATGCATAAAGAAAAAACATGCTTAAGTGCCTTGCATGCTCTGTCCAAACAAACTGCTTCACCTAAAGAAAAATAAAAACACAATTCAAACTCCCAAATCAATCCCAAGTAGACAGGACTCGCGAGCTAGTACAGGATTGTTATTTCAAGGGTTTTAAAATCAATCATTAGCCCAAGTAGACAGGACTCGTGAGCTAGTACAGGATTTCATGAACTTATAAGCCAGACAGCTGAAATTCAGCAATGTAATAATTAACAATATCAATTTTCCGTAAGGATTTGTTCACCAGATTGAGCCTTGGGAATTGGAATTGAGAGTTTCAATACCAATTTTACCATTCGTTGCATAAACAAATTAAAAATATAATTCCAGTCAATTCAAACAGAACTTACATTAAACTCCAACCATAATTCCTCAAAAGCTTGCCTGGCCAAGGAAGGATTTTGGGGAATTTTATTGACTATTAAAATTTTTCATAGACTTGATGAATGGATGATTAAGTCCAATTTTATCCTTCTCTATAGACATGATGTATGCCATATTTGTCTTATTCCATGTATTGCAATATTCCCTGTCCATACCAACTAACAATAAAGATCCCTTATGATATTTTATTCAATGAAAAGGGTTTCTTTTTAATTTAATAAGAGTTGAGGATATGGAAATTCTTATGATAATCCTGCATGATTGTTGAAAATAGGCATTCGAATTAAGAAGGGAATTCAGCATGAATAGAAGAAATCAGAAACATGAAGGTTGGGATAGCTTGCATAGCATGCAACTGAATGTGCCGCATGGAGGGATCGTGAAATTTATGAGATTTGTGTGATCTCATTTTGGAGTTTTTGAGTTTTGAATAAAATTGGTATACAATGCAATATATGCTTGATAATGCATGTTACAGCTTCTAATTTGTCTAACCTACCAATAGGAGAGACCAGTGAAGTTACAATGATGTTCATAATCAAGGGGTAAGGACCCTCCATTTTGGTAAAAATCGAACCATAAGATCCCTTAATGGGTGCAATGACATCCAAAGAACGAGGGTAAAATAGAGTGACTCCATCCTAACTTGGCTTTTTGATGTACCAGAAATAGTTAATGCGCAAGTAAAACAATGAGATTAGAGAAAATTGTTGCATTTACTTGCACATTCATATACTACTTTCAGCATTTTTGCAATTTGCAAATCTTTCAATGCATGTTATAATAGTGCTTAGTTGCGCCAACATTTTATATCCCAAAGAGCATTACCTTATAGCAAAAACATCCTTCATTAGTAAGGAATGCCGTTATAGGCTGATTGTGCGGGTGCAAGTAAATTTGGAGATATCCAAAAAATGCATCAAGAAAATTAAAAAAACAGAAATGACTAAAGAGTTGATTGAAGGCAGGGGATGGGAATCTTTTGAGTGACTTCATATAGATTGCAAAAATCTATACACATACGTCATTGTCAACTAGGCTTTTTATCCATCATAATGTTCGATATCCACTCAGGACATTGAACTTCTCTAACGAATCTAGCTTTTAAAAGCTTCTCTACTTCTTGGATCAGCACCACCAATTCACTGGCTACTTCCTCTTTTGTTGCTTGATGGATCGGGCTGTGGAATTGATTGTCAATCACTGACAAGCCACGCGGGAATCCACCCTGAGCATCTCGCTATGAGCCCAAGAAAATACATCAATATTCACGTGTAAACAGGCATCGAGCTCTTCACGCTCCACCTTTGAGAGCTCCTCATTCACAAAGAAACTTCTTCTACCTTCTTCCTCTCCTTAAGCTGGAACTTCGTCGATAGTATTGAAAGATTCCATGTAACACCACCACAACATTTCATTGTTATTTGCCCAAAATTTCATAGTCAGATGTCGTGTGGGCAATATGGCTCCAAAAGTGTAGAGTATATGTGATGGGAATCCATCGAATCATGCACCTAGAGGGGTTCGCCGCAAGGAGGGACCCACGTTCATTTATTCGCGCAGGAAGACTTGATCGGATCGTCGATCGGACGTCCGCGGTTGCGTCCGGGACGTCGCCGCGAGTCAAAACACTATATTAGTTTATATTTTTTTTGTTTATTATTGATGTATTTTAAGGGCCGAACCCACCGGCCAATCATAGCCGTTGATGGAGAAGCCCTACCTATTCTTTTCGTATAAATAGGAGTCTTGAGGGCTGAATTGAACCATTGCAGATTTTGGAGACATTGAATCCCGCGATCCTTCTCCGGTGCCGACGTCGTGGAACCCTAGGTGACGACTCCTAGGCCCCCCACCTTGGTTTTCCACCCATTTCCCCCCACTTACCCAGCCGCCGGCTTCCCCAAACCCCCCCCCCCACAACCGGCCGGCCTGCTATCCCTGGACTACCGCCGCCGGCCCCTAACAACCCCATTGTCGGCCTCCCCCCAACCTCCAGCCCGCAGCCACCCCTTCCCCCATTCAAGCCGACCCACCCCTTGCAGCCCCCCATCCAGCCGACCACCCTACCCTCCTCCCCACCACCCGGAAACCATCCAAAACTCTAGCCGGCCACTCCTTAAATTCCTTTCACGTGGATCCACCTTCATCTAGTCCAAATTCAGATCTTGGAATTTCAACCCCGATCCGTTATTTCCACCTCTCGCACTTTCTATTTTGGCCCGGATCCGCTCTTACACATCGGATCTACCCTCCCCCGGCCCGGATCTACTTACACGCGGCCGGATCCACCGTTTTATTGTCCGTTTTCACCATTTTCCGCCGAGGGCAGCCACCGCCACCGTCGCCTCGCCACCGGTTCCGTCTCTGATCGCCAATCCACACATCCGGTCCTCCAAATCTTCAGTGTCTCGGTTCAGCCCTCTACTTTGTGAGCTTTTGTAGTATTGTACTATTTGATTCAACATTTTCATTTAGTGATTTATCATATTTTACTGTGATTCCTGTTTGTGGAGATTTGTTTTGGTGCCCTAATAACTTGCAGGAGGAGACATTCGCCGCGCGTTTCGCATTGGCCCTCCGAGCGGAGGAAAGCAACTATAATATTGCCAAAATAAATATTTGCTTTCTATTTTAATATCTGTGTGGTGTTGAAATTTGCATTGCTTCCATTTATTCGTCAAATATCGATCATTACATTGCATGTAGAGTTTGATTAGCGTGTCGCTCTTGCACTATCACCTAGCGTTGTAGATTTTGTGCACCAGTAGCCTACCCCTACATCATTTTGGTATCAGAGAACAAGGTTAGGTCATTTGCAATGCTCCGTAGTGGAAGGATCTTTAGAGGAAACATGGTAGAGCCGCAAGACACCGATTACCGAACGTCGAGCTAGAATTCGGGCGCCGCTTTTGCTGAGTTTCAGCGCCTTATCCTAGACCGCTTTGACGCTTTAGGTGCCCAGTTCAACGATGCGCGTCATGATCTTGCCGAGATGAATCTTCGTTTAGACCACTTAGAGAATGTCAGGGACACTCCAACACAGTGTGACGAGTCACTTGAGGACGACCCTGATGCTCCCCCACGTCATGACCAGCGCCCGAGAGACGGTCAGCCTCCCGCAGACCGCCACCGTCGTGATATTCCTCATCGATCCCCAATTCCGGCGGTAAGGCGAAATCCTGACTTTGTGATGGAGCATAGGCAAGCTCCGATGCGGGATAGGCTTCCCCATCAGCGCGATGAGTATAGTATGTCACGTCAGCCTCAGCCTGACCCCAGAGATCGTGTGCCCCACACGGTCGCCGTGATCATCACCACGATGAATATTATCCCCCGGGTCAGAGAGAGTGTGGTCCCCCACCCGCTCGATACGACTACGCTCATGACGAGTACGCTGAGGATTATCCCGACCCACGGAGGGGAGGCCACCACCACGGCATCACTCGTCGTATTCGACTTGACGCCCCTTCGTTTGATGGTCTCCTAGATCTGAAAGCCTTCAGCGACTGGCTCTTGGACATGAACCACTATTTCGAGTGGTATGAGATGAGTGACGAGCGTTGCGTTCGCTTCGCAAAAATGAAGCTGGTTGTGCAAGCTAAGGTATTCTGGATTAGCGTGGAGAGAGCCTTGGAGCTAAATGGTTATTACCCCATCACCAGGTGGGATGAGATGAAGCAAAGATTGAGCGAGAAGTACCTCCCTGCTTCCTACCGAGACCAGTTATTTGAGCAGTTACAGAACTTACGGCAAGGATCACTCACTATCGTTGAGTATATGGCTCGTTTCGACGAGCTAGTCGTTAGGAGTGACGTCTCGGAGGAGCCTACCGTCACTGCCCCCCCCCCCCGTTTCAAGGAGGGTCTTCGTTCTGAGATTCGGAGGGAGTTGATCCCACATCGTTTAGAGACAGTCGATCAGATATTCCAGCTCGCTTTCGAGTACGAGCAGTACCTCCAATCTTCTAGCACGAGACAGTTCACTTCTCGGACTGAGTCCTCGATTTTTAGGAAACCAGCTCCGCCCTAGACCACCCTGGCTGCACCCTCTTGTATTCCCGCGGATGCGAAGGGCAAAGCCATAGCCACTGATGGCTAGCGATCTGGGGGTATTGTGTGATATCGATGTTCTGGCAGAGGACACGTGGCGGCGCAGTGCCCTACGCGGAATCTGCTACTTGAGGGTGAGGAGCAAGATTTGGAGGAAGAAGAGGAGGGTACGAAAGAAGTCAAGGCCACTGTCGAGGAAGGCTGGGAGAGTGATGCCGAGAGATCTTTAGAGGTGGGAGTGATTAGACGCCTCCTACACACCCCTCGTGTAGATGAGGATTGGCGACGCACCACCATTTTTTACACATACTTTCCTATTGCAGGCGGTCCCTGCAAGTTGGCTATCGACAGTGGGAGTTGTGTGAACATCGTGGCTCAGAAGGGGCTTGACTGTATGCAGGTGAAGGCAGAGCCTCACCCCCATCCATATCGTGTCATTTGGGTAGATAAGACAGCGATTCAGATCACCCAGCGCTGCCTTGTCCCAAACACCATTGCCTCATTTCAAGACAAGGTCTGGTGCGATGTCATTCCCATGGACGTCGCTCATGTGCTTCTTGGCCGCCCCTGGTTGTTTGATCGTGACATCACGTGTTTCGGCCGCTCGAACACGTGTGTCTTTTACGACAAGGGGCGGAAGATCACATTGACGCTCACCCAGCCCCGAGATAGATCCAAGGGTGTGATAGAGTCATCTGTGAGTACGAGCGCCTCGAGGCCACTGCATATTTTGCGACGAGGCGAGTTTTTGCGAGATAGTATTGAGTCGGATATTATTTACATTGTCTTCGCTACTCATGAACCTGAGAACACCCCTGTTGACCACCCACTCGCAGTGCGTCCCCTTTTAGGCGAGTTTGCGGACATTATGTCTGACGAGCTCCCTGACGAGCTGCCTCCTCCACGGGACATTCAGCAAGCTATTGACTTAGTCCTGGTGGCTTCCCTCTCGAACCTGCCTCATTACCGTATGCACCCATATAAGCACACTGAGCTCAAGCGGCAGGTTGATTAGCTTCTCCAGAAGCAGTTCATTCACGAGAGTATGAGTCTGTGTGCGGTCCCCGCCCTTCTTACCCCTAAGAAGGACGGTAGTTGGCGTATGTGCATCGATAGACGTGCCATTAATAAAATCACGGTCAAATATTGTTTCCCAATTCCACGACTCGATGACCTTCTGGATACTATGTCCGGTGCCCAGATCTTTTCAAAGATCGGCATCTGTAGTGGGTACAATCAGATACGGGTTTGTGAGGGAGACGAGTGGAAGACAGCATTAAAGACCAAGGATGGTCTGTACGAGTGGCTAGTCATGTCATTTGGGCTATCTAACGCCCCGAGCATGTTTATGCGAGTTATGACGCAGGTGTTGCGATCCTACATGGGCAAGTTTCTGGTAGTATACTTCGACGACATACTGGTCTATAGCCACACTCAGGCTGCTCACCTCGATCATCTGAGACTTCTCTTTGGCACCCTCCGCCAAGAGAAACTGTATGTGAACCCAAAGAAGTGTTCGTTCCTCTCCGAGTCTATTCACTTTCTGGGATTTATTATATCGTCTACTGGATTATCCGTAGATTCCGAGAAGGTCAAATCCATTCGGGTTTGGCCTGTGCCCGCGAATATTCACGAGGCTCGTAGCTTTCACGAACTTGCCACCTTCTATAGGAGGTTTGTCCAGGGGTTTAGTACGATCATGACCCCCACACGAGCTGTCTCAAGAAGGGAGAGTTTCAGTGGACCCCCGCAGCCACTAGATCCTTCGAAGAAATTAAGGAGAGATTGACGACGGCTCCTGTCCTACGATTGCCGGATTTTAGCCGCGCCTTTGAGGTCGCATGTGATGCGCCAGGAGTTGGTATAGGTGGCGTATTGAGTCAGGAGGGACATCCAGTTTCTTACTTTAGTGAGAAGCTGAATGAAACTAAGCAGAAATACTTGAATTATGATCGAGAATTTTATGTCACAGTCCAGTCTCTGCGTTACTGGAGACACTATCTCCTTCCCGGGGAGATTGTGTTATATTCCGACCACCAGGCGTTACGCTACCTCGACTCGCAACGCAAGCTGGGACACCGGCATGCGAAGTGGATTGAATATCTGCAGGACTTTCATTATGTTTTCAAGCACCGAGCTGGTGTTAAGAACAAGTCGGCTGATGCGTTGAGTCGCCGCGTATCCCTGTTGAATACGATGACTGTGAGCGTAGAGGGACTGGAGAGATTGATACCAAACTATCCGACATGTCATGATTTTGGCGAGATTTACACTGCCCTATCCCGAGACCCACACGACCCTGTTGAGGTATATCAGATCAATGAGGGATATCTGTACCGGGGCTCCCGCCTGTGCATTCCCCAAACATCTTACCGTGATTATCTGATTTGGGAGCTGCACGCGGGCGGGGCCGCAGGCCCCTTCGGGCGAGATAAATACATAGCCATTGTCGAGGACCGCCTCTACTGGCTCGGCCTTAAGAAGGACGTAGCTCGCGTTGTTCGCCACTGTCGTATCTGCTAGACGGCAAAGGGCACTAAGCAGAACACGGGTTTGTACACGCCTTTACCTGTCCCACACCGCCCTTGGGAGGACATTAACATGAATTTTGTTCTCAGACTTCCCCGCACCTTACGGAAACACGACTCCATCTTTGTGGTGGTCGATCGGTTTTCGAAGATGGCGCACTTCATTGCCTGTCGCAAGACAGCAGATGCGACTCGCATTGCATCTATATTCATGAGGGATGTCTTTCGACTGCATGGCCTGCCCAAGTCGATCGTGTCAGACCGTGATGTAAGATTCATGAGTTATTTCTGGAAAATCCTGTGGCATAAGACGGGCACTATCCTTAGGTTCTCTTCGGCATATCACCCACAGACGGACGGACAGACCGAGGTAGTGAATCGGAGTTTAGGGAATCTTTTGCAGTGTCTGGTAGGAGAGCGTGTAGGTAGTGGGACTTAGATCTCCATGTTGCAGAGTTTGCCTACAATAGCTCAGTTAATAGGTCTACCGGGTTGAGTCCATTTCATGTAGTATCAGGATATGACCCTAGGAAACCTATAGACCTCGTCCCGAGTCCTTTGGAGTCGCGCCCTAGTGAGTCTACTGAGTCATTTGCACAACATTTGCATGAGTTGCAATGAACATTATAAAGCCCATACAGATAAGCGAAGGCGAGAACAAATATTTAATGAAAGAGAAAAGGGAATGGTATGAATCCGCACAGAAAGGCTCCCTTCGGGGCCTGCCAAGAAGTTAAGAGCCAGGCGAATGGGTCCGTACTCTGTTATTAGTCGTATTGGGACAAATGCCTACCGGCTCGATATCCCGGCTAGTATGAGAATTCACCCGGTGTTTAATGTTGAGGATCTGACTCCATACTACGAGCCTCATGAGTATGTGGACTCGAGCAGTGGAGATACCCAGCCACCCCCACCCCCAATGTCGTTACCGTACCACCCTCATACGTCCCCACCGTTTGATGACCACCCCAGTCCACCCACTGTTGACATCCACCCACTTGGGAACTCGTCTTCTTTGGTTTCACCGCAGGCACCACTGATCGCGTCGGGATCCACCCTTCGAGAGATGAAAGATGAGTGTGTCACAGGGATCAGATCCCATCAGTTTGTTCCTACCACGGACGGACCGTGATGACGCTACTTGGTACACTGGCAGGGCCACCCCGACGCGGACGACACTTGGATACTATCGGCAAAGCTTGATCGACTCGCCCTTGTACTTCGACCTCAGTACGATCATCTCCATTCATCGGAGATGAAGGCTTTTCAGTCGGGGGGAGTTGATGGGAATCCATCTAATCAAACACCTGGAGGGGTTCGCCGTAAGGAGGGACCCACGTTCATTTATTCGCGCAGGAAGACTTGATCGGATCGTCGATCGGACTCCGCGGTTGCGTCCGGGACGTCGCCGCGAGTCAAAACACTATATTAGTTTATATTTTTTTTTTTATTATTGATGTATTTTAAGGGCCGAACCCACCGGCCAATCATAGTCGTTGATTGGGAAGCTCTACCTTTTCTTTCCGTATAAACAGGAGTTTTGAGGGCTGAATTGAACCATTGCAAATTTTGGAGACATTGAATCTCGGAATCCCGCAATCCCTCTCCGGTGCCGACGTCGTGGAACCCTAGGTGATGACTCCTAGGCCTCCAAACTCCTCCCCATGGTAATCCCTACCCCCACCTTCGTTTTCCACCCCTTTCCCCCCACTTACCAAGCTGACGGCTGCACCAAACCCCCCCCCCCCCACACACACAACAGCCGACCTGTTGTCCCTGGACTACCGTCGTCGGCACCTAACAACCCCACCGTCGCCCTCCCCCCAACCTCCAGCCCGCAGCGACCCCTTCCCCCCTTAAAGCCAACCAACCCCTTGCAGCCCCCCATCCAACCGACCACCCTACCCTCCTCCCCACCACCCGGAAACCATCCAAAACCCTAGCCGGCCACTCTTAAATTCCTTTCACGTGGATCCACCTTCCTCTAGTCCAAATTCACAAGATCAATTCAGATCTTGGAATTTCAGCTCCGATCTGTTATTTCCACCTCTCGCACTTTCCATTTTGGCCCGGATCTGCTCTTACACATCGGATCTACCCTCCCTCGGCCCGGATCTACTTACACGCGGTCGGATCCACCGTTTTATTGTCTGTTTTCACCGTTTTACACTGAGGACAGCCACTGTCACCTCGCCACCGGTTCCGTCTCCGATCACCGATCCACACATCCGGCCCTCCAAATCTTCAGTGTCTTGATTCAGCCCTCTACTTTGTGAGCTTTTGTAGTATTGTACTATTTGATTCAACATTTTCATTTAGTGACTTATCATATTTTATTGTGATTCCTGTTTGTGTATATTTGTTTTGGTGCCATAATAACTTGCAAGAGAAGACATTAAGTTAATGGGTCGATCATGGGCCAACATGTCATTTAGGTTTGGATGAGTTAGCGTTGCAATTTAGGTAATCCTTCTTGAGATGTCATGATGTGTGAGGGATTTGGATAAATCATTTTACCAAATCTAATCATCACCGGTAGCTATCCCCGCTTTTGGAAAAAAAAATTGAAAAAAAACCTTGAAAAAAGTGGGGAAGTTGAAGCATTGAAAAGCAAGAATAAAAGAAATCCTTAACGTTTGCTACACCATATCCTTGTTCTCTATTGGTTACTTCCATATTTGTTTTCCTTGTTCTTTGCAACCCTAAACTAGAATGTCGAGTTGAAGCGTCAAAAAACAAGTATAAAGGAAAGCCTTGATGTTTGCCAACCACATTATTGTTCTTTGTTTTTTAGTTCCATATTTGTTTTCCTTGTTGTTCGCAAACCTAAACGAGAATGACGAGTTCCGAATCAGAGAAAGGAGAGAAATGAGGCTGGAGTTTAATTTGAAAGATTGTTTTGGATGAAAGGGAACTTGGAATCGATAGTGGCTCCAGATGCTCTAGTCGAGCAATATGCAAGAAGTGAGGCAGCTAGGGGGGCCGCAAGAGATTCCCTAAAAGGTTATTCAAGTGGAACAATCGAAGACCAAAGCAGTTACAGGAAACGTTGATAGATCCGGAACAATGGAGAAAATAACAGTTTAAAGCAAAAGTAGTTAAAAGGAGATGAATCGGAAAAACTCAATGTTTCTAAAGTTGTTGCAGGAGGGCAAGGATTTCACTAGAATCCAATAATTGAAGGTCGTACTATAGATTCCCCATCGAGTGATTTCAGAATAGCTCAGTCTCTGTCCGAGAAAAATAAAGATTTGATTGTGTTTAGAGGTATGGGGAGGAAGTTGATGATGCGCCTATAGTGATAAGTAAAAAGAGGTCAGCTCTTCGATCATCAGGTATGAAATAGTTTCTCTTACGTGTTGTGGTATTGAGATTTTTTAGAGTTACGGTTGTATATTTAATTTTAAAACTTCTATGAAGCAGGTGAGAATTATGACTCAAGCCTAAATTCGCGCAAAACGCGAAGAAAGCATCACTCAAATGGGGAGATCTTCTCAAGATCTTGTGGAAGAACCTTCTCCTCTTAAGGAAGGTATATTTGTCAACCTTAAGAAGATTTGAACCATTGCAGAATGACCAGAACAGTGAACCCCGTGAGCTCTACACGACTTCCTGGGACTTACAAGATATTATAGGCAGTTCATCTACGAGTACAGTGTGGTGGTTGCGTCGTTGACCAATTCATTAAAGAAACACTCATTCCAATGAACAGAAGATAATGTCAAGGCCTCCAAAGCACACTAGATTGCCTTATCAGACAGCAATTCTGGGACTTCTAGATTTTTCAAAGGAATTCGAAATCGACTGTGAAGCATAAGGGTCAGTGGGGATTGGATGGGGGTAAACAGGATAAACAACTCATTACAATTTTCAGTCGCCAGCTTGCCATCCACCACCACGAGTTGCTTGCATATGAACATGAACTCATAGGGTTAGCAAAAGTGTACAGCATTGGCACCTTACTTGTGGGGTGAAGGTTCAACATTCACATCGATCATTTTAGCTTAAAATACATCTTGGAGCAAAAGTTGATCGCACGGTCTCAACAACATTTGGTCAACAAGTTGTTTAGATATTACTTTTATGTGGATTACAAGGTAGGCACATTGAATTGCATGATAAGGGAAGACAGTAATCATGGTCGTGGTCGACCGACTCTCCAAATCAGCTCATTTCATACCCCTGGCTCACTCATACAAGGCCAATAGGGGTGGCACGGATATTCTTTGAAGTTTGAAAAAATCTTGTGTGTCCATAGGCTTCCTGAATCCATTGTCACATAAAGAATAAAATGTTTACTGGTTGTTTCTGGCATAAGTTGCTTTGCCTCAACGGAAAAACATTGGCAATGGTATCCTCCTATCACCTCCAAATTGGATGGACATACGGAAGTGGTCAATCGCATCCTGGAGATGTATTTGTGATGTTTCACAAGAGACAAGCCTAAGGAATGGGAAGGTTCGTTAGCTTGAGTTTAATATTGTTACAACACATCTTATCACACCGCCATGTAGACGACACCGCTTAAGTTGATTATTGGTTGGGATCCTCCATACCTACTAGCTTATACGTCGTCCTTTGTGCGTGTTGAAGTGATGTAGACTCAAATTAGGTTTTCAAAAATTAAATATTTTTTAAGCAAAATATTTTATTTGTTATAAAATGGGTTTTGAAAATAAGTGAATTTTTTAAAAAATTTAAAAAGCCCGAGCGGGCCAAATCGAGCTTTCACGCGCAAAGTCACTTTCCAACATTAAAGTTTGCAAATTCGTTAATCGTTATTTGAGAGAAACTCTCTTGAGCGTCTAACGAGTTGAATCGTGGCGAGAATGGTAGATCCACAAGCAATACACACATAACAATTTATGAAATACGGTAATAAAGGCGGTTGAACGTTCGGGCAAGCTCAAATTAATTAATTAGAATGCATAAAATTAACTCAACATGATTAGCAAGAGACTGAGAGATTACCCAGAGGGATGAACCCAGTTCAAGCCCAGACGGCGCTAAGGAAGATCGACACGGACGATTGATGGAATAGCAAGGTCAAAGTCGACCTCAATCAGGGAAAAATCGTGCAGAAGCTCACAGCCGACTGACGAACAAAGGAGATGATGTCGACGCCAGTCAAGATAGTCTTCGGAGTCGATGGTGCGGTCGACGGCGACCTAGCAAAGAGGTCGGGCTCTAGAAGCTTTCAAGGGCGCGGGACTGGCGCTACGTCGGCGGTCGCGATCGGTGTGCAGCAGGAATGAAAGGCTGCAATCTTTCGGAACTCGCAAGAGCTTCCGGCAGAGGCTACGGCGGTTGTTGGGCTTCAACAAAGGGAGATTCAAGGATCGGTGGCTTGCGGAGAGGAGGCTAGTGTTGGCAATACAGAGGGAACGAGAGATATCTCGTTCCTCTGTTCAATCTGGTGCCCCAATCTTTATTATCTTCGGACCTTTTAAATGAGATTTCACTGGTTATCTTTCCAATCAATGCTTTTCCAAAAAATTTTAATGCCTATTTAATTCTCATGCTCGATCATTGTCTTTCCAAATTGTTTTATGGCTATTTAATTCTCATGCTCGAAATATACCGTCCAAATAACAATTTTCAAAAAATTCTTTTCCAAGTAAAGCTTTGAATATCCTTTTAGATGGAAATCTTGTTATAGTGAATATATTGGGTATCTTTAAATTTTGAATTTCTCTCTACTTAATATTTACGCATCTATAAGGCTCAGTTTGGCTCAGCTGCAGCGACTGCAGAAGCAGTGGTGGGAAGCAGTGGTGGAATAATCAGCTGTTTAGCAGAGTGGTGGCAGAATTTGTGAAGCTGTTTGGATGAACAGCTTTTGCAGAGCTGTTTCAAACGCAGAAGCTGTTTAAGGTTCTGTTTGGCGGAGCTGTTTGGTAAAACAGCTGTGCGGTACATAATTTTTTTACAAGCAACACTAACACAAAACAAACATGTTAACTAAATTCATTTTAAGTGTCCAACAACAATATTAAAAAGTAACAGATAGTTCTCAAAAGAGTTTTTCATTGTTAAAAGACATAATCGCGGGTCGTCTTGCTGATGAAATTTGTCCCTCAATCATCGGTTGTTAACTGCACGTGAAGAATAAATACCAATATCAGGAAATTTGTAACAACCTTTACAATTTTAAACGTCATTATGTAGCTTACCTGTGATATTGCGTGAGTTGATTTGTAATGTACTCCCTGATATTGGTCATTTGAGTAGCTCCCGTTCCTTCAAATGAAGATGGTGCACTGTTAGGATTTGGATCCATAGTCCTTGGACGATTGTTTGGTCGCAACTCATATGCCTCTGGATGAATGAAGCTTTCGTTTTCATCGCATACATCAAACTCTGGGTCTGATCGGGATGGATGTCTTCTGATAAAGTTATGAAGTGACATCGTAACCACCACAATGACACACTGTTTTGAGAATTCAAACTGTGGCATTTTGCTCAGTATTGCCCATTTTCTCTTCCACACACCAAAACTCCTTTCGATCACACTGCGTAGAGAAGAGTGTGCTTTATTAAATATTTCACGTCGACCTTCAATTGGGCGATTCCCTCGAGCAAAGTCCGGCAAGTGATATCTGGTTTCCGGGTAAGGTTTCAAGAGCCCTTTTTCCATAGGATAACCAGCATCGACAAGATAATATTTACCTTCAACAAGTTATTAAAAAACTTTAAACAATTGAAAATTTTATATTATTTAAATTAAACAAAATAAACCTATAAATGTATGTGCGTACCTTCTGGGGGGAATGGAAATTTACTTTGTGGGTCCCTTACAGCACGATGATATATGCGTGTGTCATGTGCGGAGCCTTCCCAACCAGGAACAACATATGTAAAGCACATATTGAAATCACAAACCGCCATTACATTTTGAGTCGTGCTGCCATGACGACCAATATAAGGCACTTGATTTTCAACGGGTATACGAGCATCAACATGTGTACCATCAATTGCTCCAATGCAATCTTTAAAAAAAGGCATGTATCGTTCATCATTTTGGATGTGCCCAGGAATTGAACGAAAATGCCGGTCGGTGGGAGCAATGTTATGCATGGATAAATTAGTCAGGGCCTGTAGACCGATCATAAACAGCCGACTTAAGGTTTCAGTGGAATGCTGGAATCGTTCACCTGATTTTCTGAAAGTTTCGTTGTGACCCAGAATGTAAATAGTTATTGCCAACACCTCGCTAGCCGGCGTCCTTTGTGTTCCTTTTAAACCATGCTCTTGTTCCAACAATGCTAACAAATCAAAGAAGATTACTTTTGTCATTCGAAACATATTGTGAAACCTTCGTGGATGCCCGACAAACAATTCACGAAGCCATCTCTGGCCGGTTTGTGATGATGTCATGCAAGGCGTCTTATCACAAAATAACGATACGTAGTCGTTGATGACACATACGCTCGATCTTAAGAGTGTAACAAATTGAGCGCAATCTTGCTGACGAGTAGCACAATGTTGTATCACCAATTCTTCATCATCATCAATATTAACATCATCATCAACATTCACAGCAGACATTATAGTGGCCTAAATATATTAAATAACAACAATTACATAGATGCAATTTATATTAATCAGATGTAATAAAATGTCCAAAACACAATAAATAACATCAAAGATGATCATCAAAGCTTGAACATGTTTGTCATAGTACAGAAAAGACATTAAAAACATATAAGACTACAAAATAAGGCATTCATAAACACAAAAGTAGATATCAAATATTTGAATTCATGTAGTGCGTCTTCAGCCATTCCACCCTTCTATCCTCTGGGATACTTAGAAAGGTCACACGATTCACTGGAGTTTGAAAGTGAACAGTAGCAAAATGGTATAGCAGGCGGTCCTCGAAGATTTCGGGATACTTCTCAAGTTCTTGAATTGCCTCTCGCAACATATAAATACTTGGCGGAATAATTGGTGCCGTAACGCGCTGCATAATAGTTTCTGATGATGAAAACAATTTATCAACATGAGCTAACATGATCTGTTTTGTGCCTCCCTCCTGCCTCTTCCCCTTTCTTTTTTTATTTTGTGCCACTCCACTTTGTGAGCTTTGGCCAGTGGGAGCTGAATTAATATCTTCACCTGCATTTGACTGCGTGTTATTGCTTTCGTTTATTTCCTCAACCTCTTCAAACACATTGTCAGGTTGTGAGAAAATAGAGGGCAGCTCTCCAGAAGATGGCATCCAAACGTTTTCTCCGGTAGCAACAACTAAACTAAACATTTTCTCTAATTTTTCTTCAAGCTCGGGAGGTATTCCACCAAAACGAAATTTCTTGGCATTTGGGATCATCTAAAATGTGAAAGCACAAAAACAATTATTAGAACATATAACAAATTGTCCATATGTTTCAAGAAAAACAAAACAATATTAGCTAACCTCAATTCTTTCTTTCCACCAATCATCAGAAGCGTCTATGGTGCGTTTTATAGGGTTCCAACCAAGGCCCGTCTCACCTCTTTTGAGTTCGCGCCATAGTTTCCAATCACGTTTCAATTGATCCCACTTGTTTTTCATTTGTGCACGACTATAGTCAAAACCCGTGCGCTCCTTGAAGTTTTTCATTAGATTGCTCCACCCTTCCTTATTAAAATGAGTAGTAGGTCTATTTCCTAAATCGATCTCCCGGATACAAAGATCACAAAATAACATAACATGTTGTGTCTCCCAATTTGCACAAATCCCACCATCTTTTGATTTGCCCATCTACGTGAAAAATTTAAATAAGCCCAAATGCTACAATACACAAGCTAGCGTTCACATCAGCATATTGCGCAACAATTAGATTATTAGTTAGATATGGAACTATCTCAACTTAATACTGTTAGCATTTATGAACACATTTTAAACAACAAAAAGAAGAAGTAGATAACAAAAGTTAGATATGGAACTATCTCAACTTAATACTGTCTTCAAGAGGACTGGTGGCATTTAAAAAAAACATTGAGAGTGTATTTTGTATTATCATCAATCCTTTGGAGACATCTGATATAAGCCTATTACCATCAATCCTTTGGAGACATCTCATGGAAAGCTCGATACATAAGCTCTTCATCCCCTTATATATACTTTAATTTTGTTCTCTTGATTAAAGAATGATTCAACTAAAGACGATGGATGCAATCACAAACATGGAGCAAATATTGAATTTCAAATAGAACTGCAATATGAGCATGAACATGTGATGGAGATGCAAGATCAAGCTCCATAAACAACACATCAATAACAGTCATAAGTTTGCATATAGATTTTTAGCACTAGAAATAGATCCAGCCACTAGAAATTGAGGGGAAGGGTACCTGCAGTGGAGGAGAAGCCGGAAGAAGGTGCAGGAAGAAGGGCCGGCTTCAAAGGTGCTCTGCAAACGTGCAGGAAGAAGGCTCCGGCGGCGTCGAAGGAGGAGAGAAGCTGTGTGAGGGAGAACTTCTCCGGCGGCGTCGAAGGAGGGGAGAAGATGTGCGAGGGAGGAGGGACGGCGGCGAAGGCACGAAGTTGAGGGACGGCAGCGAGAAGAGGGACGGCGGAGAAGAAGCGTCGGGGCGATTCGTCGGTCGGGGAAGAGAATCGCCGCGCGTTAGGGCTTCTGGAGGAGAAGCGCGATTCCGGAGTCGTGAAAAATTTTCACGACTCCGGATCGCTGATATTTCGCGGCAGGGCAGCGGGGGCGTCCGCAGAAGCAGGGGCGTCTATTCCTGTTTGGCGGGGATTATTGCCCAGTCACGGTGGACTGCTCTTCAAACGTGGAGCCAAACAAAGCCTAAATAATTTAATCTTGTCTTTACTGTTCTAACTACCTAAATTATCGGACCTATTTATTCTAGGTCTCATCGGTCGGTCAAACCGACGAGCCAAACATTTTTAAATAAAAACAGGTGCGCGCAAGAAATATAGAACCATAAATAAGTGCATAAAAAATAAAAAAATTCATGATGCATGATGACGTCAAGCATATTTGAATGCGGCGGAGGATTCATCACGAAGGCAATCATCAAGGACTTCTCTACCGTGATATTATCCTTGATATGGCTCGCGAGATTTTACTATTGGTTCAAAACCGCATGAAATAACATTATGATGGACTCCATCACAATGTGCAATACAAGGAAGGCGATTGGGTATGGTTATGACTACGCCCACATCGCTGGCATCCCACCAAAAAAGGAACCAAAAAACTCTCGCCCAAATTTTATAGACTCTATCAAAGTAGAGTGTGAATCAAGCAGGTTGCTTATCATCTGTGACCTCCAGTGGAACATGAATTCATGATGTCTACCACATTTCTACATTCAAGTTGCTCCATGGCACACCACGAAATTTGGATCCCAAGTTCATTAGATCCGTAAAATTCATGGAGCCTCATAAAGCTTGAATATTATGAGGGATAAAAAAACTTCTAACATCACTTTAATTCAACACCATAGAACCTAGTTTCATGGGTCAATAGTTGTAAAATATATGCAAGCTAGTTCGACAAAGGTAGCCTAGGACCATACAAGTATTCTACAAATGTGCACGAGCATTTAAGGATGATGTCTACTAGTTCCTCATAATTTTGAATGTAATATTTAATTCTCCTTATTTCTGCATGCCTAAGAAGTATATATGAGAGGGAGACATGTTATGCTTAAGGATCTCATATTGTGTATTTTGGTTGTCTGCCTCTCGAGTTGTAATCGACATTGTGTCTGATGGTGAGCTTGTCTCTCTGATTCTATCCAAGTATTCCACTTCATCCACCCTCATGTCCTTTGTATTATGCGCATTGGTATGGCATGTCGTAACAGCAGGTTGTTGTGCTCGGTTATAGGGATCCCTCCAACTCATGCCACCTACATGTTGTATGACCACACCATGACCAACAACCATCATTTAAATTGACAAAGTAACGACCTTCATGCACGTAAGTTTTGATGGCATTGATGCTCACCTCGTTGACATACTCGTGATGGAAAGTAGGATACATGGTTACAATGTGTCAGTCTTCCCTCTTCAAGATGACAACCATGCTTCAACGGACTATATTTTCCCAAATTCAGCAACAAATCTCGTCTGCATTGTCATTCCCAAAACCTGGCCCTAACTCCTGCAGTCACTATCGCAGCCCGCTACCTCGCAAGAAGCACCTTCAAATTGCCCTGCACCGAAAATCCCCTCATTTCAACACCCCAATCATTATCGCACGGCTCACCCCACTCGATTTAACACCCCGGTTTTCACTCCAACAATGCTCTGAAGTACCACTCCCCCAAACAGATTTTTCACCTACCAGTGCAGGTGACTTTGTACTTCCGACCTTCCCCACGCATTCCCCAAACCACCACCTTTTCTCCAACAATTGTCGGTGCAACAGAAGAAATATCATAACTTATATTAGGGGTGTGCATAAAAATCGGGCCCGGGGGGCCGGCTAGGCCCGGGCCCGGGCTAAGCCCGCCCCGGGCCCAGGCCGGGCTATGGGGCCTAACAAGGCCCCATATATGAGCATTTGCCCAGGCCAGGCCGGGCAAAGCCCGGTTTCTAGGCCCGGGCAAAGCCCGGGCCCGGCTCCTACGTGCCTTTTAAAACTGTCTTTTAGGTGCATTTTCAGGAAAAGTGCTCAACATGAAAGTTGTAGATCTCGACGATATCTACAACTTTCATGTTGAACACTTTGAAATGTTCTGCATGATTTTTCGGGGGCCAAATCGGGAGCCTAAACAGCTTCAAATCAAAAAGTGTTCAACATGAAAGTTGTAGATATCGTCGAGATCTACAACTTTCATGTCGAGCACTTTTCCTGAAAATGCACCAAAAAGACGCAGTTTTAAAAGGCGTATATTTCTTTTTTAAAAAAATTAATTTTTTTTTATAAAAACAGGGCCCGGCCCGGCCCTGGGGGCCTTAGCAGGCCCCCTCCCGGAGCCAGATGCCCGGCCCGGCCCGGCTGCAATCAGGGCCCGGGCCCGGTTCGGAAAAGCCCAGGCCTGGGAGGCCCGGTTTAGGCCCGGGCCCAGGGGGCTTTTTGAACACGACTAACTTATATACATCAAGCCAAAATTATTTTACCTTAGCCCCAAAATTAGAGACAGAGTTCTAATATCCCTCTACTCTATAAGACCATTTCCTATAATTTCTGAAAAGACTCTGATTATAGTTTGTACTAATATGAATGCCTACTAATCCAAAAAAATTCTAGAACAGATGTACTTACAACATTTTACAAATGTAAAATAAAGTTTAGAATAACCGAAAGCATCTTATATTCAATAACATCTTATGAAGAAGTTAACAACCAATAAACATATTTGAGAAGAAAATAATCCAGGTGTTCCAAAATGTTGAAAAAGCTCCAACTGTGTATATAATATCTGTGTGTCTAAATACAATGAGAGAATACAAATATAGAGGAGAGAAAAGGAGAGAAGAAAATCT
This sequence comes from Platanthera zijinensis, assembly GCA_039513925.1. Classification (NCBI taxonomy): domain Eukaryota; kingdom Viridiplantae; phylum Streptophyta; class Magnoliopsida; order Asparagales; family Orchidaceae; genus Platanthera; species Platanthera zijinensis. Next base: position 21,887,260 of record CM077093.1, on the reverse strand, counting down.
ATACAAGATGTGGGACTAAAGAGAGAAAGAGGAAAAAAAATACAACATGGGCTCAATGAAGGGCTCTTTACATGGGCTTTTCAAACACTCCCCCGCAAGCTGGAGCGTACAAATCATATGCACCAAGCTTGGACAAGCACTGATAGAAGAAAGTACTTGACAGAGCCTTCGTGAGGATATCCGCAACTTGTTCTGTCACTGGAACATGTTTCAGGTCGATCTTCTTCATTTGAACCTTTTCTCTGATAAAGTGACAATCAACTTCAATGTGTTTTGTTCTCTCGTGGAAGACCAGGTTCTTGGTTATGTGTATAGCAGCCTAGTTGTCACAGAGGAGAAGAGCTGGGGAAGGGAGCCTTACACCCAGATCGGTAAGGAGGCTTTCAAGCCAAGTTAGTTCAGAAACTACCGAAGTCATTGCCCGGTATTCTGCCTCAGCTGACAATCGAGCAGCAACCGCTTGTTTCTTACTTCGCCAAGTAATCAGATGACCTCCAAAGTATGTGCAAAAACCACTAGTTGATCGCCGATCATCAAGAGATCTAGCATAATCAGCATCAGAATACGCTATTAATGTTGAAGCAGAAGATAAGGTTTTATATACCAATCCTTGACTAGGAGCCGTTTTAAGATATCTGAGAATGCGTTCAACGGCCTGAAGATGAGATCTTCGAGGGGAATGCATATATCGGCTGATAATACCAACAGCGAAAGAAATATCTGGTCTGGAAACCGTGAGGTAGATTAATTTTCCCACTAGTCGTCGATAGTATTCTGGGTTCTCGAGTAAGAGATCTGAGTCTGATGTCTTAGCGCATAACTTGTCATTAACATCCATCGGGGTATTAATTGGCTTACAGCCTGAATACCCCGCATCATGAAGGAGGTCGAGGCAGTACTTCCGCTGGGAGAGGACTAGGCCATCTGGCCGTCTAGCAATCTCAAGACCCAGAAAGTACCGAAGGAACCCCAGATCCTTTGTTTGAAAAACAGTGCCTAGATGTTGTTTGATCTCCTGTATTCCTTTCGAGTCATCGCCTGTAATAATGATATCGTCAACATAGACTAATAGAAGAATTGTTCCCGTTGTCTGGTGACGAGTGAACAACGAAAAATCTGTCGAGCTGCGAGTGAAACCAACTTCCCAAAGGGCCTTACTGAACCTGTCAAACCATGCTCGTGGGGATTGTTTGAGGTCATACAGAGCCTTCTTAAGGCGACAGACCTGAGACTCCCCCGTGGTCTCAAACCCGGGAGGTTGCTGCATATAGATTGTTTCCTGAAGGTCGCCATTTAAAAAGTCATTCTTAATATCCAGTTGCAGTAAGGGCCACTGGCGATGTACAGCGACGAAGATGAGAACCCGAACGGTGTTGAGTTTAGCTACTGGCGAGAAAGTTTCGTCATAGTCCAACCCCTGCTGTTGTGTGAAGCCCCGGGCGACCAGTCGAGCTTTGAACCGATCAATTGTCCCATCAGCAGCATGTTTGACGACAAATACCCACTTACACCCTACCGGTATCTGACCCGGAGGAAGTGGTACAAGAGTCCAGGTTTGGTTGGCCCACAGAGCAGCCATTTCCTCCTCCATTGCGGCGCGCCAGCCAGGATGTTGTAGGGTCTCCTGTACAGAGTTAGGAATCGAAATGGAGGAAAGAGAAGTAGCAAAAGTATGTAGTTGGGGAGAAAGGTGATGTAACTCATGTAAGGAGACATAATTTGCGAGAGGATGAGCAGTAGAGGCAGATACCTGATCAGCAGGGCGCGGAGTAGCCGAGGTCGAGGCCGACTGCAGAGGGGCAACGGAGGGCGGAGGTTGGCGGCGAGTGTAGACACGGATGACTGGGGGCTTGGAGGGAGCAGGAGCAGGGTCGGAAGGAGATGGGAGAAGAGGCGTATTAGCGGGAATGACCGGGCGAGGGAGGCGTGGTGGTGGAGAGGGCAGCTGCGAAGGAGTTTCTAGAGCATAGGAGAAGAAAGGTTGATGCTCCCAGAAGGTAACATCCGCGAAGACGGTGACCTTCCGAGTAACGGGAGAGTAACAAACGTAGCCCTTCTGAGTATGAGAGTAGCCAACGAAAATATGTTTGGCGGCCCGGGGATCCAGCTTATCCGATGACGGCCCGAGAAGATGGACGAAGCAGGTGCAGCCAAAGACCCTGGGCGTTAGAGGGAAGGCTGTGGCAGAGGGAAATAGGAGATTGAACAGAGTGGCATAGTGGAGTACTGAGGAAGGAAGACGGTTGATGAGAAAGCAGGCAGTGGAGACCGCAAAGTTCCAGTATATCTTCGGAACATGCATTTGCAACATGAGAGAGCGGGCGACGTCAAGGAGGTGACGATTCTTGCGTTCAGCAACGCCATTCTGTTGGGGTGTGTAGGCACATGAGGTTTGATGAATAATACCAAATTCGGCACAAAGATGGGCGAAGTCGTTGCTTGAGTACTCGCGCGCATTATCGGTGCGCAATGTTTTAATGGTGGTGGAGAATTGCGTTTGAGTTTCAATGATAAAGTTACGAAACACGCGAGGAAGCTCAGAGCGGTCACGAAATAAATAAAGCCACGTTGTGCGAGAATAATCATCAATAAAAGTGATAAAATAGCGATAGCCAGATATACTAGTAACTTTGAAAGGCCCTGAAACATCGGAGTGTACTAAATCAAAAGGAGCAGAGCTCCGAGTACAATGAGCGGGAAAGGAAGAACGCGGCTGCTTGCCGTACACACAAGAATCACACTAAAATACAGGTAGAGATACATCAGGAAGCGCCTTCTGGAGGACGGGCGGAGGGGCATGCCCAAGACGGCGGTGCCAATCTTCGGAGGAAACAGAGGAGATGATGGGCGGAGAGGTGTCGAAAAGGTAGAGCCCGTTCTGCAGTCGTCTCTTACCAATGGTATTTCGCGTCTGTTGATCATGTATCACAAAAGAAGACGAAGTGAATATAACAGAGCAATTCATATCGTGTGTAAGACGTCCAACAGAAAGTAAGTTAAATGGTGAGCCCGGAACATAAAGAGTCGAGCGAAGAGAGATGGATGAGTCGAGGGAGATGTCGGCGCAACCAGAAACCGGAACAGTCGCCCCATTAGCAACTGTGATAGACTTCGGATGAGGAGCATCCGAGTACTGAGGAGGCTTCATCGAAGTGATGTGATGAGTGGCACCCGAGTCCAAGATCCAATGCGGACTGGAGGAAAAACAAGCACTACCTGCAGTGGAGGTGGAGACAACCGAAGCCGAAGGAGGGCTAAGGAGCCCCTGGAGACGCTGGAGCTGGAGGTGAACGGCCTCAAGGTCGGCACCAGTGGTAGAGGAGTCGGCAGTAGCAATAGTCGCAGTCGGGCGAGGAGGGTAGCCATTTTTCTTGTAGCAGACTGTCTCAGTGTGACCATCCCGCCCGCAATACGAGCACTTGGGGCGGACACGACCCCCACGTCCCCGCCCGCGAGAGCCAGAGCGTCCTCCGCGATTAGGAGGCGGGGAGGAAAGCAAGGGGGGAAGGGTGTGCTGAAGAAGCGCCGGAGAGGACGAACCAGGAGTATCCAGGGGCGGGGGCACGCGAAGGAGGATCGAGCATACAGCAGAAAGAGATGGAGTAGTAGCGGAAGCAAAAACCTGAGCCCGGATACTCTGAAGATATGGCGGAACACGATCCATCATCATAGCAACGCAGACGACTTCCTTTTGGGCCCGTTGGGCAGCAAGATCAGTAGTAGTGGGCTGATGCTGGATCCAGGCTTCGGCAAGAGTCTTGACCCGAGCGACAAACGATGTCATGTCCGCCTCCCCTCCGGCATCGAGAGTCTGAAGGTCGGTAATAATATCATAGAGATGTTGCAGGTTATCCTTACCGGAGTATAGGGAGTGCAGCTCAGTCCACATAGCATTGGCGGTCTCATGGTGCATGACCATCTGGTAAGGCTCACTGTCCAGGGAATTAAGGAGCCATGTCTGAACGCGACCGTCATTACGTATCCAGTCGTCAGTGAGAGGAGACGGAGGTCCCTGAGTGATGTGAAGAGCAAGGCCTTTAGCCTGAAGAACACGGCGAACCGAGTGTACCCAAGGGACGAAGTTCTTCTTTCCGGAGAGGGGGATTGTAGTGATCCGCAGTTCATCGCGGAGCTCGGGAGGAGGTGCCATGCGGTCATCAGAGGTGTTAGCCGCCTGATCGGCAGAGTCCACAGAAGAACCCATGACCGGCCGAAGAAACTGCTGCGGTAAGAAAGGGAAACCGCGGCGAGGAAGCAGGCGGGAAGGCTGTCTGCACACGACAAGCCCGCACGGTTTAGAGGAGACCGCGGCGGATAGTCACAGCGATACGGATAGGCGAGAAGAAAAGGGAGGTCGTGACCTGAGTGCGGAAGAATAATCTGCACGGTCACAGAGCAAAGACAAGCGGCCAGAGAGAGGGAGAGGACGGCAAGGCCGCAGCGGGAAGAGCGAGAGAAGACCGCGACCAAAGAAATGCGGACAAGAGAAGAGTCTGCACAGTCACGCCGGACACCAGCGAGTAGAAGGATCGCGACCAAGATGCGGACAAGAGAAGAATCCGCACGGTCAGGGTGATCACAGCAGCGGCCAAAGATTAGGAAGCCGCGAGAGGAAGCGGAGAGCAGAGACCACGAGTAAGGAGCTCGAGCGGCAAGGAAGGGGACCGCGAGTAGGAATACTCGAGCGGCAAGGAGGACGGGAATCCGACTTCTCAAAGGAAAGGAGAAGTCACAGCAGGTAGAAGGAGAGACCGCGCGACAAGAAGAACGAAGCAGCGAGCGGATAGAAAAGGAGACCGCAGAGCGGAGCGCAGGCAGCAGAATCCGCAGCGGTCACGGGACGAGGCCGCAGCGGACATAAGAAGAGTCTGCAGCGGACAGAAGAGAAGCGGGCCCCACGAAACAGAGAGAAGGTGGCTATAAGAAGCCTGAAGAGGGTGGAACCACGGAGGGAAAGAGGAGGAGGAGAGGAGAAGCGGATAGCAGAGAGCAGACCGCAGCGCCTACGCGGAAAGAGGCGGACAAGAGACCGGAGCGGAAAGGCTCCCAGGCCGCGAATAGACGCGGGCCGGGAAGGAGCGGGCTGGGCGGTTAGACACAGGGAAACCGCAGGTGTCGGACCGCTGGCTCTGATACCATGTTGAAAAAGCTCCAACCTTGTATATAATATCTATGTCTAAATACAATGAGAGAATACAAATATATAGGAGAGAAAATGAGAGAAGAAAATCTATACAAGATGTGGGACTAAAGAGAGAAAGAGGAAAAAAATACAACATGGGCTCAATGAAGGGCCCTTTACATGGGCTTTTCTAACACAAAATAAACGAAATTTAATCTTGAAGTTGTAAACATTGCTCATATTATGGCCAAAAAAATAAACGAAATTTAAACCCTAATTTTAACTTACTTTTCTTCAATTAACTTTGGATGAACCACATCCCTGTAATATCGAATAGAAGACCAAGCTTTTATCTTGAAGTTGTAAACATTGCTCATATTATGGCCAAACCTTTCCATTATATATTCTGGAACTTTGTCAACCACCCGTACATCATTTTGTAGAGTTGTAATAAAGTAGTCTTCATCATAAATATCCTTGAACTTGCTGAAACATAAATATAAAATTTAGGAATATTATAACCTATATTACTGAACTAGCTGCAAAATGAATAAATAAAATGTGGTAGCCATATCACTGCAAACAATGTTACAGATAATTGTAGCTGATTTATGTTATTTGAGCATTTCATTTACCAAATCATATCAAAACCAAGTGGATGAAGTATTGAAGACAAAAGATGTGAAAGCCATCATAAATAAAGCATTAAAAGTGAAACCATTTCTCAGGTTTATGGAGGAAAAAAACTACTTTCCGCAAGTTTTTTCAAGGTACAGTCAAAACCCTGAATACAATGTTAAATGATAGTGTACCACCTATCTGCATGCAATGTTTCAAGATGATAATGAGCACGGAGGATGCAGTTTCCAACAACTTTATGTAGTTGAAAGATGAGAAATTTAAAGTCGTGCTGGCTGAGATATTTGAAGTAAACTGGGCACTAAAACCCTGGACTCTTTTGCGACCTAATGCGCCTTTCATCTTTAACAGCTTAGTTGAGAGTCTAACGTGAGACAAGGTTATAGGACTCAACGTTAACTATATGAGAAATACAAACACACAATCAATGAATTGGAATAGCACTTACTGTAAATTGTAATGCAACTAAATGAATCATCATGCAATGATATCCAACACTAAGGCTTCATTTGGCGCAACATTTGGAGGCCGCGTTTGCGGCAAACGCCGCCGCAAGGCGGGTTACCAAACGCCTGGCGGCGGTGTTTGCCGCGTCTCCTCCCACCGCGCCCTAAGAAATGGAGCAAACCGCTCCATTTTGAGTTGCGGCCTCCCCCCTCCGTTTCGAGCATTTGCCCATTTCCTCCCGCCAACTGCTCCAAACACCGAACCAAACGAAGCCTAAGTCACATCAATAAACAAATTTTAAGCTTACACTAAAATGACTGTTGATTATAATGATTTCAATTTAGCATTATAGAAGAAAATTTCAAATAAAGAGAGTGGAACAAAATTAAAACTAAGAGAATAATCAATACATGTCCACTGAAAAAAGAGACATCACAATAGCTGAATAATACTAAATGGATATAAAAACATTAATACAACCTAAAGAAATCCAAACAATTAAAATCCACTAGCTACTAGCGCGGGGAAATGAATATCAAAACAGAAGCCAATAAGTGGTCTTGGTTAAAGAAAGAGGTTGTGCATGGTGGTTGGGATTAAGGGTGGGCAAGGAAGATGTGAGTGAGTTGCTAGTGGAGTATGGGAGGAGAATAGAGGTCAGCAGTGAAGTGCGCTGGTGATGGGGACTTGTTGGGGAAATGGGATGATGAGGCGATGACACAGAAAGGTTGTGGGGGCTCGATGATTGCAGGGAAGGGATGCCTGTTGGAGCATGCGGTCAGCATTCCCTGGTTTGAAAATAATAAATCTCGAATGTATTTGATCATAGTGTGTTTAAGGTGTGCAAATATCACAAGTACCATTCTCCTATGGATCAATTTCGGAGTAAAATTTGCTAAGTACAAAAAGATTCAGTGTCGCCTGCGTTAGTGAACTTTCGCCCGGGGTAACGTCGATGACATCAAATGATCCTACACGAACCGGGCTCGACGCAAACAACTTCGAGATACCGCCTGGCGATATCAAGATACCGCTAGCAGTAGCCCCACGATCGAGCACATCAACCATTTTGTCGGCACGATCAATATGGTGTGGCACACGTGGCAGCATGAGGTGACACCGCCCGCGGTATCGAGATACCGCTCGCGATAGCAACATTTTGTATAAAAGACTAGACTTCGAAGATTTTCAGTGACACACCTCCTGGAGCTTTAATTCACAGGCACTCAGAATTTCATCTCCGAAAACCAGAAGAAATTTCAATCACCTTCAAGTTTGAGAGCGAAAAAAAGACCGTTCGTGTACTTCAACTGCGGCAACTTTCACGGCGCTTCATCATCTCCTACAGAGCTCTTCATTTGAGGGAGTTTTTAGATTCTTTTTCATTCTCTTGTACTTTTTCATTTTGATTGTAAACGGTATATAATTCGCCATCTTGCGTGCGGCGACTAGGCTCTTCTATGGTTTAGGGGAATTCGCTGTCTTGCGTGCAGCGACTAAGTCAAGGAGAGATCTAGGGGGAGGCTAGTAGTTGTATCTAGGGATAGATAGACTATAACCGGCCGGTACTTGGGAAAAGAACCGGTGAATTTGCAATAAATATTTTTCATTTGCAAGCCTCAATTTCAAGCTTGATTGAAATCATTTTTATATTATTACCTTGCAAAAATAATATCATTATCATGTTTTTATTAATTTCCTAAGTGGTTATTCTATATAAGTTGTCTTGCAAGAAAATTTATCTTAATTATTCTAAAAGTTTTCTTTTTATATATATGAAGTTTTCAGAAAATTAAAAAACCCTTATTCACCCCCCCCCCTCCTCTAAGAGCACCTCCAGATCCAACACTTGGTATCAGAGGCGGGTTACTCCAAAACGGTTTTACCACCGGGAATAATGACGCACCAGGACCATGCTTTTTATAAGGGGCAAGGGATAAGTAGACCAACCTTATTCACTAGCGGTGACTATAACTATTGGAAAATGTGAATGTGTTGTTTTCTAATTGTGTAAGATATTGAAGTCTGGAATATGGTAGAACAATACTACACTCCACCTACAATGACAGTTAAAAGTGTCACTATGGAGAAACCAAAAGATAAATGGGATGATGCAGACAAGTTAAGGTGTAAAAATAAAGGTAAGGTCATGAATGTTTTATTTTGTGCGTTAGATAAAACTGAATTTAATAAGACTTGCACGTGTGAGACTGCATATGATATTTAAAATTTACTTGAAGTTACATCGCAGGTGAAGTATTCAAAGTAACTGCAGTCAGAATTTAAAAAGTTCAGAATGAAAGTTGATGAAGACATTGATTCCATGTACACAAGGTTTAAGAAGATCGTCGACGATTTCAAAGTACTTGGGAAGAATTTCTCAAATGGTGATTTGGTGAGAAAGATTCTTAGATCGTTTCCCCCTAAATTCAATCTGAATGTGACTGTCATCTCGGAGTCACGCGATCTAAAGACTCTTCAATTGAGAGCCTCATCGAGAATCTCAAAACTCATGAGGTGGAGTTATAGATTCAATAACAAGAGTACAGTTAGGATCCAAAGAAAAAGACATTGGCGTTGAAGTCCAAAAAGGAAGAAGAGAGTGATACGGATGAGGATGATGAAGAAGATGAGGAGAGTCTGTTTGAGAAAAAGTTTAAGAGATTTATGAGAAATCCGGAGAGGAGAAATACATTTAAGAATTACTTTAATAAGAAGTTAGGTTTTAAGAAAGGAAAAGAAAAGGTCAATGATGATGATGATGAGGAACGTCCGCCACAGGAATGTAACCATTGTACAAAGGTCGAACATATCTGAAATAAGGTCCCAAAATATCTGAAAGAGCGGAAGGAAAAGAGGCACAAAAAGAAGGACAAGAAGAAGGTTTTAAAGGCGTAGACATAGGATGATTCTTCATCTAAGGATTCAAGTGGATCAAGTACCAACAATGACGAGGCCAACATGTGTTTAATGGGAAAGAGCAACTCGTCATTTAACGACGAATGCAGTGTCCAAAGCGACATTGAGGTAACTCATACTTATGAAGATTTATATATTGAATTTTTATAAACATGCAAATTTTTTAATAAAAGTTTAAAAGATATTGATTTGTTAAAATCTGAAAACAAAGTTTTGTTAAAAAAAATAAAAAATTATCTACTGAATTAAAAGTGTTAGGGAAATAGAAGATGACTTGTCAATAGTGCGATAACTATTTGGCAAGGGTTCAAGAATTAGAAGAAGCTTTTGTTAAATCTCAATCCGTTGTTGAAATTCTTACAGACCTTCTATAGCTGGTCAGCTAACTATAGTTAGCTTTTTTCACATTATTTTATCACTTAGCTATAGTTAACTACTCTAATTTTTTTTCAAATTAACTTAGCTTTAGTTAGCTACTTTAAAATATTTTAACAAATCCACTTACCTATAGTTATCTACTATTTTTTGGGGGGGAAATTCCACTTAGCTACAGTTAGTTACTAAAAAAAAAATTTGCAAGTCCACTAAGCTATAGTTAGCTACCATGAGTTTTGGAACATTGATAGTCTTAAGACCACCATCTCATATAGGTAGTCTGTCAGCCACAATCTTCCATCTATCAGTGGTGAATGCATTAAATGGCATGGAGTGCTCGGTGGCCCATGCAGTAATCACAGACTGAAAAACATTAAACATTTAATCAGTTAAATGAACTTTATGTTAAATTAAAAATCTTAAAATATACCTGGAACCAACGTGTTGGATTTGCTAAGAATGATTCTTGGGAACATTTCAGCTGCTCTTTAATCTTTGCAATGTTAGCATTGACGGTCATGGTATTATTGGACAAGACAGCATGCAATTGATTCAAGTGGGTCGTTGCATTGCTGGAGGATGTGTGGGACATTTTAATCCACATATGTTTGCCCCCTTTAACGCAATTGTCATGCAAACAGAGAAACCAACGACCGCCCTTGCTATCAGAAACAATAACGCCGACCTCCCATAGAATGGAAGATGCGCTTGCATGTGCTCTCTTGGTTCCTCGGGTTAGCTTCAGGTATAACTTTTCTGACTGGTTTTACGCTCACTGCCTTGAGAACCACGGGCTCCTCAAGGAATTTTTTGATTTGCAAGGAAATGGTTGTGTGGCATGCATCATCCTCAAACATATCGTGAACTGCCTCAGACATGTTGTGGACAACTGCAGCATAGAAAAAAATAAGGCAAAATATATAACCATGGAAACGATAGCGGACAAGATTGTGAAAAAGATAGAACCACATAAAACTAAAGAGCGCACTCTAATAGGCATTTACACAAACACCAAATGTGCAGAAACATTTTATACTAAAAAATCATAGACTTTTGATTTCTAAAAATTAGAAACATTTTATTTCTAATTTCAAAAATAAAAAACATTCAAGAAAAAAAAGGACCAAAACCTAAGAATACGAGTAGACAATGGAAGAAAAGGAAGATATTTACATGCAGGAATCTTGAGATTCAGAAAAAAGAAGAGGCGTTACCAAGTTGAGAAATGGTTGCTAGGGAATCAGATTGCAGGAATCCTGAGAGACTGAGATGCAGGAACTCAGGAAGTAGCGTTAGGGAAGCCTAAGATGCAGGAATCGAAGATGTCGGGCTTCAAATCTTGAGGAATCGAAGATGTCGGGCTTCAAATCATGAGGAATCGAAGATGTCGGGCTTCCAAGTCTAGTGGAAATGAAGATGTTCGGCTTTAGATATTTGAGGAATCAAAGATGTCGGGCATGAGGTTTGAGGAATCGAAGATGTCCTTGCATCGTCGCCGACTCGCTGTGTTGTCGTGGAACTGCGAAATCGCTGTGCCCGTGGTCGTGATCCGTGAAGATATCTTGCGGGTTGCGGAGCTGCCTCATTGGGAATGGCCAAGTGGAAATCTAAAAATAGACCTAAAATTTAATTCTCCTAATGACAATCATCTCACCAATAATTTATTAACGGAAATGATAAAAGAGGACCGATGTGGAATTAGGTGAAAGTTAAGGGACTCATTTGAACCAAATAATACTTAAAGGACTGATTTGAAGCAGAGAAGAGAATCGCGGCTAAGTTGTTTGCTGAGTGCGGAGCCCTATTGCAAGAACCAAAACCTATTTTAGAAAACTAATTAAATAAATGATGATAATATACAATAAATTAAAAAATTTTGTTTTCATCTTAGCTACAGCTAGAAGTTTTATAAAAACTTGTAATTTTTACTTAACTATAGCTAGCTATTTAAAAAAAATGTAAATGTTACTTAATTAGTTATAGTTAGCTGATTTAAAAATTTTTGTAACATTGACTTAGCCTCGACTAGTTGGTCATAGCTAGTTGTCTGCGTGTACCACTTAGTAAGTTGTTCGAAGTCTAAATTCTTACTAAAAAGAAAGGGGACTTAAAAAGATTTCTTAAATCTTCTTGTTCCCAAGTAGAAGACAAGAAAACCTTTGCAAACCAGTGTGTCATATTAGTCTCAGAAAACACCGCTTTGAAAGCCTGAATCCATAACTTGAATATGACAATTACAAAATTTGGAATTGGCCAAAAACCATTGGATATGATTTTAGCCGGTCAGTGTTATGAATCTGCAAAATTTGGGCTTCGTTACTGTTCTGGGAGCTATCACCCGGCGGTATCCACTACCGCCGGCATTATCGAAAATTCCAGAAAAATGAAATTTAAAAAACAAAAAATTAATTACTCTACTGCTATTGCCTCATCTTCTAGGAGTCCTCATAAAACATTGAAAAGGGTTTTAATGCGGAGCAGAGACAAGGACGAGCCTTGGTCCCGTTCGGGATTGATTTGGCGACTTACCTTATATGGCGTGCCCGGATCGACGATCGGACTCCGCAGATGTGTCTGGATCTGCATCACAAGTCGAGATCATATATTACTTTAAATATTTTGGTTTATTGTTGTTATATTTATGTGTTTTCCCCCCGACCAATCATAGTCGTTGATTGGGATGTTCTAGTCTTATTATTATTATAAATAGAGGTGTTAGAGGTTGAATCAAGGCATTGCAGAATTTTGGAGAGTCTTCTTCCCGGATTCCAGCGAACACCCCTCGGTGTCGACGTCGTGAAGCCCTAGGTGACGATTCCTAGGTTGGTTTTCTTCCACCTATACTTCCCCTAACCCTTGCCATCATTTTCCACCCCTCAAACCACCCTTCTAGCTACTGCCAACCCCCCAAACCACCCTCCAAACCCGATGGTCTGTTGTTCCCAGCAACTTGAAGCTGCCGGCTTCCAAGATCTCCACCACCGGCCTGAACCCACCCCGCCGCCACAGCTACAGCCTAGATCCCCTCCACCACCGCCCCCTACCAGGCCGCAAATCCCTTCCAACAACAAAGCCCTTTTCCCCCAAGCCGCCTTCACTTTTGTGGTCGCAAACCCTAGCAGCCACACTTTCCTTTTCGTGGATCCACTTCTTCGTCGTCTCCTTTCTCAAGATCAGTCCAAATCTAAGAAATTCAGCCCCTGATCTGTCATCCCCACCACTCATATTTCCTTTTTTTGCCTGGATCCGCTCCCAAACACCGGATCCACCCTTCTCTTGCCTGAATCTACTCCCACGTGGTCGGATTTATCTATTTTCGACCCGATCTCACCATCCACCGCCAAGGACAGACACCACCATCATTTCCACGCCGGCGGTTCCACGTTTGATCGTCTTTCCACGCATCCGGATCCAAAATCTTCAGTGCCTTGGTCAGTCCGCTACTTTGGTGAGCCTCTCGTTGTATTGGAACATTTGATTTGACATTATTATTGAATGATTATCGTGCTTTACTTAAATTCCTGCTTGAAGAAATTTGTTGCGATCCGATTATAATTTGCAGGCAGAATCAATTCGCCGCACGCTAAGTTTTATCCCTCCGAGCGGAGGAACGCCATTACAAAATTGCTTAAAATTAAAAACTCGTTCTCTGCACTTTTATTAATTTGCGTGGTGTTAATATTTCATTGCTCGGAATTATTCGTCGTCGTCATCGACGGTTGCATTTCATTTAGATTAGGGTTTGTGTGTCGCATTTGCATTCCGCCCCTAGTAGCCTTGGTTTGGTACACCCTCATAGCCTACCCTACATCAATTGGTATCAGAGCCCAAGGTTTGGGCCACATTTATATTTGTAGTGGTAGGTTTTAAATAGTCTTTGGGTTCATTTATGTCTAGTTATCGTCGCCATTCGTCTCCTCTATCTGAGTATCCAGAGTCTACCTATAACCAACCTCATAGAGCCCCTTTAGAAAAACATTCATGTTATCATTATGATTATCATCGTTCCCCGCACACCACTCCTAGAGATCGTGTTGATCCCTCGACACAATTCCATTATGTTAGAGGTGATCACCACGACGAGAGGTTCTCACGTCTTCATCATTACACCTCTCTGCGACTCCATGATGATAGAATTGAATATCATTCAGGTCACCGCCGCTACACATCTCCTCTAGGAGAAGAACTTGGGTTTGGATATGAGCAACCTCCACTGCACGTTTACAGGGTCCATACGCACCCACGAGCACAATCTGATTATGTTAGGAACTACCGTCTAGACGACCCTCAGGAACCCTATAGAGGTCACCATCGGCAGGAACACACTACATGTCAAGACCCTCCTAGTGTTTCACCAATAGAGTTACCTGAGGCTGAATTTCAGCAATTAGTTCTTAACCGCTTTGATCTCTTAGAAGCTCAATTTGATCATCTAAGATCTACATTACAAAGAAAGTCTGGGGATTTAGGTCAAGCCACTGATGCGGCGAGTAGTGCTCCCATCGAGATAAGAGACCCGACACTTGGTTTTGATCCTTCTCAGTTTGATGAGATTCAATACTTATGTGAACTTGAGTTTGAATCTGATCATGACCTTATGTTACAAATGGAGAGTGATACTAGCATGACTAGTGAGCGTGGTCACGTAGGTGAGGACGAGCGACCCAGTGACGATGTGATGGTATACCCATCCTTTTCACATCACTTAGACCTACACTTAGTAGACCTAGTGTCCCCTTTGTACAGAGACACGGTTCTCGATACTATATCGATTGACCCACACTTGAGTCTGGGAACCCCCTACTCTTCCATTAGTATTATCTCGAGTCACTTCACTATTGAGAGTCGAGAGTATAGTGTTGACTTCATAGTGGCTACCTCACCCACTTACGAGAACACGACTTCTATCAGTGATACTCATCTGAGGGATCTTCTTTATTAATGACCTCATTGTTGAACCTCCAGATAAGTCTCCTGATGAGCAACTACTCCCTTGGGAGGTTCATGACTCTAGCGTTGACTTTGTTGTGGGTGTCTAACTTACTCCCAAAGACACAACTGTTATTGGTGCCCTCCTCGTGGTGGACTATCCTATCATTATCGACCTCATCGGGATTAAGTCCCTGAGAGGCTCATTTGATATGCTTCCCCATCTACACTTTAGTGATGGATCGTGTATCCTCACTAGTGATCATCTCACACGTGATAGCTTTTGGTATACACCCCCACCTGAGGGCTATATCATTTGAGAGGTACTCATCACGCCAGTGCTCCGCACTATTTTGTCACCATCTACGTCATCCTCACGGGTGATGACGTCGGTCACGCCGGTAAGCCTCCTGATAGGTCACCCCATGTTAGTAATATCCAAGTCATTGTCAGGCCTTCCCTTAGAAAGTGTGTCGAGTATGTTGTGCTCTATTTGCATCATTCGCTTCATTTGTATGAGTTGGTTGGGTCACTTGTTCATCATTTGCATGCATTACATGAGTCAGTTCGTCGACGAATAATAACGAGCAATGAAAACTATAAATCCATGCAGATAAGTGAAGGCGAGAACAAATGTTTAATGAAGGCGAGAAAGTAATAGTGTGAGTCCACCCTGAAAGGCTCCCATCGGGGCCTGCCAAAAAGTTAAGCGCCGGGTGAATGGGCTCCTACTCTATTATCAGTCGTATTGGGACAAACGCCTACCGGCTCGATATTCCGGCAAGTATGGGAATTCATCCATTATTTAATGTCGAGAATCTGACGTCGTACTATGAACCTCGCGAGTATATGGACCCGAGCAGTGGAGATACCCAGTCGTCCCCACCTCCAGTTTCGATATCTTCCCACTCTCATACTCCACCAACGTCTGATAATCACTAAAGCCCACCCAATTTTGACACACACCCACCCACCTGGGGATTCGTCTTCTTTGGTTTCATCGACGGCACTGCCAATCGCACCGGGATCCACCAATCGAGAGATGAGCGATGAGAGAATCACAGAGTTTAGATTCCACCAGCTTATACCTACCTCAGATGGGTCGCGTTGTCGCTACTTGGTACATTGGCGGGGCCTCCCCAATGCAGATGATGCTTGGATACTTACAGTAGAGCTTGATTGATTCGCCCCTGGACTTCGACTTCAGCACGGTCGTCTTCATTCAACAGAGATGACAGATTTTCAATCAGGGGGGGTTGATTGGCGAGGATATTCTTCCGCCAACGACACTTGGACGACTTCTGGTGGACCTCTTCGAGTTGTACCTGACATTCATCGAGAGAATTCTGATCTCAATTCATCGGGAGAAGAATTCTTTCAATTCAGGGAGATTGATGTGAAGCAGAGACGAGGACGAGCATTGGGCCTGTTCAAGGCTGATTTGGCGACTAACCATATATGACGTGCCCGGATCAACGATCGGCCTCCGCAAATGTGTCTGGATCCACGTCGCGAGTTGAGATCATATATTACTTTATATATTTTGGTTTATTATTGTTATATTTATGTGTTCCCCCCGGTAAATCATAGTCGTTGATTGTGATGCCATAGTCTTCTTATTATTATAAATAGAGGTGATAGGGGCTGAACCAAGGCATTGCAGAATTTTGGACTCTTCTTCTAGGATTCCAGCAATCACCCCTCGGTGCCGACGTCGTGCAACCCTAGGTGACGATTCCTAGGTTGTTTTTCTTCCCCCTATCCTTCCACTAACCCTTGCCATCATTTTCCACCCCTCTAGCCGCTGCCAGCTCCCAAACCACCCTCCAAACCCGGCGTCCTGTTGTTCTCAGCAGCTTGCAGTCGCCGGCTTCCAAGATCTCCACCGTCGGTCTGAACCCAACCCGCCTCCACAGCTACAGCCTAGATCCCCACCACCACCGCCCCTACCAGGCCGCAAATCCCTTCCAACAACAAAGCCCTCTTCCCCCAAGTCGCCTTCCCTTTTGTGGCCGCAAACCCTAGTCACCACCTCTCCCTTTTTGTGGATCCACTTCCTCGTCGTCTCCTTTCTCAAGATCAATCCAGATCTGAGAAATTCAGCCCCCGATCCGTCATCCCCGCCAGTCATATTTCTTTTTTTAGCACGGATCCGCTCCCAAACATCGGATCCACCCTTCCCTTGCCCGGATCTACTCTCACATGGCCGAATCTATCTATTTTCGGGCCGATCTCGCCATCCATTGCCGAGGACAGTCACCACCATCATTTCCACGCCGTCGATTCCACGTTTGATTGTCTTTCCACGCATCCGGATCCAAAGTCTTCGGTGCCTCGGTCAGTCCGCTACTTTGGTAAGCTTCTCGTTGTATTGGAACATTTGATTTGACATTATTATTGAATGATTATCGTGTTTTGCTTAAATTTCTGCTTGTAAAAATTTGTTGCGATCCGATTACAATTTGTAGGCAGGACCAATTCGACGCGCGCTTAGCTTTGGCCCTCCGAGCGGAGGAAAACCATTACAAAATTGCTCAAAATTAAATGCTCTTTCTCGACTCTTTTATTAATATGCGTGGTGTTAATATTTCATTGCTCTGAATTATTCATCGCCGTCATTGACGGTTGCATTGCATTTAGCTTAGGATTTGTGTGTCGCATTTGCATTCTGCCCTTACTAGCCTTGGTTTGGTGCACCCCCATAGCCTATCCTACATCAGGTTTCATCACTCTTTATTACGTATGTCAAATGTAATAAGTTTGGTCACACCACGGACTCCTGCAGGAAGAAAGGATAATGTGTTTTAAAACAAGTCTGGGTGTCTAAGATTTTCACCTACTCTATGGGAGGAATCACTATGATAGCCAGATCTTTACTCTCATCTCCTTTCTAGATGTGTTGATAGGCTAAGGACAAAAAATACGGTGATATTTGGACTCAGGATGTTCAAATTACATGACGGGAAACAAATCAAAGTTCCTTAGCCTTGAGATGAAGAAAGAAGGGATGGTGACCTTTGGCGACAACGGAAAAAGAAGAATTATGTCATCGGTGTAGTGGGTAACGTTTCTTTTACTATTTTAAATGATTTCTATAAGCTAATTATGTAATAAAAGTCTAAATATTTTACTTGAATTATTTAGAAATCTTTGCAAAAAAAATTATTCAAAAACAAATGATATTATTCTTACTGCACCGAGATTTCACAATGTTTATATGAATTTCATGATCTTTCTAAATCATCGTTAAAATGTTTATTTCTAAAAATGAAGAATTAGAAATGTGGTATAGGCAAACTGGTCACGCTAGTGTCAAGTTAAATTCAAAAGTATCAAAAGATAAATTAATTAAAGGGTTACCTATTTAAGTGGAAATTTATCTTATTTATGTACGCTTTATCAAAAGGGAAAGTTTTCAAAATCTACATTTAAGAGCAAAAATACTATTTCTACTTTTAAACCTCTTCAATTAATTCATATGTATTTAATTGGACGGTTACTACGGCTAGTGTAGGTGGCAAAAGATATACTTTTATTTTGATTGATAATTATTCAAGAGTTTGTTGGGCTATATTTCTAACTTCCAAATCTGATGTGTTCTTTGAATTTACAAAATTATGCATTCATATTCAAAACGAACTAGATTTAAAAATCAAACGTATATGTTCGGATCATAGTGGTGAGTTTGAAATGATAGATTTATTTCTTTTTGTACAGAGTTAGGAATAAAACAAGATTTTTTTTTCTTCTCACACGCCACAGCAAAATAGTGTAGTTGAAAGGAAAAATAGGACTCTTCAAGAACTGGCTTGTACTATGTTTTTTGAATATAAATTACCGAGATTGTTGGGCTGAAGTCGTTAGTACTGCATATTACGTTATTAATCGTATTATACTTAGTGCATTATTAAAACTAACTCCTTATGAACTATATTTTCAAAAGAAACTGGATATATCATATTTTATGAGTTTTCAGATATAAATGTTTTATTTTAAATACAAAAGATGTATTAGGTAAATTTGATGAAAAAATGTGATGAATGAATTTTTATTGGTTATTTTTCAATCAGTAAAGCGTATAGAATTTATAATAAAAGGACCAAAATAGTTGAAAAATCAATTCATGTTAAGTTTAATGAGTTTGTTACTTGTGTAGATTCTAATTCTACAAAAAACAAAGAAAAATCTCTTCCTTCTTTGGAACATGATGAGGAAGAATTACTTGGAGATCAAAAAGAAGAAGAAAAAGAAAAAAGAGAAGATAAAGTGGAAGAATATGTGCCTTCAAATGAACTTGGATTTTCAAAAGATCATCCAAAAGAATTGGTTATTGGAGAACCATCAAAAGGGGTTAGTGCTCGTTCTTTTTACATGATTTATTTTCAAACTTGTGTTTTATTTCCAAAATAGAACCAAAATACTTTTCAACCGCTTTAAATGATGAATTTTGATTTATAACTATGAATGAAGAACTTAATCAATTTGAACGTAATATGGTTTAGAAACTTGTAGAGAGACCTTATGATCATCCTGTTGGTGTAAAATGAATTTTTTTAAAAAAAATTGGATAGTGAATCTAGAATTACACGAAACAAAACTAGATTAGTAGCAAAATGATATGCACAAATTGAAGGGGTGGAATTTGATGAAACTTTTGCACTCGTAGCACGTCTTGAAGCAGTTAATATTTTTCTTGCATTTGCTAGTTTTAAAAGATTTAAATTGTTTCAAATGGATGTGAAAACTGCATTTTGAACGGGTACATTAAGGAAGAAATTAATGTAGAACAACCTCCTGGTTTTATAAATGAAAAATATCTTGATCATGTTTATAAATTAGAAAAAACGTTTTATAGGTTAAAAAAAGCGCTTTGTGCATAGTATGAAAGATTGACTTTATATTCATTAAAGAATGGTTATAAAATGGGAAGTGTTGATAGTACACTCTTCATTAATCATGTTGATAAAGATTTATTAGTTTTACAAATTTATGTTGATGATATTATTTTTGGAGACACTAATGAAGAGTTGTGTAATGAAGTTGTTTTAATTATGAAAAATGAATTTGAAATGAGCATGGTAGGGAAACTTACTGATGTTCTAGAATTTCAAACTACTTAAAAACATGATGGTATTTTTATTTATCAATCTAAATATATTCATGATGTTTTTAAAATATTTGAATTTGAAAATCTTAAGCAAGATAGTACTCTTGTAAGTGTTTCACTTAAGTTAGGAAAAGTTAAAGTGGAATCTCAATTGATCAAACATTATATAGAGGGATGATAGAATCTTTATTTAACTACATCTAGACATAATATTATGTTTGTCGTTTGTTTATGCGCTAGATTTCAGGTTAATCCCAAAGAATCACATTTAAAAGCATTTAAACGAATTTTTAAATATCTTATTTGTACATCTAAACTAGATTTATGATATCCTCATAATGATTCATTTATTTTATATGGTTATTCTGATTCAGACTATGTTGGTTGTTCATTAGATTGTAAGAGCACTAGTGGCACTTATAACTTCTTAGGTCCTTCACGTATTTCATGGTAGAGTAGGAAACAGAATTGTGTTACCCTCACCACCACCGAGGCCGAATACATTGCACTAGGTAGTTGTTGTGCACAAATCATATGGATGACTCGAACATTAACAAAATTTAGCGTACATCAACATAATGTAGAATTAAAGTGCGATAATAAAAGTATTATTAACCTAACTAACAACTCTGTACATCATTCAAGAACCAAACACATAGATGTAAGACAACATTTTATTCGTGATCACAATAAACATGAACATGTGAAAATCAGTTTTATATGAACCGAATTACAAATTACAAACATTTTCACAAAACTACTTTCAGATTCACGTTTCACAATGCTAAGATTAGAGTTATTAATCTTAGACATTTCAAACTAAAATAGTCAAATTAAAAAAATATAAGTAGAGATCTAAGTAGAACAAAAATACTTCAACACACATAAACAGATACTCAACAATATATTAATAGTCTGGAATACGAAACAGAAAAATACATCATTCCTGATACTGTTGGTGGTAGCCGGATGTCGTTGGGCAGTAGTGAACAGAAACCGAACACCTGCATAAGTCAGAAAATCAATAATCCATACTATCTCCGCTAGCCTCTGGTTGTTCTTCACTAGAACTCTATCCCCTATCTTTTTGTCTTCGAGTTTGTTGTATCGAGTGACGTGGTGGATTTATCACTGGATTCTCCCATTCATATTATTCCTTCGGTGTAGGTTTCTTCTTAGACCCTCCAATTAAAACTTCGACATTTTTTGAATCCCAGTCAATTTCTTAGCGTTATCTATTTTATGTTCTTCTAAGGAATTGTGTATATCATGAATCTCTTCTCAAAGCGAACCACTTCTCGAAAGTGGAGGTCTGGTAGACATAGATGGCCCACTCTGAGAAGGTGGAGGCCGTTTCATGTCCGTGTGATATATTGGTGGGAAGTCGTCCAAATAAAAATCCTTAATAAACCACATACTTTCTAAACATGATCCTCTGAGTGATACCTCCCAAAGGAAGAATATTGATTCTCCTTCTCATAGGATCCTTCATTCTAAAAGTATGTCGAATAATAGACAATATACAGTCTGCCACATCAAATTCACCACTCTCCAATATATTATGTGTGACTAAATTCAAATGTGTTGTGATCATGGTTGTCAGGATCGCGATCCGAATCCTAGGATCTTACGATACTACGATCCAGATTTTATAAATCGATCCAGATTTTGTAAAGCGATCCTTGATCCGACCATACTATCCGATCCGATCCTACCTCAAAATAATCTCATCTAGGATCTCGATCCTGACAACCTTGGTTGTGATGGTCTTTGTATCACCTATCATGAGCAAAATAGTATGCCTCAAGAAGTCCTGAATGATATAAGCGTCTGGTGTTAAGGATGCAGTATTGATAATCAATTTCTTACTACTTATTCCATGGAAAGAAAAATTTAATACTGTCTAATCTCGATCCTTTCTATAATTTTTAACTATATCCAAATAGTGATCTTTTTCCTCTAATCCAAATTCATTTTTAAGATCTTTATGTGTTATCTCAACTATTTCCATTTGGATAAACGATCTCACGCCACTGTTTAAATCAATATTCTTTGGATCTTCAAGTTGATTATAAAACTCCTTTACCAATACGGAAGAAACCCCATCTTGGATATGACAGACATTATCCCTGGTTTGGCGAGCAAGTTATAAATATGGCGAGCATGTTATAAATATGAGCGCGTTCTGACTCGTTGAATTCCACGAAATAGGGAACTCTAATAGTCATTTTCTCAATCCCTGAATATGTTTGATATGAAGAATGAGGATTACTGGATGAACTTCTTCTAGCCCTTCCACCTGATGTCATTTCCTGAAATCAAAACAGAAAACAAAAATAAAATTTTAGCACTACCACCGAGCGGTATCACAATATTGTCGGGCGATATCGTTCCTTCAAACGTTGAATCAATTCTCTTTAAAATTTTATTAGATTATGAACAATATTCTCCTTAACAAAATTTACACACAAAAAATAGAATATGATAACTACAACAAATCTCGAATGTATTTAATCATAATGTGTTTAAGATGTGCAGATATTACAGCTACCATTCTCCTATGAATCAATTTCGAAGTAAAATTTGATAAGTACAAAAAGTTTTAGTACCATCTGCGTTAGTGAGCTTCCGCTCGTGGTAGCGTTGATGACGTCAGTCATGATCCCACACGAACCGGGCTCGACGCACACAACGTTGAGATACCGCCTGGCGATATCGAGATACCGCCAGCGGTAGCCCCACGATCGAGCACATCCTCCATTTTGTCGACACGATCAAAATGGCGTGAGCACGAGATGAAATCGCCCGCGGTATCGAGATACCGCAAGAGATAGCGACATTTTGTATAAAAGGCTGGACTTCGAAGATTTTCAGTGACACACCTCCTGGAGCTTTAATTCACGGTACTCAGAGCCTTTCATCTCTGAAAACCAGAAGAACTCTCAATCACCTTCAAGTTCGAAAGTGAAAAAGAGACTGTTTGTGTACATTAACTCCAGCGATCTTCACGGCGCTTCATCATCTCCTACAGAGCTCTTCATTTGAGGGAGTTTTTATATTCTTTTTCATTCTCTTATACTTTTTCATTTTGATTGTAAACGGTAGAGAATTCGTCGTCTTACGTGCGGCGACTAGGCCCTTGTGTGATTTAGGGGGAATTCGTCGTCTTACGTGCAGCGACTAGGTCGAGGTGAGATCTAGGGGGAGTCTAGTAGTTGTATATAGGGAGAGATGGAGAATAATCGGTCGGTCCTTGGGAAATGAACCAGTGAATTTGCAAAAAGTATTTTTCATTTGTAAGTCTTGATTTCAAGCTTGAATGAAATCATTTTTGGTATTATCTTGGAAAAATAATATCATTATCTTGTTTTCATTAATTTCCTAAATGGTTTTTCTATATAAGTTGTCTTGCAATAAAATTTGTGTTAGTTATTCTAAAAGTTTTTTTATATATATAAAGTTTTCATAAAATTAAAAAGTCCTTATTCACCCCCCCCCCCCTTCTCTAAAGACGCCTCAAGATCCAACAATGTCGACTAGGAGAAGGGGATGCTCAAAGGAGGTTGGGAAGGGTGCGATAAGAGGAGGAAGTGGATGCTCGAAGTTGTTGGGGGAACCATGGCGGTGATTGAGGAATGTTGGGGACTTGGGAAAGGTCAAACCGGGGGTCTTTAGCACCCGCACACGCGTCAACGCCTGTGGTGACCGAGCATCTTCAGGTTTGAAACAAAACTCTTCATACCCTACTCCTAGTGCACGGTGTGGATAAAATAAGGGGGATTAATTTCATCCTGCATGATATCTCAAATTTACTGATTGGGTTACTAACTTAAGCTAATTTACAAATGACTATAAAAAAATAGAAAAAGGTAAAACTCGCGATAAAGGCGATGGCAGGGAAGGGACGCCGACTAGGAGATGGGGATGCTCAAAGGATGTTGAAGAGGTTGCGACAAGAGGTGACGGTGGTTGCTGTGAGTTGTTGGGGAACCATGGCGGTGATTGAGGAATGTTGGGGACTTGGGGGAGGTCTAACCGGGGGAGGGGGGTCTTTAGCACCCGCACACGCGTCAACGCCTATGGTGACCGAGCATCTTCAGGTTTGAAACAAAACTCTTCATACCCTTCTCCTAGTGCACGGTGTGTATAAATAAGGAGGATTAATTTCAACATGTATGATAGATCAAATCTACTGACTGGGTTATTAACTTCAGCTAATTCCCAAATAAAACAACAACACTCAAGCCTTTATCCCACTAAGCTAATTCTCAAATGACTAAAAAAATATAGAAAAAGGTAAAACTCGCGATAAAGGCGATGGTAGGCTCAGATCGTTCAGATGACTCTAATGAGTCCCTGATGCTCATGCTCTTCTTGATGTAGTTGATCCTCACCAACTCTCCCCGGCTTCGAAGTATTCACCTCTGATTAAGGGAGACTATCATACTCCATTCTGGATGCTAGCCAATCAATCATGCTCCTCAGACACCACCTAGGTGTCAACAATGAATGGGCATCCTCTCCAATGTATTGTATGATGACACGACGGGCTTGTGGGATTGCCGCATAAATTATTTCAATTCTTCAAGGTGATTGAATCCTTATAAAGGCTAGATAAATATTTATTGTAGACAATGTGAGACTAAAAAATAGTAATGCATTTATTTGCTAAACAAAAAATTACATGTGCAAGACGGGCATAATCATTTTCTTTGGTCTTTGAAACTTAATTGTCAAGGCCAGTCAAATTACTTTCATATTTCAAAGTAACATAATATTTATAAAGACTAGATATCTATTATCGGCAGGTTGTGTGGGACTAAAATGTAATTGAGCATTTAGAATTCTTATCCTTGCTATGGTGTGAGAAGGTATAATGAATAAATAAATAAAAGATAGCCCGGTAGTCTAATAGTATATAATACACCTTTTTTACCATGCTTGTATTAATTTGTTTTCATATATAATATATAAATAATTTGTTTTCATATATGTTGAATAATTTATTAATAATTGATATTGTAATTTTAAAAAAGGAGTACAAATTTAGATTAGATAAAAAAATAAAAACTATATTGAATAGCTTATTAATAATTACTAGCAGTCTCGCATGGCCTTCACTAGTGCTCGACTGCCCTCGAGCACACGGCTTTGCCCGTGCTTAATAGTACTTTCATCGCTCGCAATCCCCTAGTGCTTGGTGTTACAACTATAGTCCAACTGTCACTCGATCTCCTATACCGCGTGGATATACTGCAAGAGGTGGAATACTATCGAGCACAAACGAAATCCGTGCAAGACCGCTAGTATATTTAAATAAAGGTACGGGGTCTTTACTACAAATCTATGATTACCAAAAGAATACCCTAGTAAATTAGAAGGTTGTATGTAAGTAATATAAAGTTGATGCCTCCAAAGAAGCATCCATAAAACATATCCAAAGATGACACATCTAATGCCCATCGTGTTTCACCATAACACTAGTTAATCCTCATCAGTAAAAAAATAAAGCTAAAATTACCATTGCTCATTTTAAAGAACAACCAAGCTTAGACAACTTTGAAATTTTTAAACGAATGTGAAATCAAATTTACTATCAAAAAGGTTAATGAAGAAGATACCAGTTCGATATGCACAAACCTAGGATCTCTCCAAACACTGTGATAGTGGAAATTTGGGATTATAAGTGTAGCATTAAGGTATCCGGCCACTGCCACAGCATTGCATATCTACAGAAACAAATTCATATATATAATGTATATGTATAAATTAGACACATTAATAATAAAAACAAAGAACTGAAAAAATAACTCAAAAATACAGATTTTAAAAGAGGAATAACCGATGTGCGTTGCTGATTCAAGCCACCATTTGCTTCAACAAATATGTAACCACTAGATTCAGGCAGACCTAAAGATGATGCACAAAGGTAGAAGATAGAGGAAAGTAAGAATACAGTCAGCAAATAAACATAACTGAGGATAAAAGCAGGGTAATACTATGAGAGCCGGATCAGAATAAACAAGGAAAAAAATTCAAATTTAAAACAAAAGTTAAACTATTTGTTGAACAAAAGTTAAACTATTTGTTAAAATGTAACCTAAGGGTTGCTCCTTTAAATAGGAGTGATCAAGTACAATTACAATAATACCGGAAAAACAACCAACACTACCCCTCAAGTTGGGCTTGTGATATCCGTCAAACCCAACATGGACATAATGTTTTCAAAAACTCTATGACTCAACCCCTTAGTAAGAGCATCAGCCAGTTGTTGACCCGAGGGTACAAATGGAGTACTCACAACTCCACTTACAATGTTCCCCTTGATAAAATGACGATCGACCTCAACATGTTTAGTGCGGTCAAGTTGAACAGGATTGTGCACGATGTTGATGGATGCCTCGTTATCACAATATAGACGGATGAGACCCTTGGCATGAATCTGAAGTTCAATCAAAAGGTACTGAATCCATATTCCTTCACATATTTCATGGGTCATAGCTCTAAATTCAACTTCTGTATTGGACCTGGCAACATGTTTTTTTCTTCTCCAGGTTTACCAGATTTCCCCTGTCATAAGTGCAGTAACCAGAAGTGGATCTACGGTCATCAACATACCCTGCCCAGTCAACATTTGTGAATACTTCGATGGTTAACTCTTTGTTGGGAGAAAACAAGGTACCCCGTCCAGGAGAGGTTCTCAGATATCGGAGAATCCGGTGGGCCGCATCCAAGTGGTGAGATTTGGGAGCATGCATGTATTGGCTAATAACTCCAACAACATAAGAATATCTCAGCGAGTATGGGATAGGTAGATGAGCCTCCCTACCATCCGTTGAAAACCATTAACATCTGCAATAGCTTCTTCATCATCCCTCCCCAATCTATGGGGGGTGTAAGCGGGTCTACACCCACTCATTCTTGTCATCTCCAACAGGTCAAGAATGTACTTCCTCTGGGAGATAAATATATTGTGCTTGAATCTTGGGACTTCAATGCCTAGAAGGTACTTGAGGTTCTCGAGATCCTTTCCTCAGACTCACCAGCCAATCTAGTCTTCAGATCTTTGATCTCCTCCATGGCATCCCTAGTTATGACAATGTCATACACATAGACAATCAGCGTCGTCAATTTTCCTTGCCTGTATTTTACAAATAGTGTGTGATCGGCATTGCTCTAAGTATACCCAAATGTCATCATGCCTCTTTGGAACCTTCCGAACCAAGCCCTCAAAGATTGTTTTAGACCGTATATATCCATTTTAATCTGCATATCTTTCCCTCAGATCTCTCATAGATAAGACCTGGAGGTAGAGAAAACTTCCTCCTCCAAATCTCCATAGAGGAAGGCATTCTTCACGTCCAATTGGCTGAGACTCCACCCTTTGCAGGCAGCACAAGAGAGTAGAATTATGATAGAATTCATCTTTGCTACAAGTGCAAAGATTTCCTGATAGTCAATCCCAGACGTCATGGTGTATCCTCTAGCTACCAATCTCGTTTTACAACGGTCCACAAGGCCTTGGGAGTTTTCTTTTTAAAAAAATCCATTTACATCCAACAACTGTCTTGCCTTGAGGGAGATCAACAAGATCCCACGTGAAATTCTTCTCAAGTGTCATCATCTCTTCCAGCATATCTTTTTTCCATTTTTGGTGCCCCAGAGCTTCCTACCACGAGGAGGGGATGGACATGGAAGATAGAGAAGTGGCAAATGCTCTATGCACAGACGACAATGATGCATAAGTCGCATAACAAGATAGAGAATGGCGAGTGGAAGCATGGTTACCTTGGAGACTAGTAGACGGATCAGGCGGTGAATCTGGTATAGTGTGTGAAGTCTGATAGTTTATGCCCCTTCGACGACGAGTATAAACCTGCAAAGGAGTTGGACGAGGGGACCAATGCCGGAGGCAGTAAATATGAAGGAGAAATAAGTAGAGGAATGGAGAGAGAACACACTGCCATGGTACCAGACACCCCCTGAAGTGAGATCCCATAATAAGACCTTGATTCATGAAACGTGACATCCATGGTAAAAAAGTCTTTCGTGTTACCGGATTAAAACACTTATATCCCTTTTGGGTGGGAGAGCAGCCAATGAAGACACATCGAAGCGCACGGGAATCAAGCTTGGAGGTGTGGTGCACGTGAACAAAGCACACGCACCCAATATATGTAGAGGAAGTTCAGTATAAGTAAGATTTAGAGCTTCCAACGGGGTTTTGTGGTGAAGGATACGAGTAGGCATGTAATTGACGAGATGCACAGCTGTGAGGATGGCGTCGCCCGGTAGTATTTGGGGAGATGCATCTTAAGTAAGAGACATCGAGCAACTTCAAGAACGTGGTGATTCTTACGCTCAGCGACCCCATTCTGATTCGGGGTATAAACGCAGGAAGTTTGGTGGATGATACCCAGATCATTAAGATAACTCTCAAAGTGAGAGTCAATGTATGCGCGACCATTATCACTTCGCAACACCTTGACAGTGGCATTGAACTGAGTGGCTATCATTTGGAGGAATCATTGAAACAGAGGAAAAACTTCAGCTTTGCTTTTCAATAAGTAAACTCAAGTGCAATGAGAAAAACAATCTATAAACGTGACAAACTATTTACAACCCGAAATAGAAGCAAGAGGGCAAGGGCCTCAAACATCAGAATGAATTATCGCAAAAGGAGTAGCACTGGGAGAGGACATGTGAGTAAGAGAGGCTCGTTTGTGCTTACTCAGTTCACACACATCAGAAGTAAATGTTTGAAAAACAGAGTTGGACATAGCAGGAAATAAAATTTTCATAACAGAGGTAGAGGGATGTCATAGGAGACAATGTCAGGAATCTAAATCAGAGGACGATGCCACATGAAGAGCACGCGGAGAAGGAGCCGAGCTGTAGGGGTCAAACAAGTACAGACCATCGCACAGGCTATTAGAGCCAATCACCTTCCCCGTCTTCGGGTCCTGAAAGATACAGGAAGAGGAAAAAAGTCACTAAGCAGTCCATAGAGTTAGTCAAGTGACTAATAGAAAGAAGGTTTCGAGTGAATTTAAAATTTGAAGAATGGAAGATATAGTGGGGAAATTGTAGGAAATGGTTCCTTTTTCCAGCAATGGAGGAAAAAGAACCATCAGCAACACAAACACTTTGTCTCGGCCAGAGGGAGGAGAGTAGGATACAAAACCTGAGCCATATCCAGTCATATTATCAGTGACCCCGTTGTCGATGATCCACTAGGTGGAGGAGCGGCTAATAGCAAAATGAACACCTGGGAGCCCTTGGCGGGCATAGAAGGAGGAAGTAGAGGACTCGGTAGGTTGGCCATGCATCAGACGTCAAAATGCGAGAATCTCGTTTGAAGAGAGAGCAGGGGTAGCAGCCAGAGGAAGATAGTCAAAAGAATCTGAGAGATGAGCAAATCGGGGCCTTGAGAGCGGCCATGGCCACGGCCACCACGAGAGACAGGACCCCCCTGGGAGGAGGAAACCCATGAAGCTTGAAACAAGTGTCCCTGGTATGACGGGTCTTCCGGCAATAATAACACAGCAACTGATCCTTCTCACCCGACTTGGACCTGAATTCCCGAGAAGGACGCCCAGCGAGGCTAAACTGAGCAGCTAAGGTAGAGCCCTCTGTGGCAGAGTCAAGATGTAATGTCTGGCGGCGATCAAATTCTTGTTGAACGTGACTGTAGACTTCCGGCAGAGAGGGAAGAGGAGATCACCCAAGGATCTGGACAATGATGGGTCAAGTCTCGATGCAGACCATGGAGAAACTCGAAGATCCGGTTGCGTTCTTCGCGAGCCCGAACAAGCACTTCATCTTCAGGAGAAGCAAGTTTGAGAGCGTCGAAGTGATTGTACTCCTGGTATAACTGGGTAAACTCCGGGTAATAGGAGGAAGGAGAACGATCGCCTTGACTTAAGAGAAAGATCCGCCGTCGGAGCTGGAAAATTTGAGTTGCATTGTCACAACAAGAATAAGTAATCTCAACATGCTTCCAAATATCAGCAGTCGTGTCTAAGAACTGGTAATTCCGATAAACGGACTCTTGCATAGAGTTGAGCAGTCACGACATCACCAGGGAGTTGTCAGATTCCCATTAAGACCACTCAGTAGAGGTCTGAGTTGGAGTCTGCGTAGTGCCGGTAACATATCCAAACATACGATGACTCTTTAAGGCAAGAGTGATGGAACTAACCCATGAGAGATAATTGGTGCCGTCAAGTTTCATGGTGGTAATTTGAGGAGACCCATGATCATGAATAGCTTGGTCGAAGCCGAATGCCAACATAGGAGAGGACTCAACAAGCACATCGGAGGACATGTTTGGAGAATCAACACTCTCGTCCAGAGCAAACCCGATGATAGAAACCACGAGAAGAAGACAACTGGAGGAAATGTGCAAAGCCCTAAAAGCGTCACATAGAAAGAAAAGAACCCCAACAATTTCGGGGAAGAAGCCGAGTCCAGAGCACACGGAGGAAAACAAAGGAGGATTCATCCCCTCAAGCAAGAAAAGGGGCACCGAACGCCAGGAAGTAGAATAGTATTGTCCAATGCTTCCTGCATCCGGAAGAGGGCCGACGGGAAGAAGGAAGGGTTTGTTAGAGGCTAGTGGAAGGTGAAGGCGGCGGGATCTGGGCGGAAGTGACAAGCGGGAGACGGGTGAACCGTGAACTGGCGAGCGGGTTGACGGCGGACTGGCGAGCGAAAGAAGTTGGAGAAGTGGACGGGACGCGCGGAAGAAGGCGGAGGGGCAGACGCACGGAAGACAGCGACGAGAGGAAGCCCCGACACGCGGAAGAAGGCGGACTGGCAAGCGGCGAGCGAACACACCCGATTAGGGTTATCAACCCTCTGATACCAAGTTGAACGGAAACTTCAATAACAAAATGTAACCTAAGGGTTGCTCCTTTATATATAGGAGTGATCAAGTACAATTACAATAACAACAACATTCAAGCCTTTATCCCACTATAGTGGGGTCGGCTATATGGATCCTTTGTCGTCATTGTGCCATATCTTTTGTCATAATCTCATTAATGCCCAAGTACATCATGTCTTTCCTTACAGTTGACATGACGCACATTAAAGGCTTGAATGCAACCCTAGGCTTGAATGCAACCCTAGGCTTGAATGCAGCCCTAGGCTTTAAAAGATATTAAAGTGAACACATTACAAGAGTAAGAAGAAGGAATATAAATAGATGCAGCCCTAGGTGTTGTGTCGGGAAAAGGTCCTAATCAATTCTAAATTACGCACACACATAAAAATGATTCTGAATTAATCTGCAAGTGAATAATTAAAGAATTGTGGGCTTGCACAGCAAACACCTGCAAATAAATGAACCTTGATTTTAGAAATTAGGCTATGAATTGCCCACGATCGGGGTGCTATTAATTTTAAATGCAAGGAGAATAAGCCTTACAAATTAACACGAAATCAAGAGCAAACATGTATACCATCATATCCATAATAATATGGTTCAGGCATACAAAAAAAATAAGTACTCAAATTAACAACTTATGCGCGCACGTAAGGACGTAGATTTGCAGTGATGATGTCCCGATAACGGTGGCACTCAGTGAAGATGATGGTGGGGGAGTTTTGTAACACCCGAATCTCGTGTAACTACATGAAACCAAAAACTTTTAAATAAGGATATTCACGAGAAAAATAAAAGAAAGACATTGGTGAAACGTCGCCTCGATGATTTTTAATTTATCGCTTTAATGAAATTGTTTCTTTGAGATTATTATGTATACCATTTTAATTTAAAGTGTAAATAACAAAATTTATGCACATTGGTGTGCTAATAGAAGATTTTGGTGTGCGGATAGTAAAATGTCTAGATTACTTAGAATTCAGAACCAACTGAACCTAATTTAATTCCAATTGGGTTTAGGTGGTGCACATCAACCGGCTCCATACTTTAATAGTAAAACCGAGACTTTTCTATCAGTAGAAATCTGGCACCGTCCGACTTCCCGCTCTCGCCGCTCTCGCCTAGCCTAGGGCTCATGCCGATCGCTCTTTCTCCTCCTTCCTCTTTTGATTTCTCTTCCTCTCAGTAGAAAGGAGGTAAGATTGACTCACTTCAACTTGATACCAACTCCTCTTCTTGGTGGTGGCCGGTTTTGGGAAGGTTCTATAACAACTGAAGAAGGATTCTCCTCTTTCACTGCAAGTCATCTTTCCTCTCTTTCCTTTCCTTTCCTTAAGGTTAGAAGGCGGTTTATTTCACTTGGAATCAAAAAAAAATGATTTAGGTACTTGATGAAATTTGAAAATAATGTTAATTTATGTGAATTTCATGTGGGAAGGGGGATTTCAACCCTGCATAGTGACATGTTGTGGATTTCCCCAATTTTGGGCTTCAATTTCCTCACAGGATGGCTGCATACATGTTGATTTTGGATAGATTGCCTTATTTTAGTTTGCATGTAAGGTTAGGAAGCCTCCTTATGAAGAAATTGATTGAGATAGATGGAGGAAAAGAGAGCTAGCTATTGTAATCTTGTATGATGTGGATTAATTTTATTTGGATATATTATCTGCTTGAAAATCAGCCTATGCCGGTCCCAAGCCCGAATAAAAAATGGTGAGGGTTGTGTTAGGTAGACGGCCAGCGTAAAATTTAGTCACCATTAAGTCATCTTTCCTCTCTTTCCTTTCCTTTCCTTAAGGTTAGAAGGCGGTTTATTTCACTTGGAACCAAAAAAATGATTTAGGTACTTGATGAAATTTGAAAATAATGTTTATTTATGTGAATTTCATGTGGGAAGGGGGATTTCAACCCTGCATAGTGACATGTTGTGGATTTCCCCAATTTTGGGCTTCAATTTCCTCACTGGATGGCTGCATACATGTTGATTTTGGATAGATTGCCTTATTTTAGTTTGCATGTAAGGTTAGGAAGCCTCCTTATGAAGAAATTGATTGAGATAGATAGAGGAAAAGAGAGCTAGCAATTGTAATCTTGTATGATGTGGATTAATTTTATTTGGATATATTATCTGCTTGAAAATCAGCCTATGCCGGTCCCAAGCCCGAATAAAAAATGGTGAGGGTTGTGTTAGGTAGACGGCCAGCGTAAAATTTAGTCACCATTATGAATATGGATCATTTGATAGTGGGATAAAGGCTGGAGTGTTGTATATTATCCTGCTTGATTTAGCATGTTGAAATTGGTGTTGATTTCATGTTGGGGTTGATTGAGTTCATATTAAAGCTTGGTTTGGACTCGACCACTACTGTTATATGTCGGTCTGGGTAAAAATATACTTTAAGCTTTGTTGGAGTTTCATATTAGATATCATACATATCTTCATTTCATCACAAACACTACATTATAAGCCCCATATCATGGGTCAAGGTTTCTCTATCATCCATAAGTTCCGGATGATGGCTACAAGAAAAAAATTTATTAGCTTTTCCTTCAACTACTTTTCCATCTAATTCTCAATTACATGTGGATATCTATCATTCCACCTAAGGTAACATCTTTTCTGATCAATTAAAATATCCTCTTATAAATTCAATTAAACCCAAAAATTTCTCGTTTCATTCATTGTAATATGTTTATAGAACTTATTGATATACTTCTCCCTTCATACAACCTTATCTTTCTTTCAGCTTCTCTTTTATCCAAAAGGTAGACATGTATTACATGCAAGATTTACTTAACCTTTGATGTAACTATTCAGTCTTAATGTCAAGGTTTAATGAAGACAAGTTGCTACTTGTTTTTACATTTACGTAAGGAATATTTCCAAAAGATAGGCATGTATTCCTTTCAATGCAAAGACAAGTTATGTGATAATGTACATATTTGGTACTCAATGTGGTATTTGATAGTGTACTGTGCCAAAAGATCAAGTTTAAAAACATTACTTTTAAATGAATACTGATATACTGTGACAGTCTCCGGGCCGTTACAAGTTTGGGGCAGGTGGAAGGATTGTCCTTATCTGGACAGCCCCTAACGACGAAGGATGGGGTTGTGGAGAGGGGAGGTGGTGGCTGGGCATGGCTGCAGCAGGAGGGGATCAGGAAGGGGTTAGGTGGTCAAGTGTGGCCGGCTGGAGAAGGGGACTCGGGGTTAAGTTAGATGATTGGGTTAAGTTAAATGATCGTCGGCATATGGATGTCGCTGTGAGTGAAGGAGATGATCCAGGACAACAGCGAAACAATAAATGCCGCCTCCGGAAATAAACACAAGTGGTCCATCAGGGCCACCGATCTCCTTGCGCATGGTGATCTCCATCAGTATGATTTTAAAAAAATAGAAGTGGGTATCCGCATATATGATTGAGATTTCATAGAGAGAAAATGAGAAAATTTTCAAACACATAATTTTACAAACCTGAGTACCTGCCAGCCAACGAAAGCTAGTGAATGAAAACTTCAAAAAATTCTGTCTTGCCACGTATAGCTATTTATGTACATTGGCATAATAAAATGAAAATCATGAAATATAATTAACTAAATTAAGGGCTCCTCCCAAATTAGTAAAACAGCTTTCAAGTCTCGTACATCAAGATGACCATGATCATCATATTACTTACTGCTTTCTGCATGTTCTAAATGACAAAGTAAAACCCAGCATCAGTTAATAATCAATAAATCACGCAAACGGCAATATATCTACCAAACAAATGCATTCATAATAATGCTACGTAAGGTCTTAAAATACTATCTACAAGAAATCAGATGATAGACATATTAATGTAAGGGCATAAGATATCTAACATAAAAAAGTAACCCATTGGAAAACAATACAAACTATTAGATTATGGAAGGGAACTACAGTTTGTAAAACAAACATTGCATTTCAATTAGCATGTAGAAGTTATTGAACCAATACTAACTTCATACTAAAGTGCAATAATATCTATAAGCATATGTTATATATATATGTGGGAGTGGGGGTATGTACATACATATTAATATAGCTATAACCAGAGGTATAATTCACCCAAAAAGAAGTCAATACCACTTGTGTTCGTGTTTATACAAGGTTTCCAGCCACCATTTTTGCTAGCATGTTTCCATACACCTGACAGCTGCAAAAAAATAGAATGAAGAAATGAAGAACTTAAGTTCCTGAAAAGCACTGACAACATTAACTTCAAGTTGAGAATAATCAAGGTCGGGTTTAATAACAAACAGAATAAACTTGAAAAATGACATTAAAGAACGAAAATCAAGGTTCATAAATGTTACTAAGACGAAGCAAGAAGGTTCACAAAAAGCTATTTAGTCAAGATTCTTCAATAGATTACCAAATGGAGCCATGGAGATTCTTAGAGGATGCAGAAATAAATAAAAAGAGTAATGTACCACCATCTGTGGATATTTTTTAGATTGGAAAAATCTTGATTACTGTAGAAAAGGAAAGTAAATGCTTGATATTCATTGGTGAAAGCAGCCTTCTATATATATAAATAGAGAGATCGATACAAACATCCACAGACAATATGAAACAAAAATAAAAATACAAAGAACATAAATAGGGTTACCTTCAACATCTCCCTCCAGCTGGAGCAAATACATCAACTAAGGGCGGATGTGTGTGTATGTATACACGAGCATATTCGCACGGGCTACGCCCGTGCTCGATGTTCTCGGGAGGCCTTCGGCCGCATGCAGGCGGGGTTCGTCCGCCTTCGCACGGGGTTCGCCCGCCTTCGCACGGGCTTCGCCCGCCTTCGCACGGGCTTCGCCCGTGCTCGATGCGTCGCTGCGGGCTGCGCACGCACCCGAAATCTTTTTTTCAAAACATATACATATGTGTACTTTAAATGACCGCACAAAAATATGAAGTACTATTCATATTTCTATGTTATGAATTTTGCAAATTTTAATCTAAAAAATTAATTTATCACTCTCTCACCCTCTCTCTCTCCTTATCACTCCCCCTCTCTCTCACTCCTCTCTCCCGCACCCTCTCTCTCTCTCTCCCTCTCTCTTTCTTCATTAAAATCACTCCCTCTCTCTCCCTTCCCTCCCGCCCCCTCTCTCTCCCTCCTCTCTCTCTCTCCCAACTCTCCACCCCTCATGCTCTCTCTCTTTCATGATCCAATGGCCAATATTTAATCTTTGGTGTGCCGCCAAATATCTATATTTCCTTATATATATAAGATATATATATATATATGAGCATATATAATATACGTTAAGTTATCAAAGGCGCAAGACGCACCGAGGCGCAAAGGGATCCTGAGACTAGGCGCAAGGCAAAGGCGCGCGTCTGAGGCAGGTGAGGCGCAAAAATGGGGGAAAAAGAAAATTGAGCGAATTGGGCTGGAATTGGGGCGCCCAAAGTTCAGGCGAATTGGGGCGCCCAAAGTTCCGGCGAATTGGGGCGCCCAAAGTTCCGGCGAATTGGGGCGCCCAAAGTTCCGGCGCCCAATTGGGGCGCCCAATTCCGGCGAATTGGGCCGCCCAATTCGCCGGAATTGGGCCGCCAAATTCCGGCGAATTGGGCGGATGCCTCGGGTGCGTTTAAGATCATGTTTTTGTCAATCGCAAAAAATTTTTAAAAAAAACACCCTTAAAGGCCCGGGCGCGCCTTTGGTGCGCCTGGGAGCCTCTAAGGCGCGCGCCTGGGTGTGCTGAGGCGCGGCAGGCTGCGCCTGGAGGTGCTGAGGCGCGGCGGGCTGCGCCCGGTGCGCCCGGGATT
The DNA here is from genome assembly GCA_039513925.1 of Platanthera zijinensis. Classification (NCBI taxonomy): domain Eukaryota; kingdom Viridiplantae; phylum Streptophyta; class Magnoliopsida; order Asparagales; family Orchidaceae; genus Platanthera; species Platanthera zijinensis. The sequence goes on along the minus strand of CM077093.1, from coordinate 21,851,035 downwards.
CAATTAATGCGGGCATAAGGACGTCCAAAATCAGCCGCCCGATTAATCAATCGCGACGGTTAATCGGGCAGCTATTACCCAGTGGCAGCCGGCGGCTGCGGGCTCGCCGGCCACCGGCCGCCCTGGATTCCCCGACGTGCACGCCGGCGAATCCAGGGTGGTAGGTGGCCAGCGAGCCGTCGGCCGCCGCTGCGTAACGGTAAGCCGTGAACGGTAAAAGCCGGAACAGTATGATTAATCAAGGGATTCGCGAATAATCAGATGGCGGATACTTCGCGCCCGCACGCCTACATTAAGTCTCGCCCACACAGGATACGCCTATATATATATATATATATATATATATATATATATATATATATATATATATATATAGGTTTGGAATATATAAGCTCAACATTTTTTAAGCCTAAAAAGCTTGATTTGGTTTTCCCATAATACATGTCGGAATTAGGCAAATAATATATAATATATATAGGGGGGCGGAGCCCGCCGGGGAGCGGGTGATGCCTGTAGCATCGTCGGGAGGCGGGCGATGCCCGCCGTCCTGCGGGTCGGGTACTGTCGCGCGGGGCACAGAGGGGCCCCCATGCACTGTAACTCGTATATATATATATATATACACACACACACACATACATACATACATATATAATTATCACTTAAAATCGAAAATTGAACCGGAATCACAAAGAATTAGACTGAACCGTTCACGAATTATTTGAGTTCCGATTTGAATTTTGGAACCGTGAAGAACATTGGTCCGGGTGTGGTTCTTCCATTTTATAGTCCAGGCCGAAGCCGAAACAGGAACCGCAACATACAAGTCTCAAGCGATATCAGAATCTTTAGCCCCGATCTGATCCGAACCAGAACCGAACTGCAACCCATTTATTATTATTATTATTTTATAATATTTTATTATTAATATTAATTTTGGAACCGTAAGAACATTGGTCCGGGTGTGGTTCTTCCATTTTATAGTCCAGGCCGAAGCCGAAACAGGAACCGCAACATACAAGTTCAAGCGATTCAGAATTTTAGCCCCGATCTGATCCGAACCAGAACCGAACTCAACCCATATTATTATTATTATTTTATAATATTTTATTATTAATATTATTATAATATTGTAATTTTTTTATAATCTTTAATATCTATAAATAATATTAGAGGTGAAACTAGTGCGGTTTGGTGCCCAAACCGCAATCACACCAATGGGGGTCAGTTTTGGACTGAACAAAACCGCACCACACAAAAACGGTGCGATGAGGTTTGGAATCGATTTTTGTGGTGCGGTTTCGGTTTTTATACAGTAATAATAGTGATGCGGCGCGGTTTTATTGGTTTTGCACCGCCAAAAAATCGCAATGCAAACTATGTGGTTTTGCAACCAACGAAATTGCTCCACAAATGAACCGTTCAGTGCATTTTAAAATCGGTGTTGTCTGGCACGGTTTTGTGATTTTGCGTTTTCGGTGTTTAACTTTCATCCCTATTAATTATAGTATACAAAAAAAGTACTCCCACTTAGTGTAACATGAAATTTTTGCATCCGAACCCCGAACTTCGAAGTCCCTCTTGCAAAAAAACCGAACGAGTTTACTTTTTCCTTCCGGTTTTTTATTTTTAATCTTCCTCATTCATTCTGCCAAGTTTGGTTTTGATTCTAGTTGGAACCGAACCGCATAAAATCGGACCGAACCGTTAATGACCAGTTTGGTTTTGATTCTTGTTGTACTGTAACCGGAACCGTTGACACGACAGTTCCAAAAATTATGCTGGAACCAATGGCATGACGGTGGGCTCTGGTCAGGCCGCTGATAAGCTATGATGGACGGCTGGGATTCGTTTTATGGCAAAACTTGGTCTAAATGGTCCAATCATTTATAGAATATATATATTGAGTTATGGTGTAACCCGGTCGACGAACCAATCTAAATCGTTAGATCTTTAACAATAATGTTGCGCCCGTTCGATGAAGTGATCGGTGGTTTATTAGAAAATCCCCTTCAAAACGCCTCCCATAATGTCGTGACTCCCCTCTTGCTGCCCTTCCCCACCTCCACACGCTTCGATCGCAACTCATCCTTCTCCGCTTGCTACTTCGACCCTTGTTGATGCCCACCGCCAAATCCCTCATCGGGTCTTCTCCTTAGCATCCTCCACCTTCGTATATGCAACGGCATCCTTCCAGAAGCAATAAACCCGCCAAACACCCAAACCCCCTATGAGCCCACCAAGTTATGCAACACCTTCCCCTTGCCTCTCCCTTTACTCATGCTGATTCCTAAACTAGGGCGAAAGTCCGTGCTTCTTCATCATTCGAAGATGCCTGCCCTGTTTCCCCTTCTCCTATTCAGCTCCTAAAAAATGGAAAATCCGTCTGTCTCCCTGCAGATCTCGGGATTTCCAATATTTGTCCAATGGGGCAAACTTCTCAGATCTGCCGAGAAGGACAACCCAGTTCTCATCGGCATTACGAAAAGTTGGAAGGCCACCTCGAATTACAGCCATGCACTACCATGTCCAATGGGGCGAACTTCTTCTCAGATCTGTCGAGAAGGACAACCCAGTTCTCCTCGGCATTACAAAAAGTTGGAAGGCCTCCTCCGATTACAGCCATGCAATCACTACTGCAATTTTTTCTCAGGTAAACCCACCCCCCTCTTAATTATTTTTAGTTCTACTAGGGTTTCTGTTGTTTATTAGGCCTCTTCGCAAACTCTTTCGGTTACAATCCTAGGCTTTACCTCTTCTCAATTTATTAATTTTAGCAGTTCTTAAGCACTATTATGTTCTTCATTGAAGCTGCATTTCATAAACTGCATAGGTTTCAAGGTGACTCCTAAAGAATCCACTCTGTTGGATCATGAAGAGCTTTTTACTCTAAAAATATATGCATTTATACAAACAAAATAACCACAAACTGAGGTATAAATATCATCATACTTTTTTTATCATTCCTAAATATTTATTTCAACGATACTTTGTGATAGTCCTTGGTTGGTAGAGAGACCTCCCTAGAAAGAGCATACTTCTCTTCATTCATAATGTCTGAGTATTGATTATTCACCGCTGCAACCACAATCCCTTAGCTCTAAATTTTTATTCCAGTAACCTTCTCAAATGTTGTGACAATGCACGGGAGACCCCGTGCCTCACGCGACAGTACCCTGGGCACGACAATGTGGGAGGTAAAATTCAGCGGGCGCGGTGAAATTCGGCAGGAGCGACGATATTAGGCGGGAGCGGCGACAGATAGATATTCCTGCACCTGCCACCGTGCTATTTTTCGCATATTGTCTGCGAAGTGGGCAAAATCGGGTGGCAATCTGGTCGACCGCCAAAATGTGATTGTTCGATGCTCTTGGCGGGCAACCTGATCCAATAGGATATCCACGTCGTCCATCTATACCATTATAGTACTATTAGAAGCAAACATCAGTTTAAAGAAACTAAGGGACATGTGTCCCAGTTGTGTCCTGTCAATAAACAGTAAATAAGCTAAGAAAAAAAAAGAATCAGTTTAAAAAAGCTAAACAAATTTTGTTGGCTTCTCCATTCCAACAAACATTAATTTTAGTACATGAATCGAAAATCACAGAGATGAATCGGCGAGAAAACACGCAAACATGGTGATGTAGGGTAGGCTACGGCGTGCACCAAAACCTACGACTCTAGGTGGAGGTGTGGAAGTGACACACTAATCCGAATCTAAATGCAATGCAACCTTCAGTGACGGCGATGACTAAACTTGAGTAATGAAAATATTAGCGACACGCGAATAATTAAAGAGCAAAACAAACATTTAATTTGGCGATTTAATATGGCGTTCCTCCGCTCGAAGGACCAAGGTCAAGCGCGCGGCGAATAACTCCCCCTGCAAGTTAGTAGTGTATCGAAACAATTCTCCACTAGCAAGAAATAAAGCGATATATATTAATTCACCAATGAAAAATGTCAAATCACATAAACCAATACCACAAGAGAACTCACAAAGTAGAGGGCTGAACCGAAGCACTGAAGATTATGAATCCGGACACGTGGATCGACGATCAAAGATGGACCCGGCGGCGCGGAAATGGTGGTGGTGGCTGTCCTCGGCGGCGAGTGGGGAGATCAGGCCGGAAATGGAAAGATCAGACCACTAGGGGAGATCCGAGTGAGGGAGACTAGATTTGATATTTTGAGAACGAATCTGGGTGGAGGGGTGATGAACGGAAGGTGGAAATAACGGAACGGGGCTGAAATTCCTAGATCTGAATTGATCCAAAAAATTAGGGCTAACGGCGAGTGGATCCACGGGAGGGAAGAAGTGGAGGGGTGAACAGTGACAGCGTGAACAGTGACGTCATGCCCTGTAACCGTTAAGCAATAACCGGCAAACAGTGTCTGACGAACAGTAACCGGGTTTCCTGGACAGTAGTAGTGGGTTGGAATTTGGGGGTTGTAGGGGCTGCGGATGAAAGTTTCGAAGGGAGAAGAAGAAGGCTATGGATGGGTAGTACCTTGGGGGGAAGTTTGAGCGGTAAGAGTCGTCACCTAGGGTTCCACGGCGTCGGGACCGAGGGGTGATCGCGGAGTTCCGGGAATAATCTCTCCAAAACCTGCAATGCCCCATTCAGCCCCCTAACACTCCTATTTATAAGAAAAACAAAGCTAGGGCTTCCCCGTCAACGGCTATGATTGGTTGGTGGGGTCAGCCACTAAAATATATAAATAATAAACCCAAAAATATAAACTAGTATATGTTTTTGACTCGCGGCGGCGTGCCGGACGCAACTGCGGAGTTGGATCGGCGATCCGATCAAGCCTTCCTGCATGAATAAATGAATGTGGGTCTCGCCTTGCGGCAAACCCCTCCAGGTGCACGATCTGATGGCTCCCCATCACATGGTGAAGCACAACTACTCAAAATATGAAATGTTCTACAAAATTAAAGAGTCAAAACATGGAAATAGGAAGACAGCTTAATGCATAGTTTGAATTAACAGAGGAAATCAAGAGGAAGAAGAGAAGTTAAGAACAATTGTTTAGTTCTGAAGTATCGATAGGAAACGAATGTTTTCTTATAGAATGTTGCAGTTTGAAAGGATAACGAAGGGCAGGGGGAGATTATCAAATAAAAGAGGGAAGTTATTGTTGTAGGGCGGTAGGGGAGGGCCTCGGTGTTGAAGAAGGATCCAGATTTCGTCAGCATCGAAGTAGGCTGCAGATGTCGGCGTGGAAGATAGTTGCAGCTTCCGGCAGCGTCGAAGAAGGGCGCAGTTTCCGGCGGCGACGAAGAAGGGCGCAGCTTTCGGCGGCGAAGAAGAAGGGGGAAGCTTCCAATGGTGTCAAAGAAGAGCGCAGCTACCGGCGGTGTCGAAGGAGGATGCAGTTTCCAAAGGCGCAGAGGAAGGTTTTAGCTTCTGGTGGCATGGAAGAAGGATGTCGTCGGCATCGAAGAGGCCTTCAGCTTCTGGTGACGTGGGAGAGGAGTGCAGTTACTGACAGAGTCGAGGAAGCTCTGAGAGTTTTCGATGTTGAGGGCATGAGGTTTGGAGAGGTACGGCTACGTCAAGGGATTTAGGGCTTGAATTTAGGTGAGATATGTATGTGGTTCACTACATCTAATGGTCTAAAATTAGCTTAAATGATCGGACGGTTCATAATTATTTGTCGATCGGGTTACACCATAACTAAATATCTTTATATATTAGTACGAGTGATAGTGCACGGGGGGTCCCCTGTGCCCCGCGCGAAAGTACCCAGGTCGCGACGGTGGGCTTCGTTGGCCGTCGGCGGAGCCCCCCGTGCCCCACGCGGCATCGAACATAGCTTAATTGGAAAGTATTAATTAGAAAAAATAAAACAATAATAAAATTATTAAAAGTATTAATTGGAAAAATAAACAAAATAAACAAAAAAATAATTAAAAAATCAAATCCTGAGACCTTCCCGTTCGCCGAACACCGAACATCGATTATGGCCGCCGCCTGCGGCGAAGCCACCGGAGGCCTGCCCGACCCCCACCAGCGGGGTCGACCCCAGACAAACCCATCAGAGGTAGTCCTGTCGGAGCCCCGCCGGACTACCCCCGGCGGGTTCGTCAGGGTCCCGCGACCCCGCCGGTGGGAGTCAGGCAGGACTCCGGCGGCTCCGAACCCGGCGGCACCCCAAAAGGTGGCTTCCCATCCTCTTAAATGAAGTCGCCTTTTGGGTTGCCGCCGGTGGTAGCCCTGTCGGATCCCCTTCGGACTACCCCCGGCAGGTTCGTCAGGATTTGGCGACCCGACGGTGGGGGTCGGGCAGGCCGTCGGCGTCTTAGCCGCAGTTGGCACCCCAAAAGGTGACTTCAGTTAAGAGGATGGGATGGCTATCGGGCTTCACACGGGAGGGAGGGAGGAGGGATTTGATAGATCTGTTATTGGCACTCCACTTAAGTGTATAATCAGACAGTTGATATTGAAATCTGAAGGATCAAATGGTCTGGATTTATTCGTCAACCGGGTCACACCATAAGGGGATTTCTTTATATATATATAGTATAGATAGATATAAGAAAATGGGGTAGGAAGAGACTTGGTGATGATGTTCGTAAGTTCTTTATCATAGCAAATGAAGTGCATACTTGCCCATTGATGACATCGTTTAAGGCGGTGTGGAACAGTTTACCTTTATATGCTTGATTTTTGCATGAAAATTTGAATCTTGAATATATAACTGCTTGTTTTATTATCACAGTATATAGTCAGAGGTGTATTGTGCGTCTAATCTAGGTCCTTCATAAGACTCTTAAGCCACTTCATTTGACAAGTTTTTTGTAACATACCACAATATTCTACCTCATCACTAGATCTAGATGAACTATTTGATTCTTGTGAGAGTGGACATACAATGAAAATTACCAAAATGTCATTAGACAATAGAACATGTGTGGAACTATAGTGGTGGAGCTTGGCAAGGCGATTATGGGCCCAGAGAGGCATATTCATATCAATACGCAATTCAGCCTTGTCCCCAAGCTCAAGGCCCAAAGGGATCTCCGGTGAACGTCAGGGGATCTAAGTCAGCGAAGTCGGGGTCATCGTCTTCGAAACTAATCAGTAAGAATAGGTCCTTCAAAGTGCATTTATGTGTGGGTAATTAGAGTTGTTGGCAACAAAAATGGAGGCCCTTATGGCAGAGCTCGAGGTACTCCTGATGAAATAAGCATTGAGGTGGTGGGGTTACCGTCGGTGGGAATTAGCTGAGGCGATGGAGAACCAATTAATGGAGATCCAGTAGAGACTGAGGATCCAGTTGAAAGAGTGGTGGCTGAGGTTTCAGCAGTGGCAGTAGCATGAAGGGTAGCTAGGTAGTGGAGAGAGGCAGGGTTGCGTAGAGTTCCTCGTTGAGGAATCGAGCGTAGATGGACAAGAGAGCATGCGCAGATGTGGGGTTGCAGACCCACTAGGAAGAACTCCACGTAATGATCTAAGGAGCCTGGTGATGTTCGGGGAGAACTTGATGAACTCAGTGATGTAGGCCCCTACGGTGTCGAACTAACGAATGAAGTTGAGGCGCTCGTCTGTATTGCCCACTTGGAGCATGTAATGGTGGCACAGTTCCTCCTTAAGTGTGGGTCAGGAGAGATCAGAGACATTTTAGCCCATGTGCACCCAATGGAGTGCAGGGCCCTCCATGTAGGTTGTCGTCGTAAGGACCTTTTTGTTAACGGGGTGGGATGGAGATCGAAATAATGTTCGACGCGAACGATCTAACAAGGAAGTCGGTGTCGTCAAACAATGGAATCTAAATATGACGAAGGTGGGCCAATTGAATGACCCCGGCAAGGTATAGAAACCCCATGTAGTCAATGAGGGGATGGTAGGGGTGGCGGTGGAGGGTCGGGGTGTCGGTTGACAGTTGAGGGCGGTGTTTGTCAGCTCGCGGAGGAGCATGAGATCTTATAACCAAGCCTCGAGTTGATCTAAACGAGTGAAATCGGTGGAGGCTGAAACAGAGGCGTCTTCATCAATGTGAGTCATGAAATGGGTTGTAGGCATGAACCAGAGGAGATGGAAGGTTGTCGATGCTTTGAAGGAGGGGAAAAAGGAACGCCTTGGAATCGAAGACGAAAGAAGTAAAGGAGCTGTAAGGAGATCGTGTGTGCGGATGTTGTCCACAATCAACATCAAAACCTGTGTAAGATGCGCAGTCATGAGGAGCGGCCGGAGCAGGATTTCAAGTGAAAAAGAGCGAAGAGTGTCGATTGGAGAGCACGGGTCGTGCTCGCATTGTCGTGGTCTAGGAGGTCGAAGTCGGAAGAGCAGTCAAAATAGGCCAATAGAGTGAAATCGAATGCGGAAGAAGCGACTAAAGTTGAGTGTGTGATTGAAGTCACGAGCAATAGAGACGGTGAAAGCTCGAACGGTGAAGGATCAATCAAAACTGCATAGAGAATAGCCGCAAGAAGCATTTGATCATTACAAACAAGCGTATGGGGCATCAGGGAGCGGAATCGAGCTCGTAGACGTGTGGAAACGGCTTGGGAAGACGAACAAAGTTGGGTATGTACGGGAAGTTGAATCAGGGTTCAAGATTGAATCCTAAGTGGTCAGAAAATATGACTAGTTGATAGCTACTAGCTATAGGCGAACAAACATATAGTATATTAAGAAGAAATCAGAATACAAAATATCGAGGCAAGCTAGATGCTAATCTCTTAAGGGTAGGATCCAAGTAAGAGTCTCTCTTATGAGAGTCTAATAAGACAAATGATCCAAGATAAAGTTAAGGTACTCCCCCCCCCCCCTTATATATACGAGAGTGGGCATAGCTGCATACAATGAAAATTATGAAAGTCATTAAAACTACATAGACAATAGAACACATATGAGACTATGATGGTGGTGCTTGGTGAGGCGGTTGTAGGCTCATAGAGGTGCATTTGTAATCATATTACTATTGTAAATGTCAATGCCAAGACTCATTACAGACTTGCAGTAAAGTAAATATGTTTGACGACCATGCACTTATAATAAGTAACATCCTAAAGAAGCGAAAGCGTTTCAACTCAAGAAGGTACATAAGCATAAGAGTGTGAGATGGCTTTTAATTCAATCTCCTCAAGAAGCTACATAGGATGCTTCCTTTGTGGAAACACAATATCTTGGTTGGCCTCACAAAATCAATACCAATAAAGTATAGAAGTGTGTTCATGTCTTTTGTCACGAAGTGTGCGCAAATAAATATTTGTTTTTTAATGTCAGAGATGTCATTACATGTAAAAGAATGTCGTCCACATAGACTGCAAGTACCAAAAGACATTCTTTTTTCACGAAGATTGCATGGCATGGATGAAATACAATGTGAATAATAATATGGCTGAATTTATTAAACCAAACTTTTGAGCATTGTTTAATACCCTAGATAATCTTCTTTAGCTTGCAAAATTGAAACTCCCTTGAACGACATACGCCAATATTTGCTTCATGTACAATGTCTCCTTGAGATTGTCATACAACAATCATTCTTAACGTCAAGTTGGAACATGGGCCAACCAATACCGGCTAAATAGAGAAAAAAATATGTATAGAGCTAATACAAGTACCGGAAAGAAAGTAGTAAAAAAGTCAACTCCATATGTTTGGGTAAAGCCATAGCAATAAGCCTAATTATTGTCCATCAACTTGTCAATTTGGTAAGAATTTGAAAGAAAAAAGTCCATCTACAACTAACAACACCACCCTCAGCAGACGTAGGACAGAGTTCAAGTGTCACGAAAAAGGAGAGCAGACGTCTCATCAATAACTGTCTTCCAACAGGGATGGTAAAATCTTCCAAGTACATTGAAGGAACAATAGCGGATGATAAAACCAATACAAACTGATGCAAGGAGAGTTCACCTGCCTGCCACCCTGGACCTAAGAGTCAACCCGCTCAGGGGTCCCACTGGGAGTCTACCCGATAGGCCTTATCAGGTCCGCGGACCGTACAACCCAACCCATCCCGGCTCCACCACAAGGCCAATAGGTTGTTGAGGTCGGGCTCGATCCCACGACCTCCTTGATAAAACTATCATTGAAGGCCTCTTATCAAGGAGGTCAGGGATCGAACCTGACCTCAACAACCTATCGGCCCTGTGGTGGAGCCGGGGATGGGTTTGGGTGTACGGTCCGCGAACCTCAAAGGGCCTATTGGGTGGACCCCCAGTGGGACCCCTAGGCAGGTGGACTCCTGGTCCCAAGGTGATAGTTAGATGGGCTCCTGTCCCTACTTGCCACCTTGGAGTCCACCAGGGCGCCCACACTGGAATCCACCAGTAGGGCTTTCATTAGGGTTGCGGCCCTACACCCTAAACCCTCTCTGTCATGGAGTCCATGTGGGGGTTGTTGAGGCTCGGGATCGAGCACCCGACCTTTTTGATAAGAGACTCCATCCAAAGCTCTCATCACAAACTGATCTGCGGCTCAGTTGGTGATAAGATAGTCGTTGAAGGCCTTATCAAGGAGGTCGGAGGATAAAGCTCTGGCCTCAACAACTTATCGGCCCTATGGTGGAGCCGGGGATGGGTTGGGGTGTACAGTCCGCGGACCTGATAAGATCTATCGGGTGGACTCCCGGTAGGACCCCTGGGCAGGTGTACTCCTGGTCCCGGGGTGGCAGGCAGGTGGACTCCTATCCCTACATCACAAACATTGCAAGAAACTCAAATGCTCATAACAAACTACGCTAGCAATGGAACGTTGAGTACAATATTTGACCCCCTTTAGTAGGGCAATAAGGAGGTCGTAATTTGAATCTTTTAATGGCCCTGAACCCTCAAAGGAAGGCGATGATGGCCTGAGAACAAGGGGATGAATTATTGGAGTAGAAGGAATAAAGACAAATAGATTAGGATGTTGAAACCGGAACCCGGCCTTAAGAAGAGTTTGGACCCAAAGGGGAGTAGTCTGCACCTACTTCTCCTGAGTAAGAGCGTCTGACCGGTGACTTAGAATTCGGAACAAACTCTGAGCTGCAGCGTGGAGGTCCCGTCACACACCCGGAAGATCTAAGAGAACTTCCCTTCCTAGCCAATGTTGAGTTGGGCACCTTGGAGGGCACTTGAAGCCAACCAAAGTTGACAAGAGGAGGAAGAAGCCAAAGAATCGAATACCCTCCAAAGGTGTCATTAAGAGTCCATTTATAGTTTTTTGAGTCTGGCCTGCCAATAGCAGAATCTCGTCGTTCGGTTCTACTATACGCAGCCCAAAGAGGTCTGCCAACAGCGAAACTCCGTAGTTTGGAGAGGCTATTAACAGTCCAAATTGGGATTCAACTAGGAGAAAATTGCTGAGAGAGTTACCACTTGTCTGGGGCGGCGAGTGCTTGATGAGGCTCGCACTCACCACCTGCCTTGACTCCGGGCGAGTGCGAGTCAAAACACCCCACTCGCCCCTTGCTTGCTCTCGGTCTATACCGCATGCCATATAGACGAGACCTAGTCACTCGCAAACTGGGCGAGACCCGGCCACTCGGCTCGTCTTAACATGAATATCCCTTCCTGTCCTCGACTCCACTTCTGAGAGCCCCAATCGCGGAATACGGGGTTATACATAGGACATGCCTTGAAGACGCAAAAAATGGGAGATAGAGGTAGAAGTGGAGGGGGTGGAGTAGTAGATGGTGATTGAGATGATAATAAAGTGGGTGGAATAATATGATGTGATACATGATCCGGAAGCGAAAGTGAATGATGGACATGGAGGAAGGAGACTTAACGGATAGTGGATCTAGAATCAACTGAAAATGACCCAAGACAAGGGGAATACTCTTGGATAAATAGGAGTGGACTCAAAGAAGGCGATATCAGCAGATACATACTGACATCTGGAGAGAGGATAAATGCAATCGGTATTTTTCTGGGCTAAAGAGTAACCCAAGAAGAAACATTAATTTACACGTGTTAGGATTTTGCAGGTATCAAATGCACAGTGAAAATACAAGAATTCCTCATGAGATCCATGTGAAACAAATGAATCAAAATATTTAAGTTATATATGCAACGTAATGATAAATTCTAGTTTTTTTTCGAAGAATTTGTCGGAGACCAAATGCAGAAATCAATCACTGTCTTTATTGGTATTTGAACGCCTAGAACTCCGACACAGTTCATCCTACATCCTCGTGGAAGGAAGAAGATTGTTATCTGAAATACGAAGAATTAGCTTTGTCTCTTCGGAGAGCGTCTCTCGCTTTCTCTTATCTTCTCTCTAAGTTTCGCATAAAACGTAACATTTACTATCAAAAATTAAAATGATTTTATATCTGAAGAGAGAGTGTTTCTAAAATACTAAATAAGGAGTAATGGACAAGCAGAATATGACAATTTGATTTCAAAACCGAAATAATAATTTTGAGATTAATTAATAATAAATTAATTATTATCCATTAATACATTTCGAGCCTTCAATTAAATTAAAATCCAATTTATATTAAACTCAACTTGACGTTCTTCTTACTTCAGTACATTTTTAATGTGTGACTCTATAAGTTTACACTGCGTTGATAGTAAAATTAATCTTTTGATTGCTCCTAGGTCACAAACTTTAATAACACAAAACGACAATTTGCCAGACCTTGAGAAGAAGGATGGAGATGTGTGATTTACATTGGAGGATATAAGATCGATTATGATTGATTAAATAACAGTACATAAGAATGTCATTGCCCTAATATGATCTAGGAACACTCATCTGACACAATAAGCTAAGGGCAGCATTGCAGAGATGATTCTCCCTTTCAACTACATTGTTTTGTTGTGACGTATGAGCCTAATTGGTCTGATGAATGATGTTAGGAAAAGCATTTTAAAATACGGCTTACATATTCTTTGATATTATCAATACAAAAAAATCAAAAGAGTGGCAAACTAGTTTTTAATTTCATAATAAAAGGACTAAAAAAACAATAAACAATCTAAATCTAAATCTAACCTTCAAGAGATAGACCCAAGTACAATGAAAAAAACGTCAATGAGAGCAACACAATGCAAGCTTCCTTGGTTTATAGACTTTGTTAGAGAATATAGGGAAAAGCAATGTAAAGGCGCAATAAGTCGGCTCATTTATTTTCTTTTTGTTTAGTCTCACATCTTCTGTATAGGATGGTTTCTCTCTCTTCTCTCCTATATATTTGTACTCTTACTTGTATTTTATTGATTCAAGAAGTATATACAGGGTTTGGACTTGAGGTAGCAAGGCGACCTGATGGCCTTGACTTATCTCAACGAAAGTATTGCATTGACCTTCTGCAAGATGCTGGACTCTCAGGACGCAAACCTGCGGAAAACCCGATGGATGTCAACCACAAGATATGTGCTCAAGGATCTGAGTCTGACTCTCTTCTTCCAAATCCAGAGTACTATCGACGTCTTGTGGGAAAACTAATATACCAAACGGTTACAAGACCCGATATCTCATTTGCAGTTGGAGTGGTCAGCCGATTTATGCACACTCCACGGGTTTCTCATCTTTAGGCAGTCGAACGCATTCTCAGATATCTGAAGACTGCTCCTGGGCAGGGACTCGTGTATACGCCATCCTCGTCTTTTTCTCTTGTTGCATACTGTGATGTGGATTATGCGGGTTCTCTTGACGATCGACGGTCCACGACTGGCTGCTGTACTTACTTTAGAGAAAATTTCATCACCTGGCATAGCAAGAATCAGACTGTAGTTGTTCGCTCATTCGTTGAGGCTGAATACCGTGCGATGGCATCTGTTGTATCAGAACTCACATGGCTTGAGAGCCTCCTTGGGGATCTAGGAGTTGAATTATCCTCACCATCAGTTTTGTTATGCGACAGTCAGACTGCAATCCACATTGCAAAAAATCCTGTGTTCCATGAGCAGACCAAACACATTGAAGTCGACTGCCACTTTGTTCGAGAAAAGGTTCAATTGAAGAAGTTGAAGCTAGAGCATGTTCTTGCATCTGATCAAGTTGCTGACATTCTCACCAAGGCATTATCACGAAAATTGTACCATCAATTCTTGTCCAAGCTTGGTGACTACGACTTATACGCTCCAGCGTGCGGGGGAGTGTAAGAGAATACAGGGAAAAGCAATGTAAAGGCCAAATAAGTTGGCTCATTTATTGTCTTTTTGTTTAGTCTCACATCTTCTATATAGGATGTTTTCTCTCTCTTCTCTCATATATATTTGTACTCTTAATTGTATTTTATTGATTCAAGAAGTATATACAAGGTTTGGACCACTTCTCTACAGACCTAATAAGGCAAGGATTACATGTTAAAATGCACTAAATCAAAAGGAGTTGTACTTCTTGTCTCAATTTTGACATGAAAGGATGCAGAATGATGTTTACCAAAATAGCAAGTATCACAATCTAATAAAGACAGTGGAACAAATAGTAATAATTGGTGAATAAGAAGTGCAGGAGAATGACCAATATACTAAAGCTTTTGAAGGAATATAATATTGGCAGCATAATCGGGGAGACAAAAAAGTGGCATCTCTTAATTCAATCCCATTAACTAATCTCTTTCTAGGGTGAAGATTCTTAAAATACTGATCAAAGGGAAAATATGTCAAAGCTATTAAATATTTTCATTATAACACTAATGGAGAGAAGACTACAAAGAATGTTAGAAACATAAAAAAGCAATATCCTCTATGAGGCGAGATGGTGCGGTAACAACCCCTAACCCACAAACTGGAGCATGGAACCATCAGCAACAATAACCAGAGAAATTTGACTGTGTTTGTCAAGATGGGTGGAGATTGTCGATTCTCCAATCATATGGCTAGTACCCGAATAATCAATGAGTCACTTACCATAAGAGGCAATGCAACAGCTACTTAAAGAGGATAGTACATAAGCAACTACGGCATAACACCTTGAAGCAGCAACATGGGCCTCTACATCATCCTAAGAAATCCTCACATCAGAATCAACAACCCTAACATAAGTCTAAGAACAGAGATGAGAGTGTTTAGAGAAGTATCAATCAGTAGGATGACCAATCATACCATAATGAGAACAAGTGGGACGATACTCACCACGTTTTCCAATGCACTTCTCCCTTGCACAGCATACTCCAAGACCAACGACATGAGCAAATCTCTCAGGGGAAGGGGTAATAAAAGGCACGGTCCTGCTTAGAAAATGTGTCACGGTGGACAACAGTGGTTGTAGCATCCAACATGAGATAGTAGATTCCCCTAAATTCTATTGGTGGATCGTCTCATAGGAATCTGATAAACATTAGGGGTGGTAAACTAGTAACTCCTAAAAGTGCTTCTATTGAATTGCAATGTCAGCAGAGAAAGGGTGATGTAATAGATGTTTGGCACCCAATGACTAGACCTCTTAATAGGCGGCCTCCGATGCAAGAGTAGGTCGAGTAAAAAGAGCTAAATATAAGGTAGGTCAGAGACGCTTTGGTCCCCCAGCTAGATGATATCAAGTAGTTTTGACTATCTTATCATAACAGAAGATAAAGGGGCAATAATCTGAAAATTTATTCACTAACGGTGGGCTTAGTGTTGACATTAAAAAAACATGAGCAATTCACATAGTCAAAAGAACATGTCACTAATTGAGCCGCAAGTAGTGTCGTAGAAAGAAAATCACTAAGTGGTCACGCACCACGAGAAAGGTCACAAAGAGTTGCCACGCATTAGGAAATTGTTTCAGCGCACGGATGGAACAGTAAACCATGGGCGGAGAGGGAAAGAGAACCTAGAATTGGAAGGCCCTCTAGAGAAGAAGGCGTAACCAACTTTTGTTGGTAGGCTGGAAGAGAAGACGTAAAAGAAAAGTTGTGTGGGTGACAACAATAGAAGTTGTGCATAACAGCTAGAATCTAATGGGGGGAGGAAATCATATTTGTGGTAGTAGAAAAATTGAGTGAATATGCTCATTTTATTGTCCTAACAACCAGCACCACCCTTATTCAACACCAATGGTAGCATAATCATCCATGGACTCCACGTTCCAATTGCATGGCATGTCGGCCACAATTGTAATTTGTAGGTGACAGAAATGTAATTTTCCGCACTTTTGACAAAAAAAATGGCTCTATAAGTTTTAGTTGCTCTCTTCATCATATCATCTTCGAACGAAAGCTTGAACAGAGGTAGTAGTTAATTGGCTTTAAGAAAATTACTTGTGATGTATGACTTTTGACAACCCAAGAAAAGTAGCATCAATCGGGCCCTCTGGTTAATGGTGGTATCACATTGCTTCAATAGCACTATTGGAATGACCCATTTTTCTTTGGAACTACTGAACTGTTGAAAATTCTTTCAGTTCCTTATTCAGGTTGGTTATTCTCCTAATTCTTAAAGAAAATCTCCTCCAGCAGCTAGCCAGCTATTAGAAACAGCTTCCATCATAATCACATAAGGTGTATTGATTTTTTACATGGCATATCCTACAAGTTAGTCTAAACCAGCCTAAAACACCATAATTTGGAATTAAAATAACACTGCCCTCGGTTAGTAATTGAAAATCACACTCCATAAAGAAGATATTTTAACATAGTTGAAGCATTAACCCTAGTTTCATTAACTTTAACAATAAATGCACAAATGCAACGATAATCATCAACAACAACCGTCAAGAAAATGAAAGAAAAAGAATCTCCCCCAAGCTCGATCCTCACCAATCAACTAATTTCCCCAACTGAAGGTCCCCTCCTTGCTGCCGATCTATACAACGCAAAACCTCTAAAGTGCAACAACAAAAGCAGCAAAAATTGGATACAAAACAAGAAATCCGAAGTACTTCAGATTCGGGCAGGCAGAAGGAACTAACCCCGTCGGAGGTGTTATCAGCGTCCATATCCGCGTGGAGGCGCTCGTAGAGCTGCGGGCTCCGGTAAACTGAGCCTGGGGCGGGACGGGAGATGATCGCGGGCACACTGTCGAGCGAGACGGTACCCATGTAGAGGAGCATCCCGGAAACGTATATCAGCGGGGCGAAGAGGAAGATGGCCTGCCTCCGGAGAAGCAGCGAGAGAAACATCCACGCCAACCTCTGAGCCAGCGTCCTCGGCGCACCCGCCGGCAACCTCCTACCGGAAAAACCGCCACCATCCTTCGCCCCACGCCGGTGCATCCTAGGAGACCTCCTCGGTGACACCGGCGGCGACTGTGTCCCCCCTCCGCCATTCGCCACAGCGGCGCCGGCACCCCCGCTGCCGATGCTCCCCAAACGGTTGTAAGCCTGCTGCGGCATCGGAATCTAGATACCCGATCGATGCGCGGCTTTTTCCCCGGTCTTTTCGTTCCCCTCTCTCCCTCTCCCTCTCTCTCTCTTTATCTGTCGTCGTGTTCTTGCCTTGGGCGGGGAGAAAGCAAAGAAGAGGGAGAGGAGCAGGGAGAGGGAGAAGACAGAAGAAGGAAAGAGAGCGGTGAGTGGGTCCGTGGAGGCGTGCGGTGACCGCAGGGGGTGCGACGCACGTGATGCTAGGAGCTGGCGCTGTTGCTCCAATCATCCGTCCGGCGACTCCGGCGACGACACTTCCCGGAACGCGGCTCTCGGGCGGACTCGTCGGACCGCCCAGTTTTATAGCAAATACACGGGCCGGGCTGACCCAAAATCAGGGCAACCATCAGTAATTGCCGGGAACATTAATGGAGAACAAAGGGCCCATTTAATTAAGATTATTTGGAGCTGCATCCAGCAGCTATTTGAATAACCGCGCCAAACAGTAATACCAGTGCATTGTCCACCACCATTTTCGGATTTTAGGGCTCTTTTCATATGGCGGGTCGCTAGACACGGACCCCGCTGGAAAATAAATTTTCCCCTCCCCTTAGATTGCGCGACAACTCCTCCTCTTAGCTGACTTTTCTCCTCACCATTTCTCATGCCTTTTGTAATTGTTTTGCTGTTTTCGGTCGTTGACATCGTTGATGGATCAACATCTTCTCTTTGTCGCCATTTCAATTGACTTTGATTGTCTCTTTCACCACTGTTATGATCTCCCTCAATAGAAATAGTTCAAGGCAAGTTTGTGCAAATAATAGCTTCTTAGCGAGCTAACTAACAATTTATAGTAGCAAAGACATCTTTCATAAAGAGAAGTGATGTTTTCAAAAGGATGTTTTTGAAGACTTGAAAACTATATCAAGTTCGAGAAGTAAATTGAATAGGGTTTTAAATTTATTGATTTGTGTGCAATTTTTACTGGGGGTTGGTTAAGTTTTAGTGATGTTTAAGTCTCATATCTGTGTTTATGTATTTAATTTAGGGATGTATAAATTGTATATTGACTTTTATTCACTTGCTCTTAATATTTACATTATCTGACAAATGTAAGTTTTTCTAATTTTAAGTGAACTAATTAAATCGAGTCGTCTCGATCAAGCACATGCGTCCATTTGAGTTTATTTGGATCTCCCGCGAGTGCGTGTCAAAATAAAATGGTTTGCGCAAATAGTCGAAACCCGTGATAGGTGGGTTAGATTATTTTGACCTTAGTTACGCAAGCTTGGTCACTCTTTGCACGTTCGGAATCACCGGGTTCAATTTCGCGCATCCAATTAAGTTTGGGGACGACTTGGACATTAATAAAGAATTGAGGAACGTATTTGGTATTCTCGCCCTTAATTCCTCTAGTTCTCCTTGCCTATTAAAGGAGAGATTGGAGAACCGGTTAAGATTGAGATCCATACGTGAACAAGAGCGACGAGAAGTTAGCGGCTACTGTGCCTCTTCCCGAAAATCACGAACTACTCCTCTCCGTTTTGAGGGAAATTATTGGAACCGGGCTCCGTTTCCAAATCTAGGTCCGGATTAAATGAGAGCGCGACACGTGGCGAAATCTCATAAAACTGGTATTTTTTGCTTTTTCTTTCTTAGCACACGCCTATCTCCTAGGAGATCAATTTTGATCTCCCAAGAGATCATTTCTGATCTCCCAAGAGATCAAAAATGATCCCATGGGAGATCAAAAATGATCTCCTGGCTGGAGATTAAAAAAATGATCTCCTGGGAGATCAAAAATGATCTCCTGGGAGATCAAAACTGATCTCCTGGGAGATCAAAACGCCTATCTCCTGGGAGATCAAAATGCCTATCTCCTAGGAGATCAATTTTGATCTCCCAAGAGATCATTTCTGATTTCCCAAGAGATCATTTCTGATTTCCCAAGAGATCAAAAATAATCCCATGGGAGATCAAAAATGATCTCCTGGCTGGAGATAAAAAATGATCTCCTGAGAGATAAAAAATGATCTCCTGGGAGATAAAAAATGATCTCCTGGGAGATCAAAATTGGTCTCCTGGGGGATCAAAATTGGTCTTCTGCGAGATCAAAATTGAACTCCTGACTGGAGATCAAAAATAATCTCCTGTGAGATCAAAAATGATTTCTTGGGAGATCATCTTCTTCCTCATTCATGCTAGCAGAGGAAAAAATGAAACCCTAACCGAACTCCCGCTGGAGCGATTAGAAATCACGAAAAAATTCCAGATTTTGCCACGTGTCGCGCTCTCATTTAATCCGGACCTAGATTTGAAAACGGAGCCCGGTTCCAATAATTTCCCCCGTTTTGAAGCCATAGTGAAAACCATCGGAAATTGGCCGAATCGCTGTTTTGGAAAGGAAGGTGGCGTTTGGCGCGGCTTATGCTCTCCGGTGCGTTTCCAACGCACCGCACTTTTGCAAATAAGCGCCGTTTGGCACGGCTTATTTTAGAAACGGCGGTTACTATCATCCGTGAGTTCCTATATACGCTCAACCGCGATGGAAAGCCACGTTCAGCCGCAGTTTCCTTCCTCCCGATAACCTAACGAGCGGAGTAACGAGCGGAGTGATCGACGGCGGCGCTGCACTGTCCTCGCTACCGACGCCATTCGCGGATCGCTACCGACGGCCGGCGAATCTCTTCTGCTTCCCGTCCACGAAGAAGGCCGGCGCACACCGAAGCATTTCCCGTCCACGAACCGCTCCGCCTCTCCCACCGTTAACTCTTTCATTGAGGTATACTCCTTCTTCCTTCATATCCTATTGCAGATCAGGTGTTCGAAGCTAGAGCATAATTTCCGCATTGGGTGTTACGTTACGTAGAATTTGATTAAATGTATGAATGAAATTTTATTTGACAACAATGTATGAATGAAGTTTTATATTGTGTTATATTTGGAAAAAAAATTAATTCAAAACTCCATTTTCAATCCAAACAACTTTTTGAAAACTCCGTTTTGTAAACTCTGTTTCACCCAAACAGTTTTTTAACAAAACTCTGTTTTCCAGAATCAGCACTTATTCTATCAGCAACAGTTCATCAGCAGCTTTCCATCAGCAACAGCCCAACCAAACAGAGCCGAAATCTACAGGAACGGCTGATTTTCTTCGTGATTATTGACTCTGCTTCTGCCATTAAGAAGAAGAGAAAAACCCATCTGGGTTTGCGTGCAAGATATCCATATTCTACCTTCTGGATCCAGTGATAGGAATTTTTTCCGGTAAAGATTTTTTTCAGTCCACACTAGAAGAAACGTCATTGCTGATTTTTAGTTCTAAAAAACTGTGATACCATCGCTGATCTTGAAGATCACTCGGTGAAAGGTAGTTTTCTGTTCTTAGCCGGTAAAGAGATCGAAGTCATAGAGGCATTTGAAGAAGATGATGAAAAACAGCCTTCAATTGTGAAAAGAAGGAACGTTGCATTGATCTTCTTCCTTGATTTGCCATTACTGCTATTTTACTTTGGAAATTACAAAAGTTAAAGGAAGGGAAAATCAACTTAGATTGACTTAATTTGAGGTGTATGTCTGACTCTTCACTAAGGGCAGTGACCTTCATTCAGAGAAACTCTAGCGTCTTGTTGAGAATGTCAGCTACTATGCGACACGAAGCCGAATCCAAAAATGATACGCATATTTAATTTCATTTCGACATTTAATTTTGATAGCGTACTATATTATATCTCTATTGTCTTCATATTAAATTGAGCGCATGTACATCACAAGTGATTAATTTTAATCGTTGATTACATTATACCGTAGGAACTAGTTATTTATGTTCATGACGATCCTGCGCGCATAGGTCACATCACATTGAATAATTTTAATACAATATTTCCGCACGTTTATGACCTTATGCGCTTGTAATAAATTTTCTAACAACAAGGTCTTGTCTGAGAGAGTGATGATAGTTATAAACACAATGATTAGAAATGGAGTTAGTATTTGGTGGGCTTTGTTCGTGAATATTGTCCAAAACACTGCCATTGTTATATGGATGCACTCAAAAGTTAGCGATTATGGATGCACTTCATCGACTCTTTAGGGGATGGACCCCAACAAACTCCCCCTCTAGACCATAAAGAGGAGTTCTCATACCTGACATCTTCAGATAGTCATCATGTTGATCCGTGACTGGCAGAACTTGTGCTTCTCTCTCGGCGCAACCTTCCTCGTCATATCCGAAGGATTTTCATCCATGTGGACCTTCTCCACCTTCAGATGCTTCTCCTCGACAGCATCTTGAATCCAGTTATACCTCACATCAATGTGCTTTGTCTTGAAGTGGTAGGTGTGATTTTTGGCCAGAAAAAATGTTGTTCTGATTATCACTGTAAACAGTAAACACCTCTTGCTGGAGTCCAAGTTTAAGCATGGAATTATTCATCCACAAGATCTCCTTTGACGCCTCTGTTAGAGCGATGTATTCTGCCTCTGTCGTCTACAGTGTCACACACTTCTGCAACCTCGACTTTCACGACACTGCTCCTCCAGTATAAGCAATAACAAATCTCAAAGTGGATCTCCTAGAGTCAATATCTCCAGACTTCCCAACAAGGGTCGGAGACCCTTTACCATACTATAAATAGTAGCCTGAGGTACCTCTGAGATATCAGAGTATCCACTTCACAGCATCCCAGTGAATCCTCCCCGGGTTTGTCAAATATCTACTCACAGCCCCAACTACATAAGTTATGTTTGACCTCGTGCAGACCATAAAATATATCAGACTCCCCACTGCAGATGCGCAGGGGACTTAGCATATAACACCTCTACCCGTCACGTGTAATATAATAGAGGGTCCGGTCGGGGCCCCACACCATATTTCACAAACAAGCGGAGAAGTTATTAAATAATATCAAAGGTCATCAAACCCTAACACAGAGCATTCTAACGGAAACTTCATGGTTGAAAACTTGAACTCAAGAATCACAAAGATTGTCCACTAATAAGAAAACAGGAATGTATACAAAATACACAAAGTACTTAGCCTTATGGCCTTACAAGTTTCTCTTAACAAAAGTGTGGTTTACAAACATCGGCGCGCAGGCCGGCCACACATGAACAAGAGTAAACAAAATATAGCCTTCGAGGCCAGCAACACAACCAGGGCTTCAGCCCGCTATTTCCTGCTTGGTCCTCCATTACCTGCAAAAGGACAATCCACCAAGCAGTGGCAAACAGGGCAACGATCAGCATTCAGCTGACCAATTATAACGACCCTGCCTTTGGCACGGGGCAGCGGAATTCCTTCCCTGCAAAGCATTTTATTCACACAAAATATATATAACAATCCACAAAGGACGTGCACAACAGCACAGGTCAATACATATCACAAATGCCGGCACGACGGCCCGACGTTCCGTGCACTCAGGGCACATTATTGGTGTACCGGAAACTAGGGTCCCACTACCGTTCAGAGGTCTCAGACATGACGGTCCATTATGAACATTCCTAGTCTTTACGGCGCGTAGGCCAAAGACTCTCGCTATATGATCCTAATAGGGCCTTAAGCACCCTCGGTTAGACAACCATAATGCGGGTACAAATCCACCTTTCTCGTTGCTCAAATTCGTCAGACTCAAGCCTGGACTGACGCGGGTACGGCTTCACCTTTTCCATTTTCCACACAGGCATTCCATAGTTGCAGCCCAACGGCTCAACTTCACACAAAATGACACTCACGGCCACAAGAGTTGAACACCAAATACTAACTCTCAAAGCTTTTTCCTAAATTTTCTCCAGTACTTCATGTTGCACCATGCCACAGGTATCCACCAAGGATTCCATACAAACAATCAATTTACTCGGAGTTTTCTCCGATTTGCAAACAAAGTATCACCAATCCAGACCAACTCGTCCGGATGGGCTTCACACAACATGCCTAACCGTACTACTCACTTCCGATTCTAATGCAACAGAACAAGGGATGAAACATAACATCCCAAGGGAATCACTTCGATTTCCACCTTTTGGTGGAGGATTCCATGCATATGCAGGAAAGAAGAACTTCACTTGTCCAAAAAGGAAATCGTTATCCTTGGAAGACGTTTCGGTGCTATAGAGAAAAACTAGACGGATGAAAGTCATCGCAACGGCCTCGCCTTCGCAGATCTGGACTCGACTCACGATTTGGACCACTGTAGCACCACCGGCGGCCAGATTTCTCTTCTTCTTCCTTCCCTTACTCTCCTCTCTCTCTTTTTCTTATAAAGAGAATGATAAGGATAGAATGAGAAATAACTCATCAATTCCCACACTTAACCCTTCAGAAAATACCCAGGGCCGTTAGATCTTCATCAAAGGAAACGAACGGCTCAGATTTGCTCTGAAAAATGACTTTCCTGGGCCGAACACGGCTTGAAACACGCCCTGTCACAGGCCGTGTCTCAGGATCTGCATGCAGTTCGCCGACCGCAGAAAAGGACACGGGATCGGACACGCCCGTGTCAAACCCCGACACGCCCGTGTCGACCAGTACACGCTCGTGCTCTAGGTCGTGTACTTCAATCGGTACCGCCCGACACAACCAGAGCAAGAAACGGGTATTTGACATGCCTGTGTCACCAATCAACATGCCTGTGTCAGCACTATTCATACCCGTATTTCCAGCCGTGTACCACACTCGACACAGCTAGGCTAAGACAGAGCAGGACACGGCCCTGGACACGCCCATGTCCCAGGCCATGTGACCTTATTTGGGTTTTGGGGCATTACAACTCTCCCCCCTTAAGAGAATTTCGTCTCGAAATTGCTAGAGCACGTAGTTCGCAGCAAATAAAATCGAGAAACAAAATATTCTCGTTGTTCAAATCATAAGGTTACAACAACCTCACATAAATAGCTCCGGAAATTTAGTACGCATAGTTTGTTCCTGCTCCCATGACAACTCCTTATGGCCACAGTTTTCCCACCGGACCTTGACCATCCCGATAGTTTTGTTTTGTAGCTGTTTAACCGCCGTATCCTCGATCCGAATAGGCCTAACCTTCGTCGTTAGCCCACTGTCGACTGATACTTGATCTACAACAACCACCTGTGATGGCTCTTTCACCGCTTTCCGCAACACCGAGACATGAAACACATCATGTAAACCACTCAACTCTAGCGAAAGTGCTAACCGATAGGCAGCTTCACCAACACGCTCTACCACTTCAAACGGTCTCAGATACCTCGGGCTCAGCTTTTTCAGACGACGTATCCTGGACACACCTTTAAAGGGTTTAATCTTCAAGTATACCCAATCGCCCACCGCAAACTCCACGTTTCGGTGCTTGGCATTGTAATACATAGCCTGCCTGTCTTAAGCCACCAACAACCTTTCTCGTATCAACCATATAGTTGAGTTGACATCATCCATCTCCTTTCGCTTGTACAACTTTGTTTCGCCAGTCTCCGCCCAAGCCAAAGGTGTACGGCATTTCCTACCGTATAAAGCCTCAAAGGGCGCCATCTGAATACTAGCTTGGTAGCTATTATTGTAGGCGAACTCAATCATAAAGAGATGATCTTCCCAACTCTTCCCGAAATCCAACACACACATTCGGAGCATATCCTCCAACGTCATGTTCGTCCGTTCGGTCTGGCCATCCGTCTGAGGATGAAAGGTCGTGCTGAAATGTAATTTCGTACCTAACAGTTGGTGGATTAATCTCCAATCTCCCGAAGTAAAACGCCAATCTCGATCACTGACGATATTACGGGGCACACCGTGCAATCATACAATAGTATCCACATACATCTTTGCCAACTTTTCAATTGAATCGTCTTTCCGGTTCGGGATGAAGTGCGACACCTTAGTTAACCGGTCCACAATCACCCAAACTGCATCATTTTCACGCTGTGATCTCGGCAACCCATGCACGAAATCCATGGAAATATCATCAAATTTCCACACAGGGATAGACAACGACTTCAGAAAACCTCCCGGTTTTTGGCATTCAGCCTTTACTAAGGCACAAGTTTGACATTTAACAACATAGTGCGTTATGTCCTTCTTCATTCCAGGCCACTAGAAAATTTTCTTCATATCCTTATACATCTTCGTGCTCCCGGGGTGAATCGAATACTTTGTGAAGTGAGCTTCATACATCAATTCTTCACGAAGTTTACCCCTATTTGGGACACACAAATGACCGTTCTTCCGAAAAAGACCGTCACTAAACGAAAACTGAGAATCGCACTTTCCGCTGCATATCATTGTAGACTTTCATCAAGTTCTGTTGCTTACCGAACTCTATCCATCAGGTCACACTGTACTGTACAATCCCATATTCACAGAGTAGGGTCCCCCCGGCAGGCGCAAGGCTTGTTATGCAGTTTTAAGCTTTTTTGTGGGTTTTGCACTCTTGGAGGCCAATTTAGTGTGAATCTGTGTTTTATACTAGTAGGGGGATAAAATATTTTTCTTCCCCCGGCCCCCTCGGGGGTCACCCAGCCCCGAGCTCGCCCAGCTCACCCCAGGAAGCCGAGTACCCCCCAGGCCGCCGAGTACCGCCCAGGCCGTCGAGTACCGCCCAGGCCGAGTACCCCTCAGGCTGCCGAATACCGCCCAGGCTGCCGAGTACCGCCCAGGCCGCCGAGTACCGCCCAGGACGCCGAGTACCGCCCAGGCCGCCGAGTACCGCCAGGCCGCCGAGTACCTCCCAGGCCGCCGAGTACCGCCCAGGCCGCCGAGTACCGCCCAGGCCGCCGACTACCGCCCAGGCCGCCGAGTACCGCCCAGGCCGCCGACTACCGCCCAGGCTGCCGAGTACCGCCCAGGCCGCCGAGTACCTCCCAGGCCGCCGAGTACCTCCCAGGCCGCCGAGTACCGCCCAGGCCGCCGAGTACCGCCCAGGCCGCCGACTACCGCCCAGGCCGCCGAGTACCGCCCAGGCCGCCGACTACCCCCAAGGCCGCCGAATACCGCCCCGGTCATCGAGTACCGCCCAGGCCGAGTACCCCCCCCCCCAGGCCGCCGAGTACCGCCCAGGCCGCCGAGTACCGCCCAATCCACCGAGTACCGCATAGGTCGAGTACCCCTCAGGCCGCCGAGTATCGCCTAGGCCGCCGAGTACCCCCAGGCCACCGAGTACCACCCAGCCCGCCGAGTACCCCCCAGGACTTGTCTCCTGCTCACTCGGCTTGAGGGTCTGCCCCTGGTGGACTGCGATTATTTGTTTAGTGTAGCGGGATTTGGCTGTTGGCAGGCCAGTTTGGGGGCATTTTCGTCATTTCAGAACAGCAGGATGGGGTTATTGGGAGACCATCCCCAAAAAACTATAAATAGACCCTTGAGGGTTCCTTGGAGGGGATCACTTCTTCATCACTTGAATCCTCTTGTTTTCTTTCTCCAAGGCACCTAGCTCAGCATCGGCTAGGGAGGGGGAGATCTCAAAGGTCTTCGGGGTGTCTGGTGGGACCTCCACGTTAGAGTCGAGGGTCTGTTCCTAGTTTCCCAAGTCTTTGGTCCGTGACGTTCCCCCGATTGTAGTAGGTGTGAGGTCACCCCTCTTTTGGGACCCCGAACTTCACAGAGACCAAGTTCTTGGTTTCAACATTTTGGTGTGGTGAGCGTGGAGAGTGACCAACACAGAAGATCTCGGGAGAGAGTCATGACTGGAGATCAGGGAGGTGGTGACGATCTCGTCGAGCTCCCCAACCCCAGACCCTTCGTAGGAAGGGAGGAGTTCATGGCTTCCATCCAAGAAACCTAGCTCAACATCGGCTAGGGAGGGAGAGATCTCAAAGGTCTTTCAGGTGTGTGGTGGGACCTCCACGCTAGAGCCGAGGGTCTGTTCCTAGTTTCCCAAGTATTTGGTCCGTGACGTTCCCCCGAGTGTAGTAGGTGTGAGGTCACCCCTCTTTTGGGACCCCGAACTCCAAAGAGACCAAGTTCTTGGTTTCAACATTTTGGTGCGGTGAGCGTGGAGAGTGACCAGCACAGAAGATCTCGGGAGAGAGTTATGGCTGGAGATCAGGGAGGTGGTGACGATCTCGGTGAGCTCCCCAACCCCGGACCCTTCATAGGAAGGGAGGAGTTCATGGCTTCCATCCAAGGCATCATGGATATGCTAAGAGGCATCGCCCCTCAGGCTTACAGCTCAACCCCCACCCCCTAGGGACTGGCTCCCAGGGGTCTCGGCGAGCTGACCTAGAGTGGTCTCGGCGAGTTGCCTCTCAGGGGCACAGGCGAGATGACCCCAGCAGGGGGAGAAGGAAGTGCACCAGGTAGGCGACCTGGGAAGGAAAGGATGAGAGAGGGGGTCGAGCGAGATCTCCCCGATCGGGAGCTGTTCCCCAGCCCGGCGAGTGCTAGCCCTCCAGGCGAGCAGGTCGCGCGAGTAGAGGTAGCGAGAGCACCCCTCAGGGGGTCACCCTTCAGCGAGCAAATCATCTCAGCTCCCGTTCCCGAGGGGTTCAGAGAGCCAGACATGACTTATTACACCGGGAAGGATGACCCCGTCCAACACCTATAGTGGTTCGAGGATGCCGTCTCCATCAGGCCGATGACGGATTCTTTCAAGTGTCGTCTCTTTGCGATCACGTTGAAGGAGAAGGCAAGGGACTGATTTCATCAACTCCCTCTGAGGTCAATCTATGGGTTCGAGGAATTGAGTCGGAGCTTCCAGCTCCGCTTCTCCACCTCCAAGAAGAGGAAGAAGAGTCCTGAGTCCATCTTTCTGATAAGGCAGAGGGCCGAGGAGTCGCTGGCCCACAATGTTGACAGGTTCCAGGAGGAGATCCTGGATATCCAGGAAATGTCGAGGTATGACCTCCAGATGGCGTTCATAGTGGGGTTGCGTGAAGGGTTCTTTAAGATGAGCCTGACCCGAAAGGCCCCCCCTTTCCTTCGAGGAGCTGATGGAAAGGGCGGCAGAGGAGATAGCCATGGAGGCGGCCAACCTGACATTTGTCAAGAAGTTGGCGAAGCTAACAGAGTCGGAGCTAAAAGAGCAAGGTGGCTCAAGGTATCAGGAAGGAAGACAGAGAGAAGAGCAGAGAGCTCAGGGGTTCCAGGGACAGGAGGGTCCGGAACCAGGCTGGAGGCAGCAGGGAGGACCTGCCCAGGGTCCAGGAAGAGCTCTCATCCAGGGTGGGGGAAACTTTCATGGGGGTCAAGGGAGGTTCAACTTCCAAAGGCAAGCCCCAAGACAACTCTTACCCCCACCAAAGCAGGCCTTGGCAATAGGTGAAGGAGGAAGAGGCAACGGGAGAGACCGCCGAGCCCGACGAAGGAGGGGAGATAGAGCATTGTCATACTGTGACTTCAACCAGGTGGAGAGGCACGCCACGACTACCTTCCCCGAGTTCCTGGAAGTGAGGGGGCGAGAGGCCCTGCCCAGCAGTAGCCGCCGATGCAGGTTTAAGAGGCTCCACCCCGAGTGGGGGAGGATGACATATGTGAGGATCGGGTCGATGAAGGACACCGAGGAGGAATAACAGTGATTCACGGTGGAGTGGGGATCGAGGCCACTCGGAAGGCGAGCCTCCATGTTATGTACCGAAGGAGCGTCGCTTCGACATCCCAGACCCCGCCCCTGGAAGAGAAGATCACCTTCTCGGTGAAGGACCTGTCGGACCATGAAGATTCGTTCTGTGATGCGCTGGTCATCAAGACAGCCATCGAGGGCTACACCGTCTCCCAGATCTTGGTTGACAACGGGAGCTCCATCAACTTCATTTTCAAGAAGGCGTTTGACGAAATGAAGGTGGAGCCAAGGAGGGTGTTGGCCTCAGACGGACCCCTGTTCGTATTTTCAGGGGAGAGGAAGGAGGTTGAAGATGGAGTAGGACTCCAAGTGAGATTGGGAGGGACTTCAAGGAACTGCGGGTTCGTCATAGTTGACGCTCCGAGCAGCTACAACGCCATCTTCGGAAGGCCCATCATCAGCGCCTTCCGTTGCGTGCTGTCTTCGTTCCACCAATGCCTTAAGTTCAACTCAGGAGGGATCCAGGTCAGAGTAAAGGGAGACTCCAGGATGGCAAGACAATTTTATGTCACGGCCGTCAACACCATCTCTTGGTTGGCCAAGGCAGAGGAGATGGAGAAGATCATGGAGAGCCTGAGTCAGATGGAGGTATCCGAGGAGAAGGATGACAGTCATCATGCCAAGACCCCCTGAAGAAGCCTCGCCCTAGTGGAGTCCTATATTTTTCTTATGTTGTAGTAAGCCCAGACCCCGACCATCCAAGTCGGGGGGGGGGGGGGGGGGGGTTATGTAACCAATCTTTTTCCCCCGTTTGAGGATGTTGAAATTGACAAAGCTTAGGTGACATCCCCAATCCCACCCCCCGAGAGGACTTTCTCATGTCAGGCTCTCACAAGCTGGATGGGTTGAGGGTGCCTCGGGGAGGCCAAGTTCCTTTGCTCCGATGACGACCCTGCTGTCAGGCTCTCACTAGCTGGCAGGGCAGGCGTACCTCTCGTGGAAGCCTAAGTTTCTTTGCTCCGATGACGGTCCCGCTGTCAGGCTCTCACTAGCTGTCAGGGCAGGCGTACCTCTCGTGGAAGCCCAAGTATCTTTGCTCCGATGACGGTCCCGCTGTCAGGCTCTCACTAGTTGGCAGGGCAGGCGTACCTCTCGTGGAAGCCCAAGTGTCTTTGCTCCGATGATGGTCACGTTGTCAGGCTCTCACTAGCTGGCAGGGCAGGCGTACCTCTCGTGGAAGGCCAAGTTCCTTTACTCTAATGGCGGTCCCGCTGTCAGGCTCTCACTAGCTGGCAGGGCAGGCGTACCTCTCGTGGAAGGCCAAGTTCCTTTGCTCCGATAACGGTCCCGCTGTCAGGCTCTCACTAGCTGGCAGGGCAGGCATACCTCTCGTGGATGCCCAAGTGCCTTTGCTCCGATGACGGTCCCGCCGTCAGGCTCTCACTAGCTGTCAGGGCAGGCGTACCTCTCGTGGAAGCCCAAGTGCCTTTGCTCCGATGACGGTCCCGCCGTCAGGCTCTCACTAGCTGTCAGTGAAGACGTACCTCTCATGGAAGCCCAAGTGCCTTTGCTCCGATGACGGTCCCGTCGTCAAGCTCTCACTAGCTGGCAGGGCAGGCGTACCTCTTGTGGAAGCCCAAGTGCCTTTGCTCCGATGACGGTCCCGCCGTCAGGCTCTCACTAGCTGGCAGGGCAGGCGTACCTCTCGTGGAAGCCCAAGTACCTTTGCTCCGATGACGGTCCTGCTGTCAGGCTCTCACTAGCTAACAGGGCAGGCGTACCTCTCATGGAAGCCCAAGTACCTTTGCTCCGATGACGGTCCCGCTGTCAGGCTCTTACTATTTGGCAGGGCAGGTGTACCTCTCGTGATAGACCAAGTATTTGCTCCAATGACGGTCCCGCTTTCAGGCTCTCACTAGCTGGCAGGGCCGGAGTACCTCTCGTGGATGCCCCTTTCTCTTTACCCAGAGGGGGTCTCGCCACCCAGGCTCCCATCAGCTGGTCTGGCAGGTTGACCCCTCCAGGAGGTTAAGTGTTTTTTACCCGGAGGGGGTCTCGCCACCAAGGCTCCCATCAGCTGGCCTGGCAGGTTGACCCCTCCGGGAGGTTAAGTGTTTTTTACCCGGAGGGGGTCTCGCCACTCAGACTCCCATCAGCTGGCATGACAAGTTGACCCCTCCGGGAGGTTAAGTGTTTTTTACCCGGAGGGGGTCTCGCCACTCAGGCTCCCATCAGCTCGCATGGCGGGTTGAACCCTCCGGGAGGTTAAGTGTTTTTTACCCGAAGGGGGTCTCGCCACCCAGGCTCCCATCAACTGGCATGACAGGTTGACCCCTCGGAGAAGCCTGGTGTTTTTTCACAACTGCGAGAAAAGGCTACACTCAGCGAATACGTTGGTTGGATGTTTCTTTCCGAGCTTGTGCCAATCTCGAAAAGAGCATGGATTATGTAAAATCTCGTATTCGCAGAGTAGGGTCCCCTCGGCAGGCGCAAGGCTTATTATGTAACTTTAATCTTTTTTGTGGGTTTTGCACACTTAGAGGCCAATTTAGTGTGAATCTGTGTTTTATACTAGTAGGGGGATAAAATATTTTTCTCCCCCCGACCCCCTCGGGAGGTCACCCAACCCCGAGCTCGCCCAGTTCACCCCAGGCCGCCGAGTACCCCCCAGGCCGCCGAGTACCGCCCAGGCCGCCGAGTACCGCCCAGGCCGCCGAGTACCGCCCAGGCCGCCGAGTACCGCCCAGGCCGCCGAGTACCGCCCAGGACGCCCAGTACCGCCCAGGCCGCCGTGTACCGCCCAGGCCGCCGAGTACCGCCCAGGCCGCCGAGTACCGCCCAGGCCGCCGAGTACCGCCCAGGCCGCCGAGTACCGCCCAGGCCGCCGAGTACCGCCCAGGCCGCCGAGTACCCCCAGGCCGCCGAGTATCGTCTAGGCCGAGTACCCCCCAGGCCGCCGAGTACCCCCCAGGCCGCCGAGTACCGCCCAGGCCGCCGAGTACCGCCCAGGCCGAGTACCCCCCAGGCCGCTGAGTACCGCCCAGGCCGTCGAGTACCGCCCAGGCCGAGTACCCCACAGGTCGCCGAGTACCGCCCAGGCCGCCGAGTACCGCCCAGGCTGCCGAGTACCGCCCAGGTCGAGTACCCCCCCCCCAGGTCGCCGAGTACCGCCTAGGCCGCCGAGTACCCCCAGGCCGCCGAGTACCACCCAGCCCGCCGAGTACTCCCCAGGCCTTGTCTCCTGCTCGCCCGGCTTGAGGGTCTGCCCCTGGTGTACTGCGATTAGTTGTTTAGTGTAGCGGGATTTGGCTATTGGCAGACCAGTTTGGGGGCATTTTGGTCATTTCAGAATAGCAGGATGGGGTTATTGACAGACCATCCCCAAAAAAACTATAAATAGACCCTTGAGGGTGTCTTGGAGAGAATCACTTCTTCATCACTTGAATCCCCTTGTTTTCTTTCTCCAAGGCACCTAGCTCAGCATCGGCTAGGGAGGGGGAGATCTCAAAGGTCTTCCGGGTGTGTGGAGGGACCTCCATGCTAGAGCCGAGGGTCTGTTCCTAGTTTCGCAAGTCTTTGGTCCGTGATGTTCCACCGAGTGTAGTAGGTGTGAGGTCACCCCTCTTTTGGGACCTCAAACTCCACAGAGACCAAGTTCTTGGTTTCCACATGTACCTCCGTCCAATTTAAGCACGCATTTGCAGTGGAATTCTTTTCAACACAAGAAATACCTAATGCTTTCAGTTCTCGAATTAGGCTTTCATCATGCCTTAGCAACCAATTTGCCCTTGCCGGAGTCCTACGACTCAAGGCATCCGCGACTACATTCCCTTTACCGGGGGTATAATGAATCTGGAAGGTGTAGTCACCAAGAAACTCCATCCACCTTCTATGTCGCATATTGAGATCCTTTTGGTCCAACAGATATTTCAGGCTCTTATGGTCCGTGAATATATCCACTTTCACGTCATATAGGTAATGACGTCACAGTTTAACTGCGAATATCACCGCCGCTAACTCCAAATCATGGACGGGGTAATTCCGTTCGTGCACCTTCAATTGGCGTGAGCCATATGCTATCACCTTTCCGAACTGTAGAAGAATGCAACCTAAGCCGCTCCCTGACGCATCACTATAAACCTCAAAGCCGTTTAGACCACATGGCTATGTCAAGATTGACGTCGTGGTCAAACGACTCTTTAGCTCTTCAAAAGCTCGTGCGCACTCGGGCGTCCAAACAAACTTCTGATCCTTCCTCGTCAGTGTGGTGAGAGACAAGGCTATCCTCGAGAAGTTCTCTACGAAGTGCCTATAGTAGCCCGCAAGTCCAAGGAAACTCCTGATTTCTGCCACTGTAGTGAGAACAGGCTACTCCCATATAGCAACTATCTTGGAAGTATCCACCGCAATGCCCTCTCCACTAACCACATGGCCAAGGAAAGCCACTGACGACAGCTAAAACTCACACTTAGAGAACTTGGCGTAGAGCTTGTTCTTCCTCAGGGTGTGCAACACCATCCACAAATGATTTGCATGATCTTCTTCGGATTGGGAGTATACGAGGATATCGTCAATAAAGATGATCACAAAGAGGTCCAAGTATTCCCTAAACGTCCGATGCATTAAGTCCATAAATACCGATGGCGCATTAGACAACCCAAACGGTATTATCGTGAACTCATAGTGATCATAGCGTGTTCCAAACGCTGTTTTGGGTATGCCACTTTCACGAACTCTCAACTGATAATAACCTGACTTCAAATCCAACTTGGAGTATACAGTCGAGCCAACTAATTGATCAAATAAGTCGTCAATCCGTGGAATCGGATACTTGTTCTTTTTTGTCAGCTTGTTCAGTTCTCTATATTTAATGCATAAACGCAAGCTATCGTCCTTCTTTTTCACAAAGAGAACCGGCGCTCACCAAGGTGAATGACTTGGGTGTATATAGCCTTGTTCTAGCAATTCTTGCAACTGAACTTTCAGTTCCGCCATTTCCTTTGGCGCTACCCGGTAAGGCGAGCGGGCCACAGGTTTCGCACCTAGCACCAGCTCGATAGCGAAGTCGATTTCCCTTCAGGGAGATAACCCTGGGAGGTCTTTTGGAAACACATCAGCATATTCCGATACAATTGACACCTCACTCACACTGGCCTTCGGCTCCACTGCCTCTACGAGTGTGAAGAATAACTCTGCACCCTTCCGAACTGCCTTAATGACTTGGAGAGCAGATATCAATATCCTACTCTTCCCTCGCGTGTCATTGAACTTAGTCTCTTGTTTGGTATTTTGCCCCAGTGTAACTTCTTTTGAAGTGCAATCTATACAGGCATGCTGCTCTGAAAGCCAGTCCATACCAAAGATTATATCAAACTCTGATATCGGCTATACTGATGTTTCCACCTTCAAATCCCGACTTCCTATCTTTACCTCAACACAACAAGATTTATCCGCGCACATCAAACTTCCGTTAGGTAGTAACACCTTCATATGTCTGTCGTGGTCCGTATTGGTACCCCGATTCGCAAGACGAAATCTTCAGACAGAAATGATTGTGAAGCACCTGTATCGAACATTGCTCTTGCCGGATAGTCTCGTATAAAGACAAAACCTATAACACCAAGATTAAAACAAGCACAGCACAAAGCATAAAGTAAAACTATAAACCACTCGCACCTGTGACGACATCGGCTTGCTTGATGGCCTCCTGTTGTCAAAGATTGTAAATTCGGGGTTGCGTCTGCGATGCAGAAGACTCCGCCACATCCTTTCCTTTTTCCGCATAGGATGCACCCGACTTCTTCTCGACTTTTGGAGGGACAACTCGACACTCCCGAGCATAGTGTCCCGGCTTGCCACACGTGTAGCAAGTGCGAGGACCATAACCAGAAGATGTCTCCAAAACAACCACTGAAGGAGTTTGTCCAGCAGATTTGGACTTCTTACCCTATCTCTTTCGGTACCCAAACTTCTCCGGACGCGGTGGCTTGAACTCCGGATTTGTAACAACCAAGTTCCCCTTGCCCTGCCCTCTTTTCATGTCCGTCTCCAAAGACCGAGCCGTACAGACCAATGCTTGAAACCCCTGGTTCACAAAACTCAAGAGCAGATACCATAGTTCATCTTGTAGTCCCTCATGGAACCGACTGGTCTCACGCTCCTCTTCGGCAAAGATAGTACCCGCATACCGCCCCAAACGCATAAACTCTTGAAGGTAGTCATCCACACTATGTTCTCCTTGAGTCAACCGTTGGAACTCCAACTCCATAGCAATTCTCTGCTGCATCGGCAGATGCTTTGCTAAGAACAACTGAGAGAACTCTTCAATCGAGGCCTCCGTTAACTGTCTTCCTGCCAAGTGATGTAGTTCCACCTCATCCCACTACCGTTGAGCCTCTCCCTCAAATAGGAAAGTGGTTAAAGTTACTTTTTGTTCCTCCTAAACTCTGATAGCTATCAAGATTCTCTTAATCCTTGCGAGCCAATCCTCCCCTTGGGCTGGGGAACCCGCCCCAGTAAATGTAGGAGGATTGAAGCTCATGAACTGCTTCAATTGTTGATCTGCTGTCCGCGGATCAACCACAACTTTCACCGGTTCTTGCCTTAACCCAGCATGCATTGGCACCATTGCAGGTCGTGCCTGCTGAGCATTCATAACAGCAAGTACTGTCTCTATAATCAAACGTACAGTTTCGGCAGATGGAGGAGGTGTGGGCACCTCAGCTGGTGCCACACTTTCAACAGAACGTTGAGGTTCTGACTGACCCGCAACACTTCTAGTCACCTATATGTGTAGAAACACAATTTATCGACCAATCAAAAGGCAAACATACAAAAAGGAACACACAGGTTCAACAAACAAGTGTATTTTCATTCCTAAGTGGACATTCTTGAGTTCATTTAATGTCTTATAACGGCAGCACTTACACGTGCTCGCCACCCCTCAAAAGAATTCGACCATGAATTCAGAAGAGAGAGACCAACATGCTGATACTAAATTGTAACACCTCTACCCGTCACGTGTAATGGGTCCGGTCGGGCCCCCACACCATATTTCACAAACAAGCGGAGAAGTTACTAAATAATATCAAAGGCCATCAGACTCTAACACAGAGCATTCTAGTGGAAGCTTCATGGTTGAAAACTTTAACTCAAGAATCACAAAGATTGTCCACTAATAAGAAAACAGGAATGTATACAAAAAATACAAAGTACTTAGTCTTATGGCCTTACAAGTTTCTCTTAACAAAAGTGTGGTTTATAAACATCGGCGTGCAGGCCGGCCACACATGAACAAGAGTAAACAAAACATAGCCTTCGAGGTCCAGCAACACAACCAGGGCTTCAGCCCGCTATTTCCCGCTTGGTCATCCATTACCTGCACCTTTCCCGTTGCTCAAATTAGTCAGACTCAAGCCTAGACTGACGCGGGTATGACCTTTCCCATTTGCCACACAAGCATTCCACAGTTGCAGCCCAATGGCTCAACTTCACACAGAATGGCACTCACGGCCACAAGAGTTGAACACCAAGTACCAACTCTCAAAGCTTTTTTCCTGGATTTCCTCCAGTACTTCCTGTTGCACCATGCCACGGGTATCCACCAAGGATTCCATACAAACAATCAATTTACTCAGAGTTTTCTCCGATTTGCAAACAAAGCATCACCAATTCAGACCAACTCGTTCGGATGAGTTTCACACAGCATGCCTAACCGTACTACTCACTTCCAGTTCTAATGCAACAGAACAAGGGATGAAACACAACATCCCAATGGAATCACTTCGATTTCCACCTTTTGGTTGAAGATTCCATGCATATGCAGGAAAGAAGGACTTCACTTGTCCAAGAAAGAAATCGTTACCCTTGGAAGACGTTTCAGTGCCATAGAGAAAAACTAGACGGATGAAAGTCACCGCAACGGCCTTGCCTTCGCAGATCTGGACTCGGCTCGCGATTTGGACCATCGTAGCACCACCGTCCACCAGATTTCTCTTCTTCTTCCTTCCCCTTCTCTCCTCTCTCTCTTCTTCTTAGAACGAGAATGATAAGGATAGAATGAGAAATAACTCATCAATTCCCGCACTTAACCCTTCAGGAAATACCCAGGGTCGTTAGATCTTCATCAAAGAAAACGAATGACTCAGATTTGCTCTGAAAATGATTTTCCTGGGGCGAACATGTCTTGTGACACGCCCGTGTCACAGGCCATGTCTCAGGATCTGCATGTAGTTCGCCGACCGCAGAAAAGGACACAGGATCGGACACGCCCGTGTCAAATCCCAACACGCCTGTGTCGACCAGTACACGCCCGTGCTCCAGGCCGTGTACTTTAGTCGGCACCGCCCGACACAACCAGAGCAAGACACGGGTATTTGACATGCTTGTGTCAGCACTATTCATACCCGTCTTTCTAGCCGTGTACCACACTTTACATAGCCAGGCTAACACAGAGCAGGACACGGCCCTGGACACACCCGTGTCCCAGGCCGTGTGACCTTATTTGGGTTTTGGGGCATTACATAGCACATCTCCTCCACTTCCTTCTCAGATAAAGGACACCGAGAGCATGATAGCTTGAAGTGTCCACTCAACAGAGTAGTTACCAGTCCATCCTTCTCCATCATGAACCACTTCGGCACTTTCTCTATATACTTAGTCTGAGATAGGCACAACTAACATGCACTGTTATCTCTGGTGATCTTCATCCCCATGATCTTTCTTGCTGGTCCCAAGTCCTTCAACTCGAAGGACTCACTAAGCTCGTTCTTCATCTCAACAATGCTCGACTTATCATCACCAACAATCAGCATATCATCAACATACAATAACATGATAGTAAGAATCTTCTCAATCTTCTTCACATAAGCACAGTGATCAGACCTCGTACTCTAGAACTTACTATTCAGCATAAAGGAGTCAACCTTCTTATACCACTATCTGGGTGTCTGCTTCAACCCATAAAGACTATTCCTGAGTCAGCAGACTAAGTGCTCCTTGCCCTTGACATCAAAGCCTTCGAGCTGCTCCATTTATAACTCCTCCAAATCCTCATGCAAGAATGTCGTCTTGACATCCATCTGTTCAATCTCAAGATCACTAAAGGCAGCCAAACCCAAAACCAGTCTGATAGAAGACATTTTCACCACTGGTGAAAAAATCTCATCAAAGTCTGCACCGTGTTTTTGACTGAACCCTTTGACTACCAATCTTGTCTTATATCTAGGCCAGGAAAGATATTCATCAGACTTCAACTTGAAGACTCACTTGTTCTTTAAAACTTTCTTCTCCTTTGGTAGCTGGACTAACTCATAGGTCTCACTCTTCTAAAGCGACTCTAGCTCCTCCTCCATAACTGCATCCCAAGATACACTATCTTCAGATCTTTGAGCCTTCTCAACAGACTCAGTCTCTCCACCATCAGTAAGTAAGACATAATCTTGCAGTGGATACCTGGTGCTTGGCCTCTGGACTCTGCCAGAACTCCTGAGGGGTGTCTCCATAACAAGTAGAATATCTACAAGCAAAACTCCCCCTCCATCAGGAATCTCTTCCTGATCTGGAATATGCACAACTTACTCCTTGGCATGCCCTCCATCAGTACCAACATAATATTGCTCAGGAACTACATCAGAACACTCCATAGCCGGTGAATCATGTGGCTCAACAACCTCCTGCTCACCGATAATAAGGTCTCCACAAAGACCACATCCCTGCTTTTGATGATCCTCTTCCTCTCTGAGTGCCAGAGTCTGTAACCAAACTCCTTAGATGGGAACCTAAGCAATATGTACTCCCGAGACTTCTCATCAAGCTTTGATCTCTCCTCCTTGGGGACATGAACATGTGTCATATAACCAAACACACGTACGTATCCATAAGTCACCTCCTTCCCGGACCAAACATGCTCTGAGATATCTCCATCCAAAGGTGTTGAGGGTGACAGATTGATCAAATTCATAGTATTCCGTACGGCCTCTGCCCAGTACTGTCTGTCAATACCTGCCCGAGAGATCATACACTTGATCTTCTCCATAATTGTCATGTTCATCCTCTCCGCCAACACATTCTGTTGCGGCGTCCTCTAAACTATTTTCTCATGCATGATGTCATGCATAATACAGTAGGCATCAAAGGCTCCAATGTACTCACCCTCATTTTCAAATCAAACCCACTTGATCACCTTCCCGATCATCTTCTCCACCTTCACCCTGAACTCCATGAACTTTGTCAAGACTTCACTCTTCTACTTTGAGAAATTGGCGCATACCTTTCTTGAGTGATCGTCTATGAACGTGACAAAGTAGGCTGCTTCGCCCACAGAATTGGGCACGATTGGACCACACACATTAGTGTGTATCAAGTTCAATAGCTTCGCCTTCCTCTTCGGTTCAGCATGTGGGAAGGAAACTCGTCTCTGCTTGCCATCCAAGCAGTGAACACACGT
Source organism: Platanthera zijinensis (assembly GCA_039513925.1). NCBI lineage: Eukaryota > Viridiplantae > Streptophyta > Magnoliopsida > Asparagales > Orchidaceae > Platanthera > Platanthera zijinensis. The sequence continues at coordinate 21,811,940 of CM077093.1, read as the reverse complement.
GTCAGGAAGCTCCCCTAACAACTCTGGAAGAACCTTGTTCTTTATCGAGATCTTCAAGTTCTTCTCACTAATGTGACCAAGTCTGCGATCCCACAACTCCACGGAGTTGTCATCAGCTGCATTCACACTCGGGCTACAGATCTTGACATTTACTCAGTATAAACCACAACACTTCTTGCCCCGGGCCACCACCAATGACCCCTTCACTAGCCTCTAGGCACCTCTGCCTTCAATGCTTGAGAAACCTCCATAATCTAGTCTGCCAATAGAAATGAGGTTCATCCTCAAGTCAGGAATATTCCTGACATCCTTTAGGATAACCCTTCCCAGAACAGCCTCCAAGTGGACGTCTACACTACCAACAATCTTCGAAACCCCACATTTGTCATCTGAATAGTGCCAAGATCTCCAGCAGCATATGAGTAGAAGTAATCTCTGTGAGGAGTGCAATGGTAGGAAGCTCCACCATCCACTACAAAATATGTGTCAACACACTCCTAGCAAGTAATCCCACTACAATGTAAGCAGATTGACTCATCCTCCACAATCAAGGTTGCACTTGTACCGTCACTTGATTCTCCAGTCTCCTTTGACTTCCCTTTGTGATCTCTTTGCAACTTGAAGCAATCCTTCTTGAAGTGACTCTTCTTATTGCAGTAATAACACTCGATACCCTTTTTGGACTTCGGCCTAAACTTGCTTTTGGAGTTAGCTCGTGGCTTACTCTCCTTCTTCATCAACCTGCCTCTTTCCTTCATAAGAAGAGCATCTGATGAGGAGACTCCAGAATCCTTCCTCCTTAGCTCCTCATTCAAAAGACAGCTCGTCACCATCTCCATCGACACAACGCCATCCGACACTGAATTGCTCAATGACACCACAAGAGTTTCCCAACTCTCTGGCAAAGAATTAAGGACTATTAATGCTTGCAACTCTTCCCCTAAGGTGATCTTCATAGCCTCCAACTAGTTGATGATACTTTGAGCGAGGTTCAGATGCTCAGTCATCTGAGAACTTTCTCTATACTTCAAAGTCACAAGCCTAATCAAGAAAACTTTGTTGCCCGTTGTCTTCCGCTCGTACATCGCTTCCAGCTTCCTCAATAAAGCTTGGGTCGATGATTCTGTGGATACATGGTGGAAGACAGAATCATCAAGCCATTGTCGAATGAAACCCACTACCTTCTGATCCATCTTCTTCCATTCTTTGTCATCCAGCATTGTAGCCAGCCTTTCTAACAACGAAGTATGCAGATCTTTACAATATAAAAGATAGGCTGCTTCGCCCACAGAATTGGGCACGATTGGACCACACACATTAGTGTGTATCAAGTTCAATAGCTTCGCCTTCCTCTTCGGTTCAGCATGTGGGAAGGAAACTCGTCTCTGCTTGCCATCCAAGCAGTGAACACACGTGTCAGGAAGCTCCCCTAACAACTCTGGAAGAACCTTGTTCTTTATCGAGATCTTCAAGTTCTTCTCACTAATGTGACCAAGTCTGCGATCCCACAACTCCACGGAGTTGTCATCAGCTGCATTCACACTCGGGCTACAGATCTTGACATTTACTCAGTATAAACCACAACACTTCTTGCCCCGGGCCACCACCAATGACCCCTTCACTAGCCTCTAGGCACCTCTGCCTTCAATGCTTGAGAAACCTCCATAATCTAGTCTGCCAATAGAAATGAGGTTCATCCTCAAGTCAGGAATATTCCTGACATCCTTTAGGATAACCCTTCCCAGAACAGCCTCCAAGTGGACGTCTACACTACCAACAATCTTCGAAACCCCACATTTGTCATCTGAATAGTGCCAAGATCTCCAGCAGCATATGAGTAGAAGTAATCTCTGTGAGGAGTGCAATGGTAGGAAGCTCCACCATCCACTACAAAATATGTGTCAACACACTCCTAGCAAGTAATCCCACTACAATGTAAGCAGATTGACTCATCCTCCACAATCAAGGTTGCACTTGTACCGTCACTTGATTCTCCAGTCTCCTTTGACTTCCCTTTGTGATCTCTTTACAACTTGAAGCAATCCTTCTTGAAGTGACTCTTCTTATTGCAGTAATAACACTCGATCCCCTTTTTGGACTTCGGCCTAAACTTGCTTTTGGAGTTAGCTCGTGGCTTACTCTCCTTCTTCATCAACCTGCCTCTTTCCTTCATAAGAAGAGCATCTGATGAGGAGACTCCAGAATCCTTCCTCCTTAGCTCCTCATTCAAAAGACAGCTCGTCACCATCTCCATCGACACAACGCCATCCGACACTGAATTGCTCAATGACACCACAAGAGTTTCCCAACTCTCTGGCAAAGAATTAAGGACCATTAATGCTTGCAACTCTTCCCCTAAGGTGATCTTCATAGCCTCCAACTAGTTGATGATACTTTGAGCGAGGTTCAGATGCTCAGTCATCTGAGAACTTTCTCTATACTTCAAAGTCACAAGCCTAATCAAGAAAACTTTGTTGCCCGTTGTCTTCCGCTCGTACATCGCTTCCAGCTTCCTCAATAAAGCTTGGGTCGATGATTCTGTGGATACATGGTGGAAGACAGAATCATCAAGCCATTGTCGAATGAAACCCACTACCTTCTGATCCATCTTCTTCCATTCTTTGTCATCCAGCATTGTAGCCAGCCTTTCTAACAACGAAGTATGCAGATCTTTACAATATAAAAGATCCTCCATCCACGACTTCCAAATGCTCCATTTCTTCCCATTCATGCTAATCATTTTTGTGCTCTGCTCCATCTTCTCAAACAGTCGACGGTCCAAGATAAATCTGATTAATTCACAAACCAAATTTAGGAAGGTAGGGATCATACTAATGTCATCACCTATCGTTGACCAAAATCTAGAATGGAACGACCAATCATACATAGATCAACCTGGCTCTGATACCACTTTATTGAGAAATAAATATCCCACCGCGCTTGCACCACCGGGCACTTAGAAGATAAAAACAGCAAACACACGCAGAAAAATAGAGCAACTAGTGAACGCACAAATTTTACGTGGAAAACCTTCTCCAAATCAATAAAGGAAAAATCATGAGGCATGACACATAGAAATCCACTATAGAAAAATAAGGATTACCAAAAAAGACACTAGGTTTGTCCAACCTAGATCCCCCTTGGATTCACAGATTGAATCCCCCTCTCAGATTACAAAAAATCATTTCTCCAAGAAAAGGTCACAAAACTCTAACAATCTCTCGTCAAACCACAAGGGAAAACGAAGACAAGAAAGAGAGCGAAAATACCCTTACAATAAAGATAAAGCACAAATCTGAGGAACTTTGTTTCTTTGTCCTGAAGAAGAACCCTGACAGCAGTAAGGGCGAAAAGCCAAACCCGAGAATAGCGAACTTCACGTTCTGACGGCCAAAAAGTAACTTTTATGTACTGTTTTGGAATAAGTCGAGGCCTATTTAGGGCAAAGAGAGATATTATCTGATCCCTTAAATTAAGCCCTAACCATCAAATGACAAAGAAATCTGTGATTTCATGGAACAGTTTCTGTCAGCACACACTCGACGCCTAACTGTTGCACTCGAAGCACTCGACGCCAGCTGCTGCACTCGATGCACTCGACGTCAGCTGTTGCACTCGACGCAATTGACACCGGCTGCTGCAATCGACACCGGCTACTGCACTCGACGCCACTCGACGCCTAGCTGGTACCTACTCCACTCGACGCATAGAGATAAAGAGCTCAAATTCTTCTTCTAACACAACTCCAGACCCGGTCTGATTTATTCTAAGTCCATCGGCTCTTTAGGGGATGGACCCCAACAGTAGGCACTACCACTGGTGGTAGGTCTGAATACTCTGGTGCAACCAACAAAATGCATTTTAATGCAAGGAATGACGAGAGCAAGTCCATCTTTAGCAAGTTCTTACCGAGACGCGGTAACACTAACGCCCAATGGTAACTTATGGAATGTTGGTCAATTAGCAACTAAAATGAGGAGTAAATGGAGCATGAAATCTATAAAGCATTTTATATAGAGCTAGCGCGGCGTTGTAGCACTAGCGTGATGCAGTAGGTGTTGCCTAAAATGAAGAACGTACACCTAACATAATGTCTGTCATGATCTATGCGTCTCTTGGTTTCCTTAACTGATATCGTGAGACGGTAACATTACCGCTCGCGGTAGCTCTCTGGTTCTATATGAAGACCGTATTCGCTCATTCCATTGTATCAATTGATTATCCACCAAAGTTACCACTCTAAATCTTTTGTGAGAGACCTCATACCAAACGTCCAGAGTGTTGGGTTTGGCTCATACCCGGTTCAAATGGGTCGGGCGCATTAGGAGCAGAAAATAGGTTACAACGCAGTATTTGAGGTTGCAACCTTTTTTTGTGCTGTTTTTGAAATCTGTCCAAATTAAAAACTATTTTTGAAATCTGTCCAAATAAAACAGTTTTCAATTTGGAATATGGCCCGGTGGTTTTATTTGGGAGGTGGTAATGAAAATATAATGTACCCATTATTATATTCCTTTCTCTCTCTCCCATGAATGGTAACCGCAGACCCTCTCTCTCGCATTATAAAACCGCCGCTGCAGCCCTCTCCCAATGAGAACCGAACCCGAACCACCCGCCCCTCTCTCTCTCTCGGCTTGGTGTAGGAAGCTGCTGCCTTGGGATCTCTTGCCGGAGTCGCCGCTGGAGGAAGGCAGCTGCCGGTGTTTGTCGTCGCTGACGTGAAGAGGAGGGCATCCCGCCATCGCCGTCGCCGTCTGAGTCCAGTCGGCCATTGCCGTGGAAGTAAGACGGAGATGGGGTTGTTTTAACTCGACTATTTGTGGAGGCTGTGGAGAGAAAAAGTTTGTGTTGAGGACGGGCTACTCGTTCGTGGCAAGGTCCGGGTCCGGGTCCGAACTTGGAGTTTCTCTCCGGTGGTGGCGGTGGTTGCGGTTGAACGTCGGAAGTTGACGTTGAAGGTTCGGTGAACCTTGTGCGTCCGTTAGTCGGATTGCAGTCCCAGATCTTCCATTTCTTACGGATCGTGCGTGTCCGGCGCATCCGAGTGCATTTCACCGGATGGTTATTTCTTCATTGTAATTGATTTATAAATTATATTATAAATTGTCATTGTTTGCGTTCGTGATTTCTCCTGTAATTATTGGCTATTCCTTCAAGTGGTATCAGAGGGAGGTTTGGTAGACGACCGTGATTGGACGTTCTAGGAAGGGTTTGACTGCGGTGGTGAACGACTAGGTCCTCTTCCCACTCTTTCAGATCCGACCTTTGAACAAATCAGGTCTTCTAATTTGTCGGGGACAGTCATGGCAGGGAAGAATGCAGTTTTGGACAGATTTTCAGTGGAGAAGTTCGATGGTAGTGGGAATTTTAGCCTATGGCAGATTCGAGTCAAGGATATGTTTGTTCAACAAGGTTTGATTCAAGTCTTGTGGGGGCGCGACAAATTATCCACGACGGTGAAAGATGAGGAATGGAAGGATCTTGATGAAAAGGCCACGAGCACAATCAGGATGTGTGTTGCTGACCAGGTGCTCTTCAACATCGGGACTGAAGAGACGATAGTCGGGCTTTGAGAAAAGCTTGAGCGACTGTACTTGGCAAAATCCGTGACGACAAGATTGTTGCTGAAGCAGCGCCTCTATGCGCTGAAGATACAGGAAGGTGGCAACCTCCAGGAACACTTCAATGTGTTCAACGGTCTTCTGAGCCAATTGCATGTGGTTGGCTCGAAGGTAGAGGAAGAAGACAAAGCCCTCTTGCTTCTTACCTCGCTCCCAGCGTCATACAAGCACATGGTGACTACGCTCCTGTATGGGAAGGATATGGTGGGGCTGGAAGAAGTCACGTCGACGCTGTTATCCAGTCAGATGTTAAAGGACCCCACTCCTAGGGGTGACCAGATCTTGGTAGCGCATGAACGCGGGAGGAGTTTTGACAGAGGATCGAGCAGTGCACGAGCTCGGTCGGCGTCGAAGAAGGCAGTGACGCGTTACCACTACAGACAGGTTGGTTAAATTAGGAGAAATTGTCTGCAGCATGCAGGAAGTTCTGGAACTTCGAAGGATGTCCAAGATGCGGGCATGGTGACACTCGACCTGGAAGGAGATGACAGATTTTATTGCGTCACTGAGAGTCAGAGTGACTCTGATAACTTGATTTTGGATTCTAGTGCCTCGCAGCACATTTGCTCAGATGCGGCGATGTTCAGTTCACTGGAGGTGACGTCTGGGTCGGTCTTTCTGGGTGATGGCTCAGCATGTGAGGTCACAGGGATTGGGGCGGTGAACTTGCGGATGCATGGTGGAGCTGTGCGTAGACTTGAGCAGGTACACCTGGTACCGAAGTTACGCAGGAATCTGATTTCGTTGGGCAGATTGGACACCGGTGGGTGCAGGTTTGCATCGAGAGGTGGAGTTCTGACGGTGAGGCGAGGGCGCACCGTACTAATGCAAGCTATACAGCGCGGTAGTCTGTACCGGCTGATGGGGACCACGATGCGAGGTGGTGCGCCCATGATTTCTGCGGCCGACGGTGTAGATGGTCGAGGTGGTGCAGGGGATCGCCCTTCTGGTAGTCTGACTAGGCGAATCAGATTCAGCGATCCAGTTGCGTTGACATTCAGGGGTTGAGCTTGAGCAGGGATGAGTCGACTGGAGCAGGTCGGCTGACGCCTCAAGTTCTTGAGGTGGTGCTTCGTGCAGACTGGTGCTTCGTGTAGAACGGTTGCTTCACGCAGTTGGTGCCCAGTGCAGATGATGCTTCGTGCAGGTGGTGGCGGAACCAGGATATGAGCCAAGGTGGTGTTTGTTGGGTTTGGCTCATACCCGGTTCAAATGGGCCGGGCGCATTAGGAGCAGAAAACAGGTTGCAACGCAGTATTTGAGGTTGCAACCTTTTTTGTGCTGTTTTTGAAATCTGTCCAAATTAAAAACTGTTTTTGAAATCTGTTCAAATAAAACAGTTTTCAATTTGGAATGTGACCCGGTGGTTTTATTTGGGAGGTGGTAATGGGAATATAATGTACCGATTATTATATTCCTTTCTCTCTCTCCCATGAATGGTAACCGCAGCCCCCCTCTCTCGCATTATAAAACTGCCGCTGCAACCCTCTCCCAATGAGAACCGAACCCGAGCCACCCGCCCCTCTCTCTCTCTCGGCTTGGTGCAGGAAGCTGCTGCCTTGGGATCTCTTGCCGGAGTCGCCGCTGGAGGAAGGCAGCCGCCGGTGTTTGCCGTCGCTGACGTGAAGAGGAGGGCAGCCCGCCATCGCCGTCGCCGTCTGAGTCCAGTCGGCCGTTACCGTGGAAGGAAGACAAAGATGAGGTTGTTTTAACCCGGCTATTTGTGGAGCCTGTGGAGAGAAAAAGTTTGTGTTGAGGACGGGCTACTCGTTCGTGGCAAGGTCCGGGTCCGAACTTGGAGTTTCTCTCCGGTGGTGGCGGTGGTTGCGGTTGAATGTCGGAAGTTGACGTTGAAGGTTCGGTGAACCTTGTGCGTCTGTTAGTCGGATTGCAGTCCCAGATCTTCCATTTCCTGCGGATCGTGCGTGTCCGACGCATCCGAGTGCATTTCACCGGACGGTTATTTTTTCACTTGTTTCTTCATTGTAATTGATTTATAAATTATATTATAAATTGATATTGTTTGCGTTCGTGATTTCTCCTGCAATTATTGACTATCCCTTCACAGAGCACACCCTTGGCCAAAACCTTGAAGGGGGATGCCAACAACGGTTATTCTACACGAAGTAAGGACGCAACAACTACGAACATGCCTTCGTCATCACCTTCAAGTTTTCTCATAAGGAGTTTATTTTCTATTTTTGCATATTATCTTGTATTTTCTTTTCTCTTACTTTTTTTTGTATCGATAGAGAAATTTGCCTGTGTTGAACGCTAGGTTCTTGTGCGGCTTAGAGAAAATTTGACATGATTATTGGTGACTAGGTCCTTGCGTGACTTAGGGAGGAATTCGTCACCTGTGTTGGCGACTAGATCTAAGAGCGGTCTGATGCCTTATCTAGGGAGTGATATGCTAAAGTCAGCGGTTCTTGGGAGAAGGGTTGATATAGAAATCGAAAAAGGGTTTTCATTTTCTGCTTTGATTTCTAGCGTTATAGAAATCAACATTTTGGTAATAAATCTCCTTTATGAAATAATATCATGTTCTTCATTTTATTTTCTATTAAAAATTTTTAAATAATATTTTTTCTTAAAACTTTAAAGCAAAATTTTGTTTATTATAACTTTTGTGTTCAACAAATCAGAAGTTTCAATATCTGCGAGTTAAGGTCACACGGTAGCATCTACCGTGCCGGGCGTGACGACGTTCTCGCACTCGCATCCCCTGGTGTGCATTAGAAATTTGAGCGATAGCTGGAGTACCAACCTACAAGGGAAGGGAGCACGGAAGCGCCATAGCGCAGTGACACTTGTCTGACCGAGATACTATTGCAGTGACAGTGTGGCACGGTGAGTGCACTATCTCTCATACAGGGGCGGACCCACATGCAGGCATACCCTGGCACGTTCCCGGGTTAAAATTTTCAAACCTTTGCACAGTGGTCAGCCAATGTTACCCCGCAGAAATTCGATTCTCCTAAAACTCCTCTTTCGCTCTTCCGACTTCCCACATTTGGTGTGCCCTAATCCATTTTTCGAACCATCAAAGCAACGAGACGAGTAGACAACGACCCAAGCTCGCGATCGACAACCATTTCCCTTCTACTACGATGACGGATGACATTGCCCTTCTTTTACAATGGTGGACGGCGATGGACGATCAATGGACAACGACGCGTAATGCTTCATCCTTTAATGATTAAGGACCAAGATCACCTGTGACTCTGCTTTTACTGTTCTACTGCAAGCCAGTATTCATCCAAATCTCGAGTACTCATGTCCTGCTAAATGCTAATATGCTTGAGTTGAGCTTGACTATTAGTGATGTAGGGCTTTGATTCAATGGTGAATGAAAGTTATTGCCCTTTTCTTGCCAATCTACTGATGTGCTATTCTGCTAATGAAGATCAAGGTATTCCCCTCTTCAGCTCATCGCCTCTTCTTGCTAATCTGTATGAGCTTGAGTGTTAAATGTTAATGAATTAATAGAAATTGGTTCAGGACTTTAGATGGCCGATTTCCAATGTTAAATACTTGTTTGGGGGGAATAAGGGAAGATTTCATTTATTTATCTTTTATGAGAATTGAAAGAGAAAATATTATTTTGTTTTCATTAGTCGAAATGTGTGATAAAGACTCTATTTGGGGGGGACTTATTTTCACTGGTCAAGCGGTTACGACCGCATGAACCGGTCCTTAATTTCTGGCCTCCAACCCTGAGGGTTGAATCACCCACGTCCTTCATGGAAGTTTCCTCCTCCTTGACATCCTCTACCCTGGCTCTGGATGGGCCCTCCTTACGACCTCCAGGCTAGCCGATTGTTTGGCTCTTGATGACCCCATCCCTGCCGAGGTCCCTGGAATCCTAGCCCTTCGAACTCGTCTCTCCTCCTCGCCTCCTGTTGTTTGCTTCCTCCCTGCTCTCTCACCTCATCTCCCACCAACCTAGCCAACTTCTTGGCGAGTGCCTGGTTTGCCAACTCTCCCTCTATCTCCTTTGTTGTCCTCTCCATCAATTCCTCTAAGGATAGAGGAGGCTCTCTCTTCAACTCCATGCTAAAGAATCTCTGATGTAGCGCAAGCATAAAGGTCATCACCAGGGTGTACCCTGGTGCCTCTTGGACTAGAAGAACCTCCTCTTGGAACCTATCCACATAACTTCCCAACGTTTCCTCCGCACCCTACTTTATCGCAAACAAGAACTCTACTCCCTTCTTTCTCTTCTTGAATGTCGAGAACCTCAACAGGAAACCTCGACGCAGGTTCTCGAAGCAATAGATCGAACTAGAGGGAAGTTTGTGGAACCAGTCCCTCGCTTTCCCCTTGTAGGTGATTGCAAAGAGTCGGAACTTGAAGGCGTCTGACATCTGCCTGATGAAAACCACATCTTCAAACCACTAGACATGTTGCATCGGGTCATCTCTGTCGGTGTAGTAGGATATATTTGGCTCCCGGAACCCCTCCAGAACTGGGGCCGATACGATTATCTCGCTAAAGGGACATCCCCCTCCTGAGGGGTGAGTCGGTTGATCTCGCATGATCTTCCATCACTCGTTGGGCTAGGGAACAACTCTCGCCCGACGAGATTTCGCTCCCCCATCTCAACTATCACCTCCTTCCCAGGCTGCTGACCCAGGGCATTCTCGTCTAGCTGCTGCGACGTGACCACAGGGATGACGGGTGTCAAACACTTGCCTCTTGCAGTGAATGCGAGATGCAAGTTCTGCAAGACCTCCCTCTTGAAATCTTTAAATATCCCAATCGTGACCCCTCCTGTTGGTTTGAGAGGAGAAGCTCTCTGAGATCTTCTAGGTGTGTGGCGGTACCTCCTCACTACAGCTTGGGGTCTGTTCCATTGTTCTTTGTCATCAGTCAAGAGTACATGCTCAGGAGAAGTAGGTGCAGGTTCCTCCTCTTGGGTCCGAACTCTTCTTGAGATCGAGATCTGATTTCAACATTTTGATGCGGTGAGCGTGGACCGTAGCCTGCACAGGAAAATCTCAAGCAAGTTCCATAGCCGGTGGTGAAGGATAATGTGCCGACCTGGGCGACTTGCCTCCACCCACGACAGTAGTTTCGGTGGGGATGTTTGGAGACCCTGTACCATGCATTCGCCATGTATGGTGAGTGCTCGACCCCTTCTTTCCCGGTGGTCGTTCCACCATCCCTGGGAGAGAACGCCCCCATCAAACGACCTGGGAAGGAGGCGGTAGTGGAGGGTAGCGAGAGGAATCCCGTCGGGAGAGAGCTCTTCCACAGTTCGGCGAGTGCTGGTAGGGCTGGCGAGCCGATGTCACATGACCACCAGACTCTCCCCACAGGGGGCAGAAGCCCATTTAGCGAGCTGATCGTCTTGGCCCCAGTTCCAGAGGGGTTCTGGGAGCCGGAGATGCCATACTACACAAGCATATATGATCCAGTTCTGCACGTCCAGTGGTTTAAAGATGCAGTTTCGATCAGGAAGATGACCAACCCCTTTAAGTGTCGACTCTTCGTCATCACCTTTAAGAAAAAAGCAAGGGACTGGTTCCACCATCTCCCCTCCAGCTTGACCTATTGCTTCGAGCACCTGCGTCGAGGTTTCCTGTTGAGATTCTCGGCGTCCAAGAAGAGAAAGAGAGAGAGAGAAATAGAAATTAGTTTCTTTCCCCCACTCATCTGACTAAGTAGACACGGGATTAAACTCAGCCACAAGATCATTTCCTCAAAACGAACAAAGGGCCACGATTTCAGTCACACAACTTAAAATAATGCTATCACCGGGTGATATCCACTACCGCAGTGCGATAGCTCCAACGGTGACCGACTGACCAGTCAGCGCCGCTCAATGGCCGCTTTGCCGCCTGCCAATACATCGATGACTGCCACGCGGCATGCAATCGCCTGACGGTAGCGAGTTAATGCCAGCGATAGCTCCAAAGACCAAATATTTGTTATTTTAATACTAGGAAACCTGGGTGTTACAAATCTCCCCTCCTTTATGAAATTTCGTCCCGAAATTAGACATATCAGAAAACAACATATAAGTCCAAAATATACATTTGATGTATACCTCAACGAAATAGCTCGGTCAGCAGGGTCCTATCTAGTGTATTCTTGTTAGGACTTGATCTTATCTCAATCTTTTACCCGAGCGACCTGCCTGACCTGCCGTCTTGTGAGAGCCCGGTAAGCGGGGTCCCATTAAGGGTATTCTTGTTCGGACTTGATCTTATCTCAACCTCTTAACCAAGCGATATGCCTGCCCTGCCGGCTTGTGAGAGCCCGGTCAGCGGGGTCCCATCTAGGGTATTCTGGTTCGGATTTGATCTTATCTCAACCTCTTACCTGAGCAACCTGCATGCCCTGTCGTCTTGTTAGAGCTCGGTCAGTAGGTTCTCATCTAGGCATTCTGTTTCGGACTTGATCTTATCTTAACATCTTACTCGAGCGACTTGCCTGCCCTGTCGACTTATGAGAGTCTAGTCAGCGGGGTCCCATCAAGGGTATTCTGGTTCAAACTTTGATGAGTCGTGATGATAGAGCGAAGGGGTATTTGGCGGAGAGTGGATCTTTTCATTTGTTTATTTCATGGATAAAAGCACTTCAGGTCGTCATCGTTCTTAGTGTTGCTAATGGGTGTCCCTTTGACATTCTCGAGGTGGTATCTACCTGAGGCGAATGCTTCGGGGATTACAAAGGGCCCCTCCCAGTTATGGTGGAGCTTGCCAACGACCCCCTCTTCCTGCGACGTCGACCTTTTTGAGGACTAAATCCCCTTTTACAAAGTGTTTGATCCTGACATTCTTGTCAAAGTACCCCGCCATCCGACGATTGACTTCCTCCTAGCGAAGGGTTGCCAGGTCATGAAGTTCTTTCACTAGATCAAGTGATAGTCGTTGTTCTTCCTCATACTCCACTCTCCATTCCTCATTGTCATCCCCTGTGGCAATAACTTGTGGGGATCTCACCTCGAATTCTACGAGAAGCACGACCTCAGACCCATGTGATAGTTTGAAAGGGGTTTCTCCAATAGTCATGATCAGGGTGGTTTTTAGTGTGTGAATGGGCAAGGGAAGGCTGACCCGCATCGTAGCTTGCAAGTCTGACGGTTTGAGCAATGGGCTGTGGCTGACCTGTACCCTCCTTATGGAGTTCGGCTTGGAGTGAGTCGGTGGCTTGAATCTCAGCATGACTTTGTCGTAGCATAGGGAGTCTTAAGCTTCGGGCCAAAAAGACTAGTATTGCTCAAAGGTACCGTCTTGAGAATGGTGGTGAGGCTTGAATCTCAGCACATCGATAATGTACCCTGAGTTCACGAGACGTGTGGTCGGCAGTGCTAACGTTTATGGTGAATAGTGCCTAAATTACGCATTCTATTACCGTTATTGTTCATGTTATTCTGCCTGCAGGGAAGGAGCACCGCCATCTCGGGTGAGGGGCAGAGTCGTTATAATTTGGTCAGTTAATGTTGACCGTTACTTTGTTTGTCATTGTTGGGGTAGAATGTTTTTATGCAGGTGTAGCTGAGCCAAGTGGGAAGTAGCAGACTAAAGGCCTATTTGTTGTGCTGGTCCTCAAAGGCCAAACGAAGCGTGTTATTACTGTTTAAACACTTATATTTGAGGAAACAGTTATAAGGCCTTAAGTAAGAATTCCTTTTTTGGTTTAGTGGACAGTTGTTTGGTTGGGTTCTAAACAATTAAATTATATTTCGCTAGAATGCACTCTGAGTTAGGATGCGTAAATGGATTATGCTTTTAATACATAAATCCATTGACTGTTCGTGGAATATGGCGTGGGACCTCGTCCGGACCTTTTGTTATATTCTATGTGACGAATGAGAGTGTTACAATTTGGTATTAGAGCCTGGTATTCATTGTCCTTATTCGAATTTGTGGTCAAATTCTTTTAAGTGGTGATGAGCACGTGTATGTGTGATACCGTTATAACATGAAAGAATTCATAAATGTCCACTTAGGAATGAAAATACACATGTTTGAGAAACTTGCGTGTTCCTATAATTATTTTTGGGCAATGTGTTTAGTCGCTTAATTATGTGTTTCACGATTATTGGTGACTCGGAGTGTTGCAGAGCAATCCCAATGTCAGCACTCTGAAGAGAGTAGTGCGCCGAACGATGTGTCTGCAACCCCTCCATCTGCTGAAACTATAAGGCTGGTGGCTGAAGCTGTGTTCGCCATGATAAATGCCTAGCTAGGGAGGTAAGTGCAACATCTTGCCCCTGAACTGGGCCAAGTACCGCTTAGCGTGTCTGAGCCTATAGTGGCGGATCAAGTAGCTACAGAGTCTGTAGTGCAAAGAAGAGCGACTGAGAAACAACTCAAGCATGTGATGAGCTTCAATCCCCAAGTGTTTATGGGGACTGGAACCCCTACGCAAGTCGAAGACTAGCTCTCTCAGATTAAGAGAGTAATGACGGCGACGAAAACAGAGGTGTGGCAGAAAGTCACTGTATCACTTTCTTACTGGATGGAGAGGCAGGGTTATGGTGGGATGAATTAGAGTTGCATCACTTTGCTGGAAGATAGCTCACAAATATGTCGATGGATGCGTTCTCGAGATTGTTTCTGACTCGATATATCCCTTCAGCGCAAAAAATTGCTATGGAGAATCAATTTCAAAGGTTAACTCTGTGCGATAGTAGTGTTGACGACTACTTGCATGAGTTCACGAGATTGGGGCGATATGCGGGCTCCACCTTTACGAATGAGGAGCGCAAGACCAACCGGTTCTATGAAGGACTGCGCGACGATCTGAGGTTGCTGCTCTCAGGTCCAATGAAGCAGGGTTTTCTGACCTTGGTTAATACAACCCGATCCCTGGACCAAGATATGAAGCGCGCACACCGTAAAAATGACTCGGTGTTAAGGAGGCCAGAGTTTAAGGTACTGAACTCATCGAAGGCTGGGTACTGAAGGTGGAGGGGCGTGTACATGAGAGCGTAAGGGAGCGGCGCGCGCAGGAGCATGCCCGGGAGAGGCGCGCGCGGGAGCGGGAACGCGCGAGGAAGCGTAAGGTTGTGGCACGCGCGGGAGCACATACGGGAGGGGTGCGCGCAGGAGTACGCAGGGAGCAGCGCGCACGGCAGCGCGCGGGGAAGTGGCACGCTTGGCAGCGGCGCACACATGGAAGCGGAGCGCGCGAGGGAGGTCAAGGAAGCAATGTGCGCGGGAGCGCGTACAAGAGAAGTGGAGGAAAGAGAATTTCGTAGGACGAAAATCAACATCCGGTTCATGCAATTGTAACAGCTTGAATGGTAAAAATTAGTCCCCCCAAAAGGGGATTCGGATCTCCAGCAGGAACTCCAGGGAGTGGAGTTTCGATTTTACGAATTAATGGGGCGGAATCAGAAAAAATGGTAAACATGAAAGTTGTAGATATCCCCGAGACGAATAACTTTCATGTTGAACATTTTTTGAAGTCGTTGATACCCCCGATTTGGGCCCTGAAAAAAAATAGTCCGAAAAATATTAAATTAATATTTTTTCGGGACCCAAATCGGGGGTATCAACGACTTCAAATCAAAAAATGTTCAACATGAAAGTTATTCGTCTCGGGGATATCTACAACTTTCATCTTAATCATTTTTTCTGATTCCGCCCCACTAATTCGTAAAATCGAAACTCCACCCCCTGGAGTTCCTGCGGGAACTCCAGGGGATCCGGATCGCCCAAAAGAAGCAAAAATTTCTTTCACTTTGGATTGGGTAGAAAATTCTAGATGTAGAAGACATTTTTTTGACATTTTGGGGCAAGTCCTAATACTTACTAATTAGTGCCCGAATTAGACAAATTTTTTTGAATCGGCCGCTACTCTCATAAATTATATATGAGTTGTGTTTATGCCCCTCCTTTTCTTATTGTCATCTGGACGTTAAGAAATGCTTTGATTGCTAGGTAGAAACTATTTTGCGTGAATTTAGAGCCAATAAAATTGGAGCTCCCGTGAAGGTTGAAATTATTCTATCAGGATCCAGGAGATAAGCCGCTGAAATTTTATATTTTCATTTACACGTGGCGAATGGAAACTATGTACTATTTGCAAGTTTTTTATATAATATTATCCTGTTTTTTAACTAATCTGCCCGTCTAGCTCAGTTGGTAGAGCGCAAGGCTCTTAACCTTGTGGTCGTGGGTTCGAGCCCCACGGTGGGCGCTTTTTGTAAATTGAACTAAAGAATTCGTTTTTATTTTTATTGAACTAAATAATTTAAATATTAGTTACTAACCATTGTGTAATTTGCTATTTACTTCTGTCACTTTTTGATTTACCAATTAAATCAATTAATCATAATATTGATCTGGGGCCATGGGTGCAAAAACGCCCGCTGGGCCCATGCCGGGATCAGGCCCTCTGGGACGGCTATTTTCCTACCGGGCCCAGGTTAGGCCCAAATCTTAGATTTAAGGGGCCTTGCCTGAGCCCACAAGACCGGGCCCAAGCAGGCCCTCAAAAGAAAGACCTGCTGCAGAAGGGTTTAGGGTGATCAAGACTGCTATCATTAACAGATTCATGATCAAGACTGCTACCAGCATTTTTGGGATCATTTTTTTTTCGCTGACAGATTTTTTAGCTATGTGCGCCCAAATAAGGTTTGCTAAGATGGCCAAATGCTTCGTGCTCCAATCCCTTCATCACACTCTCCAAGCCATAATCAAGGGAGAGCACTGTACAAATTTAAGTGTGTTTAACTGATAATTATAGGTGGGAGAATAAATAACACCCATAATCAGGTTCCGGACCGGGCAGATCCGGACCGGGCAACCTGACAACCGGGCTCGGGTTAAATTTCCACCATAATGTAAAAAATATATAGTAATTATAAGTAATTTATTTCTTAATTCATTTTAACCAATTAAATTTAATTAACCACATACTAATGATCTATTAAGAATAACATAGTAAATGTTGGATTGTGTTTCAACTAAGGCTTCATTTGATTCGCCTTTTTCTCTAGAATTTGAACCAAAAAGTCAGCATCATAAAATTTATATTTGACATGACAAGGATTTTAAACAAAATTTAAAAATGCATGAAATTCCGTAAATTTGGGTTTTTTCTCCAAATTCATCAGAGCAAAAACAATGTGCCAAACACACCTCTTATATCTTCAAAACTGCATGTCCATATCAACTTTAAATACGTTACGCTTACCACTAATTTTGATTAAGGGCCAAAATTATTACTCTTTTGTTATTGGTTAAAAAAATACGATTGTTATTAGTATTATCCATATTAACACTCATTTAATTTAAATTTTTAGGAATTTCTAAAACTACTAACCGCACTCACTCTTCTTTCCCAAAAATAGCAAATTCCCTTGGTCTCTCCAAGCTCCTGCGACTCCCCTCCCTCTCGACCAACGCCACCTTGACGGCGTGCAATCTTCCAAGGAGCCAATGAGGACGACCCATACACCATTGCCGTGCGCAGTCTTCAAGGGCGAATATTATTTCCCATAATGTTTGTTATTACTGGAACATGTGTGATTCCATGGAACTCAAAGTTATGTATCCAAATTAGGATTTTCCAACAACCATGCTCACTTAAAGACTTAACCATTGCTTAAATGATGACATGATGTGTGTAATATTAGGAATTTCATTTTCCTAAAAGCTCTAATGGGGTTCCCCCTGGGTTTTCCTGAACTGAGCCAGGGTGCCAAGCACCCGCGCGAGAAGAGCCACGCATGCGAAATCGGCCCAAGCACGCACGTACAACCAGCGCGCGCACAGAACGCGTGCCCGCACACGCCCCTTGAGCGCGTCGGAGGCCGTCGATGCCATCGGGCAACCTGCCCGGTGTAACACCCCAAAAATCCCTAAGTCCCATAATCGGTCAGGTTGGGTGACACGGCCTAGGACACGGGCGTGTCCCAGGGCGTGTCCAGTGCACACGGCCTAGGACACGGGCGTGTCCAGTGCACACGGCCTAGGACACGGGCGTGTCCCAGGGCGTTTCCTTTACTGTAGGTGTCGACTTGAGTTCTCGAGAAGGCACGGTCGACGATTGTCGAGAGGTGACACGGCCTAGGACACGGGCGTGTCCTGCTCGGGTGATTACCGGGCGGCGTTGAGTGGCGTTGAGTGGAATGACGTTGAGTGGCGTTGAGTGTGGAACACGCCCGTGTCACAGGGGCGTGTTGAGCACACGGCTAAGGACACGGGCATGTGCCTTAGCCGTGTCCTTCTCGGATAATCTGGTCTTGTGTTGAAAGAGTGACACGACTAGTCACACGGCCGTGTGCTTTCTGACACGGGTGTGCCACGGGTTTGACACGGGCGTGTCTAAGCCCGTGTTCTGGACTGGGTGAGCCGGTTCTGTAGCCGCTTCAGGAACACAGCCTGTGACACGGGCGTGTCACAACCCGTGTTCAGTCCAGGAAATCAGTTTAAGAGCTGATCTGATCCGTTCATTTTCTTTAACTAAGATCCAATGGTCTAGGCTCATCCCTGGGATGATAAGGTCGGCCTTGAGAAGGAGAAAGCTCATTTTTGAGTTGTGTCTTGCTTTTTCTTAAGTAAGAGAGAGAGGAGAGCTTGAGGAGGAAGAAGAAGAGGAAGCCGGCTGCCGGTGGTACTACGGTGGTTCAAATCGCGAGCCGAGTTCGGATTTGCGAAGGCAAGGCTGCTGCGAGAATGTTCATCCATTTACTTTTCTCCCCATGGCTCCGAAGCGTCTTCCAAGGATAACGATTCTCTTCTTGGACAAGTGAAGTCCTTCTTTCCTGCATTTGCATAGGAATCCTCCACCAAAAGGTGGATGACGAAGAGATTCCCTTGGGATTGGTGGTTCATCCCTTGTTGTAGTGCATTAGAACCGGAAGTGTGAGTACAGTTAGGCATGCTGTGTGAAGCCCATCTGGACATGTTGGTCTGAATTGGTGATGCTTGTTTGCACATCGGAGAAGACTCCGTGATTATTGCTAGTATGCATGAAATCTGTGATGGATGTCTGTGGCTTGATGCCGCAGGAAGTACTGAAAGAAGTCCAGGAAATGGTGAGAGTTGAGATCAACTCTTGTGGCCGTGAGTGCCATGTGGTATAAAGTTGAGCCGTAGGACTGCAACTGCGAAAAGGACTTAGTGCCGAACAGGAAAGGTGAAACCGACCCGCGCCTGTAAGTTGACCATGAGTACTTCGGTATTCCTTTGTGGCAAAGCGATTTGAGCAATAGGGGTGGCTGATCTGTACCTGCGTTATGCCAGCTGTACAAGAGAGCGTCAAGGCATTGGGCTTTCGTCAGGGGCATAATGAGAGTCTTTGGCCTGGGCACCATAAAGACTAGGAATGCTCAAGTTTGACCGTCATGTCTGGGACCTCTGAACGGTGGCGGGATCTGGTGTTTCTGGTACACCAGAATGTGCCTTGAGTGCACGGAGTGTCGGGCCGTCGTGCCGTCATTTGTGATATGTATTGTCTTGCTGGCGGAATATATATATGTGTGTGATGTAAATTGTTATGCAGGGAAGGAATTCTGCTTCCCCGTGCCAGAGGCAGGGTCGTTATAATTGGTCAGCTGAATACTGACCGTTTCCCTATTTGCCACCGGTTGGTGGAATGGTTCTTGCAGGTGCAGGTGGTGCTGGTCCAAGCGGGACTTAGCGGGCTGAAGCCCAAGCTGCGTTGCTGCCCTCGAAGGCCTTGTTTTGCTTAGTCTTGTTCATGTGTGGCCGGCCTGCGTGCCGATGTTTGTAAATCACACCTTATGTTCAGAGAAACTTGTAAACGCCATAAGGCTGTGTACCTGTTGTGTATGGTTGTATACATTTCTATTTTGTTATAGAAGTGGACATTTCTTGTATTATTGAGTTCATGTTTTCAACCCTGAAGCTTCCGCTAGAATGCTCTGTGTTAGGGTGCGGTGGTTCGTAGTATTATTTCGTGACGTCTCCGCTTGTTTGTGGAATATGGTGTGGGGCCCCGGTCGGACCCTCTATTATATCCTACGTGACGGGTAGAGGTGTTACAATTTGGTATCATCTTGTTGGTCGATCTCTTCCGAATTCGCGGACGAATTCTTTTGAGGGGTGGCGAGCACGTGTCAGTGCTGCCGTTATAACGCATATATTGAACTCAATAATGTCCACTTAGGAATGTAAATACACTTGTTTGGTGAACCTGTGTGTTCATTTTTGGTTTGTTTGCCGTTTGTTTAGTCGTTAAATTGTGTTTCTACACATATAGGTGACTAGAAGTGTTGCGGGTCAGTCGGAACCTCAACGTTCTGTTGAAAGTGCGGCACCGGCTGAGGTTCCCACACCTCCTCCATCTGCTGAAACTGTCCGTTTGATTACGGAGATAGTGATTGCGGTTATGAATGCTCAGCAAGCTGGGCAGGCTCAGCCTGCAGTGGTGCCAATTCATGTTGAGATAAGACAAGAACCAGTGGAAGCTGTAGTTGATCCGCGGGCGGCAGATCAACAATTGAAGATGCTCATGAGCTTTAATCCTCCTCAATTTACTGGGGCGGGTTCCCCAGCCTAAGCGGAGGGATTGGCTCTCAAGGATTAAGAGGCTCTTGATCGCTATCAGAGTAGAGGAGGAACAAAAAGTCACACTAACCACTTTCCTGCTTGAGGGAGAGGCTCGGTTGTGGTGGGACGAGGTCGAACTACATCACTTGGCGGGCAGACGTTTGACGGGAGTTTCGATGGAAGAGTTCTCTCGATTGTTTTTAGCAAAACATCTCCCGATGCAGCAAAGAATTTCCATGGAGTTGGAGTTCCAACGTTTAACTCAAGGGGAGCATAGTGTGGATGAGTATCTGCATGAATTTACACGTTTGGGACGGTAAGCGGGCAATATCTTATCCGAAGAGGAGCGTAAGACCAATCAGTTCTATGGGGGACTACGAGATGAGCTGCGGTATTTGCTATCGAGTTCTGTGAATCAGGGATTCCAAACGTTGGTCTGTACGGCTCGGTCTTTGGAAAAGGATATGAAAAGAGGACAAGCAAGGGGGACCTTGGCTGTTACGAAACAGGAGTTTAAGCCGCCGCGTCCGGAGAAGTCTGGATACCGAAGGAGATGGAATAAGAAGTCCAAATCTACTATACAAGCTCCTTCAACGACTGTGATGGAAGCATCTTCTAGGTATGGATCTCGCGCTTGTTTTACGTGTGGGAAGTTAAGACACTTTGCACGTGATTGCCGAGTTGGCCCTCCGAAGGGTGAAAAGAAGACGGGAGCGTCTTATGCGGAGAAAGGGAAGACTGTGGTGGAGTCTTCTGCATCGCACGCGCAGCCCCGGGTCTTCAACCTTGGGTAACAGGATGCCATTAAGCAGGCCGATGTCGTCACA
Organism: Platanthera zijinensis; assembly: GCA_039513925.1. Classification (NCBI taxonomy): domain Eukaryota; kingdom Viridiplantae; phylum Streptophyta; class Magnoliopsida; order Asparagales; family Orchidaceae; genus Platanthera; species Platanthera zijinensis. The sequence continues at coordinate 21,791,012 of CM077093.1, read as the reverse complement.
GGTGCACGCAGTTTTAAATGTTATTGTATGTTGTGTGCTGTGTTTGTTTTAATCTTGGTGTTATAGGTTTTGTCCTTATACGGGACTCTCCGGCACGAACACTGTTCGATACAAGTGCTTCACATTCGTTTCTGTCGGAAGATTTCATCTTGTAAATCGGGGTGCCTTTACGGACCGCGACAGACAGTCTGAAGGTGTTACTACCTAACGGATGTTTGATGCATGCGAATAAGTCTTGTTGTGTTGAGGTCAAGATAGGGAGTCGGGATTTCAAGGTGGAAACGTTAGTATTGCAGATATCAGAGTTTGATATAATCTTTGGTATGGACTGACTATCAGAGCAGCATGCTTGTATAGATTGCACCTCAAAAGAGGTTACATTGGGGAAAAATACCGAACAAGAGGCCAAGTTCAGTGGCATGCGAGGGATGAGTAGGGTATTGATATCTGCTCTCCAAGTTGTTAAGGCAGTTCAAAAGAGTGCGGAGTTATTCTTCACACTCATTGAGGCGGTGGAGCCGAAGGCCAGTGTAAGTGAGGTGCCGATTATATCGGAATACGCTGATGTGTTTCCAAAAGACTTTTCGGGGTTACCACCCCAAAGGGAAATCGACTTCGCTATCGAGCTGGTGCCAGGTGCGAAACTTGTGGCCCGCTCGCCTTATCGAATAGCGCTAAAGGTGATGGCGGAACTAAAGGTTCAGTTGCAAGAATTGCTAGAGCAAGGCTATATACGTCCAAGTCACTCACCTTGGTGCGCGCCGGTTCTCTTTGTGAAAAAGAAGGACCGCAGCTTGCGTCTATGCATTGATTATAGAGAACTGAACAAACTACAGAAACTAACAAGTATCCAATTCCACGGATCGACGACTTGTTTGATCAGTTAGTTGGCTTGACTGTATACTCCAAGTTGGATTTGAAGTCAGGCTACTATCAGTTGAGAGTTCGTGAAAGTGACATACCCAAAACAACGTTTGGAACACGCTATGGTCACTATGAGTTCACGGTAATGCAGTTTGGGCTGTCTAATGCGCCATTGATATTCATGGACTTGATGCATCGAACATTTAGGGAATACTTGGACCTCTTTGTGATCGTATTTATTGATGATATCCTCGTATATTCTCAATCCGAAGAAGATCATGTGAATCACTTGCGGATGGTGTTGCACACCCTGAGGAAGAATAAGCTCTACGCCAAGTTCTTTAAGTGTGAGTTTTGTCTGTCGTCAGTGGCTTTCCTTGGCCATGTGGTTAGTGGAGAGGGCATTGTGGTGGATCCTTCCAAGATAGTTGCTATACGGGAGTGGCCTGTTCTCTCTTCAATAGCAGAAGTCAGGAGTTTTCTTGGGCTTGCGGGCTACTACAGGAGCTTCGTAGAGAATTTCTCGAGAATAGCTTTGCCTCTCACCAAACTGACGAGAAAGGATCATAAGTTCATTTGGACGCCGGAGTGCGCTCGAGCTTTTGAAGAGTTAAAGAGTCATTTGACCGCGGCGCCAATCTTAACATCGCCATGTGGTCAAGATGGTTTTGAGGTCTATAGTGATACATCAGGGAGCGGCTTAGGCTGTGTTCTTTTGCAATTCGAAAAAGTGATAGCTTATGGCTTACGCCAGTTGAAGGTGCATGAACGGAATTACCTCGTCCATGATTTAGAATTGGCGGCGGTAATATTTGCACTCAAACTGTGGCATCATTATCTATATGGCGTGAAAGTGGATATATTCACGGACCATAAGAGCCTGAAATATCTGTTGGATCAGAAAGATCTTAATATGCGACAGAGAAGGTGGATGGAGTTTCTTGGTGACTACACCTTCCAGATTCATTATACTCCCAGTAAAGACAATGTAGTCGTGGATGTCTTGAGTCGTCGGACTCCGGCAAGGGCAAGTTGGCTTTTAAGGCATGATGAAAGCCTAATTCGAGAACTGGAGGCATTAAATATTTCTTGTGTTGAAAGGAATGCCACTGCAGATGCGTGCTTAAACTGAACGGAGGTACAGTGTGACCTGGCGGACAGAGTTCGGCAAGCAATAGAACTTGATGAAAGTCTACAACGCTATGCAGCGAAAAGTGCAGACTCTAGATTTTCATTTAGTGACGGTCTTTTTCGGAAGGACGGTCGTCTGTGTGTCCCAAGTAGGGGTAAGCTTCGTGAAGAGGTGATGTATGAAGGCCATTTCACAAAATATTCAGTTCACCCCAGGAGCACGAAGATGTATAAAGATATGAAGAAGCTGTTCTGGTGGCCTGGAATAAAGAAGGACATAGCACACTATGTCGCTAAGTGTCAAACATGTGCTTTGGTAAAGACGGAATGCCAAAAACCGGGTGGTTTACTAAAGCCATTACCTATTCCTGAATGGAAATTTGACGATATTTCCATGGATTTCGTGCATGGATTGCCGAGATCACAGCGTGGAAATGATGCGGTATGGTTGATTGTGGACCGGTTAACCAAGGTGTCACACTTCATCCCGAACCGTAAGGACGATTCAGTTGAGAAGTTGGCAAAGATGTACGTGGATACTATTGTATGATTGCACGGTGTGTCCCGTAGCATCGTTAGTGATCGAGATGAGCGTTTCACTTCGGGTGATTGGAGATTAGTCCACGAAGTATTGGGTACAAAATTATATTTCAGCACGGTCTTCCACCCTCAAACGGATGGTCAGACCGAGAGGACCAACAGGACGTTGGAGGATATGCTCCAAATGTGTGCGCAGGATTTCAGGAAGAATTGGGAAGATCATCTCAGTGTGGTTGAGTTCGCCTACAACAACAGCTACCAAGCGAGTATCCAGATGGCGCCCTTTGAGGCTTTACACGGTAGAAAATGTCGTACACCTTTGGCTTGGGCGGAGACTGGCGAAACGAAGTTGTATCAGCGAAAAGAGTTAGATGATGTCAACTCAATTATACGGTTGATATGTGAAAGACTGATGGTGGCTCAATATAGACAACCTAAGTATTACAATGCCAAGCACTAAAACGTGGAGTTTGCGGTGCGTGATTGGGTGTACTTGAAAATCAAACCATTCAAAGGTGTGTCTAGGATATGGCGTATGAAAAAGTTGAGCCCGAGGTATCTGGAACTGTTTGAAGTGGTCGAGCGTATCGGTAAAGCTGCCTATCGGTTAGCACTTTTGAAAGAGCTGAGTGGTTTACATGATGTGTTTCATGTCTCGGTGTTGCGGAAGGTGGTAAGAGAGACAATCCAAGTGGTTGTTGCAAATCAAGTATCGGTCGACAGTGGGCTAACGATGAAAGTTAAGCCTATTCGAATCGAGGATCGAGCCGAAAAATAGTTGCGGAACAAGATGATCGGGATGGTCAAAGTCCGGTGGGACAATTATGGTCGTGAGGAGCTAACATGGGAGCGAGAGCTGACCATGCGAGCTGAGTTTCCCGAGCTTTTTGTGTAAAGTGTTGATCGTGTACATTCTGTTGTAACAAAACTGTTAGTGGCATAACATTGTAATGTTTGTTCCCTTGCAGCGTACAAATTTCGGGACAAAATTTATTTTAAGGGGGGGGAGGATTGTAACACCCCAAAAATCCCTAAGTCCCAAAATGGGTCAGGCTGGGTGACATGGCCTAGGACACGGGCGTGTCCCAGGGCGTGTCCACAGCCTGGGATACGGGTGTGTCCCAGGGCGTGTCCTTTACTGTAGGCATCGACTCGAGTTCTCGAGATGACACGGTCAACGATTGTCGAGAGGTGACACAGCCTGGGACACGGGAGTGTCCCAGGGCATGTCCTGCTCGGGTGATTACCGGGCGGCATTGAGTGGCGTTGAGTGGAATGGCGTTGAGTGGCGTTGAGTGTGGAACATGGCCTGTGACACGGGCGTGTCATAGGAGCGTGTTGGGAACACGGCTAAGGACACGAGTGTGTGCCTTAACCGTGTCCTTCTCGGGTAATCTGGTCTTGTGTTGAAAGAGTATCACGGCTAGTCACACGGCCGTGTGCTTTCTGACACTGGCGTGTCAGGGGTTTGACACGGGCGTGTCTAAGCCTGTGTTCTGGACTGGGTGAGTCGGTTCTGTAGCCGCTTCAGGAACACGGCCTGTGACACGGGCGTGTCACAACCTGTGTTCAGTCCAGGAAATCATTTTAAGGGCTGATCTGATCCGTTCATTTTCTTTAACCAAGATCCAATGGTCTAGGCTCATCCCGTGGGTGATAAGGCCGGCCTTGAGAAAGAGAAAGCTCATTTTTGAGTTGCGTCTTGCTTTTTCTTAAGTAAGAGAGAGAGGAGAGCTTGAGGAGGAAGAAGAGGAAGCCGGTTGCCGGTGGTGCTACGGTGGTTCAAATCGCGAGCCGAGTTCGGATTTGCGAAGGCAAGGCTGCTGCGAGAACGTTCATCCGTTTACTTTTCTCCTCATGGCTCTGAAGCGTCTTACAAGGGTAACGATTCCCTTCTTGGACAAGTGAAGTCCTTCTTTCCTGCATTTGCATTGGAATCATCCAACAAAAGGTGGATGGCGAAGAGATTCCCTTGGGATTGGTGGTTCATCCCTTGTTATAGTGCATTAGAACCGGAAGTGTGAGTACGGTTAGGCATGCTGTGTGAAGCTCATCTGGACATGTTGGTCTGGATTGGTGATGCTTGTTTGCACATCGGATAAGACTCTGTGATTATTGCTAGTATGCATGAAATCTGTGATGGATGTCTATTGCTTGGTGCCGTAGGAAGTACTGGAGGAAGTCAAGGAAATGGTGAGAGTTGAGATCAACTCTTGTGGCTGTGAGCGCCATGTGGTATAAAGTTGAGTCGTAGGGCTGCAAATGCGAAAAGGACTTAGTGACGAATAGGAAAGGTGAAACCGACCCGCGTCTGTAAGTTGACCATGAGTACTTCGGTATTCCTTTGTGGCAAGGAGATTTGAGCAACGGGGGGTGGCTGATCTGTACCTGCGTTATGTCAGCTGTACAAGAGATCGTCAAGGCATTGGGCTTTCGTCAGGGGCATAATGAGAGTCTTTGGCCTGGGCACCATAAAGACTAGGAATACTCAAGTTTGACTGTCATGTCTGGGACCTCTGAACAGTGGTGGGATCCGGTGTTTCCGGTACACCAGAATGTGCCCTGAGTGCACGAAGTGTCGGGCCGTCGGGCCGATATTTGTGATATGTATTGTATTGCTGGCGGAATATATATGTGTATGATGTAAATTGCTGTGCAGGGAAGGAATTCCGCTGCCCCGTGTCAGGGGCAGGGTCGTTATAATTTGTCAGCTGAATGCTGACCGTTGCCCTGTTTGCCACCGGTTGGTGGAATGGTTCTTGCAGGTGCAGGTGGTACTGGTCCAAGCGGGACTTAGCGGGCTGAAGCCCAAGCTGCGTTGCTGCCCTCGAAGGCCTTGTTTTTCTTAGTCTTGTTCATGTGTGGCCGGCCTGCGTGTCGATGTTTGTAAACCACACCTTATGTTCAGAGAAACTTGTAAACGCCATAAGGCTGTGTACTTGTTGTGTATGGTTGTATACATATCTATTTTGATATAGAAGTGGACATTTCTTGTATTATTGAGTTCATGTTTTCAACCATGAATCTTCCGCTAGAATGCTCTGTGTTAGGGTACGGTGATTCGTTGTATTATTCCGTGATGTCTCCGCTTGTTTGTGGAATATGGTTCGCAGCCGCTCCTCTGCTGCCCTACAACAGCAGCTTCAAGCTCGCACATTACACAAAATACGAGCTGGAGGATATAATGTAGAAGAACGTTGCCAAGGCCGCGAAGTACACGCTTCAGACTCTACAGCGGGCAGGCCTCGTCACGAGCGAAGGCGCGGGTCTCTTAGAGAGTGAGGTGGTACCGGAGCTATTCCTTCCGGTACTGAAGTCATGCGACAAGTCCTACCAACCCCTTTAGGAGGGCTTGCCACCCGACATCTCGTCACGCTGAACCCCCGCGCCGAGCTTCTTTTGTATTTTTTGGTTATGTTTAAATATAAACGCGGTCTGAGTCCCCAACGTGTAACTTTTCTTTGATCAATGAAATATATATGCTTTATTCTTATATGGTGCCGACTTTATCTTTATCTTTCTGCTTTGTTCTCGCGACCTGACTCGAATCTACCGCTCGTGGCCTCCGGGCCCATGTCCCTTTGGCGAGATTGCGCGTTCCATGTGGGCAGCTTATGAGGCATATGTTGGGTATTGTACCCACAATAACCTAGATTTGTATCCGGCCGGACCCTCTATTATATCCTACGTGACGGGTAGAGGTGTTACACCCGGGCCGCCCGATTCGCCCGATTCGCCCGAGGAGCACTTCCGTCATTTCATGAAAATTGGTGATCCACCAAAATGGAGCGATGTTATTCCCCAACTCAAGATTCAGTCCGGCGTAGTTACCAGCGCGCCCCTCCAAAAAACTATAAAAATGTCCTCAAGGCTTCATTTGAAGACTAGCACCTCTATAGGCTAGAGAGAGCTCCGAGATTTTCCGATGAGAATACCGGACTTAGATCATTTCTCCGCGTGAAACTCGCTCTGCTCCCACTCTAGCTTGCACAATCCCCGACGCTAACTTGGACACTTATGTGAGCTCCGGAAAGGCATTGGAAAACGCTCCCGCGGAGAAAATTCGTGTGAACGCTCTCATCCAAACTTTGTGCACTGATAACACTTATTATCATATATATTTCTAGCTAAAATTATCTATAAAATCTCCATAAACTATGCCACTTGAAGCTAATTTAAACAATATTTACAAAAATTTCATGCTTTGATGCAGGACTGAAGTAAAAGCGCAAGGAATTGAAAATTTATCTTACAAATCCAGAGGAAATAACCTTTAGTTTTGGAAAAATTGAAGCAACCACAAATCACGACTAGAAGCATTGGTAGCCGCAACTTTTGACAATGGATGAGCTCGTGTTCCACGAGAGCTGGTCAAGAAAAGGGGCGCCGGCCGTTAATGAAGAAGATAAACGCAAGCATCGTTGGAGCAAGTGGTTTGTGTGGTTAAGAAAAAAAGTGGAGGGCTCGGATCTATAAATATCGGAGGAAACCAGCATCCAAGGGCATTGAGAGCTTCAGATAAAACGGAAATCGAGGATTTGCAAGCTCTTACCAGAGAGGCGTCCTAAGGGATAGTGTACATGCGCCATTAAGGAACTCTTCTTCTTCGGTCGTTGGAGACACTCGATCCAACAGTGCGAGCCGAAGAAGACGCGTCTATCGGGCGGAGCGGGCGGAACAAGGAGAATATTTAGGGTTTCTTTTAATAATGTTATATTTCATTTAAACTTCTTTAATGTTATTTATCTCTAACTATTATTATTATTATTGCGGTCAAACTCGACGTCTCGGTCGGATCGGAATAACCTGGACCGCCTTAGCTCTCGAAACGGTCGAGTGCGCTTGTTGGCAAAGAGCGCGCTGGGAGCTTGCTGGAGGAGAGCGCGCTAGGCGCTTGCTGTAGGAGGGCGCGCTGAGCGGTTGCGGGTAAATAGAGAGAGCGCAGGGCGCTTGCAAAAGGAGAGTGTGTGGAGCGCGGGGAAAGAGACCCTCATAAGGGAGCGACGTGTGCGAGAGCGTGAGGGAGCGCGTAGGGGAGAGGCGCGCACAAGGACACGCGTGGGAGAGTCTTGCGTGAGAGTGCGCAAGGAAGCAAAGAGCGAGAGAGTGTGCAAGTAGGCGGCGCGTGCGGGAGCACACAAGGGAGAAATGCGCGCATGAGCGCACAGGAGGTGGCGCGCGCAGGAGCGCGCAAGAAAGAGACATGCGCGATAGCGCACAAGGAAGAGGGATGGAAGAAAGAGAAATTCTAGACGGAGAAGATGAAGATCTTCAAAGAAGACTTCAAAGACGATCGAAGACGGAGGAGATCTTCAAAGAATGCTTGAAGATCTTCAAAGGGGGAGAAGAAGATGAAGGAGACGAAGGAGGGAGGAGAGAGAACATCCGTAGGAGGATTTTTCGGCTCAAAGAAGAATGAGATTTAAAGGGGGATTTGGGGCCCTATTTACAGGCTTTCTGCCTCGAGTGCTTTCTGCCTCGGCGCACATAGGGCGGGACTAGCAGTCGCGCAGGAGTACTTTCTGCCTCGAAATGCGGCTCGCCCTGAGGATCCCCCCGCTGACAAGATTTTCGATGAAGCAAGCTCTACGCACACCACTTGAAGGCCATAACCGCTGGTAAACGCTCAACCCAATCCTTACCCAATGGAGGTGGGCGCGAGACAGGACGATAGGAGGCTCATTCACCAAGAAGTAAGTGATATGATCGAGGATGAGTACGCCTAGGGACGACACCTCCCCATAAACGCGTGATGCCCGTTCCATCATAGGGCCCCGCTCGCTCCTCAGGTCCTAGCGCACCCAGTACCGGACGGGTTCAAGCTACAACACTTTGAGGCCTTATGTAACACCCCTATCCGTCACATAGTATATAACAGTAGGTCCGGCCGGGGCCCGACGCCATATACCACGGACAGACCGGTTGGTTACGCATTGAAACCATTCAACCAATCACAACGTCCTACACAGCACCTAGCGGAAGCAATTATTAAGTTGCACAAGTAAGAACCCTGCTAACATGAATGTCCACTGAACCAAAAACAAGGAATGTTTAATACGCGAATATTGGCCTTATAGCCTTACAAGAGGTTGCTTAATAAAAAGTGTCTTCCAAACATCGGCACGCAAACCGGTCACACATGAGTACAAAAGGAAAACACTCAAAACTTGGCCTTCGAGGGCCGGCACAGCAACTCGGGCTTTAGCCCGCTATTTACCTCTCGGCTCCACAGCACCTGCAAGCAACAATCCACCGCACGGTGGTAAACAAAGGCAACGGTCAGCTATGCTGACCAAATTATAACGATTCCGCCCCCAAACCGGGGCGGCAAAGCTTCTTCTCTGCACTTGTTAGCAAAACAAGCAACATAGCAAAATAAGCATCACATCACAGGTGCACGCTCACACGGCCGTACACCCCGTGCTCTCAGGGCACTTACTCGGCAGGCCAGTCCAAACCCCGTCCGGTCCTTGACTCCGCCACCACCCCCAGGGTGGCAACCTCGTGAGCATTTAGTCCTTTCAGCCGTAGCCTAGACTCGATCTCCAAACCTCGGTAAGTCCCACGTAAAACTTAAGGTCGCTTTAACCGAGCAGGTGGAGCGGGTAGGGGTCCACCAGTCCGTTGTTCACCCCGCCGTTGCCAATTAGCCTTTGACGCGGACTAAGCTTCCCCAGTCCCAAATACCGTTCAAACTCAGTACATAGCCCCGCTATGTACCCGGTTGGCTCCCAGGCCACCGGTATGACAGAAATGTGTTTCCGTCCAGATTTTTGGGTGCACCTCGGGGTTAATCCTCCAGATTCCCTGATGCATTCTACCGCATAGCAACCAGAAAACAATCAAAACGCTCGGAGTCTTCTCCGGCTAAAAATGCACAACAAATCATCACCGATCCAGACCAACACGTCCGGGTAGGCTTCACATATCATGCCTATGTCCGTACTACGATTCCGGACTCTAACAAGGGGGACTTTACATATCTACCCCAAGGAATACCACAATCTCGCCGCAAACTCGCGGGAGAGGGGTTTTCTCATGCAAAGGAAGAAGAGCTTCACATGCTCAAGAAAAGAATTGTTACCCTTGCGTTCTTCCGCGGCGCCATAAAAAACTATGCGGTTGGAAAGCACAGCAACGGCATCGCTTTCGCGGATCTGAACTCGGATCGCGATTCGGAGCTCCGAAGCTCACCTACCCTGTAAAGACCATATAATATGGGTCCGGACGGGGCCCCACAACATACGAACGCCACAGCTTTAGTATTAAAAGATGATATGAAAACTACCCAATCTCAAAACTCCTGACAAACACAGCGGAAACAGAACAAAGCGACAGAAGTTATCCACTAACGATAGAGTATCAAATGGCCTTAAGGCCTTACACAATAATAGTCCAAAACATATCAATGTGCCAAGCACTCCTAGGCTACCTCGGCATGCAAGCCGGACATAAACATAACAAAAGTAGCAAACATAAAAGGAGAAACCAAGCACAACAACACTTCATGAGGCTTAGGGTTTTTCGCCCGGCGCGCTAGCTCCTGCATGTGACCCTTGCCCTGTAAGGATTTAAAGTAACGTGGGTCAGCAAAGGCTGACCTCTACTGTGTAACAAACACATCTCCTCCCGGCCGTCCCTAACGGACCCCGGGGTACCACTCCACCTGCAAGTTAGCACTTCGTATACCAAAAGAGTATATATAATAAAGCGGTAAAACATGCTTGGATGTCTCATACAGCATACATGTTCTCTATGTTTTGTACAAAGTGAAAGGGGCCTACTAAGCAACATGAATGCAACCCGGGTTTCACCCAAGGCACCCTAGCTCGTATGCATCTAGCACAACATCAAACACTGGGTACTTCCGTTTCCCCATTGGCTTAAAACCACAAACAAAAGGGAACCACCATGTCCCTAACGGCACACATGCCGTCACACGGAACCTTGCAAAGGCCCCACCCGCACAAGGGTCATAACCCCAGGGCTTGCCCGCACAATCTGACTTCTCTCGTCAGTGTTCCGCCTCACACTGACCGATTCTAAGAAGCCTTGCTGGACCCCACCCGCTCATGGCTACATTGCCCGGGCTTGCCCTCCGCTCGGCATTCTCGTCAGTCTCACACAAGGGGCTAGTCTCGCCGGGACACTTTCCCCACATGACTTGCGCGTCACGGAAAAGCCAGCCGACCACGGAGACATAGCCGCGCCTTAGCACAACACAAACAAAGGTTTCCCCCACCCCAATTGCCACTCGCACCGTGTCTTCCCCGTGCTCCAAGGAAACCATCTACCGCACAAAGCGGAGCTAACCCCGTCCAGTTCCGACTACGAGTACTCACTCAAATATAAGGGGGAAAACGCATACACACAACGGCGTATTGCCGCTACGGATTTCTACCGAATCCCCGAAGCTCGCTATGCAACATCACCGGGTCGGACTAACGGTCGTGACCACGGCTTCACCCACAATGCCTAATCCGCTAACGGAGCGGATCTCTAATGCAAAGAATGTCGGGATGAACATACTCAACCCGGAGGTTTCTCTTGAACCTAGGCTACACGAATCCCTCTCATTTGAGAGATTCGGTGCTAAAAATACGAAAGGAAGGGGATGCTATTCATGCATCCTAAATCCTAAAAACCGAGAGGAGAAGTGTCGTTACCTTCCGTCCCCTCTTCCTAGCCATGGAGAAGATTTGCTCGGTTGAAAACCACCGCAACGCTCCCACCCTCGCGGATCTGAACTCCGCTCGCGAAACGGAGCTCCGAATCTCCACCAGCCGCCGGAGTTGACCTCCTTCTTCCTCCTCCAAGCTCTCCCTTCTCTCTAGGATTTAGAGAGAGAGTGCCCAAGTGAAATAAGGGTTTCAAAACCCTATTCCCGGCTAAAACCACCCAGGAGCAGCCCTCCACCGTCGGATCCAAAGCCAAGGAAATGAATGGCCAGGATTAGATCTGAAATCCCAAAAACTGGGCCGAACACGGGTTCACACACGGCCGTGTAGCTCATTCGCCGTCTCGACCAAAATTGAAAATCAGCAACACGGCATGTGACACGGCCTCCGACAAGCCCGTGTCGCCTGCAACACGCCCGTGTTGGGACCCGTGTCACGCCCCCCGTGTGCAATTTATCAACACTTCGCAGTCAAAGAGGTACACGGCTTGGTGACACGGCATCAGACACGCCCGTGTCCAACTAGACACGCCCGTGTTCATGCCCGTGTCATTACCCGTGTACCCAACCGCACAGCCCAGGTGTGACACGGCCTGGGACACGCCCGTGTCCTAGGCCGTGTTCCACCACACCACTATCGTCGACCTGAACTGGTCGACTACACGGCCCGAGCTCGACACGCCTGACACGGCCTCCGACACGCCCGTGTCGGGGCCCGTGTCACCTACACCAAAAACTTGTCTTGGCCAAATTCGATCCCCGTCGCTCCTACAACAATTTGGGGTGTTACAATTCTCTCCCCCTTAAAAGAATTTCGTCCCGAAATTTAAAACATGGAAGGTAAACAAAACTAAACAGTACCTGAGGAGAAAAGCTCGGGGTACTCCTCTAGCATGGCCTGCTCTCGCTCCCATGAGAGCTCCTCGCAACCACAGTTGTCCCAACGGACCTTTACGAGTCTGACCTCCTTGTTCCGCAATTGCCGAACCTCTGAGTCTTCTATCCTGACTGGACGAACTCGCGTCCCCAAGTCTTCCTCTACCGGCACCGCCGTCGGCTCAATCACCACGCTGGCTTCTAACAACGCTTTCTTCAGGACGGAGACGTGAAAAACGTCATGCAATCCACTTAGCTCTGTGGACAACGCCAACCAGTACGCTGCCTCTCCCACTCGCTCGATGACCTTGAGTGGTCCCAAAAATCTCGGACTCAGCTTCTTGAGTCGGCGAATTCGCGAAACGCCTTTGAACGGATTGATCTTAAGATACACCCAGTCGCCCACAGCGAATTCCACATGCCTGTGGCGAGCATTGAAATACTTCGACTGCCGATCTTGAGCTACCTTCATGCGCTCTTGGATGGTCCGTACCAACTCACTAGCGTCGGCTACCACTTCTTTCCCCAAAAGCTTGGTGTCTCCCGCCTCTGTCCAAGACATCGGTGTTCGACACCGCCTCCCATACAGAGCTTCGTATGGCGCCATCTTGATACTAGCTTGGTAACTATTGTTATACGCAAACTCCACCATGAAGAGGTGATCCTCCCACTTCTTGCCGAAGTCGAGAGTACACATCCTTAGCATATCTTGCAAAGTACGGTTCATTCTCTCAGTTTGCCCATCGGTTTGAGGATGAAAAGCCGTACTGAACTTGAGTTTTGTGCCCAAGCTCTTCTGCACCAACCGCCAATCCTTAGACGTGAAACGTCCATCCCGGTCGCTGACTATACTCTTCGGAATCCCATGGAGTCGTACAATATTGCGGACGTACAACTCCACCAACTTTTCCACACCGTCCTCCTTCCAGTTTGGGATGAAATGTGCCACTTTGGTCAAGCGGTCCACAATCACCCAAATGACATCATTACCCTGCTGCGATCTAGGCAACCCATGCACAAAATCCATGGAGATGTCATCAAATTTCCATTCGGGGATTGGAAGAGGCTTCAAGAACCCGCCCGGCTTCTGACACTCGGCCTTCACCAAGGCACAAGTTTGGCACCGACTCACACACAAAGCTACGTCTCACTTCATCCCAGACCACCAATAGGACTTCTTCAAGTCCAAGTACATCTTTGTACTACCCGGGTGAATGGAGTACTTAGTGAAGTGGGCCTCAAACATCAACTCCTCGCGGAGCTTGCCGAACTGCGGTACACAAATCCTTCCGTCCTTCCTCAGAATCCCATCAACCATCTCCCAGGCGCTACCCTCGCCCTTTAGAGCTTCCTCCACGAAAGGTTGGAACTCCGCATCTACACGGGTCGCTTCCCGAATACGATCGCATAAATCACTCTGCATCTCAATCCAATTTAGTCGAGCCACGCTAGACTCGCCTCTTGCCACACATTCCAAACCAAGGGACTCCCAGTCCCGCCTTAACCGCTCATCGTGAGCTTCAATCCAATTTCCTTGCCCCGAGTATTTCCTACTCAAAGCATCTGCCACCACATTGGCTTTCCCTGGCGTGTACTGAATCGCCACCTCGTAGTCCCCAAGGAACTCGGCCCACCTACGCTGCCGCATATTTAGGTCCTTCTGATCTAAGAGATACTTCAGACTCTTGTGGTCCGTGAAGATCTCCACCTTTGCACCATAAACGTAGTGCCTCCACAACTTCAAAGCAAAAATTACCGCCGCCAACTCCAAATCATGGACGGGGTAATTTCTCTCATGAGGCTTCAGCTGCCTCGACCCAAAAGCTATCACACTACCATGCTGCACCAACACGCACCCTAAACCGCATCCGGATGCGTCGCTGAAAATCTGGAACCCTTCGGTCCCCTTTAGTAGACTTAGGATCGACGCCGTCATTAGCCTTTCCTTCAGGGTTTCAAATGCCTCGTTGCACTCTTGTGTCCATACAAATTTCTGATCCTTGCGAGTTAGTGAAGTGAGGGGTAGAGCTATCCACGAAAAGTTTTCCACAAACCTTCGGTAGTACCCGGCTAGTCCAAGAAAACTTCGGACTTCCGCCACGGTCCTCAAAACTGGCCACTCTCTGATGGCTTCTACTTTCGTTGGATCCACCGCCACCCCATCCCCACTAATCACATGGCCTAGAAATGCCACTTTCTCCAACCAAAACTCGCACTTGGAGAACTTCGCATAAAGCTGGTTCTCTCTCAATACTTGCAACACTGTCCGCAAGTGCGACTCGTGCTCCGCTTCCAACTTGGAATACACCAAAATGTCATCGATAAAGACGACTACGAACCAGTCCAAATATTCGCGAAACACTCGGTTCATCAAGTCCATGAACACGGACGGCGCGTTCGTTAGCCGGAACGGCATCACTGAGAACTCAAAATGACCATACCTCGTACCAAACGCGGTCTTGGGTAGGTCCTCGTCACGAATCCGCAACTGATAATATCCGGACTTCAGGTCCAACTTGGAGTACACCACCGACCCCACCAACTGGTCGAAGAGATCGTCTATCCGAGGGATCGGATACTTATTCTTGACAGTCAATTTGTTCAACTCTCGGTAGTCTATGCACAGACGCATACTACCGTCTTTCTTCTTTACGAATAACACCGGCGCACTCCACGGTGAAGAGCTGGGCCTGATATACCCTTGCTCCAAAAGCTCCTGCAACTGAACCTTGAGCTCGGCCAACTCCTTTGGTGCCATCCTGAAGGGTGGACGCGACACTGGTCTAGCCTCGGGCACCAACTCGATGGAGAAATCAATTTCCGCCAAGGAGGTGCTCCCGGTAACTCCTCGGGAAAAACATCTCCAAACTCCGCCACCACGGGCACTTCTCCTAGAGACAGCCTGGAGAGGCTAACCTCCAACAACGCTACTAGAGCTACACCTCCCTGGTTAACAGCTCACACTAACTGAAGTGCCGAAACTAGGGAGCAGGCCACTCCATGCAGACCTTCAAACTTGACTTCCGCTTGCCCCACGCCCCTCAGGGTTACCACCTTGGACAAATAGTCGATACTGGCACGCTGCTCCGCTAGCCAATCCATCCCCAAAATCACATCGAACTCGGACAACGGCAAGATCGTCGCTACCAATAAGAAGTCGACTCCCTCAAGACTCCAACAAATCCGGCCTCTAGCCCTGGTAGTCATAGATGACCCATTGGGCATGCGTACTTTCAACTCGGAGTCCGTCGAGAAAGACTCCACTCCGATCCTCCGGATAAAGCCTTCCGCAAGGAAGGAGTGCGACGCTCCCGTATCAAAGAGTACCCTAGCGGGGTACCCAGATACCATTACAAAGCCTACACACATGTAACAAACAGAAAGGCTTGAAAGACAGGAATCTAAGGTGCAGGTTGAACTCTCGTACCTGTCACCACATCGGGTTGACGGATTGCTTCTTATTGCCCAAGGTTGTAGGCCCTTGGCTGCACTGGTTGAAACCGAGAAGCACTTGACTCCGCCATCTTCCCTTTCTCTGCGGCACTGGGGCCGGAGCGCACAGTTTGCTCCTGCCTTGGATCTTGCTCAGTGCCCCCTTGGGTACAAAATCTTGCTATGTGGCCCGGCTTGCCACAACTATAGCACGTCTGAGGGCCCTTAGAGCGTGACCCTCCGGACGTCCAATTACTTTTCTCGCCCGACTTATATGGGGAAGGCTTCTTCTTCCACCGGCTCCCTTCCGCCTTTCCATGTGACTGGGCAGGCTTCTTCTCCTCCCCCTGCTTGGGTGTGAAACCCTTGCGACGCTGGGATCGCTCCATGTCACTCTCCAAAATTCGGGCCGCCTCCACCAATTCGTTGAAACCCGCACGTTTCATCGATATGAGGGGTTGTCTTAGGTTCTCCCTCAATCCATGGTAGAAGAGATTGTCCCTCTCTTCATCGTCTGCCATAGTCGTCCTTGCATAACGACCCAAGCGAGTAAATTCCTGAACATACTCATCCACTGACTTGTCTCGCTGCACCAGATGTAGGAACTGCCTCTGGAGGGCTAACCTCGTTGAGGCGGGTATGTACTTCTTCAGGAAGGCATTCCCAAACTCCTCGATGGACGGTGTGCGTCCAAGAAACTGCCGGCCACTGTGGCTCACCCACCATAACTTGGCATCTCCATCCAACATAAAGGCTGCGAACTCTGCCTTTTTCTCATCTGGCACCTCTGCCGCCCTTAGAAGCTCCTGAATTCTAGCCCACCAATCCTCTGCATCTGTGGGTGTGCCGGTTCCCTTGAAGGTTGGAGGGTGGAAACTCAGAAAGTACTTCATTTGTCGGTCCCCATGCACGACAACCACTCTCTCGGCCTGCGGCTCTGCCCGCTTGGCTTCCTCAACCTGCACGGTCGCTGCCGTGTCCGGGGTAGCAGGAGTTGCTACCTGAGCAACGGGAGCTGCTACCTGTGCTGTCGCTGCAGCTTGGGCCGCCACCATCGCTTCTGCAAGCATACGACAGAAGTCGGCCGATGTGACCCCCATCCCTAGCGGACCTTGCGCAGTCGCACTACTTGCCGAGAGCTCTTCTCTTAGCCTCGAGGTCCCAGCCTCGTTGCTTGCACTCTAAACACAAGCAAGAAAACACAAATCAGTCTCTAATCGCAAGACTCGAACACCAGGACACTCATGGTCCTGCGATACTCCTATGTGGATAACTTCTTATACGCGACTCGACTTATACTTTCGACTACGAAACTTCTCGTTGGAACGCGAACCTGCCTCTGATACCAAATTGTAACACCTCCCCTGTAAAGACCATATAATATGGGTCCGGCCGGGGCCCCACAACATACGGACGCCACAGCTTTAGTATTAAAAGATGATATGAAAACTACCCAATCTCAAAACTCCCAACAAACACAGCGGAAACAGAACAAAGCGACAGAAGTTATCCACTAACGATAGAGTATCAAATGGCCTTAAGGCCTTACACAATAATAGTCCAAAACATATCAATGTGCCAAGCACTCCTAGGCTACCTCGGCATGCAAGCCGAACATAAACATAACAAAAGTAGCAAACATAAAAGGAGAAACCAAGCACAGCAACACTTCATGAGGCTTAGGGCTTTTCGCCCGGCGCGCTAGCTCCTGCATGCGACCCTTGCCCTGTAAGGATTTAAAGTAACGTGGGTCAGCAAAGGCTGACCTCTACTGTGTAACAAACACATCTCCTCCCGGCCGTCCCTAACGGACCCCGGGGTACCACTCCACCTGCAAGTTAGCACTTCGTATACCAAAAGAGTATATATAATAAAGCGGTAAAACATGCTTGGATGTCTCATACAGCATACATGTTCTCTATGTTTTGTACAAAGTGAAAGGGGCCTACTAAGCAACATGAATGCAACCCGGGTTTCACCCAAGGCACCCTAGCTCGTATGCATCTAGCACAACATCAAACACTGGGTACTTCCGTTTCCCCATTGGCTTAAAACCACAAACAAAAGGGAACCACCATGTCCCTAACGGCACACATGCCGTCACACGGAACCTTGCAAAGGCCCCACCCGCACAAGGGTCATAACCCCAGGGCTTGCCCGCACAATCTGACTTCTCTCGTCAGGGTTCCGCCTCACACTGACCGATTCTAAGAAGCCTTGCTGGACCCCACCCGCTCATGGCTACATTGCCCGGGCTTGCCCTCCGCTCGGCATTCTCGTCAGTCTCACACAAGGGGCTAGTCTCGCCGGGACACTTTCCCCACATGACTTGCGCGTCACGGAAAAGCCAGCCGACCACGGAGACATAGTCGCGCCTTAGCACAGCACAAACAAAGGTTTCCCCACCCCAATTGCCACTCGCACCGTGTCTTCCCCGTGCTCCAAGGAAACCATCTACCGCACAAAGCGGAGCTAACCCCGTCCAGTTCCGACTATGAGTACTCACTCAAATATAAGGGGGAAAACGCATACACACAACGGCGTATTGCCGCTACGGATTTCTACCGAATCCCTGAAGCTCGCTATGCAACATCACCGGGTCGGACTAACGGTCGCGACCACGGCTTCACCCACAATGCCTAATCCGCTAACGGAGCGGATCTCTAATGCAAAGCATGCCGGGATGAACATACTCAACCCCGAGGTTTCTCTTGAACCTAGGCTACACGAATCCCTCTCATTTGAGAGATTCAGTGCTAAAAATACGAAAGGAAGGGGATGCTATTCATGCATCCTAAATCCTAAAAACCGAGAGGAGAAGTGTCGTTACCTTCCGTCCCCTCTTCCTAGCCATGGAGAAGATTTGCTCGGTTGAAAACCACCGCAACGCTCCCACCCTCACGGATCTGAACTCCGCTCGCGAAACGGAGCTCCGAATCTCCACCGGCCGCCGGAGTTGACCTCCTTCTTCCTCCTCCAAGCTCTCCCTTCTCTCTAGGATTTAGAGAGAGAGTGCCCAAGTAAAATAAGGGTTTCAAAACCCTATTCCCGGCTAAAACCACCCAGGAGCAGCCCCCCACCGTCGGATCCAAAGCCAAGGAAACGAACGGCCAGGATTAGATCTGAAATCCCAAAAACTGGGCCGAACACGGGTTCACACACGGCCGTGTGCCTGGCCGTATAGCTCATTCGCCGTCTCGACCAAAATTGAATACCAGCAACACGGCATGTGATACGGCCTCCGACACACCTGTGTCGGGACCCGTGTCACGCCCCCCGTGTGCAATTTATCAACACTTCGCAGTCAGAGAGGTACACGGCTTGGTGACACGGCATCAGACATGCCCGTGTCCAACTAGACACGCCCGTGTTCATGCCCATATCATTACCCGTGTACCCAACCGCATAGCCCAGGTGTGACACGGCCTGGGACACGCCCGTGTCCTAGGCCGTGTTCCACCACACGACCATCGTCGACCTGAACTGGTTGACTACACGGCCCGAGCTCGACACGCCTGACACGGCCTCCGACACGCCCGTGTCGGGGCCCGTGTCACCTGCACCAAAAACTTGTCTTGGCCAAATTCGATCCCCGTCGCTCCTACAACAATTTGGGGTGTTACACCACCGGCGGCCAGATCTTGGCCTTCCTCCTCCTCCTTGCTCTCCCCTCTCTCTAGACTTTAGAAAGAGAACCAAGGGGATGAAATGAGGGATTGCAAACCCTATTTCCGGGTTTAAACCACCAGCATCCACCCCCAGCCGTCGGATCCCAAGCCAAGGAAATCGAACGGCTGCGATTCAGCCCAATTTTACAAAATCTTGGCCGAACACGGCCTGCGACACGCCCGTGTCCAGGGCCGTGTCGCCCATTCGCCGTCTCGACCGACGCGATAACCAGTACACGACATTTGACACGGCCTCTGACACGCCCGTGTCGCATGCGACACGGCCGTGTCATGACCGTGTCACGCCCCGTGTGCAACGACCAACCCTCTTTTCCCGAGAAGGACACGGCCTGCGACACGGCACCCGACACGCCCGTGTCACATGTGACACGCCCGTGTCTGTGCCCGTGTCATGACCCGTGTACATGACTCAGAAAACTCCCAAGCGTGACACGCCCTGGGACATGCCCGTGTCCCAGGTCGTGTGCCTCAACTCGACGATCGCCGATCGTCAAAACGTCGACCACATGACCCGTGGCCGAACACGCCCGTGACACGCCCGTGTCACGCCCGTGACACACCCGTGTCACGCCCGTGACACCTTCTCCAAAACCCAGACTTGGCTTAAAACTTCACCCGTCCCTCTTTTGAGTTTCGGGGGTGTTACACCTTATATGGGATAGAGGACCCCCTAGAGCACGTAAATCACATTGAGATAATCATACACCTCCTCAACGGGCCAGATCAACTTTTGTGCCAAGTGTTCTCACAACTCTGAAGGGGCAAACATATACATGATTCCACTCCCTATGGGAGGGGGAGATTAGCAACTTCAAGGAGCTCACACGCCTCTTCATCGACCAGTTCATAAAAAAATCGACGGATCATTAGGGACCCCTCTCACCTCTATGGCATTCACCAGAACAAGGGAGAGTCACTTAAGGAGCTCTTTCGCCATTTCACTTCCAAGGCACAACAAATCCTGGGAGTCGACCCAGAGCTTCTTCGCGGCGTCTTCCTTACAGGGCTTTGCCCAAGTGGAGTCTACTCAGGTTTAATGCGAGAAAAGGTGTCGAGCTACGCAGACCTCATTTATCAGGCCGAGGCATGAATCACGACAGACAAGGCCATCAAGGCCCATCACCAGTAGTTCGAAAGGACCTCCAAACGGAAGAGGGAGGCAAAGTCTGCACCCCATGCACACTGCAAAAGCGACGACCGCCACAACAACCCTCGCAGGGATCAAGGCTCTCACTGGCACCAGAATTTTACCCTTCTGAACACCACTCAGATGCAAGTGCTCACGGCCATCCAGGACTCCAGCATGCTCCACCGACCCAAGTCGTTACCCTCAAACCGGGGAGACCAAATGCAGGATTACGAGTTTCAGCGAATGAACGGGCACAACACGGAGTTCTACACCCGACTGAAAGAGGAGATATTACGCCTCATCCACTAGGGGCATCTGGGGAGGTACTTGTAAAACCAAGTACTAAATTGACCTCCGCCACACCAGCCAGGACGAGAGCAGCCCTCAGTGTGTAAATACACACAAGGGTCATGCAGATGGTCGGGGAAGTCAAAACCATTGTCGACACTCCCTTCCCCATCGCCCATGTCCTCTCCGTCGCACAGCTAGAAAATAATTATGAATATCCGAAGCCGCAATCAGACACCACCATCAAGTTCGGGGACACGGGCCTAGTAGGAGTGAGCACGTCACACCAAGATCCCCTCATCATCAACGCTGGAATTGGTAACCCCTACTTCAGGATTAGAAGGATACTAATCAACAACGGGAGCTCAGTAGACGTCATGTTCGCGTCCATGCTGCACAATACGAAGATTCTCCAAGAACGCCTCAAGCCAGCAACAGGACCATTATATGGGTTTGATAATAGTCCAATTCCTGTTCGAGGGACAATAACTCTCTCCACCCTCAGAGAGTTCCCGGGGCAGATCACTTGGGACGTTCAGTTTGTAGTAGTCGACTTCAGCTCCACAAATAATGCAATCTTTGGTCGGCCTCTTTAGTTTCACTTCGAGACGATCCTCACCATATTGCACCTAGCCATGAAGTTCATCACCCTGAGATGGATAGGCTTTGTGCGGGGGGGGGGGATCAGGAGGTAGCGCAACTCAGTTACATGCATCAGTCATACATAGGCCAGGATTCGGACCAAGAAGAACTACACAGAGCTTGAGCCAGGCTCGGGGGGGGGGGGAAGGTGAAGCGCTCTCCGCACTATCTATTGATCATTTCCCTAATTTCGCAAGAATAAGCCGCGAGGAGAAGTTTGTGAGCACGTGTTTCTTTCTTTTTAATAACAAATAATCTATTTTCCTTTATCTGCAGTTGGATATCCGAGAGATGAACAATCCCCTTGACCTCTAATTATCAAAGCGAGAGGTATGAAGTCCTTCTGTGCCTTTAAGGTAGGATGCAGAAAGGACATTCTGCACCCCCCTGGATGGACCCTGGTCCTTTTGAGTCCCGAAAAAATAAATGTTCTTTTCTGCTTTCACCTGGACGGACTCCGGTTCTCTTGAGACGCGAACGAACAAAGGTTCTTCATCACCTCCACCTGGACGGATCCCGGTCCTCCTGAGACGCGAACAAACTAATGTTCTTCACCACCTCCACATGTACGGATCCCGGTCCTCCTGAGGCGCGAACGAACAAAGATTCTTCGTCATGTCCATATGTATGGACCCAGGGCCTCCTTGGCATGAATGAACAAAAGTTCTTTGTCACCTCCACTTGGATAGAAACCGGTCCTCCTGAAACGTGAATGAACAAAAGTTCTTTGCCACCTCCACTTAGACGAAAACCAATCCTCCTTAGGCGCGAACAAACAAAGGTTCTTTGCCACCTCCACCTGGACGGACCCTGATCCTCCTGAGGTGTGAACAAATAAAAGTTCTTCACCACCTCTACCGGGATGGACCCAGTCCTCCTGAGGCATGAACGAACAAAGGTTCTTATCCACCTCCACCCAGAAAGACATTGGTTCTCATGAGATACGAATGAATAAAGGTTCTTCGCCACCTCTACCTGGACGGACCTCGGTCCTCCTAAGCCGCGAATGAACAAAGGTTTTTTGCTACCTCTACCCGGATGGACCACGGTCCTCTTGAGGCATGAACACATAATGGTCTTTCACTACCTCCAACCAGATAGACCTAAGTCCTCTTAAGTCCCGAACAAACAAAGGTCCTTTGTCACCTCCACACAGACAGAACTCGGTCCTCTTGAGGCACAAACGAATAAAGATTCTTCGCCATCTCCGCCCGGACATACCCAGGTCCTCTTAAGGCGCAAACAAACAAAGGTTCTTTGCCACCTAACCCCGGGAGGACCCCAGTCCTCCTGAGGTACGAACGAGCAAAGGTTCTTCGTCACCTCCAACCAGACGGACCCTGGTCCTCGAATGGTGCGAACGAACAAATGTTTTTCGCCACCTCCATTCAGACGGACCCCGGGTCTGAGGCCCGAACAAACAAAGGTTCTTTGCCTATCCAACCAGATAGACAAATGTCATTCACCATCACCAATGGAACCAACCTCGATTCCTTCTGAAATGCAAACAAGCAAAAGTCCTTCACCACACCCAGTAGAATAGATTTCGAGACCATCACTCCGCCAAGGCAAGGGGGCAAATGCCCCCTCATCATGCTTAAGCAACAAGTCCCCGACACAAACGCTCAACGTCAATCGCTAGAGATAACACGTCGCACGCAAGGAACATAAAACATCAAATACCTCTGGATCACCGTGTAACACCTCCCCTGTAAAGACCATATAATATGGGTCCGACCGGGGCCCCACAACATACGGACGCCACAGCTTTAGTATTAAAAGATGATATGAAAACTACCCAATCTCAAAACTCCAGACAAACACAGCGGAAACAGAACACTAACAGACAGAAGTTATCCACTAACAGTAGAGTATCAAAGGGCCTTAAGGCCTTACACAATAATAGTCCGATAATAGAAAAGTGCCAAGCACTCCTAGGCTACCCCGGCATGCAAGCCGGACATAACAAAACAACAGTAGCAAACACAAAAGGAAAAATCCAAGCACAGCAACACTTCATGAGGCTTAGGGCTTTTCGCCCGGCGCGCTAGCTCCTGCATGCGATCCTTGCCCTGTAAGGATTTGAAGTAACGTGGGTCAGCAAAGGCTGACCTCTACTGTGTAACAAACACATCTCCTCCCGGCCGTCCCTAACGGACCCCGGGGTATCACTCCACCTGCAAGTTAGCACTTCGTATACCAAAAGAGCATATATATTAAAGCGGTAAAACAGGCTTGGATGTCTCATACATCATACATGTTTTCTATGTTTTGTACAAAGTGAAAGGGGCTTATTATGCAACATGAATGCAACCCGGGTTTCACCGAAGGCACCCTAGCTCGTATGCATCTAGCACAACATCAAACACTGGGTACTTCCGTTTCCCCATTGGCTTAAAGCCGCAAACAAAAGGGAACCACCATGTCCCTAACGGCACACACGCCGTCCCACAGAACCTTGCAAAGGCCCCACCCGCACAAGGGTCATAAGCCTCGGGCTTGCCCGCACATTCTGACTTCGCACATCAGGGTTCCATCTCAAACTGATCGATTCTAAGAAGCCTTGCTGGACCCCACCCGCTCATGGCTACATTGCCCGAGCTTGCCCTCCGCTCGGCATTCTCGTCAGTCTCACACAAGGGGCTAGTCTCGCTGGGACACTTTCCCCACATGACTTGCGCGTCACGGGATAGCCAGCCGACCACGGAGACATAGCCGCGCCTTTGCACAGCACAAACCAAGGTTTCCCCACCCCAATCACCATTCGTACCGTATCTTTCCCGTGCCCCAAGGAAACCATCTACCGCACGAAGCGGAGCTAACCTTGTCTGGTTCCGACTACGAGTACTCACTCAAATAAAAGGGGGAAAACGCATACACACAACGGCGTATTGCCGCAACGGATTTCTACCGAATCCCCGAAGCTCGCTATGCAACATCACCGGGTCGGACTAACGGTCGCGACCACGGATTCACCCACAATGCCTAATCCGCTAACGGAGCGGATCTCTAATGCAAAACATGCCGGGATGAACATACTCAACCCGGAGGTTACTCTTGAACCTATGCTACACGAATCCCTCTCATTTGAGAGATCCGGTGCTCAAAACACGAAAGGAAGGGGATGCTATTCATACATCCTAAATCCTAAAAACCGAGAGGAGAAGTGTCGTTACCTTCCGTCCCCTCTTCCTAGCCATGGAGAAGATTTGCTCGGTTGAAAACCACCGCAACGCTCCCACCTTCGCGGATCTGAACTCCGCTCGCGAAACGGACCTCCGAAGCTTCGCCGGCGGCCGGAACTTGGCCTCCTTGCTCTCCCTTCTCTCTAGAACTTAGAGAGATAAAAGAAAGTGGGGAATGAGAGTTTGGAACCCTATTCCCGGCCTTAAACCGCCCAGGGAGGCTCCCCACTATTGGATCTTCCCAAGAAAAGAATGAACGGCCACGATCGAAACCCAAAATAAAAAATCTAGGCCGAACATGGGTTGCAACACGGCCGTGTGCAGGGCCGTGTCAACCATTCGTCGTCATCCCAAAATTCCCAACCAGAACACGGCCTGGAACACGGCCTCTGACACGCCCGTGTCAGACCCGACACGGCCGTGTCACTAGCCGTGTCAAGCCCGTGCTCAACTCCTCCAAACCACCCGAGAAGGACACGACCAGGGACACGCCCGTGTCCAAGGCCGTGTGCCTTCTCGCCGATCGTCGACCAACACAGCTCGACGACCCAGGCGCAACACGGCTTGTGACACGGCCCGTGTCACAGACCGTGTGCCTACCCCCAAAACCCAACTTTGCCGAAAAGACGGCGTCGGGTCCTCTTCCAAGATTTGGGGTGTTACACACCGCAATGCACAAAGCCTAAAACATGAGGACATCTCCATAAAACACCACAAGGGCAGCCAAACAAGCAAAAACATGTTACGACGCTAAGACATGCCTGCGATAATAAGGGAAAAACACTAACAAAAGGAACAATAATTGTGCACGACACAGATGCAATTGAATACTTCCCTCGCGTCAACGTTATCCTTCAAGAGATCACATATTCAAGGGACGAGACGCCCCCACATCCTTCACATTGCACGGAGCCCTCACATGTGTAAGGTTGAGCGTAAATGGCGCACTCAGCCGCCATCTCAAGCACCCCCCTCCCCCCGCAACCATCTGACACTGCTCTGCCCCATGGATCTAGGACTCTCTGTGTTCTGCAATCATGAAAGCTCACATCATTCCGACATCCCAAGGCATAGAGGTCATCAACGACCTCTACATAAAAGACTCAGTCTCAACTTTTGATAAAAACAGATACCAAATCCCTCTATGCTTCCTCGCAAAAACGAACACCAAGTCTTTCCGCATCTTTTAGGAGGAACATGCCCGCTAGTCCATCCACATCGCCAAGACAAGGGGGCATAACACCCCTCCACATCGCGTCCATGCATTCGCCCCCAGCACTAAGGCCCAGTGACAACTGCTCAAACTAATACACAACGTTATACTCGCGCGTACATATAATGTGGAACATGAAAAGCATCGCACTTCCGCACCAACACAATGCACAGAGCACGAGGCAGGAGGACGTCCCAACAAAGCGCTATAAGCACCACATAACAAGCGAGGGCGACGTGCAAGCAATTGACTGCAAGAATAATCGTCTAAGAATCCACCACAGAACCTTCAACTCACAAAACGGACGTGAGTGATTCCAAGATATCCACGTGCACATCCAAGTCAAACCAAGGAAACATTTCACGCCGCAAACAAAGACAACTTGTGACGTGCATTTGTGAAATGATCTTAAATCCGCAACCCCAAGGCAAAATAATTAAGTACAAAAATTTATGGGCTCGTCGCTTTGCGGATCACGACCCACAAAAAATTGGGGGATTTGATGGGGTTCCCCTGGGTTTTCCCAAACTAAACTAAAAGAGCCAAGCAACAGAGCGAGAAGAGGCACGCAAGCGAAATTGACCCAAGCATGTACGCACAACAAGCGCCCCCAACCCACACGTGCTGCGTGCGAGCACTCTCGCTCAGTGCACGCGCGCCCCGAGCGCGTGGTGTGTGCAGCCCTTGCGCGCGCGCGCCCACATGTGCCCCTTGAACGCGTGCGGGCGCCCGACCCTTGCTCGAGCGCAGCACGCGCACTCACGTGTGCCCCTTGAGTGTGCGCAACACACGTCAGTGACCGCCGCCACCTCTGGGCAACCTGCCCGGGCCGCCCAAACACGCTGGGGGGCACTTCTATCATTTCATGAAAATTGGTGATCCATGTGACCAGAACGAAGCGACGCCATTTATCAACTCAAGATCCTGCTCGACGCAATTACCAGCGCGTTCCTCTAGAAAACTATAAAAAAGACTCCTGACCTTCATTTGAATACATGCCAACTCCAGAGACAAAAAAGATCTCTAAGGTTTTAAGGTGAGAACATGAGACTTAGAACATTTCTCCGCTTGGAATTCGCTCCGCTCTCTCTAGCTTGCACAATCCCCGACGCTCATTTGGACGCTTCTGTGAGCTCAGGAAAG
The DNA here is from genome assembly GCA_039513925.1 of Platanthera zijinensis. Taxonomy (NCBI): domain Eukaryota; kingdom Viridiplantae; phylum Streptophyta; class Magnoliopsida; order Asparagales; family Orchidaceae; genus Platanthera; species Platanthera zijinensis. Next base: position 21,764,203 of record CM077093.1, on the reverse strand, counting down.
ACACTGGAAAACGCTCTCACAGAGGAACGTTCACGTAGACGTTCTCATCAAAGCTTCGTGGGCGTTCTCATCCAAGCATCGTTGATGCTCTCATCCAAGCTTTGTGGACTTAGTTTATTTTCCGTTTTTCCCGCACTACGAGCTTGTAACGGAGTGGTGTCCTGTCACCCTTCGAGAAAACACCAAATACTTGTAAACCCAAAGCTAAATATTAGATCTTGTCCCGACACCGATCAGGCCACGAGGTTTTTCATCATTTTTTGATTTTCCACGATAAAAAAGCTCATTATTATTGTTGTTAGATTTTCATTAACTGATTGCGCACCTGATCTGATTCCGTGCTAAGGCAGTTCGATTCTCTGTACCAGAGGAAAATCAGGTGACCCACAACAAATCCGTTTACAGGTAACAATTTTATTTGCAGATATAATTTTTCGAAAATATCAATTTGCGGCTATCAAAAAATTACGAATATCCAAAAATACAGTGCTACTGATAACTGCCTAAAAAATTGAATTAAAAATGTACAAGTTTGGCTATCCACAGTTTTTTGATATCTGCACTACAGTTTTTTAAGAAAAAATATATGCAAACAAATTTGATATCCATAAACAAATGCTATTTTTTTAATAAGTTCAAATTCATTCATTCATGACTTATAATTATTAGACAGCCCAAAACACAATACAAAAGTACCAAAAAGCTTTCTTTAAAGAACATATAAATGGTTAATAAACAAAATTTCAAAATAAGTCACTTTTATACTCAAAATAATTTCATTCCCTTATATTCTTTCAAGTTGATAATCAGAAATCACTATTTAAAAAAATAAATACTCACAAATAAAATTTTTTTAGGGAGAAATGAAAATTGAAAGGTTTTTCCTTTAGTTAGAAACATATATAGAGAAATTTTTCTTATCACTGAAAACTAGAGTAGAGGAGATGTGATTTCCCAAAAAAATTATATAAAAATTATTATCACCATAAGAGCATCTCCAATCGGGCTCTAAAAATGGCGCGGACTCTCTTCTCCTCTAAATTTAGAGACGAGAGAGAGAAAATGGAGTGGCTGTAAAACTTTTTATTTTTTTTAAATTTTTTTTATTTTTTTAAATTAGATATTATAAAACTCATCAATTTCAATATATCATTCGTAATCATTAATATATATTTTCAAATATGACATGTAATATATCAATAAATTTATTTTTTCGAGATCTACAAAACGAGACTAATATTAAGTACTTTCTAATTAGTATTGATCATGCAAATACGAAGAAAAAACAATTTACTGATTAAACGCGCGAATACAACAAAATCATGAAAATTAATATGTATTTTGGTGGAATCAAACTCAGTTCGACGTTTCGCCGAGCTGAGCTCGACGTTTCGTCGAGCTCATATATATATTATAAAAAAATACAAAAATTATAATTATTAAAATAATAATTTATATATACCATGTTCTCCATATAAAAATAATACATAAAATAATTTATATATACCATGTTCTTCATATTAAAATAATACATATTATAAAAATAATACATAAAATAATATCATGTTCTCCAAATATGGAGAATATGGTTGGAGTTGTTGAACATGGTTGGAGTTGCTCCGACCATGTTCTCTATATTTAGAGAACATGATACAATGAGGAATCTAAATATAGAGATCCACATTGGAGATGCTCTAACACCACTCATTTTTGTATAGTTTTGTTAAAAAAACCATTAAAAAAAACTCAAGCTATTATTATTTTAAATTTTTTCCGACCTGATCTTTTATAATAACAAAGAAGAGGAACTACTTGAATTTGAAAACTTGAAAATTGTTAAAATGTGTTAAAAATACCTTTTTTGGAGAAAAAATGGTGAAAATTGGAAACAAATCTTGGCCCTATGATCATTCTTTTTCCTTGATCGTCAGCTAGCGTGCACTTCGGCAGCCTGAAATGGTCCGGTGGGGCCGAGCTGGCAGAAGACAGATGAAGTAGAGACGAGAAAATGAAATCGCGCAGTATGTGGTTGCTTGAGAATAAGAGTATGGTTAGTATTTTTGAGTACGTAGTCCTAAACATACCTAAAAATAAGTGTGAATAGCCAAATTCGTAGTGTCATTAGCCTTAATTTTTTGAGAGAAAGATAAGGCTGTTCTAACATGACGAAGTTTCATTAATTGAACGTCAATATTGGAAATGAAAATTACTGACACTCTGTTCGGCCCCTAAGAATTGAAAATCAAACTTAGGATTGAGAATGTGGAATTCATTTCCACTGTTCGGCGAGAAAGAATTGTCGCGGAAATGGAATCCAGTCTAATCCCACGGTTTTTAACTTACGCGTGGGCGAATTCTTAGGGTGCCACCTGTTATTTCTCCCGAAGATTTCATTTCTCCCTATTCCTAACCCTGCGCCGCAACTTCTCCGCCCAACAAAAACGTTTCGCCGCTCCAATCTCGCCGCTCGATCTCGCCGGAGGTAAGATCTCCCTCTTTCTTCCCCATCTACTTCCTTTTCATCCTCGTCTTCTTATTTTTAAGATGTGTTTTCCGCCGGAGGTGAGATTTTTTAGGGTTAGGATTTTTTATACACCGTTTGAAGTGGATTCAAATGCCAGTGATGATCATCTTTTATCTCCTTGGATCTCTATGTCAGTGATGTTTTAGGGTCCGGGTTTTGTATGAGATTGTTTTTATCCTGAGTTTGTTTTTATCTCTATGAGAGTGATCTTTTATGGTTCGTGCTTGTTGATCTACTGTTAATTTCTCGGTCAGATGCTTGTTAATTACTGAAATTGTTTTTTTAGGTTGTTGATCTACTGTATTGATCTCTTGTGTTGATCTAGTGATCTAGTGCATTGATCTAGTGTTTTTAATTACTCCAATTAGTCTTTTAATTTTTTTTGTCAAAAGTAAGAATTTCTTGCAATGAGTCATTTGAGTTGTTGTTGCAATAGAACCTAGCTAATTTGGTTGCTTGTACATGGATGAAATATCACACATTTGTGTATTTATGCATTTTCTCCCACTTGCTTGTAGATGGATGAAACAGAATTAAACTCTGATTCTGAATATAAATTCGAAGTCATTGTTAAAGGTGCAGTATTAACAACACTTGCTGCAGCTGCACTGTAAACCATTCCAAAAGAACCAGCACACGTTGCATGTAATAGCGCACTACGATTTGTTTTATTACATCACATTTATGATGAACCTAACGTCAACTATTTAGTTTGCTACGTATGAGTCAGTCGGATTTTGGAGAGTTGTGTGATATCTTACGCGCAATAAATTTACTTTACAAAAGTTTATATATTTCGGTAAAAGAATCCATTGCGCTATTCTTATATATCTTGGCACACAACCGCAAATTTCGGGATGTTGGTGTGACTTATATGAGGTCCACAGATACTATCAGTAAACATTTTGGTCAAGTACTACGAGCTATTCTACACATAGGCAAGGATTACATTATGTTGCCTGAGTCTAGGCAACAATCCACTTAGAGGTGGTTTGAGAACTGCATCGGTGCCCTAGATGGAACTCATATTGAAGTCGCTGTGCCAACGAAAGATAAGGGTAGATTAAGAAATCACAAGCAGACAATCACGACTAATGTTCTCGGTGTTTTTGATAACAACACGATGTTTTTATATGTGCTGCATAGTTGGGAAGGCTCATCTTCAGATTCTAGAGTTTTGCGAGATGCTCTGGAGAGGCTAGATCGATTCAGTGTACCAACTGGTAAATTATCAACCACAATTTATTTGCCTTCTATGTTAATAATGAGATTATTTGTTTAATGCATGCATATACGTGTAGGTAAATACTATCTTGTTGATGCTGGGTATACGAACGACCCTGATTTTCTAGCTCCTTATCGTTCCATACGATATCACCTTAAAGAGTGGTTGACACAGGGTAATAATCCCACAAATTATAAAGAGTTATTTAATTTACGTCATGCGCGGGAAAGAAATGTAATAGAGAGGACTTTTGACTTACTAAAGAAACGATGAGTCATACTGAGACAACCATTTTTTTTTGACATTAAAGTACAAGTATTTGTAAAATTACAGTTGCAAATTATTAATGCAAACTACTTAATATATTCATAGAGGTTGGTATTAACAAATGCAAATTTACAGGTGCAAATTATTAATGTTGTATGCTGCATTTTACAAACCTTTTTAGTCGAGTGGAGATCAGAGAGTGATGTTCAGTTACTCGATGAGGTTGATGCAGAGTTAATGGCAGTGGATCATGAAGAAGAGTTATATGAGTACCCTGAAGGGGTCAATCCAATTCAAAACACACCGGAGTGGACCAATTTTAGAAATAACTTATCAATCACTATGTTTAACGCGTACCAGACTCGTAGAGGACTAATGTAATTTAAAAAGACGGGCAATATCAATGTTCAATGTTAATGTACTGTTTAATGTTATGGCTTGTTTACCGATTGTCAGATTCATAGAGGACTTACTGTTTAATGTTATGTCTTTCTTAAGTTTAATTGTTTAATGTTCAGTATTTATGCTATTGTTAATGGTTTAATATTCAATGTTTAGCTTATGTTAACTATTTAATTATAGCATGGAGAAATCAAACGAAGCTTCTACGACTAAGAACGAATGATCATACAGACATTGGACTGTTCAAATGGATACAACTCTATCAAATGTGTTGCTCAAACAACATGAGTCACAAAACACCCAATGGATGGAAGCTTATAGCCTTTATTGCGGGCATATTAGCGTTAAAGGAGAATTGCAATGTGAATGTTAACAAAGAAAAGATCACAGCCCGTCTGAAAACTTGGAACAAATATTATCACGATGTAAATGCTATGTTAGATACAAGTGATTTTGGATGGGACTAAGAACTGCATATGGTTAAGGTTGATAGTGAGTAGGTCTGGGCAAACTATGTAAAGGTAACCAACATTATAGATTTGTTAATGAAGCATTGCTTTAGTGTTGTAATTTATTAATTTGTGCAACTATGCAGGCACATCCAACAATGAAACATTACAAAGGTAAAGTTATTATGAACTGGTCTGATTTGGGAGTGTTATGTGACAACGATAAAGCTACTGGAAGTCATGTTGCAACCATAAACGAGAATGTGGTTGAGGTAGACAAAGAGTCCTTCATGGAAGAAAGTGTCACACCAGGAGATTATGCTGTACTGAGAGGAGAAGGTAGCGCAAAAAAAAATCAGTTTGGATTGATGCATTGGCAGAAGCAATATCCAGTGTTGCCACTAGCATGGATAAGTAATTTCTTGGGAGACACACTTTAGCTGTACATGCGTTTATGGCACATGCCCAAGCCATATACATTATGTAACACCTCCCCTATAATGACCATATAATATGGGTCTAGCCGTGGCCCCACAAAATATAGATGCCACAACTTTAGCATTAAAATTGATATAAAAACTCAAAACTCAGAACACAAACAGCAAAAACTCACAAACACTAGAAGTTATCCACTATCACAGGAGTATCAAAACGACCATAAGGCCATACAACAAACATGAGTCCAAAAACTGAAACAACAATAAGCATAGCAACGTGCATTATCACTACTAGGCTACCTCGACATGCAAGCTGGATTACAGTTCATAGCGCAAAGCATTCAATAAAGTATAAGCCGCTAAACAAAGAGTTCACTTCATGAGGTTTATGCCTTTTTGGCCGATAAGCTTGCTCCTGCTTGCGATCCTTGCCCTGCAAAAATTTGTTGTAACGTGGGTCAGCAAAGATTAAATTCAACTATGTAACCAACACATCTCCTCTCGGCCGTCCATATCAGACCCTAGAACACTCCATTACCCTGCAGGTCAGCACTTCATACACAAATATACATGAATATAGAAAACAATAAAACAGACTTGGATGTCTCATACAACAAACACGTTTCTATGTTGAGCAAGTAAAATAAAAGGACCTACAATACAACATGTATACAATCCTGGGTTTCACCCAAGACACCCTATAGTGCATGAATCTAACACATCATCACGCATCATCAAACAAGTATATTTAATTTCCCCATAAGCGTTCAAGCCACAAACACACGGGTACTTCCAATTTCCCTTAACCGCATAAGTGATATAAATAAATCAAGGTCGTATAAAAACTCGGGGCTGATAAGTACTATTACTCACAACGACTCTATTATCCTACCGAACGATTGATGAGTTTCGAAAATAAAAATGAACAAAGCGTAATTAAAAGAGAAATAAAATATTGCGAAAGAGTGCTTGATCGACGATTCTCTTTGGAATAAAATAACGGAATAATTTAGTTTAACATTCGTAATTTTATAAAGACCGCGGCGGATCCGAAAATAAGAAATAATCTCGCCAGAGCATTAAATCTCCTAACTTCTAAACGTTTTGACCGAAATCTCTTTGCAAATCAAAAGGCCTAAAGTTGCATTATTGAAGTGATCCACACTATTGGATTTGACTCCAATCCGGAGGATTTACGTCGTCATATCTCTAGGATTGCGTGCAACTCCTTCCTTCCTTGAGTGATCTTTCACATTCACGAGCCTCTCGACTAACTCGATTATGAGATCGGAATCTACTATCGTATACTAGAAATACAGAGTCGATGAGAAATAAATCATAAAATAAAAAATACGTTATCTCATCGCAAAGATTACCGCGAGCGGGCACAAAAAGAACTAGCTAAGCATGATTGAGAAGGAAATAACAACAATAAGAAAAATAAATTCATTTTTATTGATGATAAAAGAAGGGGTACACAATAATAATAGAAGAGAGAATACTATACTATCAAATCAAAAAGATATTACAATAAAAACTTAACAAGAAAAATAAGAAAAGAACTCTCACTTACTCTCTACAAAATCTGACCTCCCCAATGCATGAGACATGACTTCCTTTTATAGGTGAGGGAGAAGGTTCTAGAAAATGGTAAAAATGAAAGGCATAAGGGGGGTGACCGACCATGAACTTGGGAGATGCATGTATGACATTAAATGAGGGGGAGAGAGAAAACTATATTCATGCATTTTATTTTAGCAAAATGAAAAAAAATTAAACATAAAAGAGGGAGGATGGATGAGTCTTAAATGAACATGAGAGAGAGAGGGAAAGAAGGGGTGAATGTGAAATAAAAAGGGAAAAATAATAAAGGAGGAGAGAGGGGGGGGCACACATGCATGAAGAATTGCATGCATGTGGTCGGGTTTGACATGAGGGGGGCTTCTGGGCTTCAATGGGCTGCTATATGGAGTGGGATTTTATGTTGTGGGCTGCATGGGATCGAATTTGATGTTTGGGGGCTGCATGGGCTGCATCAAATGCAAGTGGGCTGCTTGGTTTTGGTGTTGAGGGCTGCTTTCTTCAAGTGGGTTGCACCATGACTTCATCAAAGAGGAAGTGGGCTGCACCAAAGGGAGGGGTCGACCATCATGTACCTACAAAATAAATAAATAAAAACATGGATTAGTTATGTTATAAATCAACATAAAATAACAAAGTTAAAACAAGATTTTAAAACACAATATCAAAAACATTAAAACATTAAAATTAAAACATTAAGATATAACATAACAACATAACATCATAAAATTCATAAAATACAAAACTAAACCTAGGGAATTTATGCTAAAATAACATAAATATTATGACTAAAAACTACTTATCAACAAGCCGCCACACAGAATTCTTGCCAAGGCCCCACCCGCTCGTGAGTCTAAAAATCTGGGCTTGCCTGCAAGCTCTGACTTCTAATGTCAGGATTCCGTCTCACAAATAACAAATCGATGCTAAGAACCCTTGTTTGACCTCACCTGCTCGTGGGCTTCATCACCCGGGCTTGTCCAAAGCTTGGCGTTCTCGTCAGTTTCACAGAAGGGGACTTGTCTCGTCGGGACACTCTCCACACATGACTTGCACGTCACGGGCTAGCCAGCCGACCACAGAGACAAAGCCGCGCTTTAACACATCACAACCAATAGTCATTTCCGCCATAATCCACCATTCGTTCTTACCCGAAAATAAGGGGGAACAAACATCACAAACAACATCTTGCCGCAAACGGATTTCTAGCAAAATCCTTAAGCCTCGTTATGCAACATCACCGAGTAGGACTAACGGTCGCGACTCCGGCTTCACCCACAATGTCTAATCCACCAGCGGAGCTGATTTCTAATGCAACATCATGTCAGGGATGGAAACAATCGACCCGGTGGCTGCTCTTGAACCATGGAAACCCAAACCCCTCTCATTTGAGAGATCCGATGCCTATATGCTTGAAAGAAAGCAAGAATAAAACGGATGTCATGCACGCATCCTAAAGACCGAGAGGAGAAATGTCGTTACCTTACGACTTCTCTTCCTTGTCATGGGAAACTTGATTTGCACGGATGAAAGTGTGCGCCTTCAAGTCCTCTCCACGAATCTGGCCTTGGATCGACGATCAGAGCCCCGAAGCTTTGCTAATGGCGGAAGATGCTCTTCATCTTCTTCCAAATCCTCTCTCCCCAAAACCTTAACTTCGACTCTCAAATGAGAAGAAAAGGAGGGAAAAGAGTGTTTCAACCATACTTATGCCCCTTGGACGGAGTGTCCTGGGCCATAGGGTCAAAACAGAAGCGAAATCGGACGATCAGAACACAGATTTACGGAACTGCTCCCGTCCGCTACCGTCGGGCGATAACTACTTACTGCGCCGCGGTAGCTTCCCAAGCCCTCAGTCAAAAATAAAGCCGCGCTACCGCCGACGGTAGAAATACCGCTGCGCGGTAGCTCACTCAACGCTTCCGTCTCAACGCAAGGAGGCTAACGCCAAACGGTAACTAGCTAACGCCGCGCGCTGGCACTCGACGCACTCAACGCACTCAACGCCTCCCACTCAACACCCGCTACTCAACACACTCTACGTCAGGCTACTGCCGAATGGTAGCTATCTAACGCCGCACACTAGCTTCTAGAGGCTCAAGTACTGAAAAACTGGGGTGTTACACATTGCCCTTGGAAATCTACCGAGTCTAGAGAGACATGAATTACTCACAACTATGGATATACTCTCTCCCGATACCACTAAGTATGGGATATTCATGACTTTGCCAGACAATCTGAAGTTGGAGTGGCTACGCATGCAGTTTAAGTAGCAGTATTTCAGTGGACTGTATGTCTGTGGCCTTTATGTTTTTGAGATTCTGCGAGGACTTTATGTTTATCTAGTTTATGACTGTGAACTTTATGTTCATTGAGTTTTTATTTGATGTTTGGTTTTAATTTATGGACTTCATGCTCAATGTTTGACTTTAAATTTGTGAATTTTGTTTGAATTTTATTTTAAGTGTACTCAGTTTTTCTATTCTATTAATATTAATTGAAAATTTGAATTTCATTATGCATCTGAACATCAGAACTGTCCAATTCCAATGCCTGATGCCCAATTCTACGCAGCAGCCGAACAACAGAATTGAAATTCAGTCAATTCTAATTTCTATCAGTTTTGAAATTGACTGAATTCCAATTCCAATTCCAATTTAAAATCCAATTCCAATTTCAATTCCAAAATTCTAATTTCAATTTGGGCGGAACGGAGCAGTGATAGATTGATACCCATGAATGAAACCATGGAAACCGAAATTTGGACCGCTCTCTTCGGCACTGAGCTCCCCCATGGCTTTAATAACCCAGCCCACGAGCTGCCCTTCATCTTCTTGGCCGCCCTTCGTTGCAGCGCCGCGCTTTGGACGCACCACCAACAAGCTCTCACTCCACGATTCCCCTGCGCTGCTCGCCCCATTTGCTGTGAGTGACCCCAACCTCTAGGGTTTCGTTTCCACTCAATCTTTCAGTTCTGTGTAATGCTCGGGAGTTCTTTCCTTAATTTTTAAAATGCCGCCTTCAAATTTGAAGACTCCGTGTTTAGTTTCTTCCCCAAATTGCTTGAAACAGTAAAAATTACGAGTCGTTAATGGTTTGAGTCGTTAATATTACGAGATCTTTGCAGGTTTGTGGTGGAATATCTTCCAGATGGTCTCAGAAGAACAGGAATATCATCCCTGATTTAGCAGCCGAGGGGCTCTGTGAACGAATTGATTGGGAGAAGCTGGATGCTGATTTGAATTACTGGACGAGACCACTGCGCCCTATTCAGGTACAAAGAAGCTTGATTTCCGAATCAAAAAAGTTTATTTTGGCTTTTTGGCACATTGCACCCCCGTTTGGCATTTTGCACCTTAACATTTTAAATATGACACTTTGCACCCCTATTTGCATTTATTTTTGACATTTTGCACCATTGTAATGGGGGTATTTTCGTCCAGCTTTCTTACCTATAGACATATACCCTTGATTCCTTCTCCGCGCCCCCAAATCCTTCAGGTATAGCCCTTTGAATTTAAGGCATTTTGGTCATATTTGGGCCAAAAATACCACTTAAATTTAAGCGTGGGTGCAAAGTGCCAAAATTAATACAAATGGGAGGGGGGGGGGGGGGGTGCAATACTGTAATGTGCCATATATAAAATTTCGGGGTGTAAAGTGCCAAATAGGAGCAAATGGGAGGGGAGGGGGTGCAATGTGCAAAAAAACCATTTATTTTAGGGATTTCACGTGACTTGAACTTTGGTGGCTGGCAGTGGTATCCTGGTCATATTGCTAAAACAGAAAAGGAACTCAAAGAACAGCTCAAGCTGATGGATGTTGTTATAGAAATTCGAGATGCGAGGATTCCAATGTCTACTAGTCATCCACAGGTGTTGATCTTTATCTTTTATATAAGGATCAATTTTAGAGTTTATTTTTTTAATAGCTATCACTCCTACAAACCAATATCATACAATGGCTCTACAACTTCACTCAATTGTAGTGAAAATATGCAAGGATTGATTTGGTAAAACTAAGATTAGATTTGCCGCATGGAATAGTGAATTCTGATTGTGAAAAAGTACTAATACTACTTGTTTATAACGAACTAATTGGAAAGGCCAAAGATATTGGGGAATGTTATCAGCTATTGCTTCTTACAAATAATAACAATACAAATGCCTTTTTATTATAGATAGTGCTTATAGAGTTGAAAGATAAAATATTGTGTAAGTACGGTTATTGTTATGGTCAATACCTACTTAAGATGCATAGGTCATTGTTATGGTTAATACCTATACGGTTATTTTGGTCGAGCAATCTTTGAATACGAATGCTGTTTCAAAATGATGGTTCCTGCATTTTTATGTATTTTTCGTTTTTGTTGTTATCACATTCTATTAATCCAATTCAATAATTGTGTACCCATTTTAGCCAGATTTATTGGACACACACACACACACATTTGCCCTATATAAAAAGAAATTGGCATTTTTGTAGTCACATTTTATTCCTTATTTTACCCCTACTTAAACCCTTTATCTACCCTCTATTTGTCAATCGATCTTAGGGCGGATGCTTGAGTTCTAATATCTCATAGTTGGATTGAGATAAGGGGGCGTCTTGTTACCCGTATTCATAATAATTATGGGGACATCATAAATAATACCTGTCTTTCTCATGCTAAATTATAATATAGTTTCACAAATTAGTTTTAGGAATATATGAATGAACTAACAAAGCGTATACAGGAGAAGAATTTGGTTTGGGGGGGGGGTCTATCAAATATGCAAGTTATAGTAGGATTGTCTATACTGGATTTAATAGAGGGTATGCAGTATAAATGCGAGGGGGAAGAAGCTAGAATTTATTTCATGCTGACCTATGATTTTTATAGCAGCATACTCATACAGTCATACTTTGAGAAATTGGAACATGTACTAACTTTCAAAAAATGAAGCCACCAAATTACAAATCAACTTTGTTTTACTTTGAAGGAAAAGAATCATTTTTAATAGATTACAAAGTGAATCCAGGAGAGAATTTTTTACTGCATAATTATAGACTAGTAATTGTGTACAACTTAAAAAGTTTAAAAAAACAATGAGAACAAATAATTTTTGAGGTTACGATGGTGAAATTTAAAAGGTGAGAAACTATTAATGAGGGAAAATAAAAAATATTCCGGGCCCAACATAATGAAAGATAAGATTGTCTAATTCTGTTAAGAAAATTGCCTAATTGTTGATGCGGAGCGGAGAAATGATGCTGGGCGGAGGACGAGTTTGTGGTCCGTTCGGGGCCGATTGACGACTTACCATATATGACGTGCTCGGATCGATAATCCGACTCCGCGGATGTATCAAAATCCGCGTTCCGATGTTTTTTCATGTATGACTTTGTTATTTTCAGATATTATTTCATGTATTTATGACCCCGAAAATATCGACCAATCATAGCCGTTGATTCCGGGTGCTCTATTTTTTAATTTCTTATAAATAGGTATTAGGGCTGCTGATTTCAGATTCATTGCTGAAATTTGGAGACTTCTTCCTCATTTTCGGTGATCCCCTCCACGATGCCAACTCCGTGAAACCCCTTGGTGACGACTCCTCAGGTAAGCTTCTTATATCTTCGATTTCCCCTTCCATCTCCACCCTCCACCTTATTGTCCAGTCACCGCCGCCCCCTCAAAATCCCCCCTCCTTGCTGTCCATCCAGCCGAACACCACCGCAACTCCCTCCAGCCACCTCTCCATAAGCCGCCACCCCTATTTCCCCTTCCCAGAACCACGTGGAACCACCTCCAAACCTCCTCCCACCATTAGATCTGCCCAGATCTGAAAATTTCAGCCCGAATCCATCCAACCTCCGCCCGATCCAGCCCTCCCAATCCCCAACCGGCCTTCCCCGTACCCGATTCAGTCCATCCACCACCGGAACCCCTCTTTTAGCCCTCCAACCTTCAGATCTATTTTTATTACAACAATACTAATATTTGTGTTGTGTTTTTGTATTGATTTTTGGTTGTAAATATTGTTATGGTTTGGATATTATGTGTTTGCTTGAGATTATAGTTTGTTAAAGTATTTGCTCCACGAAGTCTCTAACTGCAGGAAGGATTAAATCGCCGCACGCTGGTATTTTTGTCCCTCCGTGAGGAGGAAAGCCACTGTCTTACACTGTAAAGAAAATATTTCTCTTACCTATGAATTGATGTTATGTTAGTTATTCTAATTAATTGCTTGTGTTAAATTGTTAATGCTTAACTGCACATATTGCATGCGTTGAGTCATTGAGAAGTCATGAGTCAACCCTCACTCACCACTAGCTTGTATTCTAGGAGTCCACTACACACCCTACCCTACATCAGTGGTATCAGAGGGAGGTTTGCGCCACATTTATATATGTAGCGGTATGTCATGTAGAGTTTAAGTTCATCTATGACTAGTTTATCGTCCACATTCCTTTCCTCTATTTGGGGATCTCGAGTCGACCTATACCCGATC